>CAVMJV010000031.1:0-1205000 GCA_963681835.1 Meloidogyne enterolobii | reverse complement strand
ATTAAATTGGTTTCCATCAAAGTAATTTAGAAAAATTAAATCAACGGTCCCCAAATTTCTCGAAATGGCTCAGTCCCGGGCAGCGACGGGCGGTGTGTACAAAGGGCAGGGACGTAATCAACGCGAGCTGATGACTCGCACTTACTTGGAATTCCTCGTTCACGGAAAATAATTGCAATTTCCGATCCCAATCACGGCAAATTTTCAATGGTTTACCCGCCCCTTTCGGGGTAGGACAAGCACGTTGATTTTGCCAGTGTAGCGCGCGTGCAGCCCCGGACATCTAAGGGCATCACAGACCTGTTATTGCTCAATTTCTTTCGGCTGAACACCGCAAATCCCTCTAAGAAGCTGTATACACTAAGAGTATGTACCAGCTATTTAGTAGGTTAGAGTCTCGCTCGTTATCGGAATAAACCAGACAAATCACTCCACGAACTAAGAACGGCCATGCACCACCATCCACTGAATCATGAAAAAGCTATCAATCTGTCAATCCTCACAGTGTCCGGGCCGGGTGAGTTTCCCCGTGTTGAGTCAAATTAAGCCGCAGGCTCCACTCCTGGTGGTGCCCTTCCGTCAATTCCTTTAAGTTTCAGCTTTGCAACCATACTTCCCCCGGAACCGGAAGACTTTCGTTTCCGGGAAGCTCCCCACCAAGGCAATATAATTTCCATCGGCGGATCGCTAGTTGGCATCGTTTACGGTCAGAACTAGGGCGGTATCTGATCGCCTTCGAACCTCTGACTTTCGTTCTTGATTAATGAAGACATTCTTGGCAAATGCTTTCGCTGTAGTTTGTCTGGCCACGGTCCAAGAATTTCACCTCTCACGGGGCCATACAAATGCCCCCGTTTGTCTCTGTTAACCATTATCTCAGTCCGTAAAACCAATAAAACTGAACCGAAATCGTTTTCTATTATTCCATGCACGATCATTCAAGCGAAAACGCCTGTTTGAAGCACTCTGATTTGTTCAAAGTAAACTTGCAATGCCTGTTAAGAATCCTGTTAAGGACTCAAAACCGAACATTACGATAAATCGATAACACCCAGAAACACCCGGAGGGTTCCAGGGTACCGATACGAATCCAACTACGAGCTTTTTAACCGCAGCAATAATTCTATGTATTAGCAGAGCTGGAATTACCGCGGCTGCTGGCACCAGACTTGCCCTCTGCTTGATACTCGTTAAAGGGTTTAAATTGTACCCATTCCGATGACCGGCCTCAAAGAGAACGATCTCGTTATTTCTCGTCACTACCTCCTCGAGCCGAGAGTGGGTAATTTGCGCGCCTGCTGCCATCCTTAGACGTAGTGGCCATTTCTCAGGCCCCTTCTCCGGAGTCGAACCCTGATCCTCCGTTATCCGTCACCACCACGGGAGTCGATTATGCTCCCGTCAAGTTGATAAAGTGGACGCTTGAAAGACACGCCGCCGGCACAAGGCCATGCGGTCAGCTTAGTTATTCTGAGTCAACAAGAAGCAGCCGAAGCCGCGTGGTTTTGTTCTAATAAATGCGCTTTTCCGAGAGGACAAAGCTTTGGTGCATGTATTAGCTCTAGCTTTTCCACAGTTATCCATTTAGATAATCAAGATCAAGTAAATCATGGCCATTGTAATGAGCCGTTCGCGGTTTCTCGTTAAAACGATTAAACTTATACATGCATGGCTTAATCTTTGAAATGAACACATCAGTTCAGGCAGGATCAACCAGATATCTCGTAATCCAGGTAAAATTCACTCACGAAATCTGAATTCTATAAATTTTACCCAGAAAAGCGTTAAGCTGCACGATAATATACTCGAGCAACGTCGGCGCCAGAACGACCACGAGGCGAGACAGATTTGGTCTCACAACCAATCTCGGGTCACTTGCTAGCTTTACGAGACACTTAAAAAGTGTGCATCGAACCGACCGATTTCTCATCTCGCCAACTCCGCAATGGAATGGCATAATATTAAGATCCTTCAACGAGGACGCTTCGTCTCAACACAAAATATCAACTTTTCACTTCACCAATTTTGCCGAAAGGCAACATTTAGTATCTTTTTTTCTCTTTCATCGAGATTCAACCGTTAAGCATTTTTCAGACGGGAAGCTCAACTATCCTCCCTTATGAACGAAGATTTGCGCTTAAGTGTTAAAATTTCTCAAGATTGCGCGCCGCAAGGGATTTTAAGATTGCGCTTTTTTATAAATTTGTCCTGAAATCATCCTTAGCCCTTTGGAATCATTACAAATCGATTTACAACGGTTAAAAATCAAAGTAGAACATTTGAGTCTTCAGATAGTACCATAAACATGTTGATTGGATGATAAGAATTTACATAAGAGGGCACCAAGTAAGCCGGAAGGACTTGAGATCTGCTAAGTCGAGAATTATTTATTTTCCTATACATTTTTCCTTCCCATTTTCCTCAGCAACAACCACTTTATTTTCCATTTCCGCCAGCACACAGCCACTTTTACAATTGTACTCAACAAACAACCACTTTTATAATATAATATGAGTCGAGGCGAAAAGAGAAATGGACCAAATGCAACCCCAAGCTATGCGACATCATGAGAAAAATAAATGGAAAGAGAATTAAGCAAGAAAGAAAACAAAAAGTGGTCGTAGAATTAATAAAAGTGGTTGTTTAAATAGTATTAGTAATTTCATAGTAGTACATAATAAATTATTGAAAAATTTTTTTTGAAAAATTTGGGCATGACCCGTCTGCACAGTAACATTAAATGTAAATTTTAAAAATAATTGAGCAACACGTGTTCCATACTAAATTTAAAATGAACTGTTTTTAATACAGCCTTTATTATAACCATTTTTGAAAAAAATTGGCATGACCCCTCCGCACAGTTTTGTAAATTAATTGTAATATTTTGTATTCCTTTATACTTTTTATGTAATTAGTAAATGTTTTTTAACCGTGCTTAGCCATTGTTATGATTTTATGATATTGTATGATTTGTCTTTAAATGTATATGCGATAATGTATTTGATTAATGTATTTATTAATGCATTTATTGTATGTATTTTGCATGTGTATCTCTTTCGAACTGATAGCCTCGCTGTTCAAGCTCTCCTGCTCGGATAAAAGCTCTCCTGCTCGGATATAAAACTACGACAGTATATTCATGTTTGTTCTTTTTGTATGTTTTTCCTGTATTTTTTCCTGTATTTAAGTATTTTTGATTTTATGTAATATTTATTGTTTTAATTGTCTATTAATTGTGTATTTGTTTGTATAATCTGAATATTCATATTGCTATTATTGTTTGTTTCGTATTTAATTCCTTAAAGTTCTTAAATAGTATCCATGTACCCAAAACTGAAATGAAAATTCAAATACTAACTAATTAGAATGTGCTGTTTAGATGCATTAGGTCCTTAGAACTCATCTTTGAAGTCAGCATACTGAAAAGGGAACACCTCGAATTATAACCAAAAATTGAGATGTATCATACACCATTGTGTAGAGCATGGTCGATAACCTATTGCAAATTTTTTTAACCCGAAATTAAAAAGTTATCGGGCTTCAAAGTTTCCCTCACTTTTCTTATTAAAGAGAAAATACTCTTTTTCGCCTATTGAAGAACAATGTCCACCACTGCTGCATCTAATACGGATTAAAAAATGGAAAGAGGGCAGAGACGCTTTTCCCTTTCCTTTTCCCCATTCTTTTTCTCCTTGTTTAACCAACATGGACAAAGAAGAGGAAAGGAAAAAAGGAAAAAGAGAGTCACAATTCCCGCTTTATTAAAAAATGATGGGACTCAGCTAATCCGAAAGTCGAAAATTTTTAAGCACTATAACTTTTCGATTTGGGAGGCAGGGTCAAAAAAGCCAACAATTGACAATGAGTTATCGACACTGCTTTACACAATTGCGTATGTTACTTTGGTCTTATTTGTTAGTTCACAGTGTTCACTTTAAGTATACTGACTTCGAAGATGAGTTCAAACTTATAAACATCAATCGGCAAAAACCTAAATAGATTTTTTACACTTTTCACACTTTCTAGTGGATTTTTAGCTAATCGGAAATAATTAGGTATCCATAATGTCAACACTCAAATTTTTTCCCTTTCCCATTGATCTTTTGTATTGTGCAGAAAAGGAAGAATTAGAGCAATCCGAAATGTCACTACTCAAATTCTTCTCCCTTTCTCTTTGAAGTTTTGCTACAGGAAAAAATTCACACAATGCAAAATAATATTTTGGATTGTGCTAATATTTCGGATTGCCATTTTTTGTAAGGTTTCGATATAAGACCCATACCATTCGATTCGACTCAACAAGCTGAGTCGAAGGAGATGCCTGTGGACCGAGATATAGGTCCTCGAAAATCGAAAAACCATAGGGGGTGAAAAATTAGACTGAGTCGAATGACACCAAAATCAACTCGATCTAACAAGTTTGAACAAAGTTATGATCGTTTGTTATAGGACTTCAGTTTCCGACTTTTGGAGCGGTATAACCCTATAACGACTTTTGGAGCGGTATAACCCTATAACTTTTCGATTTAGGGAGTAGGGCCGAAAAAGAAAAAAACTGGCAATAGGAAATCGACCCTTCTCTACATGATGGTATAAAAATAATTACGAAATAATTGGTAATCCTCAAAAATATCGAACAGGCCCTTTATTCTAATTTTTTTCTAGGAACTAATAAACTAAAAGATTACCACATTTCGGATTAGCTAAAAAACCATCTAGAATGGATTGAGAAAGAAGAGTTTTTTCACGTTTTAATTGCCAATTAATGATTGAAAGTTTGAACTCATATTTACACTCAGCACAATTGATTACCTAATGTCAAACTAACCAAGGTGAAGTTAAATAAGTCCAAAAAATTAGGCGGAAACCGGTAATAGTGAAAATTACTTATCCCTAGAAAAAATAAGCAAAAAGTGCGTTTTCGATATTGCTTATGCTTGGCAGTAGGTAAATTCGGTTAAAAATCTGAAATTAGGATACTAGACATTCTTACTCATCTCCTAGAGTTGAGTTGGATGGTATCAAATTAATTGTGACGACAACATTAAACGAAAGTATGATCAATTAAATAGTCGACGTTTGGAATAAAAGATAAAAACTCCCTCATACAAATCAATATCAGAATTTGGTTGAAAGGTGTCGAAACATAATTTTTCAAGTTAGCACCACAATCTTAATTTTCGAATTCCAACCCGTTTTTAACCTAATCGAATTCAGGTCCGGGATTCGAAATAAAATTTTAATTCATATTCGGACTCAGTATACTCAAAAATTATTTACTTTAACTACCCACCCCAAAATTTTGCCAGATGTATTTTGTATATAGACAATTTATATATCATTCGAAAGAGCTCGCCGAGCTGCATCGAAAGAAACCAAAATCAGCCCGCGGTCTCAAGTCTGAGCTGAGACGAATGGGCTTAAAACGGTCAAAGCGAATTTTTTGCAAAACCCCGAGTTTCGCGAGAATTTTGCGGCAAGCGCTTCGTGTGGAGCTAAAGGGCGTTGAGTTCTAGACCAGTAACATAAACCTATACCTTTTTGGCTCTACTCCAGTTTATGCGTCCAATCGACTTTTATGCGTCCAATGAAAGTTTATGCGTCCAATAAAAAGAAAATTGGATTTTTCTTGGTATTGCACAGTTGGGGTATGGATCCACAACATTTCTTCGTGTTCGGGACCTACGTCCACTGGGTCTGGGACCATTCCTTACTCTATACCTAGAAATTTTTTAAAGTTACAGCCAATTTTTTAAAATTTCAGAAAAACGATTATAACTTTCAGAAATTTCGAAGGGTCGGGTAAGGAATGGTCCCAGACCCAGTGGACGTAGGTCCCGACATAAAGAAATGCTTTGGACCCATACCTCAACTGTGCAATACCAAGAAAAATCCAATTTTCTTTTTATTGGACGCATAAACTTTCATTGGACGCATAAAAGTCGATTGGACGCATAAACTGGAGTAGAGCCACCTTTTTTCCGATTTTTAGCCGTGAAATTCGGACCTCCCCCTTAGCCGCACAAAATCAGTTATTTCAGCGAATATTCAGTTCCTCGTAATTTTGTTCAAAATCATCAAATCAGGCTGATTTTGTTATCATTCGACTCAGCTCGTCGAGCTCTTTCGAATGACATATATATTGTCCAAATCTAGATGAAAAATCCCACGGTAAAATTTTGGGGTGGGTAGTTAAAGTAAATAAGTTCCCAAACACCTTCCCAGAAACCCAACAGAAAAAACAGTTCATTTTCTCTATGGACCAGTAATCTCCACTATCACCTGGAACTCTTAACTCCAATCAAAGGAAACCCCTATCCTTCAATATTAACCCAAAAAACTTAAAACTTGCAAAATACCAACAACAGCAGCGGAGAAAGCAATTGATGTTGCGTAGTTACAGTAAAGAGCATTTGAAGTTTTTCTCAACATTACCTAAATTTGAAAAAGTAATGTACTAAAAACAAATTTGAAAAAAAACTTTAAAAATTCACTGAAAATTTTCTTAACTACGGGCCTATAAGCAATTTTTATGCATGCATGACAAAAATGATGCATGACTAACACAAGAATTTTGGCATTAATTTAAAATGGATACTTATAAAAGACCAAAATTGATATAAACAAGCATATGAATAGATGCCCTGGAAGCCTTAGATAACTTAGGATCCACCAGGGACTCATACATAGGGATCATATTCTAAAACGAGATAGCAGCTTAGCCCAGAACTTTCCCCTAAAATGTAATAAGGGTAAACGATTTGCTGGCGCGAGATGTGAATTAAAAAGCGGCGGGTAACTTTTTGAACCCTCATCAGAGGAAGGTTACAGACTTACTCATTCTCTAGCTATGAAGCAAGTAAAGCATCGCAGTTATTATAATA
The DNA here is from genome assembly GCA_963681835.1 of Meloidogyne enterolobii. Lineage (NCBI taxonomy): Eukaryota > Metazoa > Nematoda > Chromadorea > Rhabditida > Meloidogynidae > Meloidogyne > Meloidogyne enterolobii. The sequence goes on along the minus strand of CAVMJV010000031.1, from coordinate 1,198,116 downwards.
CGACCCTAGTGCTAACAAAAGACAGCCCCGTATATTTCAGAAATCGGTAAACGTAAAGCCTAAGAAAAAATGAGCAAAAAGTGTTTTTTTGATATTTCGAGTTTTGGGGAACGAGTGTAACAAACAATTAAGATTAATCTGACACTTCTCTTCGACATGAGTCGAATAGTATCAAAATTTGTTTCAACCCGCATTAAACTTGTCGTTACACTAACATTATACCACTCAACTAGCTAAATGAGACGAGTCATTAATAGCTAGAGTATCCTAACGAAGGATCCCGAATCATTCTAAACCCGTATTTGACTCAGAACACTCAATTACTGGTAAACCTCAAAACGCCGAAAGAGCACATTTTGCTCATTTTGCTAGTGACCCAGTATTCGTCACCTAAACCCGAAAATAAAAAGTTTAAAGAAAAACCTTGCAAATTACTTCAACAATACTCATCCATCTATATTTCATCCATCAAACAGGTCACACATCTGATGCTGGCACATCAAAATCCTGACAAAATCTGACACATCAAGATTCATCTCAAATTGTCATAGCATTGTCAGAAGAAAAGAGTAGAAATAAATTTTTGAAAATTTTTGAACTCTAAAAAATTTAAAAGAAATTAATCAAATTTGTTATGAATAAGGTTGTAGGATGCCGCGAATCAAAGAAGGAAGAAGTTATTGATTTTAATCCCTAACCTATGACAAAACAGAAATTTGGGCAGTCGTTGTTTACAAAAATGGAAAGAAAACGAAAGAAAATGAAATTAAAAAAAGAAGCACGCAAAGAAAAAACTCTAATTCTCTGTTTTGTAAACTCTATAAAATAAATGATGTTATGCCAAAAGTTACTAATTTAAATTTAAAAAAGTCAAACACTCAATTACTTCAAAACATCTAAAGACAAAAAGGAATTACAATATATGTATGTACTCGTCAATTATGTTTGTTAACCTTGAATTTGTTTTCGGGAGTTCGAACTTTAGGACTATAAACGGCTAGAAGAAAAAAAGGGTAGGTAAACTGACTTGGAAAATGTCATATTCTAATTGAAATGATAGAGATGAAAAATTTCAAATTTATTGATTTACTTGAAAAATTGGTGAGAGGCAAAACGGGGAAACTTCCACCAAGTTGTTCAACAAAGAGGGACGCCAGCGTAGGTTCGGCGCGAGGCAAGTGTACCCCGACTCGAAATGCCATACGGGCATTAAAAAGCACCGTTCACTTTTACAGATAATACAAAATCGATTTATATCGATAAACCGTCAAACAAAATTCGTGCTAAATCCATTCAATGAATATTTTTGAATTGATTTTTTCGAAAATAGATTTATACTTGTATAGTAAACACAACAAAAAGATTTTTAGACCAAAAAGCATCAACAAAAAATGATATTTTTGTTTAATCCATATCATCAATCTGCTCACTCCCCCTTGCTTTCCTTCAATTCCTCCATTGCTCTTCTACATATTCAAATTTTCTCATTTTCCAAAAATTCTTTCAATTTTTCCAAAGCTTTTCCTCTATGAGATATTTTGTTTTTTTCTTCTGATGTCATTTCTGCAAATGTTTTTCCAAAACCGTTTGGCTGAAAAATGATAAAATTGATATTATTTTTATACATTTTTACCATAAAACAAGGATCCCAACCAAATTGACGACTTCCTCTAGGCTCGACTATTATTCCTTCTGTCCTGCCTAAAAAGCCAGAATTAATTTTACAAAAGATTTAAGACCTTGGAATGTATAAATTTGTTGATTTACACCTTTACAATATGCAAAAGTGCAGAGTGCATAGCCCGATTTGTCTTCAAATCCAGCTTTAAATGTGAATTTATTTAAATTTTGAGGGAATTTTTTGGCCGGTTTGAAGTAATGAATTAAATAAAAATCAATTCTTACCCTAAAAAATAAACGCAGGCAAGACAAATCATTTAAAAAATCCAAAATTTAAAAATTACCTAACAACTTTATCAATCCTTCCGGCTTCAATTTTTCCAGAAACCATTTAATATAAGGTCCTTGAATATAAAAAATTTTAGGGTCAAAATAACATCCAAAATTACCGGGTAACCCTCCAAAAGCATTAAAACACAAACAAGTATCCTCCACAAGTACGGGCCCTTCAATCTGTTTAACTGCGTGTTCACATTTTTTGGCAACAATTTCGTCTGGTTCTCCTTGAAATTCGGGCAGGTCAAGTCCGATATGTTCTACCTATTTATGAACAATTTTTAAGCAAATTCGGGAAATTAAAGAAAATCTAAACACCCAAAAAGTCAAACCATCCCTAAACACCGTCAAGTTATGGAAGAAATTGTAAGGAAAAGTGAATGTCCGAGGATAGTGTTTTTCCTCTTAAAGTTGCTTTGAGAGGAGTTTGCCGTTTCCTCTTAAATTAAAGTCTAATCCCCCTCACCCCCCCCAATTACTACATATTTTTTTCTAATCTTACATTGAAATTGCTTCCCAACAAAGCTCTAAGTTCTTTAAGTTTGTTTTGATTGCTAGTAACAAATTTTAGATTTCTGACATTCATTTCAAAATTTTTAATAAATTAATAAAAATAAAAGATTGACAAGAATAACAACAAAAAAAAACAAAATATTTTCTTTGTTTTAACAAAACAAAATTTCAAAATTTAATTTAAAAAATTTCTTTATTTCACAAAAAATTAATTCCCGCAGCAAATTGTAATCCAGACGAACAATTATCCCCAGGAAAATAACGAAGAGGCAAAACATAATTTAATTCAAGTCGGGCAGTATTAAAAAAATTAATTGCCAATCCAATACCCGCTGAAATTCTTTGCTTCATTATGAGATCGGTCAATAAATTATTTGAGTGTTTTAAACTTAATGAACCAGAAGCGAGAAATAAATGGGCAAATACCTGGAAAAATAAAAATTAAATTGAAAGGAAATAAAAGAATAGTGGTAAAAATAAAAAATAAAAATTCAAATCGGAAAAATATCAGAATTCTGAAAAAATAATTCAAAAATCAGAATTTTAGAAAGAGCAGAATGATGGTAAAACCCAGAAAAAAAAGAAATCTAGATAAGAATTACAGACTGAAATACAAGCCAGAAATCAGAATTATTAAATACGCATCAGAATAATAACAAAATCAAAACTTAAATGCTTAAGGATTCAGATAAAAGTATAAAAAAGCAAAATAGAATTAGAGAGAAAAGCTTACCTACAAAAATAGAAAATCAGAATTAGGTATATCAGAAATACAAACAAAACGTAAACCAAACTAGTATTTCCAAAAGAAATTCAAAAGCAGCACAAATCTGACAAATAAACATCAGAAAAAACTAAACAATCATTAACAAACAGACTTCAAAAAAAGTAAAGAACACAAAAATGCAAACAAAAAAGTCGGAAAATTTAACAAAATCTTTATAGTTTTAAAAAAATTACCGTGTCAGAAGGTATTAAAGGCGCATAAATATGAAAAACATTAGAGAAAGAAGCAACACCGCCAAGAGAACAATTTTCTGTTTGGATTCCAATTGAATTTTGTTCAAATCCTCTCAAATCATAGGGGCCACCCAAATAAATTCTGTCAAGTAAATGTAAACATTCTCTTTGACCCAAAGATTTTATAAAAGCAAAACGAGTTGATAAAGAAAATATTAAACCATAAAATGGGTCTGTGATGGATGTCTTTAAAAAAGGAATTAAAAATTTATTTTTTTTGTCAAAAATTCCTCTTTTAAAATTTAAATAAACAAAAAAATTTAAAGTTTTTTTTTGATTTTTAATGGAATTGTCTTTTTGGTAAAGCAGATAGAAGGGAATTTTGGAATAGATGAAAAATTAGGAAAAATGCGTTACACAAACCGAATCAGGATTATGAGTGTTTTTCTGAATATGGGACCCTGGCCTAATTCTATATTTTAAAATTCATTCATTTAAGAATTAAAATGACCTCTTCCAAGTTAAAAATTCAAACCTGATAATCAAAAATTGATTTGAAGAAAGAAGTATCCCCAACCAAACCAGCCAATTCATTAGTTAATTTATATAAAGACCCAAATTCTGGAATTATTAATCTATCTCTAGTATCTTTATAAATTAAATGTTCAACAGAGAATTTTGTTGTATGGCCAGCGTGTTCACGAATGGGAAATGGAGTTTCGTTTTTTGGAAGAAAAAGACGCCAAATCTTTGAAAAAAATTTTTTTTAGAATGTAAAAGGAAATTCTAAATGGTTGATTTGAATTCCTATAACTTTCCGAAATGGGGGTCAGGGCCAAAAAAAGTCAAAAATTAGCAATAGGTTATCGACAATGCTCTACACGATGGTGTATGTTTCATCGCTAAATTTTGGTGGTTGTTCGAGATGGTTCCTTCCTAGCCATTTATAAAGGGAAACAACTTAAATAAAAATTTATTTTCATGGGAAAAAGATATTAGAATAACTATTTGGCCCCACACTCTGCCCAAGTGCCATTCATTCCTAAAATGACTAAAAACTAAAAAATATCAAAAAATAACCATATTTAGCCTCAAAGAAGAGATAATTCGATTAGATAAAAATCCGGTATTTAATTGTAAAACAGCAGCATTCTCTACAGAATCACATTTATTCCATCGAAAATAATCAGTGTTTTTGAATAAATGGGCACTCAAATTATTATAATTTTCCCAGCCAAGAAATGGTTTTACAGCTTAAAGAAGAAAAATAAAAAATTATTTGAGACAAATTTTAAAAAATAAATTCATGTAAGATGAGGAAAATTAAAAACTCCAAAATTTTAAGTGAAATTTTATCTGGGTCAAGTCTCACGCCATTCAAAATAAAGAATTCCAGTTGTAATTTAGTACGAAATTCATATTTTTTTCCCACTTTTTAGACTTAAATTAATGTTTTTAAAAATCATTCAAAATTTAGAGCAGAAAAATAAAAATTCGAAAATATTAGATTTAAACCTGTGAATCCAAAATTATACCCTCCATGTTCTTTAATTCCTTTAGAATAATTTAATTCTGCACACTCTCCACGGCCAAATATGTTCTTTAAAAAATATTTTTTTATAAATTTTAATTAATTAATTATACAGTTCTTCTAGCAGTAACACCCGCATCAGTATCTCCACTTGTCTTCATTTCCATTTTTATATTTAATTTTATAGGTCTTTTATTCTCTTGAACAGTAAATTTGACAGAATAATCAGAATCACCTGAAGTATCGATTTTTGGTAAACAAACTTCAAAAAGGCCCATTTTCTGGAGAATAAATAAAAAAATTGACAGGACTGAAATTTTATTTAAAAGGTATCACACGCACCTTTCCCCAAAAAAATTCAGAATTTTGGAAAAATTTAGTTTGAGATTCCACTCCGACATGAACGATATATGCTACTCGAAAGAGCTAGAAAAGCCTAGTCGAATGGACACCAAAATTAGCCCGCGGCCTCGATTATAGGCCAAGATATAGGGCCCAAAAAATTGAATAGGATGCACAAGCTCATCTTTGGTACAAAAAATTAATTTAAAAAACCTGCATATGAATAGAAGCCGTATTTGCCATTTTAATAAGTTGATCTCTAAAAAATAAAATTCTTAAAATATTTAATAAAAACAAACAAATTTTTTGCATTAAATAATTCAGAAACTTCTTTAATTAAAGCATCACGTTTAGTCATTGTAACACCATAAAATTCAATAGATTTCAAAACAACGGGAATATTGCTAATTTTGTCATAAAAATAATTTAAAGGAGTTGATTGATTGATTGATAACATTTTTTTTGAAATTTTGTTATAAAATGGAAAAATAAATCTATAAAAATAAAAAAAAATTTTAGCAAATTTCAAAGCAAAAAACGAAGATATTTGGAAAAGTTGATTTTATTCATTTAAAAGTTGATATACAACAAAGGGAGTCCACTAACATTGTTGTAAAGGATCAGAAAAATAAATTTATTCTTGGCTTATTTCAAAGTAGAGACCGGCGCGGGACGGAATCCCGAAAGGATTTTCCGGGATCCCGAAATCCCCGATTTTTTTGATTTTCGGGATCCGGGATTTTTCTCGGGATTTATCCGTCGGGATCAATTAAAGAAAAAATCCCGACTCAGAATCCCTAAAGTTCGATCTTGCCAGTCTCTATTTCAAAGTATCAGCAGAAATCATGGATCAAAAAAATTTAGATTGAACATTTTAGATATTTTTGTTTAATTTACTAAAAAGAAAGTTAGACGAATTAACATTTTATGATTAGTTACCAAAATGAAAATTTTAAATGTCATTTTGTTAAATAATTGTTTAGCCTAAAATTCCCAAATTTGGGCCTATTTTTGTGTTTTTGCTAATTTAATTTTTAAGATAATGCTTAAAAAATTTAGTAATCCAACTTTGTGGCGTTCAAAAAATCCACATTCTCTTGAATATTTAAGGTTTATTTTATTTTTTATTTACAAAATTCTTTTTATTTTAAAGGTATTTGCAAGGTGTTTTAGTTAAAAATGAGAAAATAACAGAAGGAAATAGAGCTTTGGTGATTGAAGCAATGCGTGCAATTACTGAAATATTAATTTGGGGGGATCAAAATGATGCTGCTGTTTTTGAGTATAAATTTTGTTTTAAATTTAATTTTGTTGGATTAACTTGGCTTTTATTATTTATCTTTTAAGTTCTCCTAATACTGTTCATTGATATTATTTTAAGTTTTGGTTTGGCCTTATCCTAGCCTTTTTAGTGGAATTTTTTCTCATTTCTATTCCATCTTTCCTTAAAACTTCTTTAATGACTCTGTTATTCCCACACTTTCCAGAATTTTCACGGTCAAATTTGTCCGGACTTTAGCTTAATTAGCCCATTTATTAATAACCACTTGAGATCTTGAAGATGAGAAAAATTGAATTATTTGAATAACCCTTTTTTCCCGCCTCCAAATTTTTTGTTACCCGCAGACTTTGCTTAAATTTTATCAAAAATTAACAATAAGAATTTTTATATTTTTTTCTTTTTCAGTTTCTTCCTCGAAAGGCAAATGTTTTCACATTTTCTTCAAATTATGCAGCAGGCAGATACAAGTTTTGTAAATATTCAATTACTTCAAACATTAAATATTTTATTTGAAAATACTAAAAATGAGACGTCTCTATGTTTGTTTTCTTTTTTATAAAATTTAAAAAAAAATTTTTTTCAGATTTTTTGTTAAGCAATAATCATGTAAATTCAATTATTACCCACAATTTTGACTTTTCAAACGAAGAAATAATTGCTTATTATATTTCTTTTTTGAAGACTCTTTCTTTCAAATTAAATACAAAAACTGTCCATTTCTTTAGCGAGGTTTTTTAATTTTATATTTTTAAATTAGAGACTGGTCAGGCATGAGTATTTTTAATGTTTTTTGATTTTTGATATTCTTTAAATCAAGGGTTTTTTGGAATTTTATGACAAAAAATTGAATAAATATTCCTTTTCTGGGCCTCTTATAAGTTTAAAAAATTTTGACAAAACAATTATTTGTGTATTTTCTTTTTTCCTCCACTTCTGGCACCTTCCTTTTTTTAAGTTCTTTTTTCAATTTTTCAGTTCAGCTTTCTTCTAACACTTAGAAGAATACACAAATAATGATTCTTGCCCAAGAAAATTAACTATTTTATAGTCATCCTCCAATTTTTGGTATCAAAAAATATTTTATCTTCCTTTGTTTCAATTTTCAAATTCCAACGTTCTTGACACATTTAGACCCATTTTTGTTTCAGTTAATTTAAAAAGACCCTGACATTTCTTCCAAAAATATTTTCATCTTACTCATTTTTTAGAATGCAGACCAATTTCCTTTATTTACCGAAGCTGTCAGATTCCACAAGCATTCAGAACCGATGGTTAGAATTGCTGTGAGGACACTTACTTTAAATATATTTAAAGTTTATTTTAAATAATTTAAATAAAAATATTCCTCAAATTTTTTAAAGGTTAAAGAACAAATGCTTCACAAATTTGTGATTACCCATTCTCGAGATTATTTTAATAATGTTTGTCAAGAAATTGCTCATCAAATTATTGAGGTTTTTTTAATTTAATTTTTAATTATTTTTTTTAAATTTTAATAGATGGACACTTTTGCCAGATCTGCACAAAATGAAGCGAGCAATAGGTTTTTTTGAAGAAAATTTTGATTTTTTAAAATAAATTTTAAGATCTCGTTTATCTCAATATATAGACGTTCATATTGATAATTTGCATTATTTAAATGATATTTTGGTTATTGGAAATTCTGAATTGGTTTGTTTTTTTTTTGATTTTTATTTAAAGAGGAAAAGCTTTGCCATTTCCTTCTCTAAACTTATTCGGAGGTAGGATTTCATGGGCTGTAGCGAGGCGCGCCAACCTTTTTGGCGATCTAACAAGCGCAATTTTTATTATACGTATTTTTATTTTTTAGCGCCGCAAGTAAAGTTTTTTTTATTTTTCAAAGGCCAGAAACTAAAATTCTCTATTTTCAGCGGCGCAGGCGAAAAGTTTAGAAGGCTGTCTACAGAAAAAATCCACTTTTTATCTTTTCTCAAGATTTTTCATTTTTGCCCATTTCAGAGGAAAACTCGGAATTTTTTCCATTAAACCTCCAAAGTCCTACTAATTTTCCTTTTCAATTTTCAGAATTTATTAGTAATCGATTGTTTACATCAATTTTTAATTGGACCAATATATTTAGCTTCATTAGCATCAATTAGAGCCCAACCAAATACTTTATTAATTTCACGTGTTACTTGTTTATTTCTTTTTGCTCAATTTTTAAAAATTATACAAGAGACAGAAACTATTCAAAATGTGTTGACTTCCCTTTTCTTTGGAGATATTAATGATATTAAAACTGAATGGGTTAGAACTTTGAGTGATGGAATTAGTTTGGCTATGCTTAGAAAATGGGATAAATCTGTTGAAAGGTTTTATTTTAATTTGATGTTATTCTGATTGAGCTACATTATTTTTTTTATCTTATATATTTTTTAGGTTTATTCTAGAGTCTAGAATAATTTTAAAAAATAATCTACAGATAAGTTATAGATAAGCTTTTCCCTTTGATATTTTAGTCTACTTTACAATCCATCAAGGGTGTAGCAAAGGAGTGCCCCCTTGAAATGGGAGAATGTGGGAAAAATTTGGGAGAAGTATGGTTGAAAAGGTGAAATTTCGCCTGCGACCTTCAAAAAACAAAAATTTGTGTTCGGAATGTCAAACTAAATCCAAAATTTACAATTTTGGATTTAGCTACGCCCTTACAATCGTAGCTACGCCCTTACAATCCTTTCTCTTTAAAAAATTCTATACTCATACTGGTGCTTTTTTCTCAGTTTAAATTGTTCATTTTGAGCTTGCTAACTTTTTCTGAGTTTCTAGCCTTTAATTTTTTTTATTAATTAATACCCCTGAAACATTTTCTTTATTTCTATTACATAGTTCTCCATTTCGCAATCACCTATTTATGGCTTTACATGATGGCAATGATGATGACCATGCTTGTTTCTTTGCTCTTATTTTTATTAATTATATTTTACAGAACCAAGGTTTTTCTTTAAATTTATCAGAGAAAATTTTTTTAATTTTTTTAGCAGCACAAAAAGAATTGTTAAATGCTGCACAGTTACCCTTTCCCGGTTCTACAAATAAATGTGATTCTGAATTGGCTGATTGTTTAATTAGAATAATTGAAAATTGCTCTCTTACTGGTGTTTTTTGAAAAAATTTTTTGTTTAATTTTGCTCTTTTGCAATGAGAGGGTCGATGTTTTTTAATAAAAGCCATCGATTTTTTCGGAATCTTTTCCTTATATAATGAATAATGGAAAGGCTTGATCTTAAAATTTTGTATTCTTTAAATTTTTTCGATGCTAACAATAAACTAGGCTTAAGTCATTTTCTTAAGTCGGTTCATGAAATTGGGTAAAGTTCGGCTTTGTAGTAATATAAATGGGAGTCTTAGGTTAATCGTGTTTCCCCGGTATTAAGTTAGCGTTTTTTAGTCAATTTCTTCTTAATTTTTAATTTATTAATTATTTTTTAGACACGTTAATTCGTCCAATAACAGTTGAATTGTGTACTATTGTTCTTCGACATATTCTTCTTTGTTTAGAATCTGATCAAGAATTTTATTCATTAGTTGAATCTTCTGTTAGAAAAACTTTACATAAACTTTCTAATGTTTTAAGAGGGGCTTTGCAGACAGAAAAATTCTTTTTGGAAATGTTTGAAGAAGAATATTATCAATTACAGGTTTTTTAAATTGAGAAACTAAATTTTTATTTATTTTTTAAAAAGAAATCTGAAAGAAAAATAAATACATTTTTGGATGATCCAGGACTTTATTTGCCTCCAAGTAATACACCTTTGTCGTAAGTTTTTTATTGGATTTTTTTTTAAATTCGGGTCATTTATTCTACAACACTAAACCAAATTTTTAATTATACAGCGGAAACCCGTATTTTAATTCACCCAACATTACGTACATTCCCGTTTGATATATTTGGTTGGCCACTGGGGGGAATAACTACATGAACAATACCTTTAGTTTTATGTACGTAAAATCAAGGTTCTTTGTATTTTGTATGAAATCGATCGTGTCCTTTAAATTAGAATTGTTACCTTCCATTTTTAAAATAAAACGTCTAAATTAATAATTTGTTAAATTTTTAGAGGACTTCCTCTATTTAAAAGAATATCTAGTGGGAATGATGAACGAATTCGAAGGGTTTTTAAAAATGTTTTTCTTATAATTTTATATAATTTTTAAGAGTCTTCAATTTTACTTTATTATACGAAAATTTGCTCAAGATTTGTCTGGAGAGACAGAAAGTTTTCTTCCAATATCTTCACAATCTGAACCTATGGCCGAATTAAATGATTGTATTAATTTAAGTAAATTTTTTTATTTACGTGGGTGGGTGAGTCAATTCCCGTTGTTTTTGATCTCGTCTACCAATTTTCTGAAAAAAAAATTTTTTAGTTCATGGTATTTTAGTAGAGATTCAGGTATGTCACTTTTTCTGACCCAAAACCTGATCCGAAAAAAATTTTGAAGGCCCGAAGCCCTACTCTACTTTTTTGTCAACCCGTGACATCCCGGGTACAGTTTCTCTTGTTACCTAAATCGATCGAGTGAATTGGGGATCAGGGTTGCCGCCCGAAACCCGTACCCGAAGATTTTTTGTACCCGCGGCAACCCTGTTGGGGATTGTCTTTGAGCTTTAAAAATGTTTTAACCTTCCCTCCAATTCAATTTAATTATCTAGAACATTTTAATTTTGAATTATTTTCAAATTTAGATAACAGTGATTTACTTGCCTGTACAGTTGTAAATTCAAAGAATGAACGTCTCTCTCAATTTCTTGTAACTGATCAATTTCAATTTATTTTGGTTGAACCGGACAGTCGAAAATTGGGTTGGGGAATTGTCCGTTTTGTTGCTTTATTACAAGTAAATTTTGTTTTTTTTTAATTTTTGAAAGAAAATTAAATTTTAAAAGGATGTTTTAATTGTTGGAACTTCAGACAATCGAACTTTGCAAATCAACGTTGAGGTTTTTTATATTGAGGTTTTTTAACCTCGAATATATTTTTTTGATTTTTGGGGATGTGATTAATAAAATTAACAAAAAATTTAAATCAACAGAAAATGAACCAAAAAAGAATAATTTTTTTGATGGTTTAAGTAAGAAAGTTAAGGTCAAAAAATTTTTTTAATTAACTTAGAGGGTCTGTGAGAGGATCTTCCCTCGTCCCAGAGACAGAGACTACGATTTTTTTCAATTGATGTCCAAACTGTTTTTTCTTTCCAAAGTTTTTTAAATTTTCTGAAAATTTTTTTCTTTTCAAGGATGTTGAAACCCGTGTCAAAAAATCCGGCAAAAATATTTTTTCTGCCCACTTAATATTTGATGACTATATTCGTTGTATGGCTGCTAAACAACGTCTTAATCGTGGAAGGAAGCGTTGTCGACTTTACAGACTTGGAATTATTGCTGATATGCTTGGAATGCGTTTACCCCATTCTTTGCAAACAATGGAAGGTTCTCCAGTTATTGGAATAAATTCTTTGAGATTGCAAGGTTTGCCTGCTCCCGGGTCTGTTCAAAGACTTTCTTCTGCTTCGAGACGTAAAAATAGTGAAGCTTCGACAGGAGAGGGAAGATTAGTGGAAACAATACCTCCAGATCCTGATACAAGTAAACAATGTTCTACTTCTGGGGCAATACATCATGTGTAGATTTTATAAATTGTAATTAGTATTTGTCTGGGTTGTTTCCGGAGCGTTTTATAATACCAAAAGCTTGTAATACCAAACCCCCAAAAGCTGTTGAAATACCAAAGTGACCAAAAAAGCTTGAAATACCAAACCCCCAAAAGATGTTGAAATACCAAACCGTGGAAAAAAGCTTGTAATACCAAATACCCAAAAGCTGTTGAAATACCAAACCGTGAAAATTTTTTTTATAATCTCCTCTTTGTGTATAATATAATCCTCCTCCAAAATCCTTCATAATACAAAGTGTGGAAACCTTTCACACAAGGTTTCCGCGGAAAAAAGTTTTTGCCGCTGCGGATGAAGCCGGGCATGTCGAGCGGAACGACGGTCGCCGCGAGCGAAGCGAGCACGACCGCAGCGAAGCACGGCCATCGTGTAGCGAAGACCATGCCCGGCCTACCCTCCGTAGCAGCACAAAAACAGTTTTTCCAGCGAAGATTCAGTTGGTCATAACTTTGTTCATAATCATCTAATCGAGCTGATTTTGGTGTTATTCAGCTCAGCACGTCGAGCCCTTTCAAATGCATTATTATTTGTATATTCGAATTTTTTACTCCAAAAATCAGCTTGGCACAAGAACAGTTTTCCCAGCGAAGACTAAAAACAAACAGGCTAAAACCAACAAGTTATTCTGCCGGGAGATAAATAACAAAAAATTCCACAGTTTTAGTAACAAATTGAATAATAATAGTTTTGGTATTTATTTGGTATTACAAGCTTTTTTCCACGGTTTGGTATTTCAACATCTTTTGGGGGTTTGGTATTACAAGCTATTGGTATTACAAATTTTGGTATTTCAAGCTTTTGGTATTACAAGCTTTGGTATTATAACTAGAGATCGGACCGTACCGTACTACGGCCGTATTTTTCGGTATTTATCGGTATTCCGTATCGGTAGTACGGCACGGAATACGGTACGGCAAAATTTTGAAGTTGATCGGTATTTTTCGGTATCGGTATTTTTCGGTATTCCGTACCGTTTTACGGAACGGAAACAAAACAAAATACCGATAATACCGATCGATAAAAATTTTTAAAGTTTTATTTTATTTTAAGCGAAAAAAGGCTCTCGACCTTTGATAAATTTCAAAATTTTCGCCTGCGGCGCTAAAAAGGAAGAAATTTTGCTTCTTGGACTTACATCTTCTCAAAATTTTCGTCTGCGTGTGTTTAGCCCCACAATTTATAAATAAAATATTTATTTTTAACTGAATTAATTTTTTTAAATACGGTACGGAATACCGATAAATTTTTATCGGTATTTTTCGGTATCGGTATTTTTCGGTATTCCGTACCGTTTTACGGAACGGTAAAATTTTGAATTTTATCGGTATTTATCGGTATCGGTATTATACGGTATTACGGTACGGAATACGGTACGGAACAAAATTCCGATCTCTAATTATAACATCATACCGGTTGTTTCTCTTATAAAGAATTTTGGTTAATACCTAGATATTAACCAAGAATTTTGGGTGATACCTAGGACTGTCCAGGACTCGAGACAATTTTTGAATCCCTTGTCAGATTGGTGGGATTTTTTGTTCCTTGTGTCGAAAATTATTTTTACTTTGGTCAGTCACAAATTGAATTATAATTAAGAGAAACAATTCCAATACAAACCAATTTTCAATGAAAATAAATAATTTTTCCTGGTTAATTAATTTTAAGATTAATTTAGAAATTTAATTCAATGTATATGTCGGCGGAAAAATTCAGATTTAGGAAAAATTCAATTTTTCCGGAAAATTTCAATTTTTCCGGAAAAATTCAATTTTTCCGAGCATTTAGGAAAATTTCAGATAATAATAAAGATGTCAGTTGAGTCTGGGCTAGTTTTATGTTTTTTGGTATTTTTATGTGTGTTTTTGTTTTTTAGTGGGTTATCTATAAATTTCTTGATTTATTCAATATCACCATATTAAATAAGTTTGGATTTTTAAAAAAACACACGAAAAACAAACAACATAAACCTATGGGGAGTCGGCGAGACGCTTGTGCAAAACCCTGCGCTTCGCGCAGGGTTTTGCGGCACGCGTCTCGCGGGAGTCAACGGTCGCTGGGTTATGCACTAGTAACATAATTCTATTCCTTTTACCGATTTTCAGCATTGAAATGCCGACCTACCCATTCATTAGTAGCACAAAAATTAAAAAAAAACAAGAACTAGAAAACAAAATTAGAAAAATAAGCAAAACTATTTAAGAAAAGACAAACAAACCAAAAAACAAAACATAAAACAAAAGAAAAACAAACAAGAAAAAACATACTCAAAAAACGAAAAACAAGCGAAATAGTGTAAGACAGACTATTAAATTAATTTATTATCTGAAATTTTCCTAAATGCTCGGAAAAATTGAATTTTTCCGGAAAAATTGAAATTTTCCGGAAAAATTGAATTTTTCCTAAATCTGAATTTTACCGCCGACATATATATATTTTCTGTTCATTATAATTGTATTTTGAGTCTTTTTTTGACTTCCGTATAGTTTATTAAAATTAAATTTGGAATTTAATTATGTTTTAATTGTTTTCAAGCATTTGAATATTTTCTAAATTTTTTTATTAAATTTTTCTTAATTTTTAAAAGTCTAAAAATGGTTAAAGACACAGAATCCCCTCAACAAGCATCTTCATCTTCTGATCAATTGCCGCCTTGTCTAGTCGTTTTGGGTATGGCCGGTTCTGGCAAAACTACTTTTGTTCAGGTTAATTTTAAATAAATTAATTTTTAAATGAATTGAGGAAGGAAATTTAATTGGAAATGATGATAATGATTGGTTTTTTGAGATTAAATCGTGAATGTTGATTTTTTGTCAAGGTGCACTCCATCTGATCCACATTGCTTTTTTCTCCTAAATTTACTTTCTGAAATTTATTTTTTCACTTTTAGCGTCTAACCAGCCATCTTCATTCAAAAAGAACATTTCCTTATTTAATCAATCTTGATCCGGCAGCAGGAACTGTGCCTTTTCCAGCAAATATTGATATTAGAGACACGGTTATTTTGTTAAATTTTTTTTAAATTTTATGACGAGGGCTGAAAACTTGGGAGGACATTATCAAAAATAATATTTAGAAATCATTAATGAAACCCTTAGGGCAGACAGGGTTTCAAGAAATTAAGATTTTAGTCCTATTGCTTTTTAGATTTCTTGTTTTTTTTTCACCCGTTCCTTTGATTTTTTCATTATTTTTGTGGTGAGACTGCAACCCTGTTCCTTCCTAAATATATTCTTATAGAGCCTAATTTTAAAATTTTTAATTTTTCTTTGAATGAGTTTTCTTTTATATTTATTTATTTTTAGGTTGATTATAAAGGTGTAATGAAAGAATATGGACTTGGACCAAACGGAGCAATTTTGACTTGTCTTAACTTGCTTTGTACTAAATTTGATCAGGTTTATTTTTTTGTTTTTCTATTACTAAAATTCTTTTTTTTAAAAGATTCTTTCTCTTCTCGAAAAAAGAGATTCTTCAATTCCTTCAATTATTTTGGATACACCTGGACAAATTGAAGTATTTACTTGGTCTGTTAGTGGTTCTATAATTACTGGATCGTTAGCAGACAAATATCCAACGGTTTTTAATTTTTTTTGTTTTAAATTAACTTTAATTAATTCGATTTTCGGTCGAAAATTAGGAAATTTTTTTAACAATGAATAAAGAATGTGTTTTTTAATTTATTGTTAGTTATCAAATTTTTATTCCTCTAATTGACAAGAAAAATTCGCTACTGTGTGAACGGCCATAACTAGGCCCCAAGTGAAATTTCAATAAACGGATTATATTGAATGATACCACAAAATATTCAATTCCTCATGTCAGTAAACTATGTTTCCGAGTGGGCTAATAAATGTTACAAATGGTGGGCTAATTTTGTAGCATTTATTAGCCCGAGTGGGCTAATAAATGCTACAAAATAATTAAAAATTCTTTTTTTAGATAATTGCTTATGTTGTGGATAGGTTTGTTTTCATAATTAAATTTAAAATTAAATTTAATTTAAAAATTCTTTCAAGTGCTCGTTCAACTAATCCACGTACATTTATGTCTAATATGCTTTATGCTTGTTCTATTCTTTATGTATTTTTCTTGAAATTAATTTATTTATTTTAACTTTAGAGAACAAAACTTCCATTCTTTCTTGTTTTGAATAAATCTGATGTTGTAAGTTTTTTAAAAATTAAAGAAAAATTTTAAATATTTTTTTAGGTTAATCCAGAATTTGCAGTTGAGTGGATGGGGGATTTTGAAAAATTCTCGGTTGGGTTTCTTTAAAAAATTAAAAGAAAGATTATTTTAAAAATAATTTTAGAATGTTAAAATAATTTGTAATTCATCTAATTTTTAACAAAATTGCCTAAAAAGTATTTTTAAATTTTTGAAAATTATTTTTTGTTTCCTTCCTTATTTTGACCTCCTTTATCCCCCATAATTCCAATCTTTATTTTTTCCAAAAAAAAATTTTTTTTAATTTAAAATAGGACTCCTTAGATGACAGCGAATCTTGTTATGCCAACGATTTGACACGTTCACTTAGTATTGTGTTAGATTCTTTTTATCAAAATTTAAATTGGGTTGCTTGTTCTTCACAAACTGGACAAGGATTTGATAAAGTTTAGAAATTAAATTAATTTTTAATTTTTATTTTCAAAAAAGGTTTTGGAAATTATAGAAAAATGTAAAAAAGAATATAATAAAGAATACAAACCTTTTTTTGAAAAATTAAATAAAGATAAAGCTGAAATGGAAGCTAAATTTACAGCTGAGAGATTGGCTAGTTTACAAATTGGGGAAATTAATGGAAATAATAATAAAGAAGGGGAAAAAGAAGAAATAATAAAAGAGGAAAAATAAAATATTTTAAAAAATATTGGGAATTTTTTTGTTATAATTTTAAAATAAAAAAATTTATTTGAAGTTTCCGTGTGTAATTGATTGTGCAACAATTTACTGGGAACGTCTGAAAAAAAAACAATTCTGAAACTTTTCCTAAAAACATTTAATTGAGCTAATTCTGCAACGAAAATACATACCTATATTCTGTAAATTCTGAAATGTTTTCCTAAATCATTTTGAAATCTTCCAGAAAATTCTAAGGGGAATTTTAAATTTAAATATTTATTTACAACTTTTTTTAGGGAAATTCAACTCCTCCTCCTTAAATAAAAATAATCAACAGACAAATCTTATAAAATATTTTTAATTTCATTCTTCCTTTTTGGTAAATTAAGACAGATTTTTTATAATCATTTCCTTCTACTTTATTATTTAATTCATTTGTTGAGTATTTTCAAATATAAATTACCGCACACAACAAAAACAAAATCAATGTTTTTAGACGGTCATCTAATCAACATCAACTAACTCTCTTTTCTCTCTTCTTTCCTCTCCTTTCAATCTACTCTCAACAACTTCCCCCAAAACAAAATTTCAGCAAATCGGGTAAATCTGTGAGAAAAAAAGGAAAAGGAGAAAAAAAAGTTTTTGGTTGTTTTAGAAGTAATTTATTTTTATATATTTTTAGTCAGTAGTCTACTTACTTCTAACTACCTTCCAATTTTGCACCCCCCCCCTCCTTCCCCCCAAAAAACTGCGACTAAAATAAAAATAAAGAAAAAGGGCAATGTTGAACATTTTAGCTTTTATTTATTTTCAATCAATTTTTGATTTTATTTTATAATTAATTTTTTGGTATAATTTCGGAAAACGAACAGATCCGAAATAGGTCAAATTATATGTCATTCGAAAGAGCTCGTCGAGTTGAGTCGAATGGTGAAAAAATTTTCGTGCGGACTCATAGAGGGGCTGAGATATAGGCCCCCGAAAATCAAAAAACCATAGGGGGGACCAAGCACTTTTTTGGGGTGAAAAATTCGAAAATGCAAATTATATCTCATTCGAAAGAGCTCATCGAGCTGAGTCGAATGACACCAAAATCAACGAAATCTGACTTGATTTGACAAAGTTATGATCGTTTGTTTTAGCTCCTTACCTTTGGTATCCGTTGAGGTTTTTCCTGCTACGGAGGAAGCCAGATAACCCATTACAGCGATAATTGGAATAGGATTAAGTTACGAGCCCAGAACCCATCGCCCGTAGACTCCCCGCGAGGCGCGTGCCGCAAAACTCCGCGCGAAGCGCGGAGTTTTGCACAAGCGCCTCGCCGGCGCCCCATAGGTTTACGTTGACCATTTTGAGCCTCTATCTCGGCTCAGAATCAAGATTTCGAGTTGATTTTGGTGTCATCGACTCAGCTCGATGAACTCTTTCGAATGAGGTATAATTTGCATTTTCGAATTTTTCACCCCAAAAAAGTGCTTGGTCCCCCCTATGGTTTTTTGATTTTCGGGGGCCTATATCTCAGCCCCTCTATGAGTCCGCACGAAAATTTTTTCACCATTCGACTCAACTCGACGAGCTCTTTCGAATGACATATGATTTGACCCATTTGCGCTCTGTTCGTTTTCCGAAATTTTTCCAATTTTTTTATGATTTTGATTTTTCAAAAAATTTAAAAATATTAACGGTGATTTCTATGGTACGTCGCAGACAAAAATTTTTTATTAACTTTGGAAGGCCAAGAAATTGCCTCTTCGAAGATAGGGGTATTTTTTGATGTATTTTTTGCTTCTTTTCAGTCAAACGCAATGCCGCCCTTCGTTGTTTTTAAACTTTGAAGATAAAACTATGAAAACACCTTTTGTTTTGATTTGAGAATATTTTTATTTTGATGGAAGAAAATTTTTTTTATTATTTTTAAGTAATTTTTTGAATGATTTTGCAGAGATTTTAAGTATTTTTTTTGAATTTTTTCTTCCATATGTAGAAGAAATAAAATAAAAATACTAAAACAACTGATATATATCAATTCTTTAATATTTCCTCGACCCGAATTTTGTTTTTTTGTTTGTTGATTCCCAAGAGAAATGACGAGATTATAAGTAACACTAGTAAAATACATGGAGATATGCAAGTCTGCTATATTTTTATTTTATTTATTTTTTTCTCCTTTGGCCCTTTCTAACTAAAAAAACTTTTTCTCGTTTTCTGTTCACCTTTTACTGCCAGTCTATTAAATATATTTTATTTTATTTATTTTTACTCTTCTTTAATTCCAACTTGTTTTAACCAAATTGCAGACAATCAATTGTATGGTGTGCGCCATAAAAACTTTTTAAAAACGCAATATTTAAAACATTTCATATTTTCTTCTCAACAAGTTTATTAAAACTTTGCGTTTCCCAAACAATGTTTTTATAAAACTTTTTTTCAAACATTTTATTAAAACTTGTTTTATTTTTTTTCAAAACATGTTCAAGTTTATAAATAATCTAAAACTTTATTTATAGTCAGACATTAATTGAGATCAATTTTAAAGTAAAATTACACACAAAAATATGTTCAACTTTAAGGTAAAAAAGGGTTGATTTAATGAGGCTTGACTAGAAAATAATAATTATTTATTTTTTTTAATTCTCTCTTTTATTTTCACAAATTTTATCGCCCAACTTTGTATTTTTAAAAGTTCTACTATGTTTTACATATATTTTATTATTCACTAATCCTCATAAATTTGAATTGAGTTGCACTTTTTATTTTTTTCCTACCCGTTCTTCTCGATGCGAAATTTTCACTGTCCATTTATTCACAACTAATCAAAATGCTTAAAAAACATTAAACATTTAAAACTTGTTCACAAACATTATCAACTTTACTTTTAAATGTTTTAACACTCAAAAACATGTTCAAACTTGTTTTGAGCTTGTTTATAAAATTTTATTCTAAACAACCTTTTTATAGCATGTTTTAATAAACTTGTTTTAATGCTTTAATAAACATGTTTGTTTTAAAAACTTTTTTAAACTTGTTTAAATAAACATGTTTTTGTTGTTTTGAACAAGTTGATTTTCTGTGTCTCTATCTTTTGGATGTTGGGTTATATTACTTTTGTTTGCATTTGCAATGAGTTAAAAATGTTTAGAGGTGGTCTACCCTCTATATTTATTTATTTAACAACAACATTTCTTTATTAAAAACAGATAATATACACAAACAAAACAACCGCTTATTACGAGTATTTTTGAAAAGACAGGAAATGTGTGTAGAAAATTTGAAAGGTAAAAAGGAGGAAATAAATAAAAGGGCGGCTTTAAATAAAAGAAAGGGAAAAAGATGGAAGAATTGTAATGATTGTAACTGACAACTACTATTTAGCATTTTATTTTTAATTTTCTCAGAAGCACTGAAAAAGGAAATAAATTAGTGGTAGTGTCTACTAAAATTTTATTTTTTTCTAAATTGTTTTTTGGCCAGATTCTTTTTCTTTTTAATTCTATTTTTGGAATTTGTCTTAAGACTAATTTTGTGCTTTACTTTAATTTTTATTTATTTTTGGTGTTTTGGCGCGGTAACTTTTGGGCGTTAACTAATAAATTGACTAAAAATATTAATTTATATTTGTGATTGAATAATTTATGTTCCTTAAAGTCACACATTTTTAAAAATTTTTGTTTCAAAATTTCAAAAATTATGGTTCAAAAAATTGTTTGAAAAATCTAATTTCACAAATAATTTACAAAAATCATAGCTGAAGTTTTGAACATTTTTAACAATCTTTAAAGAATGACTGCGAAATTTTGCGGTTGAACCTAAAAGCTTGCCCTACCCCCCCTCCCCCCCCTTAGTCCTTTTATTTTAATTTTTTTCATGTTTATTTTTAAGTTCATTTTTTACTAAACTAAAAATAGTTTATAAACTTCCATTAAACTTTAAAATTCATATAAATTCCTGTTACTGAATGATACTCTTTTTTAATTAAATTAAAATTTTTTCTTGTTCGCAACTTATTTGTCAAACAGTTTTTTTAACTTTTAAACAGCAAAAATTGAAAAAAAAAATTATTTTTGCATAGAAACTATCTCCCCTTCCATTCCTCCACAATTTTACAAATCTTTGCTCGTTCATTCAGCGTCAAGGCCACTCCAATTTATTAGTCATTTATTTTTGGGGGAAAGGGGGAGGGGGGGGGGGGGGGGAAGACTTTACTAAATTTAACCAAAAAACTATTTTTATTTATTTATTATACCTTTCTTTGAAAAAGCTAATAAATATACATAAAAATTGATTTTGTGTAAAAAATCTTTTTAAAAGAAAATTTGGGCGGGGAACTTTCCCTCTCTCCCTTTTATTTATTTACCCCCCCCCCCCCCCCCCCTTTTTCTTCCTTTTCCCTTTTTGCCAAGTGGCCATAAAACGGAGAAAAGAAAATAAATGACCAAGGCTGGTTTGAGGGAGAATGAAAAATAAATAATAAAGAAAGGTGTGAGACCAATGGCCAACTATCAGTGTTAGACAAAATGGTCAAAGTGCGCTTCTCTTCTTTAAAAATATTTTTTTGAAAAAAAAATTTTTTTTATTAAAGAAACCCCAAAATGTTTTTTTTATCTGTCAAAATTTTAGTCAAAAATCAGAATTTTATTTAACCAAAAAATCAGAATTTTCCTTTTCTTCAGTCCCCCTTCCTTTGGTCTATTCTGACCAAATGACCATTCCCCTTCTCTCTCCTCTCCCCTTTTCGGCCAGTCAGAGGTTGTAAAATGGACAGTAAATTACCCACTATTACTATTTCCTAATGCTTTACTGCTAAAATAAATTTTCTTTTTTTCCTCAAACCAATTTTTGTTCAATTGTCATCGCTTTCATTTATAGACAGCTGAGGTCCAATATATAAATAAATATATTACCTAAACATTTTTACACAATTTCCCTTTACTTCTTTAAAAATAATATTTTTTTTGAAAAAAAAAATTTTTTTATTAAAGGCACCCCCCAAAAATAATTTTTTTTATAAATTTTCCTCCTCTCCTCTTCCCTTCCTCTATTTTATTAACCACTTCTATTATTAAATGAGCAACAAAAATAATTCATCTAAAAATAATAAATTTAATGATGAAGGTAAAAACAACAATAGTAATAATGCCGATACTAATGGGCCAGAAAAAATAATTTCTGATTGTCTTTATAGTGTGCTGGGGGTGAAGAGGGACGCGGAAGAGGCAGAAATTAAAAAGGCGTAGGTTTTGTGTGAAGGAAGGGAATAATTAAAAATCAGAAATAAAAATTTAAAAAATCAGAATTTTAAAATAAATATTCTGATAAAATTAAATCAGAATTTAGATTCAGAAAATCAGAATTATAGTCAGAATTCTGACTGTCGAAAAATTATAATAATCAGAATTTTAAAAATCAGAAAATAAAGAAGAATCAGAAATAAAATTTAAAAAAATCAGAATTTTAAAATAAATATTCTGATAAAATTAAATCAGAATTTAGATTCAAAAAATCAGAATTATAGTCAGAATTCTGACTGTCGAAAAATTATAATAATCAGAATTTTACAAATCAGAAATCAGAAAATAATCAGAATTCTGATTTTTCTAAAAATTTTAGTTATCGACGCCTTGCACTTAAATGGCACCCAGACAAAAATCCAGATAAGAAAGAACGAGCTGAAAGAAATTTTAAAAGAATTGCACAAGCTTATGAAGTGCTTTCTGATGGTAATATTTGAATATTTAAGAAAAAAAAACAAATAAATAAAAATCAGAATTTAAAATCAGAATTCTGTTAAAAAAGTCAAAATTCTGGAAATAAAAATCAGAATATTTAAATATTAAAAGGAAAGCGTCGAGCAGAATATGACAAACACGGATTAACTAAACCAACAACAAATAACCAACACAATAATTATCAAAGAAGACGAACAACGCCAGCAGATGCTCATCATCATTTCTTCCCTAGTGGAATGTTTCGTTCCCCTTTTGATATTTTTCGCGAATTTTTTGGGGATCCTTTTGCTGATCCTTTTCATTCACCTCTTTTTGGCTTTGGACGGGAAAGTGGTGCAGGAATGAGAAGTGAGGAATGAGACATTTTTTGATAAAAATTATGAGTGTAAAATGGGATCTCCTAAAAAATATTTCTGGTCAACCACAGAAAACTTCTATATAACAGACTTTCTATAATTCCGCATCTGCACAACAAATCCCTTTATGAGCGAATATTTCCTCTATGGAGAGTTTTTTTAAAAATACTTCTATACAATAGACCCCTCTATATAATGGACCCCTCTTTATAAGCGACTTTTTCTGTTCCTCTTGTTTAAAGTTTCGTCTAGCTTACTATAAATGAGAAAATATTTAAAAAGCATCACATCTAGCGAAGATTTGAGGCAGTTTAGGATTATCAAATAAACCTTCTATTTAACATACACCCTTTAATATTTTGATACCCAAGGAGTATTTTAATTTATATTAATTTTTAGGCAGACGAAGACACACAACAAATTTATTTGGCCCGTTTACAACAGATAAAGACGAAAATAATTGGTACAAATCAAATTTAAATTCTTCTTTGTATTTTTATATTTTTAGTGAATTTTCTACAGTTATTAGATTCAGTACAAGTACAAAAGAACCTGGAAAAAAGCTAAAAAAGACAATTACACAAACACGTGTTGTTAATGGTTAGTCTTTTAGAAGAGAATCTCTCTGTCTTATCTCTTTGTTAATTGGTTTTATAAGAGGGTGGGATGTCTAAGAGAGTGATTAGAATATTGTAGGGGAGATTGGGATGTCTGATAGAGTAGGGGTGGATATTTGAGAGATTTTGAAGAAAGGCAATGCGGGAGGATATGTTAGTTGTCAAATAGAGACTAGAATTATTTATGTATTTCAGATGTATAAGATAGAGATTCTAGTAAATATTGAATTAAAAAATATTTTTTTTAAGGAAAAAGGATTATAACAAAAAGGTGAAGAAATGATAATTAAATTATTAATCTCTAAAAACGTTTTAAGGACGGAGGATGATGGAGAAGAGACTGTAGAAGTAACAGAAAATGGGGTAAGAATTAGACAGTTTATTAAAACTTTGAAAAGTTTTCCGGAAAATTTTGAAATAAATACACATACACATTTTTCCGGAAGTGTTCGAGTGTACGTTTCCGGAAATTAGAGAGTGAAATATTGCATATTTATATGAGAGACTGACAGACATTCTTTCTCTACCTTCAAATAAAACATTTTTAGAAGTTTTCCTTTCCGGAATTATCTCTAACATTGGTGTGCGGACATATCGGGATTGGGGTGACAAAAACAATTTATTGCGTGTTTACATTTGTTCTAAAACATAAAAACTCTATTCCTCAACAAAACAATATACTATCCAGGAATCAGTAGGGTAACTGTTCGTACATTGAAATATCCCGATATGTCCGCGTGCCCTAACATTAATAGACGAATTAACTTTTATTTTCTAGGTTCTCAAATCAAGACTAATTAACGGTAATTGTTTTTTTTTATTTTCGAAAAAAATTATTTTTCAAAGGATGTCCAGTTGAAATATCTGTTTAATAAAGAAGAAAAGAAAAAAAATAATTTTAATTAATTTGCCATCCCTTCCTGCCCAACCAAATACTTTTTCCTCAAGAAAAGAAATGACCGAAAATATTTCGCTGCCCTTTTTAATTTTTCTAAACATCGTGTTTTTTTAATTTTAAAGTTCTTTCAATTTAATTATGTAAATTCCAATTTTTATTGTTTTATAAATAAAAAGTTTTGAATTTTTGTTTAAATTCTGTTTAGTCTTATTTTACTGGACATATTAATTTTTCTTTAATTTTGTTTTAGTTGGAATATTTGGTTGATATTTAAATGATTATTTTTGGATGTTTAGAGTATTTTCCCAGCTAAATAAGAAAATAAATTTCACCTCGGAGAAGCCTTGTATGTGGATGGATTCTGGTGGGGAATTACAACAGGCTACTTATGGAGGTTTAATATTTTGGTAATGGTTTGGTTTAATTAAATTCACTAAAGTCATTGAGCTTCAAACAGCTTTAATTTTTGCCTAAGCCTTTTTGACGTTCAAATTTACCAACTTCCCTGAAATCATGTTCCCAATTTTATCATCCTATTATGCTTAAATTAGTTCAAAAATCCTTTTATAGTTAACAGCTTTTCTTCTCGTATATTGGCTTGCTCTTTGCATTCTCCTCCCTGTATACATATAAGCCAAATTTATTTTACCCCCATTAAGAATATTTTCCCCAAAATATTTAAAAAAAATAAAAGTTTAGTCAGCTAATAAGAATCGAACCTTTGATTGTTTTGTTTAAATATTTGAAGATGCTTTATCGACTAAGCTACCGAGGCGGCAACTGCTTTTTCTGTCTTCCCTAATCTTTAACCTTTTCCTAAGCTATTTTAAATACTCCCTAGATGAATCATCCTTTTAAATACACTTGCAATTTGCGAGTGTTTTTAAATATTTTATTTGATCTGAATAAATTTTTTTTCTTTTTTAGATTTAAAATAAAATGACTTCTTTGATGCCTGTACGTTTTCAAGAACTCTTTTCTGTAAGTTTCTTTGCTAATTACTAAGCTTTTCTTCTATTTTAGTTGAAAAAGGCTAAGATCAATCCTCGTAATATCTGTTTTGGAAATGTGACTATGGAATCTGACAAGTACATTGTTGTTAGAGAGGAACATAATTGCTTAATTATAAATGTTGCTAACTCTACTGATATTGTTAGAAAACCGATTAGTGCCGGATCAGTTATGATGCATCCAACATCGAGGATTTTGTCTCTTAAATGTCAAGGTAAAATTGAATTCCGTATACCCCCCTCCTTTTCCAGCCTCAAAATATTTAAAAATGGTCAGTCTGTATCAGATTATAGAACTCGTTAAGCTGTGTCGAATGACACCAAAATCAACCCCCTGTCTTAACTTTGGGCCGAGATAGAGACAAAAACCCTGCGCAAGTCGGCGAGACTTTTGTGCAAAACCCTTCTCTTTGCGCAGAGTTTTTGTCTCTATCTCGGCCCAAAGTTAAGACCGGGGGTTGATTTTGGTGTCATTCGACACAGCTTAACGAGTTCTATAATCTGATACAGACTGACCATTTTTAAATATTTTGAGGCTGGAAAAAGGAGGGGGTATACGGAATTCAATTTTACCAATGTCAATAACTTCAGTATTTCTTTTAATATTAATTTTTTAGAGGGTAAGGCTATGCAAATATTCGATTTGGAATTAAAGGCTAAAATAAAAGCTTATATGTCAACAGAACATGTTGTGTTGTGGACCTGGATTAACTCAAATACCATTGGATTTGTGACAGAAAGTTCTGTCAACCATTGGGCACTAAATGGTTTGTTATTTTGAATTTAATGTCAAATATGTACCTGTTTAAGATCGTTATGCTGAACCTACCAAAGTATTTGACCGACATGCAACTTTACAGAGTGGTTCAATAACCAGTTATCGAGCTACTTCTGATGGAAAGTTTCTTGCTCTTTTTGGATTTCCTTCAAAAGTTTTTTTCCTCTTATAATATTTTTTAAAAATTAATTTAAAAATAGGATGTCCGAAATGTTGGGTCACTGCAACTTTACAGTACAGAGACAAATACCTCACAAATAATTGAGGCTCATGCTGCTTGTTTTGTTCAATTAAAAATGGAGGGGAATCCAAATCCAAGTAGTCTCTGTTGTTTTTCTTTACGTAATGCTGCTGGGGAAGGAAAGGTTATTTGAAGGGATTTTCAATTTTTTATAAACTTTAATTAGTTGAACATTATGGAAGTCTCGCAAACTCCTACTGGCAACAAGCCATACTTAAAGAAAACTGTTGATTTCGTTTATCCGGCTGAGGCTACTTCAGACTTTCCTCTTTCAATGCAGGTTTGTCTTACTGTTAGTTATTTAAAAAAAGCGATTGGATATTTTCTGTGGACAAAGCTTTAGTAGCTTTTTATTTAATTTTAAAATTTGTCTTCAGATAAATTTTTTTTATTATTTTATAAAGAAACGTGCAAAAGTTAGCCATAAAAAATCTCCCTCTTTACCAATAGTGCTTGGAACGAATTTTAGTACGAACATCCAAGCACTGTTTACAACTGTCCTCGAATTTAATTACAGACTTTACCACAAATTTATCGCTGACATTGTCTTCTTAAATTTTCTAACCTCGCTTTACTTTGATTTTTAGGCGTCTTCAACTTATGGAATATTGTACATTATTGACAGATCTGGATATGTTTTTGTGTTTGAGATTGAAACGGGCTGTTTGCTATACAAAGTTAACATTTCGCCAACTACAATTTTTATTACAACTGAACATAATAATGGGTTTATTGGAATTAATAGAGATGGGCAGGTTTTTGATTAATCTATTATGAATATAATATATATTTAAGGTCCTCTCTTTTTGTGTGGATGAAGAAACAATCATTCCTTACGTCACCGGACAATTACAAAACCATAACTTGGCTCTCAAATTAGCATCTCGTTTAAACCTTCCTTTGGAGTCTTTGAGGGAATTGGTTCCAACTATGTCGAGTATCGAAGGTTCTGATGCTTCTGATCCACCACCGCCACAAAACGTTTATCTTTATATTTTATATTCATAATTTATGTTTTTTGTTTAGACAGAAGCTATTTCCGATCGTTCTGATTTAATAAATGCAACCCAAGCTGATAGCAAGCAGAAAATACACGAGGAGAAATGTGCAAAGAAAATAGATGACGAGCAATTAGATAACAAACAAAATGTTGGGGAAGACGATTTGAAGACTTCTTTGAAACCAATGGGTGACGTTCTTCCTGAGCAGACCCCATTGAGTTCCAGCAGCAGTGGAGAGGTTCAAAATGATAAGGAGGTAGTCAACCAAACTTCTCTTGACAACGTTTTGGATGAAGAATTTTTGCACAAATTTGATTTGTTAATCGAAATTGAAAATTTCCATGAAGCTTCAAAAATGGCTGCAGAAGCTCCTCAAAATTTTCTTAAAACACTTTTATTCCGCAAATTTGATTTATTAGTCAAAAATGGGAATTATACTGAAGCTGCAAAAATGGCTTTAACAGCACCACAAAATATTTTTAGAACACCAGAAACTTTACAAAAATTTCAAAAAACTTATTCTCTTCTTAAATATTTACAAATTTTATTAGAACAAGACTCTTTAAATAAATGGGAGTCATTGGAAATATGTCGAATTGTTTCGGTTTGCATTTTAAATATTTTTTAATCGCTTCCCTTTATTTTTAGGGCCAAAAACAACTTGTTGAAGAATGGTTGTCTGAGGGAAAGTTGGAATGTTGTAAGGAATTGGGGGATTTCATTAAGCAATATGATGTTGATCTAGCATCAAAAATTTATTTTCGAGGGGATGTAAAAGGATAATGAGGTTAATGAATAAATAAATCAAATTGTCATATTTATTTTTTATTTTATACTTTTATCAAAAATTATTTTTAAAAACAAAATCACAGAATATTAACATTAAATAGTAAAAATTAAAAATAGTTTAAATAACCACTGCACAATTTTTTACCAAAGGGCCTATTTATTAGGACACGCCCAAGTAGGCGCGTGGCCATAACGGCGCAAAGCCATAACTAGCTGGAAAACTTCTGGCCCTTATCAATTATTTATTTGTCCAAAGGGCATAGCCGAAGGTAGTCTACAGCAACCCTTTTTTCGATGAGGGTTGATTTTAGATTATTCAAATGATTTTAGATTTTTTTAATTCGCCTAGATTCAGATGACTTCTAGATTGAGCTAGTTTATTCTGTGATAGGACATTTAATTTTCCAATTTTTAACAATTTTTTTATTAAAAGAATAAAATAATTTTTAATTGAATATTAAAGCATTTTTTTATTTGTCGATATTTTATTCAAAAAATAATTTAAATTATTTGTTAATGTTTTTTTATATTTTCTAAATTTTGTTTTAGCCTTAAAAAATCAGAAATGTCTTTTCCTGCAAAATCAACAATTATTTTGGCTTTTGGAATGTTTGTTATTATCAGTATTATGTTATATCTAAAAGTTGATTCTAATGAGAGAAGACGGCAGGCTACTTATGGAGAGTCTAATGTTATGGTTAGTTAATTTAATTATAAATTCAGCTTTAAAATTTTAAAAATTATCGACTTCTGGGCGACATAAATTCGGGGACCAGATTTTAAATAAGCGTTATATTTGGGCTAGGTCACGTAATTTGTTATTTTCAGGATGAGTATTTCTATTTAGGATTCCATAGAATTTTTTTAGTTCCGATTTAATTTAGATTAATTGGGAGGGGGGGGGGGGTCGCAGGAAAACTGACAGGGGTGTCGGGATTGAAATTTTCAAGGTCGTTGGTTAACCCAAAGAAGGTCTTACCATAATTTTCATTGAGGATTTAGTAAAGGATTTTCCCCAATTGAAGTCATTTTTCATTAAAAATTGAATTCTACCTCTATTTATATTTTAATTAATTTGTAAAAAAATTTTTTTAGAATGATAATTCAATACAAAAATTGGAAGAACGTTTGGAATCTTTAAATAAAGACGCTCAAAATAATAAAAAATTATTAAATAAAATCGAATCAAAAATTGAAAATTCGAAAAATAAAGAAGAGAAAAATGAAGATTTTTATGTAAATAATGATGGAGGGGGAAAGGATTTAAATGAAAATAGTAAAAAGGTTTTTTTGTTTGAAATTTTTATTTTTTTAATTTTGTTTTTAGATTAATAGACATACTTCTTCCAATAATTCCCTTCAATTTTGTTCTGCTAAAAATCAGTCATTGGCGCACAATGCTGTTAGCGATGTTCAGGTTTATTTTAAAGTTTATGGCCAAGGATGTAGCAAAGGGGTTGATTTCGAGGGAGGGGCTAACATTGGGTGTGGGCCAAAATTTTGGCGTTTATGGCTACGCCCTTGTTTATGGCAAAACAAAATCAGCCAAAAAATTCTTTTAAAAAAATTTTCCCCAAATATTTTAGATGTTATCAGTTTATGATATTCTGCCTTTCGATAACCCAAATGGAGGTGTTTGGAAGCAGGGATGGCCAATTACTTATGATCATCAAAAAATAAAAGAAGAAAAACGACTTGAAGTTATTGTTATTCCACACTCTCATTGTGATCCAGGTTTTTTTTACTATTTATTTTTGGCCTTTCATCTAATCACACTTACTCTGATTTTTTCTGAATGACTTTTTGAAAATAAGAAAAGAGTCCTATATTTTTAGGATTCCTCATTTTACATAAAAAATCAAAATATAAAAGGTTTGATTAATATTGCACCTGTCAGAGCCCATTTTTTCATCCCAAGTTTCTTCCTATATATTTGCAGAATGATCAGACTTCTTCCCTTATTCCATCCCCATTTTCCTTCCATAATGAGGAAATAAAAATTAATTCCTTTTGATTTTTTGTAAGCAAGATATAGAAAGGCAATTGGTATAGAAGAAAGGAAAAGTCTTACCATTTTGTGGATATATAGGAAGAAACTTGGTAAGGAAAAATAGGGTCTGTCAGGTTCAATATTATCAAGGTTTACTTCTGGACCACTTGCAAATGCTATTTTATTTCGAGTGTTAAATATTACTAGCTCCTTAAATTTTTTTTAATTTTCTTTAAAGGTTGGATAAAAACTTTTGAAAAATATTACGAAGATCAAGTCCAAAATATTCTCAATTTTATGGTCACTCATTTAACTCAAAATAAAGATTTAAAATTTATTTTTGCCGAAATAAGTTTTTTTGAACTTTGGTGGTCTAAACAAACAAATAAAATTCGAGAAAAAGTTAAACAACTTTTAATTAATGGACAATTTGAAATTGTGACGGGTGGGTGGGTAATGACTGATGAAGCAAATGCTCATTATTATTCGATTATTATGGAATTATTTGAAGGACATGAATTTTTGAAAAATCAATTGGGTGAGATTTTTTATATTAAAAATATTTTGATAACATTTTTGTTTTGTGGAAGTGTTGGTTCTCTACTCGTTATTTTTGCTATTTAAAATAATTTTTTAAAAATAAAATTTACCTAACCCTTATTGTTAGAATAACCTAACTGGGTCTGAATTAGAACAACATAATCAGTGTTTGGAAGTTTGGACCCCTATAACTTCGAAATGGTGGTCAGGGCCAAAAAAATAAATATTCGTTTTGGACCATCTCTACATGATGGTGCAAAAAATTTACGAAATTTTCACATACAGTTCGGAATGTTCTCTTGTTAGTATTTGTACTTGTACCAGGGATCTAGCCGTCCCGATTCCCGAAAATCGGGAATTGAATTTTTATGTCGGCTAGATCCCTGACTTGTACCTATATAGATATGAGTACAAGAAAAAATAAGGCCCTGTATACGAAGTACATTTGCGAACAAATTTTGAATTTCCAAACACTATTTCTAATTCTAAATAAGGCATAAGAATCCAAAATTCTCCCTTTTAAATTTTACTAACAGATTATACACCTCGCAATCATTGGTCAATCGATCCTTTTGGTTTAAGCCCAACATTAGCATATTTATTAAATCGTTCTAATTTTACCCACATGGCTATTCAAAGAGTACATTATTCTGTTAAAAAATATTTGGCACAAAAAAGACAATTAGAATTTATTTGGAGGCAATTATTTGCTGGAAAGTCAACATCTACAGATATTATTACACATATGTATGTACTAAATTATGAATATTAAATAAATTTAAATTAATTTTGAAAGGTTTCCTTTTTATTCATATGATGCTCCTCATTCTTGTGGGCCTGATCCGAAGGTTCAAAGAATTTTTTTGATTTTTTAATGGGGGTAGGATTCTTTAAAACCCCCATATCTTGTTTTCGAATTTTTTTGTTTTAACGTTATCAGGATTGAATTTTTAAAAGCAAACTCTTGAAAATTCTGTCCACGATCCTGTCCTTGTTGGAAGTCCCTTTTTTAGCCTAACAATGGGCCCATTTTAGAGTACTAACTATTTTTAAACAATTAAGAATTATTTATTCAATTTTTTGTCAGATTTGTTGTCAATTTGATTTTCGAAGACTTAGAGGTCTTTTAACTTGGTAATTCTTTAATATTTATATTTTTTATCTCAATTTTCAGTCCCTGGGGCGTCGATGCATCTCCAATTACGCCCTCAAATGTCGAAGAACGTGCTCAATTACTTGCTGATCAGTACAGGAAAAAAGCACAATTATATGGGTTTAATACAATTTTGGTTCCACTTGGAGATGATTTTAGGTTAAATTAGTAGATTTTTGAATTTGAATCCATCTTTTTTGTCTTCTATTACTACCATAGATTTTTTAGGGATTTCGAGATGGATTCTAGTGATTATTTAAAAAATCATTAAACTTGATTTAGGTATTTTTCATTTGTTTAGTTATAGTTACCGGTTTGCATGATTTTCTAAAATTAGATATTTGGTATTCATTCCGCAAAAAATATCACACATAAAATCCTTTAAATCAGACTTGGTAATGGACATGGACTTTGGTATTTGTATTCGAATATTTACGACGGATACAGGCGGATATCCGCAGGCATTTTGAAATTATCGGTATCCTTATCCATTTCCAAGTCTGCTTTAAATCCAAAAAAAGTATGTACTTTTCTTATCACAATTTTTTTCAGATATGATATTGAAAGAGAATGGACAGAGCAATATACAAATTACAAAAAACTTTTTGATTATATAAATTCAAAAAGTGAATGGAATATAAATGCTCGTTTTGGGACACTTTCTGATTATTTTGAAGTTTTAGAGCGTCGATTAAATGAAAAAGAAGAAGAAAATTTGATTGAAAAAGAGCAAGGGAAATATCGACATAATGTTGGAAAAAAGGGAAAAAGAGGAGAAGGAGGGCTTCCTTCTCCTTTACCTATTTTATCTGGAGATTTCTTTACTTATTCTGATAGAGATGATCATTATTGGAGTGGTTATTTTACTTCTAGACCTTTTTATAAACATTTGGATAGAAGTTTACAACATTATTTAAGAGCTGCAGATATATTCTTTTCTTTGGTTAATTGGAAGGGAAAAAGTTTGTCTTTTTTGGATGATTTTAAAGGAAGGAGAAAGGAAAAGGGGAAAAAATTTAAAAAAATTAATTTAAACAAGGGATAAAATAATTAATTATTTTTCTAAAAAAGTGCCAACAAATATTTCTACACTCTACAACAGTATAGTCAATGCAAGACGTGCCCTTAGCCTTTTTCAACACCATGATGGGGTAACTGGCACGGCTAAGTCACATGTAATGGATGATTATGGAGAAAAGTAGGGATTTGTTTAAAATTTTTTTAGAATCTGAACGGTTCCATTGTTTATTTTGAAAAATCCCAATTTAAAACTGAGTTTTTTAAGTAAAAATTTAATCTTGGAAATCGATTTCTTGGAATCGAGTTTCGGGGTCGATTTCTTGGACTGAAGGGATGCTCATTTATGAACAGTTTTAACTCTAGTTCCACTGTTCCTGAGACCGTTTTGAACCGGAACTGGCATCCTTAGAACAAGGGCAACAACAATATTTTTACCTAAAAATTTAAATAGTTTTTTAAACCTTTTTTTCAATTTAAGAATGGCACAAGCCCTTTCTGATACAAAAAATATAATTGCAAGGTCATCAGAATTTCTTCTGGGAATTACCCCAAAAGAAGCCAATCAACAACAAAAATTCAAAATTGATTTGGAACATTTTAAAAATAAATTGGCAGAGAAAATAATTATTAAAGAAGAGTCAACATTAATTATTACAAATTCACTTGGACATTTTAGAAAAGAAATTGTTTGTGTTTATGTAAATAATATTAAATTAAAAATTGTTGGAAATGATGGAAAAACAATTTTACAACAAATTGGTAAGGGGGTTTTGAATGAATGAGGAAATTCTGATTTTGCTTTGTTTTCTTTTTCAGAAATTCTGATTTATTTTAAGTTTGTAAATTCTGATTCCATTATTTAAGCTAAAATTCTGATTCATTTTAATTCTGATTTTAATAATTCTGGTTTCGATTAAAAACACAAAAATCAGAATTTATTCGAAAAATACATTTTTTTAATTTTTGTGTTTTTTCAAAAATTCTGATTTTATTTATTCTAATTTTTTGTGTTTTGTAAATAATTCTGGTCCAAATTAAAAACACAAAAAAAATCAGAATTTGTTTGAAAAATACATTTTTCTTTTGTTGATTTTTTTTGTATTTTTCCTTTTCTTTCCTTCCGTATTTTACTCATTTTTTTTAAATTTTAGAACCAATTTTCTACACGGATAATTTAAAGGAATTATCAATTTATAAAGACAAATATTCTCTTTGTTTTGAAGTTGAATTACCCCCTTTTGGATTAATTACTTTAAATGTTTTGGAAAGTGAAAATGTTGAAAATAAAGTTAAATTACAAACTTTTAAAACAAATATTGAATCGAGGTAGGTTTTTTTTAATTTTGTTAAATTGTATTGGGGGTTGTATTTTTTGGGACTCGTTCAGGAATCAATCATAAGCATCCTAGCAGTATATAATAGGGACGTAGCCAGAGAATCGGGTTTCAGGGAGTGCACCAAAATTTTGGTATTTCGGCGTTTTGAACACAGATTTTGTTGCTCATATAGACAAAATTTTTGAAATTTGAAGGTTGAAAGCGGAAAAATCTCATTTTTCCGATCATCTTTTGCCCAGTATTTTTTCCTTTTCCCCATTTCAGGGGGTGGTCTATAGCCCTAGAAGCCCCCCTGGCTATGCTCTTGGTATATAGAGGGATCAATTTAAGACAAACCCTTATCTCCGACTTTTCAATCTACCTAATATTTTTACTATAAACACTTCTTTTTTAACTTTAACATTAATTTTGTCAGAAAAAAATTAAAGTAAAATTTTACTAGATTATTTGAATTAACCTCAATTAAAGAAAATCAACAACAATTATATCTGTCAAATAATTACATAAAATCATTTTTCGATCCAATAACTGGTTACCTTAAGGTTTTTAAATTTTAAAAATTTTTATTTAAACAAAAAATAATCTTTTAAGTCCATTAAAGACAATAATGGGGAAGAATTGGATATTTTTCTTTCTTTTGTTCGTTATGGGGCGAGAGGGAAAAATCCCGGTAATTTTTTAAAATTATTTTCAAAAATTATTTTTTAATTTTAAAGCAAGAACGGATGGAGGCGATTCTTTGTCTGGAGCTTACCTTTTCCTTCCTGACGGCCCAGCTGTTGAATTGGAATCAAATAAAAATCAATTTGTAATTGTTAAAGGAATTGTTAGAGAATATATTTTTGTAAATGGTTGGTATTTAATTATTGAATTAATTAATTTGGGGAAATCTTTTTTTGTCATTTGGGTTATTTTGTTTGTGAAAATGTACATTTTTCGATATAAAAAATAAATTAAAAAATTATTGAAATGACAGCCTGTCTTGAAGTGTTGGCTGAAATCCCTGACATATTTTTTGAATGATTTTGAGATTGTGCAGGATTAGGGCTTCAATAATTTTTTTTGATTTTATATCTTCAATTCTCTTACCCCCTTTTTAGCTCTTATGTTTATTTTCTAAAAAAATCTCTAATTTAAAGGTCCCCCAGATTTCGGAATTAATCACCAATTAATTTTGGATAAAAATTCAAAAACCTTTACTTTATTAAATCATGTCAATATGGAATCTTCTTGGTTATCTAAATCATCTAAAAGTTCAAAAAATTTTGAATTAGCCATGAAACTTAAAATTCCTTCAATTAAACAAGACAATTTTTATACAGATTTGAATGGGTTTCAGGTTTTTTTAATTAAATTAAAAAAAATAATTTTAACAAAAAAAGATGATAAGACGTCGAAAACAAAATAATTTACCTCTCCAAGCCCATTTTTACCCAATGCCTGGATCTGCTTTTATTGAAAATTCGAATGATATTCGTGTTTCTCTTTATGGAAGGCAAGCTTTGGGTGTTGCTAGTTTGGAATTGGGTTATATTTTAATTAAATTATTTTAAAAATTTTATAGGCGAAATTCAAGTAATGTTAGACCGTAGATTATTACAAGATGATGATTTGGGACTTGGACAGGTTTTTTTGTTTGAAATTAATTTTATTTGTGAGTCGTGGGAATTTTAAATTTTGATTGTAATTCTAGTTTTTTCAAGTTTGTAATGGGGTTGTTGGCGACCGACTAGTTTTTCCCTGTGGCGGCTCAAAGAGAAAAATAAGAGCTTTTGACTAGGGTTGCAAGCTTGCTCGACCAAAACTCGAAAGATAGAGCGAGTCGAGGCTTTTCAGCTCGAAAACGAACCGAATCGGAAAAAACTAAGCTCGAAAATGCACCTAGCGTCGGCTCTACCGAAAACGGCAACCCTACTTTTGAGCCTAAACTGGGAGAAATTAACTGGTCTCCAACAACCCTAATTTGTAAGTAAACCCGATTTAGTTTCCTCCTTGTTTTTAACTTAAATTTTTAAATTTAAAATTTCTCAGTTTTAAAATAAAATTTTAAAAAAATTTCAGGCAGTAGATGACAATATTAGGGCAGAAAGCCAATTTCTCTTAAATATTGAAAGATTTACTGCTACGAGGTCTGTCTCAAATGACACTGTTGGATTTCACTCTTTATTAGGAGAATATGCTTCTCTCAAACTTCTCTATCCACCAATTATTCTTTTTAGCCAAAAAAGTAATTTTTAATAATTTTTTTTCTAAAATTAAAAATTCATTTTTAAAGCTTCATTGCCTACAAATTCATTTTCTGGCCTTAAAAATCCATTCCCTTGTGACATTCACCCCGTCGCTTTTCGAACACTTAGCGAGTCAACAATTTATGGATTGAGAAACACAATAAGAGATACTTCTCCAAAATATGAGGCTGCTTTGGTATTGAGAAGATTTGGAATTGAATGTACTTTGGATTCTTCTCTTGATGATAACAATTGTGGAGTAAATACTTTGAAGGGAGGAGAGTTCAATTTATCGGATATTTTCATCCAAACGCCAAAGTCATTTAATAAAGGAACCCTAACTTTGTTAGAAGATACAAAAAATGATACCTCAAATGACAACGGAAAATTAAATATGGAACCAATGGAGGTGCTAACAGTTAAAGTATCATTTTAATTTATTTCCTATAAATTCTTCTCTGGTCAATATTTTATTTTAAATTATCTAATTCTTTTATTTATTCTCAAATGTAAAAATTTCCCAAAAATTTTCTTGAAACTTCCTTAGGAGGAATTATGTATTAACAAGGTCTGAGCAAAATTTAAAAACGGAAAATTTAAAGACGGAAAAAGGAAGGAACGAAAAATAGAACCGACGGGGAACGAGAATCTGCACAGCCTTGTTAATTTGTTATATGTACTATTCACTTATTTCTGCAAAAAATTCGGGTTAACTTACGTCCTTAGGTCAATAATTATGTATTTCTTGTAAAATTTAGGGAATTTTAGTAGTAGATAGAACTCGTTTAATTTTAATATTTTCTTTAAATAAATTGCTTTATTTTCTTTTGTATTTTTTGTCAAATTTCAAAAAATGTTTCAAATAAATAAAGGTATTTTAGATTCTTTCCCTTCAACAAAATATAATTTAACTTTCAACATCTTTTTTCTTTCTCCCTCTTTTAGGTTTAATATTAACAGGTTCCTCTTCATTAATTAAATCTAATTTTCCACTACACAAATCATTTAATTTGGCTATTTGAGCGGCTACTCTTTTAACATTTTCCTCTACTTTGAAGTATGGCTCTTTAAATTATTTTAATTAAAATGGTAAATACGGTTTTTTCGTGAGTTTAGTTATATACAAACCAGGGATCTAGCCGACAAAAATTAGATTCCCGACCCAAAAAACGTCGAGAATTCCCGATTTTGGAGGACTTACGTATTTTGTCCAATTTCTCTGCCTCTTCAGCAAAATTTTCGACATCCAAATCCAAAGCAACACTTTCAACAGTTTTGTAATGTCTTTGTAACATTGGATTAAAAAATTGATCAGGCTCAAAACGAGTCGTTAATTTATCAACACTTCTGCCGCCAAAATTTGTTGTTCTTTAATATTTTCAGAGGAACAAATAACACTAGCTGGAATTGGTGGGGGTTTGTAACGATCAAAAGCTCTCAAATCTCTAGCTTCTTCAGTAAACGGTAATTCGAGTAAATGAAATCCTTCATATAAATGTTCGCTAAGAGAATTCTGAAAATTATTAAAAAATGTATTTTTGCTATAAAAATACAAAAATCAGAATTCTGATTGTATTTTTCTTTAAAAACACAAAAATCGGAATTCAAAAATCAGAATGTATTTTTCAATAAAAATACAAGCAGAAATTCTGATTTTTATTAAAATACAACTTTATAATTAAAACACAAAATATTCTGATTGTATTTTAAATAAATTCTGATTTTTATTAAATAAACACAAACATTTCCTTCATTTCCCTCTCCCATTGATTGAGGAACTAAAGCACAAATTTGAGGTGTTGTATTTGGTTTTTGTGTATATCTAACTAGTATAAAAAGATTTCTTTCCAAACATTGCTTTAATAATACTCTGTAGAGAATAGAACTTCCAGAAACTAACTGAAAAGAAGGGGAATTTTGATTTAATAAATATTCTGATTTGAGGAAAAACACATTTTGTTCTGATTTTTAAAAATACAAAAAAATAAAGAAAATACAAACATCATCAAGAGGGTAAATAAACTTTGCTGGGCTCATTCTATGTGAAGGCTTTAATAAATGTAAAGGTTTAAATCCAATAACTGTTATCCCTTAATTTAAACAAATTTAAAAAATTCCGCAAAAAAATTTTTTTACCAGGCCGGTCAAAACGTCTCAATTTCTCCAATTCCTCTCTATCCAAAACAACATTAACACCCCCAACATTTTTAGAAAAATTAATTTCTCCCTCAAAATTTTCATTATTTAAATATTCCTGTATTTCTCCATTATTTTCTTCTTCTCCGCCCATTGTTGAATTTCCTTCTAAATCCTCTTTTGGTAAATAATGAGTTCTGCATTCTACTCTAAAATAATAAAAATTCTGAAAAATATATTCTGGTTATTAAATTCTGATTTTTTGATCAGAATTTTTCAGAAATAAGAATTTTAATAAGAAAATACAAAAATATTCTGATATAAAATACAAAGTATTCTGGTTATTTAAAATTAAATTCTGATTTTTTGATATACAAACCAAACAAATCAGAATTTTAATAAAACAAAAACACAATAAATTCTGGTATATTTTTATTGTTGTAATTAACACAAGTTTTTATTAAAAACATTTCTGACCTTTCATTTGTTTCAGAATCCATTAGTATTGCTGCAGGTTTTCCTTGGGGTTTAATTAAATGATATAACCCAACAGCTAATTTTAAACCATCTCCAAGATCAAAAGGTAGTGAAGTAGTTGAACGTAATGAATAATTTTTGAAAAAGAAAAAACTAAAAAAAGAAATTTTAAAAAATTTAAAAACTCTTAACTGTTTACTAATTTCTTCAAAACTTGAAAAACGAGAAAATGATGGATCTAATTGTTTCTAAAAATAAATTTATATAATTTACCAAGCAAGAATTATTTAATTTTCTTTTACCCAAAATTGTGTAGCTTCATTTTCTTCAATTTTATTTTCAATTAACAAAACTTTAATTTCTGTCCCAATAAATTTTATATCCAAACAAATTCGTTTTTTACAACTTTGCTAAAAATTAAAAAAAAAATAAGGAATACATATTTTTAAAACTCGACCTGAATTTCTTCATCAATTTGTTCCTTGTCTGTAGTAACTATTGTAATTACTTTCTTTCGCAAAACTTTACCACTAAAAAATAGAAAAGATTAATTGGTCAATAAAACATGTTTTTAAGCCAAAAACATGTTTTTAAGCCAAAAACATGTTTGTCAGAATAAAATTTTCAAACAAAATATTAAAACATGTTTGCCAAACAAATGTTTTTGAAAAGAAAAACAAACATGTTTTAAAGAGTTAGAGAAATATAAAACATGTTTAATAGAACAAGTTTATTTTTAAACAACTTAATAAACTAAACAAGTTTATTAAAAACAAGTTGCAACTTAAAAACAAGTTGTAAAAACTTAAAACATGTTTTTCCCTTAAAGTTTCCCTTCTCTATTTTAACACAAACATTAAAACATGTAAATAAAAACATACGAGTGTGTAAGCATACTTTGACACAAAAAGAAAAGTTCTGCCCAATTACTCATACCAGAATCACCCAATTTTGGTAAAAGAAATTCTTTTAAATTGTCACAATTAATAATCTCATCAAGTTTTTTAACATATTCAGCATCAGTTACCCCCAATTCTTTATCAGTAAAAATACAGTCAATTTTGTGTGTATTGTTCGAATTGCTTGTATTTACAAAAATAACTGAACATAATTCACTTAAATCCCCCATACAACAAAGTTTATTTATTTGATCACGAACTGCCTTTAAAAAAATTTTTTTGACAAATAAAAAATGTATAAACACCTTTAACGCTAAACGAAAACGCCATTCCCCCTCCACAAACATATGTTCTCCATAATCTACAACAAACAATTTTGCTTTGTTTCCGCCATCATAAATTAAAGTTTCTTCATTTTCTTGTTGTTCCCATTCCATTATGTTTTGTTTTTAAAGTAAAACAGTTAAACAAATCTGTTAACAAATCTGTTAAAACAAAACAAGTTTATTAAAAAAACATTTTAGAGCATGTTTTTCTAAATATTAAAACATGTTCATGTTCTTCCTTCAACAAAACATTGTTTAAAACATGTTTGTTTGTTTAAGTTTTAGACAAACATGTTTTTAACCCTAAAAACATTAAAACAAATAAATTAAAACAAATAAAGATAAAATAAACTTTGTCAGAAAAACAACAAAATATTATTGCTAAAATATTTATTTGGTTATGCTAGGTAACAAAAGAAATATAAATGTTTTAAAATAAAGAAGAAAAAAACAGTTAAAAGTTCAATTATAATACAAGAAATATTTAAAAGGATTTTCTCTAGTTATTAAAGAGAATATTCCTCTTTATAACCAAAGTTAAAAATTTATTTGTTTGTTTTATCACTAAGCAAATGCCCCCAATAAAAATTTCCACTAAAAAATTTTTTTT
This sequence comes from Meloidogyne enterolobii, assembly GCA_963681835.1. Classification (NCBI taxonomy): domain Eukaryota; kingdom Metazoa; phylum Nematoda; class Chromadorea; order Rhabditida; family Meloidogynidae; genus Meloidogyne; species Meloidogyne enterolobii. Next base: position 1,156,864 of record CAVMJV010000031.1, on the reverse strand, counting down.
CTAAAATTTTCAAAATTACCTCAACAAACAAATAAAAATTGCGACAAGGCATATATAAATAAATAATATTCCCCACAAAAAACCCGAAAATCCCAAAAAAATCTTTTTTTTCAAATAAATCATTACAACCTTCCCCTCTATTCATTTCGATTATCTACAGGCTGGTTATCTTCAGCACCCCAATTAAATCCACCTGGTCTTTGTTCAGGAGGTATACGTACCAATGGAGGAGGATCAAATAAACGTTTGAGAATGTTGGGGGTTTGAAGTACTCGAAAACCTCCGGGTTGGTTAGGAAATATATCTTCTAAGAAAAAGTAAAGATGACCACAAGCAATACCTTTAAAATTTGAGAGAATAAATTTTAAAAGAAGACAAACCAAAAACATCCACCATTGCATTTTGACCAAGTAAAAGTGAAAAGAAGAGCAAAACCCAAGGCTATAAAAAAAGGAAGAATCAACAAATTTTGTCTTTTTCTGTATTTTCATGCTTATTACAAAGCACTCCAATCGTGGTGGAGTGCCCCCCCTTGGAGCCGTTGAAAATAGCCGACAAATCCCCTCCCTTCGGAAAATAGGTTCTGGGGGTAACCGTCCGATCTGGTGTGTTGTGTAACAAATTGGTATATAATAAACATTTCCCGAATTTTTGCTGGATTGTGTCAAACACAAAATTAACCAAATCCGGAAAGGAATTAATTTTAAAATTAATTTAAAAAACCAAGTATGGAGCAGAAAAAGAGAAAATTCCAAAAAAGTTCATTCCAACAAAAGGATTTCTTCTACTCCAAACATATACAAGCATTATTGTGAATGCGTGACCAAGAAAAACCAAATGAACGAAACAGGCAGAAATTATCTTTAAAAAAGAATAATTTAAAAAAAAACAACAAAAAACAAACCATAAATATCCATCCAAAAAGAAACATAAAAATGAAATCGGCAGTTTTTCCACGAAAAGAGCCTTCTTCTAACATTGAACAATGCCTTTAAATTTTTAAATATTTATTCCATGAAATGGACAAAAAAGGGATTCCCTATATCCGAGTAAAATGAATATAATTTTTTAAAGTATGCGAGATCCACAAATAAGTCGATAAAATCTGAAACAAGTGATTATAGACATTTCAAACATGAGGGGAAAGAAAGGAAGTTTGGATAAGATATAATTTTCCCCTTCAATTTTTAACTATTCAAAGTCTCCATTTCCTTTAAGGAAAAATTTTCTTTAAAAATTAACCTATATGTGAATATCATGTTGAAGAGAAAAGTAAATCCAATTGATCCAAAATAGCAAAAGGAAGTAAACAACCGCCACCACTTTAAAAATTAAAAGAAAATTTTTAATAAAAATTTAATTAAAAAACCTGTAATTCGTGGATAATTAAATGCCAATTAAAATACAAGTGGAAGGGTGTCACAAAATCTAATTGAACTGCTAATGTACACAAAACACATGCAGTGCTGTAGGCCCTCGTTACCTTTAAGAATTTAATAATTATTCTCCGCTTTTTTAAGAAAAAAATAATCTTAAGGAAAATATCACTCTTTAAAATTAATTTGAAATTTTAAAAAAAAGGAGGGGGATGATGTTTGAAAGTGTGATAGTAACCTATAAACCAGCGATTGAATGAGTTGGAAGGCTCATATACAATAGATCTTCGGATCAAAAAACTAACCAACTCTAAACTACTTTTAAAGCCTAGGAAATTTTTTGAGGAACAAAAACCATCCATCCACTATTCACAAAATTTACCGGGGGCATCTCCTGATAGGCTTGCAAAAGAGGTTGCATCTTTTATAAAATAACTTTTAAAAAATCTACACATTAATATATAAAAATAAAAAATGATAAAAAACATTCCTCAAAAAAAAACAATTTTTCAAAAATTAAAATTTATTCAAGCTTCCAAAAACAAAATTTAAAAGAATCAACAAAAAATGTTCTTTCTTTTCTCCCTCACTCAAGGAGTAATAATTGAAGATTTAACAGTATTTAATTGTAATAAATCACCCAAAATTTTATTAAGTCTTCCAACCATTTTACTTGAATCTTTTAAAAGTCCAGCAGAAATTAAAGCATTGTCATAAACTTGTTCAGATATTTTTAATGCTAATTCTGGCTCTTTTTTATAAAGTTTTTGTAATCCTTGAATTAGAGGGTGGGTGAAGTTGACATGAAGTACTGGATTTAAATAGACTAAATGTTCCATCTGAATTTTTGAAAAAAATTACCGTATTTATTCTAATTGAATGGCCACCTCCATTTGAATGGCCCCCCAATTGAATGGCCCTTTTTAACTTCAAACTAGCTAATACGTATTTCTGTATTCCCTTTATTAACTAGTTTAATATTCCTTATTAGTATGGTAATTGTGATATTTTTGAGGAAGTTTAGAGTCAAAAAATGGGATTAAGAGGGATATAAGGAGATTTGGAAGGATTAAGAGAGATATCAAGAGATTATATGATTTCCGAGTATATCGAGGGCTTAAAATAATTATGCGAGAAAATAATTAGGGATTTCTTGAGAAGGATTAAGATGATTATGGAAGGATTTGAAGGGATATTGAGGATTTGGGTCGAGCATGTCGGGCATACTATGTCTATTAGAATCTCCCTGATATCAATTTAAACTTACAAATTCATCAATATTTTCAAAATCTCTCTAAAAACTCTTGATTCTTCTATATCTTCCCCTAATTACTCAATACCACGAACTATTAGGACCTAACTGTATCGTAAATTGTTATTGTTTAACCTCGATGTTAATCAAAATTTGACTTTTTAACCCGACAGGCATAAAACTTCTAAGTTTGTAGTGGAACTGAGAGAAAAATACACTAAACAAATACAAAATATCGAATTTTAACGGAAAAATTCGTTAAAATTTCGAATTCGGAAGATATTAGATCAGATATTCGATTCATTCAATCTCTATTTCTAACCTATGAAAAATAGAATGGCCACCTCCATTTGAATGGCCCCTCCAATTGAATGACAATTTTTTGGGGTATTGAAAAATAGAATGGCGGCCATTCAATTAGAATAAATACGGTAATTTAAATAGAAATATGGGATTTTAAACAATTTTTGTTTTTAAAATAATGGATACCAGGGATCGCACCGACAGAAAAACAAAATTACCGATTTCGGGAATTCCCGATTTTTTCGATTCCCGATTTTCGGGAGTCGGGAATTTTGTCGGTGCGATCACTGATGGATATCCAATCCAGAAAAATTTGGGGTAAAATTTAAGCAGCCCGATAAACTATCATAAGAGGAAATGAAAAATGATTATTAGGTTCTCTCAAATTAAGTTAACTAAATTAACCTCTTTAATTTGAGCAATCCGAAGCATATGTCTTGCCGCACCAGCATCAGAAGAGATTGTTATCTATTAAAATATTAGGTCGGGTCATAATTAGTGTCGCTTTTTTTCGACTAAATTTTTAGGGGTGTTATTTTACAAATATTTTTTTTTCTTATTAACCAACATAAAGATCTGAATCTACTCTTCATTTTAATACCAGATTTAAGTATATATGAGTGTTATTCATAAAGTTATGATTTTTTGAACTTCACTACCTCGTAGTGAAATTCGCAAGCATTTGCACCATGAATTATAAAATACCAAAAATGGACACAAGAAGCAAAAAATCTTAATGATCAAGTCAATGGGATCGTTGTCTATGCTAGACAGCAAGAATAGGGTCAGGCTTTACGTTGGGGGCCGTATGACTCTCAGAAGCAAACATGGTCGAGGGAGAAGCCTGTCATTAAGAAAACGGTCCTGCTCGGCCGGCTTAGATGGAATCCGGTAATTTCTACTGCTGAATTATCGAGGGATATCTGCTCTATACGTATGCCGACGCGTGACTCAAAAAACGCGGGCTGCGCTTAAGGAGAGCAAATCAAATGCCGCGTGTACTAACATCTCAAAAATGAAACAAACGACACGACATCCCCCCCAAAAACGTTTTCTTAGAACTCAGCGTAAAATCATCCGATCAGGATGATCTAAACGGTTTTTTAAATCTCATAGAGGGCTTATAATAAATCCGAAATATAAAGTCTGTAAATCGTGCCGAACCCCGGAATTCGAAATTCGACTTTTTCGAAAATTTAGACCTTTCTTAATAAAAATTCGAAATTGTGGCCAACATTTAGAGCTTTTGAAGAGCTTTCGAATGATATATCACACTAACTATTATCATTACGTATACTTGAGAAAATTTGATTCCCGATGATTTCGGGAATTTTGATATTTTCGACCAGAACTCCCTGAATACCTAACGAAAAATTCTCAAATGTTGGGATCCTTTAGAGCATAGTCTAACAGATGATTTGCAATAAAAATAAAAAAATTTTTCTGAAAACTTAATTTTAAAAATCGAAAAAACCCAAATAAAAAAAGCGACACTAATTATGACCCGACCTAATAACTTTGAATTAATTTAAAAATTCAAAAAAACCATAAAAGGATGCTCTGATTGACTTGTGTTTGGTTTAACATCACTAACACGTACTGAACCGAGTGAATCTTTCAGCCAAGTAAGAAATTCTGAAAAGAAAATTAATAAAAAAATTATGAAGAAAAAAGAAATTTTTATGAGACAAAATCTAAATTTAATTTTGGCCCATTGATTTTATTACGGAGACAAATATTCATCTGTGATATAAGCAAAAGACCCCCCCCCCCCCTAAAAAACTACAAACCTTTTTTAACTGGATCTCTTGTAACTTCTTTGCTTTCATCCTTCGATACTCCCTCATCTTTAACCCATTGCTCGACTGATAGAATTTGTTTCATATGAAATTGAGGCATTGCAAGGAAAACAAGTTCATCTGCTGGGTCAGTAAGGAAAAGAACTTCAAATCTTTTATCAAACATTTCATAATATGGAGAAGTCTCGGCCAATTGACGACTTTAAAAAACAAAAAACTTTTCTTTCCTTCAAAAAATTAAAAAAAAACCTTGGAGCATAAAGATAATAAATACATTTTTGATCAGTTTGCATTCTCTCAACATATTCTGATAAGGAAGTTGAAGTGCCAGAACGTGTATTAGATGATTCAAACAACAAAAGTTGGGCAATATCTTCCTACAAAATTAATTTATAAATTAAAAGGTGCTTTGCCTAAATTCTCAGAATTTTAATAGAGGATAGGTAATGGAGGGATAGGTGACATATCCAATAAGGATATCAACACAGAAATAAAAATTTTTTTTGACTTAAATGAAGTATTTTGAATCTTTTTAAAAAATAAATTCAATATTAGTAACGTCAATATAAACAAAAAATATTTATATAGGTTAGAGTATTGCCAAAAAATAATATTTTAAAAAATCGAAGAAGTAATAAGGATATAAAAATTATTAAAAAATCTACCTTTGTTTGATTTGACTGATCAGTCAAAATTCCTTCCTAAAAATTAAAAAAGACTAGAAATATTCCAAAAAGAAATTCTTACTTTAAGAAATAATGAATAACCCTTATAAAATTCCGTATATTTAATTCTGTCCTTTTTGAGTTGTTCAACAAGAAAATGAATACAACGGTCTTTGAGTATATTTCTTATTTTTCTGAAAATTTTTAAAAATTTAAATAAAATTAATTTTTAAATTTAGTTACTCAATAATTAGATCCATTTGAAGCATTTCTCTAGACAAATTTAAAGGAATATCCTGAAAATGAAAGAAATCAAAAGACGTCTATTTAAAAAATTCTAAAAATGGAAATAGGCAAAATTCTACTGACAAGGGAACAGCGTCAAAGTAACAGCAAATTTGGTATATTTTTTGGTACCATTCGATAGAGGACTCCCGACTTCCTATTGCAAAGTGATATCCGTTTTATTGCAAAATGAATTCAAAGTTTCAGTCCATGGGTGTGGTTGAGAATAAAGCAAAGGGGGTAAAGAAGCGAGCTTTTCCTTTTAATCAATCTCCTTGTTTTCTTCGCTTTGCCTTACAATGATGAGAAATTAAAAAAAAACCTCAGAATCGACTACTCCAATTAAAAATCTCAAAAAACGAGGCAACAATTCTTTGGCATTTGGTTTTATAAGAACTCTTTGATTGTACAAAGAAATGCCTGTCTCATGTTGAGAATCAGCAGAAAATTCAAATTGAGAAACTTTTTTTGAAGGAACTTTAGAATAAAAATAAAATTAATTTAAAAAATAAACAGAAAACCATAAAAAAGTGCTCGAATATTTATTGGAAAATCTGTTTGATATTGAAAGGTATATTGAGGACGATCATCTTTTAAATGAGGATGGTGTGTTGTAACTAAATGCCTGAAAAATTATTAAATATATTGAATTAAGGCAGATAATACAAGCCACTAGGAAAATTTTAGTGGAATTCACGGAAAAAGGTAGAATTAAAAAATCATTTTTCCCTATATCCAATAAAATTTTAGTAACGTAAATATTAATTTAAAATATGTAGGTATTTATAAGCGACACAAATAACCAGACAAAAAATCAATAGAAAAATCTGACATTAGAGTCAAATTTTAATTTAAAAAATTAAAAAAATGCCAGAGGGGTAATCGTCTCAAAATTTTGTAGGCCTAGAATTGTATAAAATCTCTAGAAACCTACTTGAATAATGTATCATGCATTTCCTGTGTTGTTTCGCTTGGTTTCATCATCCAAAGGGCGGACATAACATTAATTCTCTCCCCATTCAAAAAGATTGGAACAGAGATAAAATATGAATATCTATTAAAAAATAAATTAAAAAATAATCAAAAACAAAAAAAAACTTGTTAATAACATCAGCAACTTTTTCTGCTTGGACAAATTTAGCAGCTTCAGAATCCTTTAACCACAATTCGATTTTTGTTCCGATTTGGGTTGTTGAATCTTCCTCAACTTCGAATTGCTTTCCACCAGACCAGGTCCAAACATGTCCTGTTGGTTCGTCAACTTTTCTGGTTGTTACACGAACTTTGTCACTAAAACAAGTTTAAAATGTAAAAAAATAAAAAGAAAACCTGACAACAAATGCTGAATAGAAACCAACACCAAATTGACCTAAAAGTGATTAATTTAGGTAAAAGAATACTAAATACATAAAGGCGTGAAATTATAAAAGTAGGGTTGTCGGTTCTTGGAAATTCTTCAGATATCCGAAACCGAACCGAAAAATCTTCGGTTCGGTCCAGAACCGACAACCCGTTATTTCCATTAAAACATCACATAACGCAAAATAGACTAACTCAACTATAAACTTTACTATTGCAATTTGCTTCAGAAATTCAAATAAAAATAATAAAAACAGTTAAAACGATAAATTTTATTCAATTATTTAAATACCTATAAGTGATTCCGCTTTTTCCTCCTCAGACCGGAAAGATTTTGAACCAGACTTTGCTATAGTACCCAATAATCCAACCAATTCCTCTTCACTCATTCCAATACCTTTAAATAAAAAATGATTTTAAAATATTTATAAACACAAATACCTGTATCAGTAAAAACTAATTTTCGATTTTTAACATCACAATCAATTCGTATCTCGAAGGGAATTTCTTGAACAGGACCGGCTTTATCGCCCATTTCAAGATATCTGCGCTTTTCCAAGGCATCAGAAGCATTAGCAATTAATTCTCTTATGAAAACCTTAAAAAATAAAACGAAATTTGAAACTGACGCAGTCTTAGTATTGGATAAAAAGTCGACCCTCGACTAGAAAATTCAAAGATTGGACCCTTTCCAACAGATAAACAAAATCAAAATTAAAATAAACCTCTTGATCTGAATACAAAGATTTCGCAACAATATCCAAAAGACTATCGATTTCAGCCTGAAACTCAAACTTCTTTGCAGCCCCAACAGAAGCATAACTTCTTTGAATATTAGGCAAAATATTTAAATAATTCTTGTTTGCTAAAAGACGAAAAACTTGACGAGATCTTAATCCAAAATAAAGCGATCGTCTTAACATTTTATTTTTGTAAATAATCTGAAAAAAATTTTTAATTGTTTTTAGCAAAATTGAATAAAAATAGGTATAACTGCTTTACTAAAAACACTAAAAATTAATTCAAAAAGGCTAATAAATTTATGTGTTTACAAAATTAATTATTAAGATAGGGGAAAATCGATAATAAAATAAAAATCACGATAAAAAAATTTAACTAATTTTAAATTATAGTCAATTAATTTTTGTAAATATTCCAGTTATTATTAAACATTTAAATATGTACAAAGTTAAAATTATACAAGTTCACAATTTTTTAATCAGATTTGTATTTTTGTGTATAGCGGTATTATACCTATTGGTTATTTTAATCAATTCTGAAAATACAAATCAGAATTTAAAAAAATTCTGATTTTTAGTAATTTGATTTGTGTTTTTGTGTATTTCATCAGTATATCTATTGGTTATTTTAGTCAAATATGTAATTCCGAAAAAATACACAAATCAGAATTCTGATTTTTAAAAATACCAAAAAAAACTTTTAAAACGGTAGTAATTTATAAGGGATTTTATTTAAAATGTCTTTAGTTTTAGCCTTCATTCGAATATATTTTGCCAAATTAAATTCAATTAGAAGATTGTAAAGAATTGTTTTGTCTTGTTTTGTTAATTCTAAACTTTTTGCAACAACTTCTGGTGTTATATATTTTGAAAGGATTAATAATTGATTTATATCTGTTATTACTGAAACTACAAAATCCATAACAGATTCATCTGAAGGGAATGCTCTTTTTCCTAAAAATTTTTTTAAATTAAAAAAAAAGGAAAATAATTATTTGTGAACTAAAGTTGGCAATCTTCGGATATCCGGATCCGATATCTGAACCGAAATTTCCGGATATCCGGCCTTTTTTCGGATCCGGATCCGCCAACCTTAAATGACACTTACATAGTAGATCAGAAATTAAATTAAAAATTTCCCAGTAAAACTCCCCCAATCTCTCCGCAAATGTCGGTATTCAAGTATCGTCTAAACCCCCTCTTCTCATATAAAACCTCGAAATTACCTGCTAATTGTCTCAATAAAACTCCTCTATATTCTCGACATTTAATTCTATGGTTATTTAAATCTATAATAATCATTTCATGTTTAGCATTTTTATCACTTAAATTTAAAGACAATTCTTTATCACAAGATACTCCAGATAATTGATGTTCTGTTATTACTTGCTCTAATCTTTAAAAATTTAAATATTAAATTAATGTATTTTCTTCAGAAAATACATCAGAATTCTTAGAAAAACACAAATCAAAATCCCTCAATAAAACAAAAATACACAATTAAAAATCAGAATTCTTACAAGGGAACATCGTTTACTGTCAGTGCGAATTTGATAATTTTTTGGTACCATTCGATAGATAGAAGAAAACGGATTACTCCACAATAGTAAGTCGAGGGTCCTCTATCGAATGGCACCAAAAATTATCAAATTCGCACTGACAGTAAACGATGTTCTCTAGTTAGAAAAACACAAATCAGAATCCCTCAACAAAACAAAAATACACAATTAAAAATCAAAATCTCATCAAAAACACAAATCAGAATTCTGATAAATCAAAAATACCTTTCAATTTCTGAAGTCCATTGAACATTCTCAGTCCTCTTTACAACACGTAATTTATTAAGTTTCTCCAATAAATCCATACCCGTAGGTGTACGTTGTTGGGAAGCTAAGATTACAATTTTCTCCCCTGTCAATAATGGATAAACACACTAAAAGAAATTAAATTTTAAAATTTTCTAAAAAAAAAATTAAAAATACCCTAAGTAATCTAAAAGATAACGATTTTAGTGTATTTTCGTCTTTTTGTAAAGAATAGGAAGAAATAATAAAATTATTATTGTTGTTGTTATTTTCTTCCTCTTCCGACTTTTCTTGTTCTTGAAATTCTTTTTGTGAATTAGCACCAAAAACGCTTCTAAAAATTAAAAAAAAGTTAAGTTTTGTATTTTTTAATTAAAATGGTAATTTGTGTTTTTGATTTAAATAATTCTGATTTTATTAAAACAAAAATACAAATCAGAATTTCAACAAAACAAATAATTCTGATAAACAAAAATAAAAGGTTTAATTTTATCAGAATTTTTTGTTTTGTTAAAATTCTGATTTGTATTTTTGTTTTACAGTATTTTTTTTTGTTTTTGAAATTATAGAAGATTTCACCTCAAAACAGGCATATTTCCAGAAAACATTAATCCTTCAACTGTTGATTTTTGTAAATTAATAAATTGATTGTAAGCATTCTTCAAAATATTAAAATAATTTTTACCAGCCTTTAAAATTTATTTTTTTAATTAAAAAACCCAAACAAACACAAGGTGCAAGCTCCATTAAATCAACTAATTGTGCCATTTGTTTCCAACAAAGTATTCTAATAAATTTACGAAAATCCTCTTCTTTACATTCACATGTGCAATTTGTATTGGTTATTTCTTCGAATCCTGTCATTTTTACAAGGAAACGATCATACCAAGATTTTGACTGAAAAAAAGAAATTTTAGGTTTTTGTATTTTAAAAATTGAAATCAGAATGGTATACGAACAAAAATACAAAACAGAATTCTGAAAAAATAAAAACACAAATTAGGAAGAAACAAAACAAAAATCAGAATTCTGAAAATCAGAATATCAACGGAACAAATCAAACCTTGCAACAAAACAAAAAACACAAATGAGAATTTCATCAAAACAAAAACAAAACACATAACAGAATATAATTAAAACAAATCAGAATTCCACAAAACAATAAAAACAAAAATCAGAATATCAACAAAACAAAACACAAATTAGGAGTTCAGAAAAACATAACAGAATATAATTAAAACAAAGCAGAAATCCAACAAAAAATAAAACAGAAAGAATTCTGAAAACCAGAATCCCAACAAAGATTAAAACACAAAACAAATACAAATTTACCTGTAACATAATTTCCTTAATTTTACTAGATAAAACAACAATTTGTTGGACATTTCCTGATGTAGAATAATAAGATTGGAAATTTGTTTTTTCACAATTATCAGCCAATTTAGAAGCAAAAGTAAGCATTGAATGAATATAATAACGATTACATGAAAGTAAAGGTAAAAGGATTTCCATTGAAATTTGTCTAAAAATTAAAATTTGTTCGGGTGTTGGTTTTTGTTGTGGCAATACAAGTGATAGAGCAAACGGCCTCTAAATTAAAAAATTATTTAAACGTTGAAATTTGCTTAAGAAAAAACCTGTAAAGCTCTAGCAGTTATATCCAACATTGTAGCATATTGAGTTAAAACATAAACACCGAGTTGTTGATTATAAGCTGAAGTAAAATTTCCATGAAAATTATCAGAACTCATTAACCAAAGGGAAAGTTCTTCGAGTAAATGGTTAAGACAAGCATCTTCCGGATAAGAAAACAAAGGTCTAAAAAAGAAAACTTACAAGTAGATAACATTTTAAAAAGTTTAAATGAGGAAGTATTAACACCTATAGAATATTAAAAAGCCAGGATCCTACTTTTTAAAAGAAAACTTAAAAAGCTTACAAGAAAGCCTTCCAAACTGTGACCAATTTCAAATAAAAATTATACCTCGTGTAGCGCGTAAGCGAAAATCCATTGTCAATTTTTGGCTTTTATTGCCCTGACCCCCATCTCGGTTATAGGGTAGTAAGATCCATAATTCTTCAAACATTTAAGAAAAATACAAACCTTGGACCAATAATTTGGCAAAATTCAACAAAAAGAATTATTGGTTTATCCAACGAACAAACTCTATTCCACGGATCAGCAATAGTTTTTCCAAAAACCAAAAAATCGTCCATATAGACTATAAATTATTTATCTAAATATACAAAAATTCTTTAAAAAAATCTAAACGTATTTTAAAAACGTTTTTACAGAAAACAAACTTTTTAAAATTATAATTTTAGTCGAATAAGTATATTTGTGTACAGAGAAAAGAAAATAAATAAATTTATTTATAAATATAGTACAATTTTTTACTGAATATGTAGAGGGGAATAATTCGTGTCGGGCTAACTCAAGGAACAGACAAATCAAGGAACAGACAAGTCAAGCAAAAGACAGGTTAAGAAACGACCAATTCAAAGAATGACCAACTCATTGAATATTTTAAACATCGGAATTTTTTGAAAAATCTGAATATTTAAAAAACAGAAGTTAAAACAAATTAGAATACTTCAAAAAACAGAATTTAAAAAAAATTCTGAAAGATTCCGAATTTTAAAATATTCCATGAGTTGTGGTCATTCCTTGAGTTGGTCGTTCCTTGACCTATCTTTTCCTTGACTTGTCTGTTACTTGAGTTGGTATTCCTTAAGTTAGCCCCCACCCGAATAATTAATTTTAAAATATATATTTTCTTCTTTTTTTTTTGGCAGAAAAAATTTATAATAAAAAGAAAAAAGGGAATAATAAATAAATAAACACAAAATTGGGACTCAAAAATTTAAATTTTTAAAATATATTCCAAAAGGATTTTTGGAACAATTTAAAATTTTTTAAATATAAACCTATTTTTAATAGAAAAAGCACAAAATATTTTTTTTCGTTTCTATTCTTTTTTAAACTAAAATATAAATTAGAATCATTCAAACCATTTTTCAATTCTTGAAAATTGTCAATCTATAAATTGTTTAAATTATAATTGGATATTGGAGGTCGGACTGACAAGGAAAACTCATAAACTGTGAGTCAGAATTTTGTATTTTTTGGTACCAGTCAATAGGTACCAATCATCGATTTGCTTTAAAAAATTTTCGAAGGGTTTTTGGCTAGGAATATGAAACTAGCCAAAAATGCCGAAAATTTTCTGAAGCAAATCGATGATGCTCTATCGATTTGTACCAAAAAAATATTTAAAATTTTTTTTTGACTCACAGTTTGTAAGTTTCTCTTGTGAGACGAGATCTCGATTCTCGAAAGCCCCTTCATTTAAAAAATTTTAAAATTAATTTCAACCAAAAAATAACCCTCTCCCAAAAAATAAAATAATTAAATATAAACCTCTCAGCTTCAGTTAAAATAAATTCGAGAATCTGGCCATAAGTAATCCTTAAATTAAAAAATATATGAATTTAAATAATTAAATTTAAAAAAACATTCGAAAGGCTAAGTTTTGTGTAGGCTCTACAATTAAAGGCTGATTTTGAACTTCTTCCTGTCGTTTATCCACAGTTTTTCTTTTCCCAATATTATTTGATTTTCCTTTGTCCTGAGTTGTTTTAAAATTTCTTTCATCTGAGCAAAACATTGAAGGTCCGAAAATAATGGCAAGGTTGTGAATTTGCATTCTGTTCTGAATTAAAAAGGAAAAAATGAGTTGTTGACTAAATAAATAAAAAAATTTTTAAGCGAAAATTCAAATTAGAAAGGTTAGTAAAAATCAAAAAGGCACATAAACGAAATAAAAAAACAGAAAAAATAACGCCTGCCCCAGATAGGGTTTGGGCCAGGTCCGGCCCGAAAGATCGAGTCGAGCACTTGGCCCAAAAAAGACTCGGTCGGGCAGGCCCGACAAAAATAACTCGAACGTCGGCCCGACTCGAAAACACCAACCCTAGTCCCAAACACGAAAACATGAAAAATGGGACATCTGGGATAGAATGTGGAACAAAAAAAAGATCCCCTCATTTAAATTTTTTAATTAAAAATAAACTAATTTACCTTTCCAGAATGTGTTGCTACTCTAAAATTTAAATTAAAAATAATTAATTTAATAATTATTTAAAAAATCTATTTACTTATTGAGATGTAAAATTAAAACACGCAATGTTTGTTTATTAACTTGTGGAAGTTTGTGAAGCAAATCATCTATACATTTAAATTTTTTTGAGCCGGAATCTCCTATTTAAAATAAAAAATTAAGAAAAATTAAATCTTATAAAATAATTTTTGAGGAAAAAAATTAAATGAATATCAAGCTTTAGATTAACAAAAACCGAAAAGAAATCAGAAGAAATAAAATTCCAACCCTGAATGCATACTGTACAAACATGCGTTCCTTTTTTCCGCTATTTTTTGGCAAACTTTGAAACCTCATAACTTTTTAATTTTATATTCCTATAAAAAAAGCCGAAAATTTTCTAAAGTAAATCGATGATGCTCTATCGATTGGTACCAGAAAAAGTACATAGTTTTGACTGGCAGTTCGGGAGGTTTCCTTGTCAGACTTTACTCGATTTTTGAAGTTTAAAATAAAAAAACTAAATTAAAATTACTTATAGCAGACATAAATTCTTTATGCATTGTAGCCGGAAAAATAGGTTCTTGAAGCTCTCGAAGAAATAACTTTAAAGCGCCACTGAGAACGTGAATATCCTCCTCACGTCTCATAGGTTCATAATTGTCTAAAAATAAAATTTAAATTAAATAGTTTATTTTCAAAATTAACCTTGATCAATTTGACAACGAATTTTTTGAACAAAAGAAAGATTGCCATTTACTCGATAAAGACTTGAAAAAAGAAATAAAATCGGTGAAAAAAGAAAGGTTTTTAGAACTGGACAAACTAACACTTTAAAAAAATTACATAATACCCCTTGCCGCCCTCAATGACACAGATTTAAAAATAATTTTAATTAGAGGGGCCAGCCCAAATTACGAGAGATGTTGATGGTGAATAGGATGCCCAGAGGTAGCGCAGCGAGCGGGGTGAATGATTATTACTATACCACTTCGTCAGGTTTAAAGCCGACCGAAAACTAGTCCATTGATTAATAGAGAACTAATACAGTTCTGGAAAAAACTATAGCCGCACATTTGAAAACTTCATAACTTATGAAGGAGTTACCCAAACGACATCAAATTTGGTTGAAAAATGTAAAAAATAGATAGGAAAATAATGGTATTTAAATATTCTCAAAATTTTAAAAACAAAACACAAAAATTTAAAAAATTCAAAAATACACGTAATTTTTATTGGAAAAAACTATAGCCGCACTTGTATTTTCGACCTTAGGAGTGGTCCAAAAAATCTACAAAAATTCCTGTAAACATATCTATTGATATCTATAGAAAATACAAAAGAAATGAAGTTCCTATATAATTCCTTCTTTGAGATCTGAAAACCCGAAAATCAACGGAAAACCGGGGGTAGACGTCTTTAAAAAATATTTTCGACCCCTTACAGGTAAGATAAAAATTTCATTTTGGGCTTATTTGAAAGCCCTTGAAATTTGCTACAAGATAGCATTAATTTTATTTTTCGAAAAAAATTCAACAATAAGACATACTGTGATAAACTTTCAGCTCATAAAAATCACTCAAAAGCCCCCCAAAAACTGATGAAAATGTAACTTATGAACTAGACTCATTATTTCTCAAAGATGAATTTTTTCTGGATTATGTGATGATAAATATCTTATAGCAAATTTCAAGGACTTTCAAATAAGCTCAAAATAAAATTCTTATCTTACCTATAAGGGGTCGAAAATATTTTTTAAAGACGTCTACCCCCGTTTTTCCGTTTTTTCAGGTTTTCAGATCTCAATGAAGGAATTATATAGGAACTTCATTTCTTTTGTATTTTCTATAGATATCAATAGATATGTTTACAGGAATTTTTGTAGATTTTTTGGACCACTCCTAAGGTCGAAAATACAAGTGCGGCTATAGTTTTTTCCAATAAAAATTACGTGTATTTTTGAATTTTTTAAATTTTTGTGTTTTGTTTTTAAAATTTTGAGAATATTTAAATACCATTATTTTCCTATCTATTTTTTACATTTTTCAACCAAATTTGATGTCGTTTGGGTAACTCCTTCATAAGCGATGAAGTTTTCAAATGTGCGGCTATAGTTTTTTCCAGCACTGTAGAGAACATTATTTCCAGAACCATAGAAAATAAATAAAAGTAAAGTATTCCCAAAAAACTTAAATAAAAAACAAACCCATCACAATCAAGTCCTTTTTGTTCAATTAAAGTAGTTACTTCAGTTATAAATTTGGGGACTAACGACTTTTCTCTAAAACAAATTTCACTTAAAGTACTTCCAAATACTGGTTCTGCTAAAATTTTAAATAAATTTAAATAAAAAAATAATTATTAAAAAACGTTTATAAATTCCTCTCTCCCTAAGTGATTCCATTGAAGGCCGAGAACGGAAAAATCGCAAAAGCCTTTCAATAATTGTTGCCTTTGCAGGAGGGACAACTTCTACAGCATTATTATCCACAGAAGAAAAATGATCGTCAGAAATTGCTTAAAATTTAAAAAAAAGAAAATTGGGCAAAAAAGTATTTTCCTTAAATTAAATATAATCCGTTGATGGGTTGCCAATAATTTGTAGCAAAAATATGGCAATTGTATATCTTATCGGTCTCATAACAGTTATAGGAAGAGACTAATTTGTAAGGGAAGGCTTAATAGATAAATTACAAGGTTTGACTTATATTTTTTTGACGAAAGCAATCTTAAAATAATAAGAACCCAAGTTTTTAACAAATTTCTTTGCAAACAAATTCCCGAGTTTTCAACAAATTTCTTTGCAAATTCATTTTTTTAAATTAAAAAAATAACAAAACTGGGAAACATACAAGAAAAATCCAACCAAAACATTAAAAATTTACCAATACTTTTGGTTGAAGAAGGCTTCAAACGTGATTTTATCGAATTATGAAGTGTTGATTTTCCAATTCCAAAAGTACTACTTGCAGAATCCCGTTTGTGGCGAATTGAACGTTGAAGACTTCCATTCCAATCACAGATAATTTTATTTGAAGAAATTTTTAAAGCAGGCTAAAGAAAAAATTTTTTTTGAGTAAAATAAAAAATTTAAAAAAAACCGCAGAAATTATTGCTTGACGTAAAGCATAAAACCAATCATTTATTTCTTCTTCATTACTACAAAAATTATATTCTGTTTTTGATGGAAGTAAAAGCTACAAAAAATTTTTAAAAAATAAATTTTAAAAATATTTTTAACCGAAATTATGTGCTTCCTTCTTTTATCTCTTTGTTTTTTGTCATCAGTAATAAATTGGACAATTGCATCTCTCAAATCACAAACATCTGAAAAAAATTTTTTAAGTAGATTTTTCTAAATGAAAATCATAAAAGCAAAGATTTTTAAACTAGAAATTTTCCAATAGGCAAGCAAAAAACCAATATAAATAGAAAAATCTTTGCTTAATTTATGTGTTAGACTAGACCATAACAATAAACAAAGCTACCTAACTTTCCCGGGACACGCTTAAAACGACGCGTGGCCATAACGGTACAAACCATAACTTGTTTCAAGCTTTCCTAATCTTACCAAATTCAAAGCGTCGGTTTGGGCTTACCCATCTTTTACTAGTCAATTTCTCAATATTTAAATTTAAAAAAATACCCAAAGGAGCAGGATAATGTTTTCCATGTTTCTCTGCAGATTTTTGATCTTTGTAAAACAACAAATGTCCAATATACAAATAAGCATAAGCACTAGACCAATCTTTCCTTTTTAATTTCACTCCATTCTCAGCCAATTTACACCTTTCGAGAAAACCATGCCGAAGTTCTGTATCTTTATGGCACTGGCTTGTATTGTCATAATTGGTAGAACATTCGGTTATATTATCTGAAGATTTTAAATCTGAAGGAAATTTTGATTGACCCGTAACTTCATCCAAACTGTGTGACATTACACCTGGCTGGAAAAATTTATATTTTTTGAATGTTTATTGTTAGAAGATAACATGGAAATTTTGATAAAATATTGATTTAAGTTTATCTCTACATTAACTAGTGACCTACGGCCTTCATAATTTTAAAAATTTTCGCCTGCGGCGCTAAAAATGGAAGAAATATGGCTTCTGAGCTCCAAAATTAAAAAAATTATCGCCTGCGGCGCTGAAAAATAAAAATATGGTTCAAAAAATGCGTCCAGAACGCCAAGGTAAATGCCAAAAATTTTGCGCACACCCAGTGTTAGCCCCCCCCCCCCCCCGTCTGGCTACGCCCTTGATGTCCGCATGCCGGAATTCCATCCTGAAATCAAAAGCAGGACCACGCAACTGTCTTAACGGGCACTAGAATTAACCCCAAAAAATTTGTTACAAAATAAGTTCCGTCCAAAAAATAACCAAAAAAGTTTCCCTTCAAAAAACCTTATTAACGGCAACATTTTCATTAGATTCAACAAACACAGATTTGTGCATTTCATTTGTTTTGAATGAACCAATTCGATTTTTAAAATTAGAAAGTAAAGGAATTTCAGCAAAATCAGCAGATTCAACAGAAGTAGAAGGGTAACGATTTTGATGAGCAAAATTAGTGGCAAATAATGGCTCCATATCTTCTTGCGGGTAAAATTTTAAAGTTGTTCTTGGAGGCTAAAAAATGTGAAAATTAAATTTTATTTTAAAGAAAATATCCAGGAAATTTATTTTAAAATGTCAATAAGTTCAGGTAAAAATTTAAAACAAATTTTTGCCATATTTTGGGATTTTGGAGGGCCATATCTTGGTCAGATCAAAAAACCGGCAAAAACGGCTCAAAATCCTTGCTATAAAAGGCACATTCTCTATCGAATGACCCCGGTCTTGACCGTTTTTAGGCGAACAACTCGCAACCTTTCCTTGTTAGAATCATTTTATTTTATTTATATTAACCCTGGGATAAAGCGACGTTTACGGACATAACCAATCTTACATTCAAAATGATACTTACTATAAGTTTAGCTATTGAAATTCCCATTTGTCCCAATTTTAATGGTTCAAGTTTTGTCCGCAAATGTCGAATTAAAAAAAGGGGTGAGGGGGTGGAAACTTTATTTTAATTCATTTTTTGAGTCAATTCCAAAAAATCAATTATAAAAATATTGCAAAAAAAAGAAACAAATCGCTCAAAATTTTAAATTGAAGGCGATGATTCACTTAAAAAATACAAAAATACTTAACATTTAAAAATGAATCATTCCAAACAATTCAATATATTTAAACTTGGGGTTAATTTTGATTTTTATTCATTTTTACAAAGTTTTAGTTTTTTTCAAATTTTGGGAAAAAATTGTTGAAAATACAAAAATCCCCCCAAAAATTTATAAAAATTAAATACCTTCCATTGACAAATTTTATTCAAAGGGTGGTAATAGTAAGACCTGAATATTATTATTTTTTTAGAAAAAAATCAAAAATTAATTAAAAAAACCTTCCACCCAAAGTTCGATATTCTCTCCAACCATTTGCAATTATTCGCCTAAAAAACTTATTAATTTAATTAAAAGTTTGCAGATATTTAAAGAAGAGAAAGATCCTTATCTTAAAAAATACAGCGGTAGATCTGTTGAAGGGGGTAACAAAGTTGTGGTTGTTTGGATGGGAACAGAGCAGAGCTGTTTCGAAATTTCGATTTTCGAGAGTTTCTTTTCCTTCTATATTTTTGAAATATTTTCGATCCACGATTTTTGAAAATTTTTCATTTTCGAAACATCTCTGGAACAGGGTAGCCTAAAAATAATTTAAGACAAAGGACATCAAGGCTTCCTCACTCGTTTTATCATAAAAATTAAAAACCTCCTAATTTCTTAAAAATAGGGGATCACTTTTTTCTGTGCCCATCCTTGGATTTTACAATCTTCATTGTTTAATTCACATATTTAAAGACAAAAAAACCCCCAAAAAAATAAACAAACAAAGGAGAAGAAGAAGCATCCGGAAATGGAGGATAAGGCCTTCTATCAATTTCTTGTAATTCCTTAAATGCTAAATTTAATTTTTGAACGTTTAAAAAAACTTGTAAACGAGAAATTTCTCCATAATTTGCATAAATAAGAGAATTATTGTCACTAGAATTTTTACAATTTTTAACATATAAATTGTTCGAATCGCATTCTAAAGCTGTGTTTTCATATGTACTATTTACAGTTTGTTCGTCTTCACTCAACTTTAAATTTGGGAAAAATTAATTTTAATTGAAAAACAAAGGAAAAAAGAAATTACGAGAAAATTCTTTAAAAAATACCTGACCTAAAACCTGACAATGACAATAAATCCCAAACAACCACAACCTCTTAAAGTTTTTACCCCCTTCCCCGCAAAAAAAAAGAAAAACTAAGTGTTCTCCCATTGCCCCAAACATAAAAAATTAGAGAACATCACATAACAATAATTAAAAAGTAATTCTAAATTTAAAAGAAATTAATATTTTTTACCTAACGTAGACTTGAAAGGAAATTTAAAATTTAAAATAAAGAGAAAAACCTCATTTCCATTCGAATTTGCTAAATAAGGGCCATCAACAATTAATAAAGGTTTTCTGGCATCTAATGAATCCATCTAGAAAAATTTAAATAATTAAAAAACAAATAAAATTAAAAAATTAAATTAATCTTCATTTTTTAGACAAATTAGTCCACCATTTATTTATTTAAAGTTACAATTAGTTTATTTTTCGAAACGAAAACTTGTTTAATTATTTTGACGTTTTAGTGCACTTTTTGAGTGTGTAGACAAATTACTGTGTTTTAATAAAATAAATATTTTAATTTGTTTTTTTTATTAATTTAATTTAACCACAGAAATATCAAACTCACAAAAACAACAGAAAATTGTGGCAAAAATTAAAAAAATTTTTTTAACACACTTACTAAATCTTTATTTTATACTCATTTAAAAGCTCTTAAAATTTGGTACTAGAAAATATTTAGCCTTTTCTCAGAAGAAAATTAAAATGGGTCTATATTACACTAATGAATTTCAGCACTTATCAAATATATAACCTACACTTTTTACTTTTTAAATTTATTTTTTCTTGACATCCACATAAATATTTTTATTTATTGACATTTATTTTAATATTTTGATAATGACCTAATTTTTGTACTGTTTTTAATATTAAACGTTTTCTCGTTAAATTAACTGTCCATCCTTTCCGGTGATTTTCTTCTCCCTTTTGTAAAAACAATAAATATTTCTTTCTTTTCCATATTTTGTTCTAATTTTTGGATTAAAATAAATTATAAATCGTTAAAAAGGGGATGAATTTTGGTTATTAATATTCTTTCTTCCCCTTTCTTTTTTCCTAAACAACATTTTAAATAAATGGGAAGGAAATTTAGAGGAAGGGGAGGATAGGGGGGAGATTACAATCCCCCTAAAAACGTGAAAGACTGGATAGGCGGATTTTTACAATATCTCTCTTCTCTCTCTTTACTTTTGCTGTTTAAAATAGAAAGGATTTCTGGGCGCAGTTTGGTATAATTTATTTAAATATAAATTAGTCGAGTAAGAACACATGGAGGTAAAATTCTGCTTAATTTCCTTAAAAGGCTTACAAAGATTTTCTGGCAAAATTTTCGATTTTCCGACTTAATACGACTTAATAGTTGGAAAATTATGACTTTAATTTATGGTTAACATAGAAGTGTTTTTGTGTCTAAAAACTCAAAACTTAGAAATGTTTCCCTAAATCAAAAGAATTTTGAGAATTTTTCAGTTAGTCATTGATTAATCCTATCTCGTTATTTTTTGTAATTCTTCTCAAAACTCTCCGTGGATACCGAGTATTTCTCTAAAATAATTACGTTTTTCTATCACCATCCAAACAAAATCACTACAACAATTCCCTCCCAAATATATATTTTATTTTTTCAATCACAACACACACATAAATTGCCCTAGCTTTTTTAAAATAAACTATTAAAATAACGGCTCTTCTCATTTCCCCCACCCTTTCGCGATTTTTTCGGTACCGGATTGTTCCATTTTCACAAAAACAAGAGGAAGAGAAGAAATAAACAAAAATCCATACAGCAACAACAACAAAATTGTTAGCAACAAATTTATTATTTTATTGCATCAATTCGCTCAGTGGATTAAAAAAAAAATTTTATTTTTGTTTTGACCATACAACAACGAACAACCACTCGCCTTTTCTTTTATCTCCCTTGTTGTGAGTGTTGTTTGGGCGTAAATGCAGTTTGGGCGCGCAGTTGAAAATGTTTTAAAGGATGATTAGTTGAGGATGTGAAATTTTTTGTAAATATTTTTAATTGTATTAACTACATTTTCGTTAATTTTCAGAATTTTTGATTTTTTATTTCAAATGTTATATACAAAAAAACCTATTTAAAAATCATCAAAACCGTCAAAATCGTTAGTTTTTCGGTCAGAACTTCAAAACTACCAAAACAAAAATTCTCCAATTTTGGAAAATTTTTTGTCAAAATTTTAAAAATTTAAAAACAAAATTCAAAGTCCGCGCCCAACTCTACTTCCAAAACCCCCACAGGCAGCAATCCATTCCTTTCTTCCCTCCAAAAACTTTGTTGTTGTCGATTCCCCGCTGTTTTCGCCTCAATTGGATCAGAAAAGGCTACTTTTTTTCTTTCATCCTCACACATTTATTTTTAAAAGTATTAATTTTCTGACCAGCTTTCTTTCTTATTTATTTTCACTTTTATATCCTTGCGCGTTAATTTGTAAAAAAATAAATTTTGTTTTTATCCTTTAAAAATTCCAAAAACAAGTTTATTTTTTAAAAAGTTTTGTTAGGATCTGCTGATATTCTCTATATTTACATGAATTTGTTTCCAAAAACATTGATCTCGATAATCCAAATAAATTATTTCAAATTTATTGAGCTTTCCTTTTTTTAATGACTAATTTTGAAGTAAAAAGGGAAATAAATAAATATTTAATAAACACTTTTTGAAACAAAAAAGGGAGGAGGGGAATAACTTATTTGTTTATTTGTCCAAACTTTGTATTTTGCTTCTAACAAAAATGGATATATATTTAGCATTTAAGGCGCCTTAAAATTGGAACAAAAAAATAATCAAAGTTCATTTATCTAAAAAATAAATTTTTTTTTAATTTTCTCCCAAATTTTTAGAAGAAATTTCCCCAAAAAATGCCCACCACCACCACAAATTCACTCAAATTTAAATTATTTTTTCTTCTTTTTTTAATTTATTCACCTCCAATTAATTGCGAGGGGAATTCCTCAGTTTGTTCATCAGATGCCTTTTTCTGTCCAATAAATGGAAATTGTATCCCTCTTGATTGGGTAAATGATGGAGAACCTGATTGTGAAGATGGGGCTGATGAAAAACATGTTTATAATAACAACACGGAAAATGAAAACAACAAACAAAAATTATTAGAAACAAACAACATGTTGGAAAAAGAAGAAAAAACAGAAACACTTATTGACTGGCTTGTTCAGATGGAAACAGAATTACCCAAACTTTTTACTCAATCAAAACAGTAAAAACTTGTTTGTTTTAAAGAGAGTGAAACAAACTTGTTTTACTCTTTTTCTATAAAACATTCCAAAACTTGAAACTTTAAAATAAACTTGTTTAGAAGAGTGTTTAGATTAGGATGAACAAAGTTTACTTTCTTTCTGAGATGTTTAAATAAGCATGTTTTGATATGTTTTTACAATTCAAACATGTTTTCCAAGTTTAGAGTTTCTCTGAACATTTAATATTAGCATGTTGTTTTTCCGATTTCTAAACATGTTTGGATGTTTTTGTAAATTTGTTTCCAACCTCAATTAAACATTAATTAAATGTTTATTCTTTTAAGTTTTCCATTTTCTTTCATAGATCTGGCCAACTTTTGCTTAAAGGATGTCAATTTCTCGACAACAAAAATCAATCAAATTCTGTTGGAGGTCCTTGGGTAAAAAATTAATTTTAATTAAAATAAAATTTTTAATTTTATTTTAGGCTCGTCTTCATGTTTTTCTTTGTGAATTATTAACCCCCGCTTTGTTAGACCAACCAGAATGTTTATCTGCTACAAATCAATGTTCTTCTACAAAATTATTTTTTAATGAAACTTCTCTAATTTCCCTTCCGTGTGCTTTACTTACTCAATCTGTAACACATTTTAGTTGTATTGAAGCAAACCCTCCCTCAGAATGTTCAGAATCTGCACTTGAAATGGTAAAAGAAAAATAAAATTTTGTAAAACATTTCAATTAAAGTTAGCACCATTACGACAAGAAAGTGAACATTGGTTTGGAGATTTAAATTGTAATGATTCTTCAAAACAACAACAAATAAATATAAAATCTTGGGATGTTTTAACAATTCTGGCAAATGCAGAAATGTTTTGTAAAAATAAAAAAACACTTGAAAACAATGAATTGGCAAAACCTATCTGGACAAAGGTAAAAACACAGGGAAAACAATGAGTAAATGATTAAAACATTGTTTAGAAAATAATGTTTGGAAACATAAGAAATATGTTTTTAAATAAAAACAATGTTTTTCCTCACAGAAACAAACAAAACATAAAAACATGTTTTTAAATGAATTTGAAAAATGTTTGGAAACAAGCTGATTAAATAAATGTTTATTTTCATGTTTGTTTTAATATTTAATGTTTGTAAACATGTTTTTCTCGTATTTTCTGATTTCTATAATTCAACCTTTAATAAAACAAACTTAATTTTAGTTGTGTGAAAAAGTGAACATTTTATCAGAAAATTCTGATTGTTTGAATGAATTAGCTAGAAAAGACAATAAAAAGTGCAATTTTCAGGTAAATATTTAAAATTTATTTTTATTTAATATTTTGCTACAATTTAGTTAAATAAACAATTAAATACTTCTTGTTCAATATTGGAAGCTTTTAATAAAAATATGGATTGTTCGATACATTCGCTAAATGAGTTGTGTCCTATTAGAGTTCAAGAGGCAGTTATTAGCATTCAGGTAATTAACAATTAATTGTTTTAACTAATTGATAATGTTTCCAAACATCAAAATAAGTACCAGAATCTTAGGCAAAACATGTTTTTATGCATAAAAACATGTTTTTATGATAGAAACATGAATGTTCGGAACAAGTTTTAAATGTTTATATTGTCAAGTTTATTTTAATCCTGATTTTTATGTTCGCAAACATGTTTGATGTTTTTATGTTTTTCTGATTCGTTTGAAACATGTTTTTTCATTAAATAACACAAACTTCTAAAAATTATAGGAGCAACTAAACGATGAGGCAATCTCCCAACAATGTTTTCAACAAAAAGAAGAGGGTTCAGAAAAATCAACAGAAACAAATAAATTTATTCTACACCCATTAAATGGCCAATGTAGTGAAGAACAAGAAGTTTGGCAAAATTAAATAAATAAATTTTTTAACAAATTTTTTAAAGGAAAATGCTCTTCTTTGTCTATCAGAATTGTCAGGCCTTCCCTCTCGTTTACAAAAATTATCTTCTCTGGGAGCTCTTTTTTCTAACCAAACAACTTTATTAAATGTCTGTTCTTTATTCGAGCAATACCAAAAATGCCTTAAAGACAGAGTTTTCCCAAATATTTGGAATTCTAGATGTGCTTTGAATTCGCCTATGAATGCTTTGGCAAGGTGGGGGGGGGAAGGATTTTTATTTGAACAATTTCTTTTTTAAACATTTCAGAATTGGACTAGAACCTATTTGTGACAATACTTACGTGTTAACTAATTCTGTTTCTTCCTGTCTAAATTTTTCCAATTCATCTTCTTCATGTCAAAAGAATTTACAAATACTTGGGTTTTCGATTGGGTAAATATATTTTTAATTAAAATATTTTTTAACCCGAGAAAACCTCAAATCTGATTTAAAATTTCAATTAAAATTATTTTCAAGTGCTGTTCTCCAAGGAATACCTAATGGATCAGCACATTTATGTAAAGCTTTTTATTCTCTACGTGAAGCTTTTAATTGTGCCAAAAATTCGATGAGTGAATTTTGCCTTAAAAATGAAACTTTAATTAATGAATTTAATTCTTTATTAGATAAGGCTAGTTTCTTTATTAAAGAGTTTGTTTGGAGGGATCTAGTTGGATTATCATGGGGTTTTGCTACAAAATTTTGTCTGTAAATTATTTCCGTCAATAAAAGTCTATCGCGGATAATATTTGCGGACAACCTTCTGTTTTCTGGATTAGCCCATCTCCAATAGAAACCCAAATGCTCTAATAGAAGCCCATCTCTAATAGAAGACCGGCTCTAATATAAACCCACCCAAGGAAGTCTATTGAAAAATATAAGCCCAGGACTTATATTAGAGCATTTAGGGTATATAATATTTAACCATTCAGAACTTTTAACTCTCTCCAATTTAATAAACCCTTCATTCTTCAATAAATTTAACAAAAAAATTTTATAGATAAATTTAATTGGCCAAGAAGAAGGTTGCCCTAACCAACCTCCATCCAATTTTGATTCATTTTTGAGATATACACCAACAATTTCTTCTTCCACAAATAAACCACCACCAATAAATTCATTACCTCCCCAAAATTCTGGTGCTCCAATGGCACGTCCAATGCCTAAAGAAAATGAGGAAATTAATTCAGAAAATGAATGTTCTCCAGAACAACAACAACAATTCCAATTTTGTGTCCAACCTTTAAGTGCTTTTCAACCGGTAAAATTTTTAAAATTAGAAAAAAATTTCAAAAAAATTTTTGAAGCACCCTCTGTCAGTAATTAAAAATCCTCGACAAATTGAAGATGCTTGTCTTTCTTTTAATAATTTTACAAAATGTTGTGAAGGTTTAGCACCCAATTGTATTCCTCTATGGGCCCGTGGATTGGCGGCAATGTTTGGATTTGCTTGTGGAGAAGGAAATCAGAGATTTATTGATGTAAATTTTGTTAAATTTTTATAAAAAGGAGACAGAGATTTTGTCTAACTTATTTGGACTACTCAATTCTTGTTTTTGTCTAACTGGATCCGGAAAATTTCAGAAAATACTGAATATTTTCTAGTTATAGAGTAATCAGAACTTCGGAAAAATACAAATTTATTTTTCTCAGTATTTTATCAATTAATTAACCCCAATTATTTATATTAAACAATTATAATTGTTTTTAAAACACTTTAAAGCTTCGCCAATGCCTCAGACGTTCAACTGCTCGTCCCGAACTTCACGAATGTGTTCTCTCATTTTCTCGTGCTTCTCCACGCGAAGCTTGTACTTCCGCCAAACATTTACTTGAATGTGCTCTTCCCCCAATTGGTGAGATTGGACGAAAGAGAGTTTTAAAATTTATTTTTAGAATCAAAATGTGGATTTGAAGCTGGCCAATTTGAACGAGAATATGTTGGACGGTTTGCAAAGGCTTTAGATCCAAATTGTTCGTTGGATGGGTCTAAAGGAGGGGAACGTAAGTACCTTAAAAATAATGTTCCTAAATTTTTCTGAATTTTTTTTAAATTGTATTATATTACTAATACTGCCCAGAAAATTGTGTTTCCTTAAAATAAAAATTATTTGTGTTTATTAAATCCAATTATAAATATACTAATTTATTTTCTCTTTTCCCTTCTAGTCGCCGTCTTTTCTGGTCAAGATTGTTCAACAGACCAGAAGCAATTAATACAGCAATGTTCTTCTCCATTAGGCGATTTACGTAGCCAATTAGACAAAATGTTTCAAGGAGGTCTTCAATCGGTTTTGAAAAATTTAAATGGACTTTCTACTCTCTTCCAGAAGGGTTTTTGAAGAATTAAAAAATTTATTTTAATTTTTAAATAAAAAGGTTGTGTTCTCTCAGCACAATTTCGAAAGTGTGTCAATTCAATTCTCGCTACTTCAACAAATTGTACAATTTCAAGGTATTTTTTTAAATTTATTAAAAAATATTTTTAATTATTTCAGTTGCCTGGTCGCTGCGGGTACTGGTATTTGTGACCAGAAAGATGTTGGGGAGGCTATTGATTCTAATTTAGGATGTGTTTTTAAACAGGCAAAAAATTGTTTTAATAAATAAAAATACAAGAAAAATTCTGATTTTTTTGTATTTTTTGTATTTTTTAAAAATGAGAATTTAAATGTATTTTTACAAGAAATGCCTCAAAACAGAAGATTCTGATTTTTGTGTTTATTTCTGTTGAATATTTAAATTCAGGTCTCTAACCCAGACTTTGGTCAATGTATTCGTCAACATCTTGGGCCTCTTCGTCAACTTAATCTTTCTGGTTTACGTTCTGTTTTGCCCAATTTTGTTGATTGTGTTCAGCCTATTGTACTTAAACAATGTGGAAAAGTGCCTTTGAATGTTTTGAGGGTTTTGGCTTCTAATGGGAATTGCCCAAAAATTGAAGAAGTAAATTGGGTACTTTATGGATATGTCACCCCCCCCTCCTATTTTGAGTCTCAGAATTTTTCTTATGCGTAGAAAATGGTCAGGGATTATTTTCTTCTCCATGTCAATCATTTCTTTCTTCTTCAAGTATTTTGCTTTTTTATTTTGCCTTTTCTACATATTTTTGAATTTTGTACTTACATTTCACTCATTTCGTTTCCACATTTCACTTATTTTGCTTGAAGAAAAAAAATGACTGACATGGAGAAGAAAATAATCTCTGACCATTTTCTACGCATAAGGAAAACTCTGAGACTCAAAATAGGAGGGGGGTGACATATCCATAAAGTACCGTAAATTGAATTTTAATTTATTTTAATTGGGTGTACTGATAATTGTAATAATTTTTAATAGAACACCGAAGTGATAACAACAACTACACTTTCTCCACCAAAATGTACTGAAGAAATGAGGTTATTTAATTTAGAAATAAATTTTTTAAAAATATTTTTAAAGGAAAAATCGCCAAAATTGTCAAAATCAGCATTTACTATCCAAATACTCATTTACACCAATTACTTTATTAAATATTTCAATTGGCAAAAATAATACAGAATTAAATTTGTTTTGCTCTGATTTGGATAAATTGGAAGAATGTGAACGTGAAACTAATGCATGCGATTTGGAGGTGATTTTGATTGAAAAAAGAATTCTGAAAAATACATTTAAAATATTCTGAAAATTAAAGAAAAAATACAAAAATTCTGATGTAAAATAAAATATTATTTGTGTGTTTTTAGAAATCAGAATTTTAAATTGTTCCCCAAAAATTTGTATTTTCTGAAATAGTTCTGAAAAAATAATTCTGATTTGTATTTATTTGTATTTTTCAAAAAAGAAAATACAAAATGTTGTCTCTCTTTAAAATAAAAAATCAGAACTTAAAAGAAAACACAAGAACACAAAGAAAATACAAAATGTTGTGTTTTCTAGAAATCAGAATTTTCTCTTAAAAAAATCAGAAATTAAAAGAAAACACAAAAATTCTGATTTTTAATTAATTTTTAAAGGAGCCCTATGGTCTACCCAGAGCAATGCGTGCATTTTCTATTTATATTTGTTCTTCCAGAACAGAATATATTCAAGTATCTAATTGTCTATTAAATATACAAAAAAGCGAAGAAGGTCAAAATTGTTTATTAAATATTAAACAACAAAAAAATTTAAATAATGAAGAATTTTGTTTTAAAATAAATAAAACTTCTCATTGTATTTCTTCTAAAATATTTACTGAATGTGGAAATGAAGCTTTAGATTTTGTTTTTTCTGCTAGTAATGAATTTGTTGGGCAGGTTGTTGTTGAGGAATAAAATAAATAATTAATTGAATTTTTCTAGTTAGTTCCAAGTACAAAATGCCGTTTAGAAACGCCTGTTATTTCCTTACAAACGGGCTGTACAGAGTTTGTTTTTTTAATAAATTGATAAAAAATGGGAGAATAGGTTCCCCAAGGATTAAAATAAAAAACAAAAAAAAACTCCAAAAAATTCCAAGGGAAACTACTTCATTCCCTTAAATCTAAGGGAAGCTTGAGCCAAATCCAAAAAATCTATTTTCCTTTAAATCATTTAAAAATTAACCTCTTTTTAAAGACAACAATTAGTTAACTATTTGGAATGCGAGACTGGACTTGACAGATTTAGACCTAGACCAATCTCTCTTATTTCAAATCAAAGTCAATGGGATGATTTTTGTAATAATGCCTACACAAAATTTAGAAAATGTGTTGAGGTAGTTTAAAGAAATGATTTTTGAGGGTATATTAATTTAAAGGGGGAAGTAAGGAAATGGAGGTTTTATAGAAAATATTTAAAAATATTAGTCAAGATCCGATTCAATTCCCTCTAACTGAAAACTAATTTTTTATTTTTTTATGTTTTCCTGAAGTGCCGA
Organism: Meloidogyne enterolobii; assembly: GCA_963681835.1. Taxonomy (NCBI): domain Eukaryota; kingdom Metazoa; phylum Nematoda; class Chromadorea; order Rhabditida; family Meloidogynidae; genus Meloidogyne; species Meloidogyne enterolobii. Next base: position 1,126,896 of record CAVMJV010000031.1, on the reverse strand, counting down.
AAAATAATTTTTTTCAATTTAAAAAATTGGAAACAACCTCTCCAATTCCCTCAGGAATATTACCATTTTCATAAAAATTTAACTCAAATTAATTTAAAAGGTACTTGAGTGTAGACCAGAACCAGCTACTAAAGCAACACTAACTTTATACGAAAATGTTTGTGAAAGAGAGGTACTGAAAAACTAGAGTTTAAAGTTAGCAAAATGCCGGATCCGGTTTCCGGATTTTTATTTTAAACAGGACCGGATTTTCTGGATTAAAACCAGGAAAATCCGGGTTTTATCAAAATACTCGGATTCCGGACCATCGGATCAAAAAATCGGACCCGGATTTAAACTCTACTGAAAAGCCTTTTTTCATTTAATTTTAACAAAAAATTTTGTTTTTCTTCAAAAAGATAACCCGAAGAGATCACCGGCAATTTGGAAATTGTTTATTTAATGTAACCGAAACAGAAAATGGACAGAAGTGTTTAAATGAATTTAGAAATGTTGATTTATTGGCTAAAAATGCTGGGGAAAATGTTTGTAAAGCAATAAATAAATTATTACAATGTTTGGCTATTCAAATAAATTCTAAATGTGGAGAGGAAGCTTTGCTTCATGTTTTTGATTTAAATAATATTTGGGCTAATGAATTTTATAGAGGTAAATAAAAATTTATTTAAATTTAATTTTTAAGAAACACTGATATAGGTAAAAAATAAACCCTTTTCCTTCAGAAAACAGACAAAAACAAACAACCGGGGTCGAACCGCCAGCCTTTCACAAGGCTAAACCAGCGCTTTAACCACTGCACCATAGTGGAATGGCGGTCGGTCCCCGTAGCCCGGAAACCGAGTATTTTTATGAAATCCTGGTTTTTGGGGTTCGAACCAGAGATGGGCGAAAATTTTTTGTTTCGTGTTCCCTCTTCTTCTTTATCAGCTTTAAGGAAAATATGAATGGCTCTCCTCTTCTTTTTCATTTCCTTAAGGAACGTAAAGAAAAATTCCTCTTCTTTTCTTTTCCTTCACACCTATAGGCGTTTATTTTCGTACACAAAACGAAATTTTCGCCCATCTCTGGTTCGAACTCGATTAAATATCCTGCTCTAGTTAAATAATTTAATTCTGATATAGTTTAACGAAAAATTCTGAAATTTATAAAAGGAGAATGTCGAAGTTGTTAACAATTTTCTTGTAAAATTTTATGTTTTGGGTGTTTCATTACTAAATAAATTAGAGAAATATTAAAAATTATTTTTTTATTATTTAGGATGTTCATTATCTCCACCAGAAATTGAAAAAGAAGAAAAAAAGATGCTTCCGAAAATCGACTTTTCTTCCGATCAAATGTTTACAAGTGAATCAACAAAGGAAGCAATTAATAGAGAAACAACAACAAAATTAAATTTATTAGAAAATAGAACCGAAAAAGAAGAAATTCAAGAAAAATTGGAAACAGATGAAGAAGAGAAGTTTAAAAATTCTGAAACAACAAAATCAGAAATTTGGGCAGAAGAAGAAGAAGAGGGAGAGAAAGTTGTTGTGAACACAACAGAAGAAACACAACAAAAAAACAACACAATTTCAACAAATTCTGAAAGTTGGGCAAAACACAGATTCGATGTTTTGTGTTTATTCTGTTTTGTTTTTGGGATGTTTTTATTATATTAATGGAGATTTGTTTACAAAAGAATACGTAAAATACGGGTCTATAAAAGAAGAAAAGAAAAAAAAGAAATGAAACACATCTTTTTTGATATTTCCGGAAGGAATTCTGAATTTTCTATAAAAACTATGTAAAGTTAAATATAATTACTTCCAATATTTATCCCCATTTTTCATGCTTTCCTCTATTCACCACAAATGGTTAAGGATATCAGCAGACTCTGGATATCAGTGGAAAATAGGAGCATGAATGGGGAATAGGAGCCAGATAAATGGGAACGATAATCAGGGTGGACGCAATTGTGATTAGCTGTAATTTTTTATGTCCACAATTGGCTTTTGTTTAGGAAATATTTAATCCTGGAAATTATATGAAAACCCCAGAAAATTCTCATCAGAATAGTTTGGCATCCATTATATGGATAAAAGAATTCAATTGCGTCTAGCCTTAATGAAATATTTAATTACTTGTTTTTGAATTTATGTATTTCCTGAATTTTTTAAATAATTTTATTTGACTTTAATTTATTTAACAATTTTATATTGAAGAAAAGCTGACACTAAACTTTAAGATTTAGTTTTTTTTATATTTGATTGGACCTTAAAATGAGGAACTTTTATTTTAGTGCTGATGTAGTATTCCTAACTTTTCTATTAAAACGTCCTGTTTCACTTACTTTCAAGCAAAAGTAAATTTCAAGGATTTGGAATTACTCAAAGGTTAAACACGATATATAGAACAAACACTCCAAAAATTTACATTTATTTACAAACAAACAATTATACTACAATAGGGACAATAAGAATCACACAAGAAAATATGGGGAAATTACATAATAGATATGAGGGAAGAATTGTTTTCCTATATTATCACATTTCGACGTCATCATCCTCCGACAACCGCTTACATGTTGTACTCGATTGGAAGGTTCTTGCGGCGCACCATACCGTCACCCTGGAACCACTCGCGGCGGAATTGCTTGGCTGCTCCTTCCGGTGTGTTGGTCCATTCGACGGTGACACGATCGTTGTTGGTCGCTTCCGCAGCCGGATCGAAGGCGTCACAAGAGATGGCGATGTTGATGGCCTCCTTCGGGTCGAGAACACCGTTGGGCGGGTCCATGTTCAGACGGCGAGGGTTGGTCGTCTTGAATGCGAAGCCGATACGATGCCCACCAGAGTTGATGATCTGTAAAAGTGAAAAGAATATTAATGTTAGAGATTAAATTGATAAAAAGTGTGAAACTTCACCTTCATGTAGTAGGTGTGCTTGTCGTCGAACGGCGCGTTGAAGATGACCTTCACGGCAGGAAGAGTCGTGATGTCGCCGGGTGGAACAGACGCCATTGTTGTTGTTGAGAACGGTTTGTTGTAGCTGGAATTGAAGTTGAAGAGAAAGCAAGTTGGGGAAACTGGAGCATTATTAGGGTTTTTATAGTTTCGATCTCAAGCATACTGATTTTGAACATAAGAGTATAAAAGAGGCAGTAAAACACCAGTTTCCCCAACTTGCTTTCTCTTCAACTTCAATTCCAGCTACAACAAACCGTTCTCAACAACAACAATGGCGTCTGTTCCACCCGGCGACATCACGACTCTTCCTGCCGTGAAGGTCATCTTCAACGCGCCGTTCGACGACAAGCACACCTACTACATGAAGGTGAAGTTTCACACTTTTTATCAATTTAATCTCTAACATTAATATTCTTTTCACTTTTACAGATCATCAACTCTGGTGGGCATCGTATCGGCTTCGCATTCAAGACGACCAACCCTCGCCGTCTGAACATGGACCCGCCCAACGGTGTTCTCGACCCGAAGGAGGCCATCAACATCGCCATCTCTTGTGACGCCTTCGATCCGGCTGCGGAAGCGACCAACAACGATCGTGTCACCGTCGAATGGACCAACACACCGGAAGGAGCAGCCAAGCAATTCCGCCGCGAGTGGTTCCAGGGTGACGGTATGGTGCGCCGCAAGAACCTTCCAATCGAGTACAACATGTAAGCGGTTGTCGGAGGATGATGACGTCGAAATGTGATAATATAGGAAAACAATTCTTCCCTCATATCTATTATGTAATTTCCCCATATTTTCTTGTGTGATTCTTATTGTCCCTATTTTCCAGTGTGATGTTTTGTAAATATTGTTTGTTTGTAAATAAATTGTTTTAGATGATTGTTTTGTCATTCTATGTATATAATATAGGAGATATCTCGAAAGCACGGGAACGAGCCTTCCAGTAGATTTGCTAGCAATCGGAGTGGTCCGAATTTTCGAATCTAAGTTCCTCCTCCCTTTAAAATTTTAATATGTAGTGTGTTCACCGAGTAAATCGAAACTGAATTTTGAGGAAAAACTTTACGTACCATAAAAAATTGGAACACCTCACTTTAGGCATTACTTTTTTAAATTTACTAACGCGAGATGAAAATAATTCAAACTCGTTGAAATAAAAAAATAGTTTAACAAAAAGATCATTTTTATTTTGATTGAATCCACAAATAAATGAATTTAGAAAGATGAAATTGCATGAAATTCTAAAAAAACACAAAAATCAGAATTTTGAAAAAACAAAAAAAATATTCTGATTTTCCTTAACAATTTATGTATTATTGTTATTAGTGTTGTTATTTTCTGTCAAATTTTGTTGCTGTTTTTTAATAAATTTAACATCCAAAACATCCATAGGTCTAACAACATTTGTGTATCTAGCCCCTAATTCAAGTAAACGTTGTTCTTGGTGTTGTGGTAATCTTCCAGTTAAACACAAAATTTGTTGTGAAGAATAGTGGTGGTGATGGTGTGTTTGTTGTTGTTGTTTTTCTGGTAAATATTTTAAACGATTTTGTTTTGTTATTTCTGTTATTAATCCTGCCCTTCTTCTAACTAAATTTGTTGTGTCTGTATTACAAAAATTGTTGTCAACAATAACTGAATTTAATAAAGTTGAAGTTGTTGGTGGTTGACGTTTTCGGGAAGATGAAGCTAAAAAAATATTTTATAAATTGAAAGGGCATTGACAAGGGGAGAGGGGAGATAGAGAGGGGGGAGAGGATATGGAGGGGAGATAATTCACCTCGATCAAAAGATGAGGATGTAGACTCATCACAATGTAATACTTGGTTGTGATATCGAAGAGCACATTGACGAGGCGACCTGAACAAAAAAAAATAATTTTTAATCTCTTCTATAAAAATAGGTGTAAAGTACCTATAATGACTAGAACAAATATTAACATATTGCGAAACAAAATTCCAATTTGGCTGGAATGAATTGACATTTTGTGTTGTTGTTGGTGTTGTGTACGTGTCCATTCCATGTTTAGAAGTTAATGCCTACATTTTTAATTTTAATTAAAAATTTTGATTTTGGAGATTCTGCCCCCTAAATAAATATATACAATGTTATTTTCTCATTTAGTGTCCAACCTTCTTCCGGAAAATAAACAAATCCGGAAAATGTAGAATACTTTCCCTACATTATTATGACTTCTAACATATTCTGTATTCTGGTTAGAGATTCTGATAGTTAGAGATTTAGATAGTACATTTTCATAGGAGAAACAGAATCTATCAGAATGCAAACAAAAAAACACCTTCAAAAGTCGAATATCTTCATTAGCACTCCAAATAGGCTGCCCCTCATAATCATGATCCTCGATTCCTTGAGGCAAATTCAAAAGTGAAGGATTTGTACGCCATTCCGGACAAACTAGGCGAAATACAGAACGTGAAGGGTCTGAAGGAAGACGTTCCTCCCATTTTTGAGGAGGTTGTCCATTATTTCGACTTCTAAATTTTTTAAAATTTTTAAACAATTTTTTTTGAAAAACAAACATGTAGCGAGAAATAGGACCATGTCCAGCTTGTTTTCGACTTTTTCTGACTGTTGATTCGATTGATTCTGAATTATTATTTTTTATTTTTATTTACTATAATCGAAGAACAATAATAAATGAAAAGATTCAACTTCGGTTATCCACGTCCCAATGGAAATACTTTAAAATTTTTGAGGATACATAGTTTCCGGTCCTAACGAAAGTTCCGATTCTGTATTTTCCGGCACTACTAACCAGTGATTTAAAAATTTCAGTACACCGGTACTTTTCGGTACTACCGGTACCGGAAAATTTCATTTGTCGAACATTAATACTTGTTTTCTCTAAAACCGAAGAGGATATCCAAACAAATAATTAACTTTTTAAACAAATAAATTTATTTTTATTAAATACCATCAAGAGAACTAAAAGAAGAGGAGGGAACGGTTCCAGGTATAGTAACATTAGATTTTGAAGGTTGTGCTGATCTTTGATGAATATTCAATTTTTCCTCTCTTGTAGTTTTTTCTACTGGAATTGTTGTTGAGGATGGAATTAATGATGGAGTACCTGGAGGTGATAATAAAAGTGTTGAGGGTGTTGTTGTTGTATTTGGTGGTGTTGATATTGAAAGTAATCCTTTATTGTGTTGGTCTATAAAAAAGTGTTTTTATTTTACGAAAAGAGGGAAGAGAGGGAATCAAGGCTGTCCGCAACTGAAAAAAATTCTCCGCAGAAATAATCCGCAATTTTAATTTTAAAATCCGCAGCCGAAATCCGCAAATCCGAAAAACCTCGCAATTTACGCAATAAGCAGTTAGCGATTGCAGACTGCCCTGGAGGGAATATTAAGAAAATTGAAAGAATCTCCCAAAAAAACTACCTAAACGAGATCTTCTTCCACTCGTAACAGAAGAACCTCTAGAAGCTGCAGAACCTGTCCTTTTTCTGTGTTTTGGAATTGAAGGTGGAGGAGGGGATATTTTTGGAGATAAAGGTAGAGAAGACAAATAATCTTCTGTTGTTGTTGTTAAACTCAAAAATTTTCTTTGTCTTCGAATAGAAATACGTGGAGGTATTTCGTTAATAGAAATTAGTGGAGGTAATTGAGGTAAACACTCTTCGGGCATTTGATAAGGCTCGTAGAAAAATGAATCTTCAAATGAATTAAAATTCCAATTTTCTTCTTCCAAATCTAAAATTGAATTTGGTGGTGATGGAGGCATCCAAGCCTGAATATAGACAAGAAAAATTTTGAAAATTTTTATTAAAGAAATAACCGGGATTTCTTCAAATGGCATATCCAAAGTTGCGAAGAATGGTAACTAAAAATAAAGCGATTTTTTAAGTTTATAGAAGGGAAGGAAATAAATGTAATCAAGAAAATTAATTTCATATCCCCGAAAAGTTTCCGGAAAGAGATACACTAAAATTTAAATAGGAAAAAGGAGCCTATAAATTAACTAGCTTCGATGTATTTTTTAAAGTTGCTGTAAATTTTGAATTTAAATGTTAAGAGAAAATAGGGGAAGTTAAAGCTTAATTTGATTATCTCCTCCCGACCTCGTCTGTATTTCCAAAATAATCTTTTTTAAAAATTCTACGCTTAAAATTAAAACTAGATAACTACCACTACCCTCACTTAATATTCAAAACCACCAATCCCCAACATCAAGCAAAACCTTGCTCTTTTGAATAAAAATCTGAAAATATTTTGGAGCTTGTATTTCTTTAAAAAATATTTTTTTTTAAAGAGCAAGGCCTCGCGATGAAAACAATTGCTCCAAAAATTTTAATAAATTTATTTATTATAAAAAAATCTTCTTTTCCAAAAAAGATTCTTTAAAACTTTCAATTATACAAAAGAGCAAAGTCTTGCAGTTGATGTGATTGAGAATAAACGCATAAAATATTTAAGATTTGGATATATAGAAGAGGTGTAATAATAATGATAAAAATAAAGAGAGAGAGGAGAATATTGGCAGGTAAATAATAAAACAATTGAACAAAAAGAGTTTTAAAAGTAGATTTGCCTTTTTGAAAAAAAATTAAAATTTGTAGTCTAAGGGACAACTAAAACACGTCCCCTCCACACCTAATGACTAAATAAATTTCAAAAATTGTATTATCAACAGAGATTATTTGGTAGTGTGAGATACTGGGTAGTGTTTCGCCAGAAGTTACAAATTTGCCAAATTTGCGGTTCCGGCGAAACACTAATACTGAGGTATCTAAAAATATTTTGAAGGACTAGTAGTCGTTTCCTCCCATTTAATTCTCAAATTATAAACTACCAACCAAAAAAAAGGCAAATCTAATAAACGCTACAAAAAATAGACAAAAAAACTAAACAAAAAAATACTCGTATAAAATCTTTTTTTTTCTAAAATAAATTTTAAAACGCCCTATAAATTATTAAAAAAATAGTTTTAAGAGCCTTTTTTCCTGCTCTTATTATTACTACTACCAAATCCATTACTGCTTGTTTGAGGTAATTGAGGGATAGCAAAATTATTATTTAATGATTGTTGACTTGTTGTTGTTGGTGGTATATTTAAAGATGAATTTCTTGTATTGTAACGCTTTTTTACAATTATATTACTACTAGAACCCTTTTTATTTTTAAGAGAATTACTACTATTCTTTCTACTAACCCTCTCCTCTTTTTTCAATACCTCATTTAAATTTGCATCAAAAGTAATATTTTGTTCAATTGTTGCTTTGTTGTTGTTGTTGTTATGTTTATTTTGCTGTTTATTTTGTTTCCCATTTTTTGATGATTTTTTGCTAATAATACTTCCTTTATCAGAAACATCATCCTCACTACTGTCTTGCAAAAATTCTTTTTGTTTTGCTCGAATTAATGCCTTTATTTAAAAAAATGATTCTTAAAGAAGTTTAAATAATTATACCTCAGTTTCTTCAAATTCTTTATCTAAAGCAGGCCTGTACTCATTTGTAAGAAAATTGACGGCATATCGTTCAATTGGTTTTAACTAAAAAAATAAAACGTTTATTATTGTACTTTATACTAAATTTCTATTATAGGAATTAAATTTAAAATAAATTAAACTTGGTAAATGTCCGGTTGGTGTCCTACCTGTCCGCAAAGAGAATGCGATTTTTCCTTCCTTTTCTTGCACTTTTTCCTTCAAGGAGTAGGACACCAACGGAACATTTAATATTAAACTTTAGTTTCGATAAGTTAATTTCTCAAATGAAAAATTACGACTATCAAGAACAAAATCTGATTAAGGCCACATTTTATAAATAGAAAAAATTTTTTTGATAAACCCGGCGGCTATCTTGACCAGACAAGAACTTCGAAACTATATGGGCAAGATTAAAAAACTGACATGAGACAGCAACTTTCCTTTTTTTAAATCAGAAAACTACTACAAAAAATTCACCTCATTAATTAATTCCAAATATTGTTCTGAAGGACTTTCAATATAACTATTTCCACGTTCTTCTCCACCTCCTCCTCCCCTTCCATTATTTAGAGTATTTTCATCAAATTCAATTAAATCAACATTATTTTCTTCTTTAGCTTTTTGTGCTGCCAAAACATCTTGTGTATCTTCAACACTTAACATAGCCATTTCTAATTCTTTTGTTGAAGTTTTATTATTTTTAATTAATTCTTCATTTTCTTTTAATATATTTGCAACAGTTTCTTCATTATTAAATAATTCTCTCAAATTATTTGCTGATTTAAAAAAATCTGGAGTAAATTCCCCTTCATCTATTGTCATTTCCCCTAAACGCCTTTTTTGTGTTGATTTTGTTAAAATATTTTCTTCAATTGTTCTTTCACTAATTAAACGATAAATTGTTACATTTCTTGTTTGTCCAATCTATAGAAAAAAAAGAAATTAATTTAATTAATAGATTTGATAAAAATAAAAAAAAAAATACTCTGTGACAACGATCCTGTGCTTGAGCATCCATTGTCTATGAAAAAAAAATTATTTTAAAAATTAACAAGCTTTAAAAAATCAAAATAAGGAAGTTCTACAAAAAAGTAAAACACACAAAAAAGCGGTGATATGTATATGTACAATGAAATGGAAGGCAAATACTACTTTTTGAGGAAAACGACCGGTTTTAAAACCGAAAATTTTGATATTTTTTGCCAAAAATTAACCGATTTTTAAAAACAAAATTTAAAAAACCGAAAACTTCTGAAAATTAGTGGTTTTATTAAAAATTCCCCCAAAATAAAACCGGTATTTGCCTAAAACTCAAAACCAAAAACCGATTTTTAAAATTTGGATTAACCGAAAACCGGGGGTACCGGTTAATAACCGGTCGTGAGCAACCCTAATTGAAATATATAATTTATTTTAACCTTAAATGATTAATTTTTCAGTTTAAAATTAAATTTAAATGAAAAAAATTAAAAATCTCAAGATTCCAACAATTTTTATTAACGGGATTTTATAAAATCCATCACGCAACATTTTTGAAATAATCCCGCATAGAGATTTGGATTTTTTAAAATAAATTCATTGGGACTCAATTGAGATATTCATTGGGACTCAATAAGGAAATCATATGCGGGTGTCATATCATATGTTAATTTGAACAGAATAATTTACATATGACGGCTGCATATGATATGGCGTCATATGTGGCCGTCATATGTAGCTGTCATATCCCCGTGTCATATGAGGCATATGATATCATAAATATGATATCATATCGTAAATATGATACAATTTGAACAGCTACATATGACATGTCATAAATATGACACGTCATATCAGAAATATGATCTAATTTGCATAGGCCCCTGCCCAACTCAATAACAATCATTTTAAATATTTAAATTTCCAAAACAAAAATTAATCCTTACCGGATTCCAATCAGAATCATAAAATATAACAGTATCGGCCCCAGTTAAATTAACACCAATACCCCCAGCTCTTGTAGAAAGAATGAAACAAAATATAGAACTATCAGTATTAAAACGTTCCATCATTGCTTGTCTTTGATCTATATGAGTTGAACCATCCAAACGAAAATAGTTATAATTATGATGAGAAAGGAATGCTTGAAGTATATCCAACATTTTTGACATTTGGGTGAAAATAAGGCAACGATGTTTATTTTCATATAATTGTTCTAATAGCCTGGCGAGTACTTGAAGCTTTCCTATAAAATTATTTTTTATTTAAAAGAAGAAAAAAATATTAATTAGGCAAATATAAGTAAAATTAAACGGACCTACAAGTTCTCCGACATTATTGATAGGAAAATGTTTTTCTCCTAGGAGTCAAAATATTGTTTTCCCCTAGCTTACAACGTTCAGCTACCAGCTTACTATTTAACGAACCGTTTTATTTTTGTAGAGACCTTGTCTACTTTTAACCAGAAAAAATATGGAAAATATTTTTCAGAAAATTTCCAAAATTTAAAAAATCAAAAAAATTTAAGAGATTTGTCAAAATTCTTTGAGCTCTAATTTTGAGAATTCCCTTTTTAAATAATTTATTCTTCCTTACCACAATCATATTCAATTAAACGCAATTCTGGAAATTCCAATTTTGCTGCTAATTCAGCTTTATGTGCCAGAGAAATTTGAGAAGAATAAATATTATGTATAAGTAAACGGAGATTCTCTTGTTGTAAAGTGAAACGTTGTGGAGGTTCAAAGCATCTTTCTACAAGGAGCCTTTGCACGCAAATGAGAAAGCTAAAAATAAAAGTTACAAAAAACTGATTAAATATGAGTACCCAAAAATGAATAATAATCATAGATAATAAATAGCTAGTACATCATCTACAAGTTACAAGGGAACCTTTCAAACTATAAATCAGAACGAGTTGTTTCTTCGGATATTCTGAACCGAAGCGAAAATCCTCGGTCCTTTTTTCGGCCCAGAACCGACAACCTTATTTAAGATTCGTAAAATAATCTAGTGTCATCAAACCAACACAGTTAATCTCCTTAAAGTTTCCTCTCAATCAAATTTCTTCAGACTCAAAAACCTAATATCCATCTATTTATTGATTTATCCCAAATAAAAATCCAAAATACCTATTCAACGAATTTTCAATCCATTCAAGGACATTTTGTCCAATTCTTTCGTTTATTTCATCAATAATACTTTGACCATTAAACCTTTTAATTTTTGGTAATTTTGTTGTTAAAGGCTCTTCTAATTGAAAATTATTTGGAATTATTCTACAAAAATTCATTAATTCTGTAGACATTAATGGCTTTGAAAATTGCTTTAAAGAAGTACTTAACCAAACTCCAATTCGCTTATTCTCGTTTTCTTTCTTTTGAATTAATGTATTTAAACGGAAACTTGGAGATTTTAAAAAGTTTGGTAATATTCTATTAGATTCTGTATTTGCCTGAATTTTGAGACATAATTCTGATGATGTTGTTGCTTCTTGTGGAGACATTTTACGTTTTCTTGTATTGTTAACAAATTCAATTGGGTTAGAAGACTGAAAAGTAGAAAATAAATTTTGAAATGAAATGAGAAAAAAATGGGCGGATTTAAAAATTGGAAGAAGACAACCATGGGAATAGGACAACCCGAATGGAGCTACTTGAAACCAAAAAATTCATTTACAATCCATTCTCGGTCATCAAAGTGGATTTTTTTAAATTTGCAAGAATTCCCCATTTCCAAAATAAAAAATTAAAAAACAAACAAACATTTTCTTCCAATCCATTACATATTAATTCATCCTCTCCATGTTCTTGTGTTATTTTAGGCCTATAGAAATGCCCTCCATTTTTATCCATAACAAATTTCAATCCATCAATTAAAGGAAGTATTTGTTGTTCTACAGAATTATTTCCAAAATTTCCATTCAATAAAAGTTCTTTAAAAGTTTTCCAAACAAAATCGGAAGAAAAAGAATTTCCATAACACAATTCTGAGGCATCAAGTTTTTGATTGATAGAAAAAATTTGAGAAGAAAATTGAGGTGAAATTGGTTGAATAATTAGAGGAGAAACAACTGGACGAGGTTCAAACAAATTTGGATGATTACAACATTTACGTAATTGCATAATAACTCCTAAAACGGAAAACATACTGCCTGTTTTGAGGTTTTCTACTGTTCTAAAATTATAAAAAAAATTTAAAAAAAAAATAAAACAAAACAAACGATGTTTTAGATAAAAATTCATTGTATAAATAACGTTGTCTTTTAGACAAATGACATAAAAGAACACGTTCTGTTTTGGTTGGTAATTGTTTTTCAACTTCAGATTTAAGCCGACGAAGTATAAATGGGCGAAGAATCTATAAAAAAATTAAGAAATTAAAAATAAAGATCTATAAAAAAGAGAAAGAATCAGAAAGGTCGTCACACTCTCCCTCAACAAAAAAAAAATAAAAAAATAGGTAGCTTTGAAAAGTTAAGATAATTAAACATAATTCTCTGCTTAATTATTAAGACAAACCTTTCTCATTCTATAACATTTTCATCAATAGAAAACTATAAACAATAACCTTGTGTAAACGTTGAACAAGTGCTTGATCGACTTCTGTATTCCCTTCAACCATTCCAGTTATTGGACAATGAAACCATTCTCTAAAATCATCATGCGAAGCAAAAACATTTGGCATCAAAAAATGAAGTAAAGCCCATAGTTCCATCAAAGAATTTTGTAAAGGAGTTCCTAAAAATTGTTAGAAAAAAATTAATTTAGAAAAAACCTGTAAGCAATAAACGTCTACGAGAACGTAATCCAATTAATAATTGCCATCTTTGACTTCGAAAATTTTTAATATTTTGTGCTTCATCCAGAATTAAGTATTGCCAAGCTTTGTTTTTAAATGCACGAATATCTTGAGTTACTAGCTTATATGAGGTTATACAAATGTGAAATGCATTGGATTTTGACCAACCCTGGCAAAGAAAATATTAAAAGAAAAGAGTAAATTTGTTTCATGTTCTCAAGTTTTATACAGAAAATGACACCCCGCTGGAATATGGTAGGGGTAAATTAAAGAAGGTAAACCGAAAATCGAAAAAAGGAGGGTAGGGGTAGGGACGAAGACCATTCAGAACCCAATTACAATTAATTTTGAGTTTCAAACCAGAATTTTAAATATTTTTTGCTCTGTTCCTTACATTTAACCAAAATAAATTTACCTTTCTTTTTTCTGCTCTTTCCTTTGCCGAACCAAAATAATTCAAAACTTTCAATGATGGACACCATTTCTTTAATTCCATTTCCCAATTTAAAAGAACAGATGTTGGTACAATAATTAAATGAGGACCCCAAACAGCTCTGGCACAAGCAAGATGAGCAAGTAATGCAATTGTTTGTATTGTTTTTCCAAGGCCCATTTCATCAGCAAGTATTCCATTTAAATTCTTTTCATATAAAGTTACTAACCAGTCTAAACCAACTAATTGATATTCTCTAAGTTGACCAGTTAATAAAAATGGAACTTCTGTTTTAACCTTGAAAATAAATTTTAAAATTAGAAATAGAGGAAAGGATAGCTTCAAAGAAAGGGCAAAACTAGAGTAGTTGATAAAACCCAAGTCAATACTTTATTAGTAAAGACCAATTTTCTCTTAGATTTTCGGCAAATGGGTTATTTTAAAAAGCTAAAAACTATCCGGGCTTTTCAATAAAAATCTAACCTCGGTAGTCTCCAAAGTATAACCTCTAGGTTGAAACTCTAAAGCAGCTTCAGCAATATTATCAAGTTGTTGTCTCCTAACTTCACTATTTTCTGAATTTAATTTGTTATAATCAACATTCCGAAGATCTGGTTTTTCATTAAAATTTGTGCTTTCCTCCTCTTGTTCTAAATCAGCAGTTGTTCGAGTCTGTTCATCATTCAAGCTTTCATTCACATCAGGCTGAATATCTTTTGTAGGAACAGAATATCCTAAGGATTCGAGATAGCCTTCTGGTAACTAAAAAATTAATTATATTAAAAGGTAAGTTAAAAGAAATTTGATTAAAGAATTATCCCCAATAGACCTTCAAAATTTCCAAATACGAACATGTGTTAGATAAATTTCACAGAGAAAGCGTACAAGGGTTACCAAGGGAACATTCCGAACTGTATGTAAAAATTCCGTAAATTTTTTGCACCATCGTGTAGAGCATAGTCGAAAACCGAATACCTATTTTTGGCGCAAAAAAATTACGAAATTTTCACATAGAGTTCGGGATGTTTCCTTGTAAGGTTTATTCAGTTGTAATTGGAGGAGGAAGATGAAGAATAGATAAAATGAAAGAGAAAAGGCAAGAGATAAAATCTTGCCAGGCAAAAGATATGTAAATTAAAAACCTTACCGATGTAAGTAATTGATCCATATCCATATCTTGTTCTTTACTTAATTCATCTAATTCTTCTTCGACTGATCCTTTTGTTCCATTCGCTTCTTCTACATCAAGTGTTGATTCATTATCATCACTTTCACTGTCCATTTCAAAATCATCCGAACTTTTAGAAAGAACAGTAGAAGAACGGCCATTGGATTGAGTTGCAAAATTTTCATGAATTAATGATGTTATTTTGTCAGCAGCACCAACAAGAAAGTTTAAATGTTGATCGAGAGCTCTCCTTTTTTTAAGTTCAACAATTTCCTAAATATTTTAAATTAGTTTTAAGAAAGAGAATCGATGTTGACTCCAAAAAATGTTTAATGTTGAAACTGCTAAAAATAAGTATGGCATGCTTGGGTTTTTTATTGTTCGGGCTAACAATAAATTAATTGTTAAATAATAAATTCGGAAAAATTAAATTACTTACATTTGCTCTAAAGTCCACAACTTTGTCCACATTTTGCCAAAATTCACGAATCATTTTAGCTATTGATCCACAAATGCGCTTTGCTTCTTTCTCATCCCTTAACAATTCTGATGTTGTCTTTATTTTTTTCAATTCTTTAATTTTACGCCATGAGGCTTTTGCATTAGAAGCAAACTTAATGAAAAATAAAATTATTAAACTAAAAGAATAAAAAAACTTTGCTAGCCAATCGACGCTTAAATTTTCTTTCATTCGAAAAATCATTTGCCAACCACAAAACTTCTTCCATAAAGAAATCCCAATGTGTTTTTCTTCTTGGTGGATCCATACATTTTGGAAGACGGGTAGATTCCCAAAGACCTGCCTCACGCAATTCCCTTATTCTTTCATAAACTTTGGCATCCTTAAAAATATATAATTAAATTAGTGACGGCTATAAAGACTTTAAGAAAAGGGAAGCTCGACTAGAGGAAAGTGAAATAAATCCCTAAAATTTTGACACATTTAACAGCGTTTAATTAGCAGGCGGAAAAATCCTTTGAGACCTTCTTTCATAACGAATTCTCGACGATTTTTCTTAAAAGCTAACAGGAAATTATAAAAAGCATGTAGGAAATTCTAACCAAAATATTAAAAAACCTGAAGAGAATCCATTTGCGAGCTATCCAACGATGAACTAGTTGACGGTTGATCAACATCAACTTCCTTAAATAAAAATATTGAATAAATAAAAATGAACAAGAAACATTGTTTGCATCAATAAAAATTTGGATAGGTTTGAACTGAACTTGTTCTTCATTAACGGCACTTGAAGTTGACGGCAGACTTAAATTGAAACTAATTTAAAAAATTGAAAGAAAAAAATTGAAGAAAATTTGTGATATTTAAAAAGGTTTTGACAAGGGAGATGACAGATAATACGCAAAAAGTTAACAGTTCGACACAGGCCCGCAGCCAGGAAAAATATTCGGGAGCAACAGGGAAAAACACTTACGGAGCTAAATTTTTGCGCCGGAGGAAACCCCTGGATACGGGCCTGGTTCAGCATCTTTAAAAAGGCCTCTGTCCTGTAGAACCCATAGTTGAATCTCTAAGGGATGGGCAAAATTAGTCAATAAATTTAAACATGCCAAAAAACCTAGTTAAAAACAGACCGAGACCATAATATTGAGTTCTAGACTACCAAATAAGTTTTTATAAACATAACCTACCTTAACTGTTCATCATGAGAACTAGAAGGCACAAAATGTCTTCCGATATCAGCAACAAGACTTTGTAGACCAGAATTTTCCAAAGATGGTGGAATGCTAAAATATCAAAAATTAACTACAAAAATTAAAGAAAATAACCTCGATTCGTCCAATTCAGATAAATTATTGAACGATAAAACATCAAAGAAAAAACTGCGTAGTAATGCCTCGCTAACTTGAGATTTTGTTTGAGGAATATTATTATCTCCCATTTTCTGCAAAACGCAAGAATATGTATTTAAGATAAAATAAATGAAAATAAGTTTTGCAGTAATAGTAACAATAGCTCAGCTTTGCAGCTGTTTGCCCTAAGGTCAAGTAAAAAAAACAATGATTCCAAAGACAAATAGCCAAATATCTGACAAATCATTTGATATTTTGAATTTTACAAAACGACAAATTGGACGGTTCAGAGCAGAATTAATTAACTCTGCCGCACACTATTTATTTTCTCTTGTTCTCTAATTCTCTTATTATTCTCCACTATTTTCTCAATCCAAGTTGGGACAGTTTGACGCAAGATATTTTATTGTTGCGAAACTCGATAATATCGCTTGGCTGGAAACAGCTCAAAACGGCGCGCGGCCATAACGGCGCAAAGCAATAACTTGCTGTAAAATGTCTGGTCCTTGTCAATTTTGGCACTAATCTCCCTAGCTCGATTAGAGGAATCGTTATGGCTTTGCGCCGTTATGGCATCGCGCCGTTTAGGGCTGTCCCCTCTTGGCCCTATACAAAACAAAGGAAAAAAAATGTTTAACTAAAAATTTTTATATTAAAATATCATTAAAAATATAATAAATCAGTTGGCTATGAATAACTATAAAAAATATATATTTTTATGAAATATATTCATATTCATCATTTTGGTCAGTTCGTTGTATATATAATTTGTCAATAAGTGCTTCAATGTTTTTCTTGATAAACTAGAAATTAAAAAAATTAAGCTTTTGAAAATTCTTTTTCTTTACCTGTACATCGGGGAAGAATCTTGATTGTGTTTGCTTTAAAACCTGCAAAAATTGTTGGATTTTTAAGATTAGTTTTTTTCAATAGATCTCTCTAGTTTTCAATATTAAAAAGGGCCCCGTTTAAATGAATAAAATTGTGTCCAAAATAGGAAAAAATGTCTAAAATAAAGAATTCAAAAGGATTAAGATTGGATAATTTTATGAGAATTACGGAGAATAAAAGATTTTTTAATCAAAATTGCAATAAACCGGAGTTCAGTTTTTCTGCGCAGATTTAGGGATTTTTGAATAATCAAAGCTCACAATCAGAGAAAAATTTTGCCACTTGGAGGTGGTAACATTATATGAGACCTTATTTTTTAATTTAACAAAATATACAAACCTCCTCAACTAACAAATTATGTTTCATTACTTTTCTTGCTTTCATAATTCTTACTACAAAAAAAAATATTTTTAATTAATTAAATTTAAATACCAATAGTACATTCCATATAATATTTTCTGTCTTGCATTAATGTATTACATGTTGCTTCAGCTTCCTTTTCTTGTGGCTTACTTGATTGAGGAAGTGCTACTTTGACATTAATTCGTTTAGAATTAAATGAAGTATTGAGTGTTAAAACAGAAAGTTCTGTTAAATCTTTCTTAAAGAAAATTTAATTTCATAAATTGGAAAAAAATTCAATTTTTACCCCCTTAAAAATTCGATTTTATTTCCAAAGACATGCTTTTTATTCACAAAAACTTTATTGTTCTGTCAAAATATGTAATTTTGTCTATGGGGTTTTCAAGGGCGTAGCCAGAGTGGTCAAGGTAAACGCCAAAATTTTGGACGGACTTGAAAAATAATGAGTTTGTATTATCATAAACCAAAATCTGAATCAAATATTACCAAAAAAAAACCCAAAAAATTAAAATAATTTCAATTATCAAAAAATCCTTACTTCGTTAGAAATTAAAAATCCAGTTTCTACAAGCGCTTTAGCTGCCCTAATAATTGTTGGAAGAGAAAGAGCAGTTAAGGGGACAAAGTTGCCAAGTTGAAAGACATCTTGATTCGAATATTGTAGCAAAATAGATAACTAGAAAAATTTTCTGAACTAAAAACAAAACAAAAAATAAACTTGGTGGACACTCATTGTTGCTAAAAAATAAAAATAAATTAAAAATATTTTTTAGGGTTTAAAAAACCTTGGTATTTACGATCCAAATAATTCATTTGAACATCAGCTATTTTTAAAATGAGGTTAGAAATAATCAAAAAAAAGTGAAAATTTATTAGGAAAAAGAACAGTTTATTTTTTAATCATTTTCATCAAGAGTCCCGTCTAGTCCTAGTTCCAAAAATCAAAAAATTACTAGGTAGTTCATGACATCCTATTCATGAACTGAATAGAACTATTTCCAACTCTCATAAAAACAAAGCTATCTACGACAATTCCCATTCTCAACCATTTTACCATGATTAACAATTTAAAAAATAACCTGTAGAGTTAGCATATAACCAAGTTAATTTTCTTCCAGAATGGCTAGTTCCATAAAATTCCTCAAACAAACGTAACGATTTTTGCAAAATTATTGGGGGAGCATAATCTCCATTTTGTTCACTTTGGTTTTGAGAGGAAGATGGTTCAGAAGCATTTTGAGGGGCAGTTAGAGGCCAAGCACCTGCTTGTAAAACCATTACAGAAATTGATACCTCCAGTTTTTTATTATTTTTGACCATTTCCTTAAATTTTCTTTTTGAATTTAAATTAAAAAAATTAAAAATCTGCAAGGATAACAATGTAAACCTTTAATGTGTTAATCTCTGAAATGTATATCGCGTGATATCAAACCAGAATTTTTTAAAGATGAGATTATCTTTATGACTCAAATAAATTATGAACCCATGTATTTTCCACCCAAATACTTTTACGGACATCCACACATTCTTTAGGAGTTAGGGACTTTAAAAAATTCAGACCCCAAATTAACCCTAACCTTTAAATAAAGGCACCCTTATTAAAGGCACCTCAAAAAATTGAATAACCTCCAAAAATCGTTTAGTAAGTCCTTGACTGACATTTACATCCGTAAACATTCGAGATAATTTACTTGTAAATTCATAACCACAAGCATCTTTCATTTTATTAATCATCGATTCTTCCAAATCCATTGAAAATGATAAACTTGCAATTAAACGAGTACAAAGCATTTTTGAATAATATTTTTGGAATAAATCCTAAAAATGTATATATATATTTTCTCGATTAATTCCCCATGCTAGAGTTGTGTTGAAATAATATTATAATTCCCCACCCCCAAATACACTATTGCACGTTCAAATGGCAAAATTCGAATAATTCCCCTCCCTCGATTAATTCCCCATGCCAAAAAAGGGTTGAAGAAATAATTCCCCAGTGGAATTAATCGAGAAAATACGGAAACTGGTAAATCCCGATTTTCTCAGGCAGAGTTAAATCAATAGAAATCGGATGAGGTCAAAATTCTTTTTTGTTTATTAGTAAAATTAACGATACGCTCGTCCCCAAACTATCCAACTTTTATAGTTTTTAAAAATTATTCTAAAAAACCTTATCATCAATATAACGAAATATAAGAATTGATTTAGATAATTGAGCCTCAATTTCCGTTTCTGTCCTTCCTTTTCTCGTTTTCATTAAAATATCAATATAACGATTTAATTTTTCAGAAATTTTTGGAGGCTGTTTTGGATCTTCTCTATAATTAACAATTGATTGAATTGCTCTATCCAAGGAAATTGTAAATTCTCCATCGCCAGAAAATATTTCAATAACCATTTGAGTGAATTTTGTGTGCAAATCTGTGGAAAATTTAAAAATTATTTTAAATTTATGTGAAGACGAGGAAAATTATATTTTATTTATCTGCAGACAACAAATTAATTTTCAGGTAGGCTTGGAATTTTCTCCTACCATTCCTTTTTCCAGGAGCCCAAACCATAACTAATACCAAAATTAACAGAAAAATGTTAGAATTAATTTATTTAAGAAATGTTTTAGTTTTCACCTCCGTTTGGACCAGAAGTAGGTCGGAACAGTCAGAGGTGCCGGCAATCGGAAGAGTCGGAAATCGTAACTGGCTCAAAAGTCGTAACTCAGAAATCAAAATTTTTTTCGGAAATCGGAATTCCGACCCACCTCTGGTTTGGACATAATAATTTTATAGAAAATGTTACAAAATAAAATCAGATTTCTCCACCATTCTTCAATATAAAAAATTTCCTTAAAAAACCTGTAATATTTCCAACAAATTGTGCAGGATCAACAGTAGGTGAAACATTAAATTCCATTCCCAATTTTTTAATATAATTTTCAAATTCTTTTAATAAAATAGGCAAAGCATTGTTTAAAGGTTTAAATAAAATATACATATTTTTTAAATCTAAACAGAAATTAAAAATTTCAAAAAATCCAAAAAAAACCTTTCAATAATTCCCCTTGAACAACATCTTTACACATTAAACTTATTTTTTCCAATTGTTCATTAACCAAAACTTCATAACATAAATTTTCAATTTTTGGGAGTGTGCTGTGATGTAAAAATCGTTGGGCAAGAATTCGTTCTTCGTCTAGAGTTTTTATTACCTTGAAAAAATTAAAAGAAAATAATTTGATAAAATTATTTTGCAATTTTTAAAGTCAATAGTTAAAAAAACAGTCAAACAATTTGTCATTTAATAAACATTTTCGTTTAAAATCCCGACCAAAAAAATTTAATTTTTCGAGGGTAACTTGATATATTTGATTTTACAAAGCTAAAATAAATATTTTGGTAATCTGAAACCCAATTTTTTAACCACAAAAAATTAAAATAGGGTAGCTTCCCGACCCCGACATGCCCTTCCCGGTAAACCCCGATCCTTCAGACCCCGAAGGCTCGGCCAGCTACCCTAAATTAAAAGAAAATTAATTAAATATATTACCGCCTCCATATAAGGACAACAATCTAAACAAACAAAAGCTTCACTTGTCAAACTTTTATAAAAATTTTCTGTTGCTTCCAGAAAATGTTTTTCGAACATTTCCTCATAAAACTTAAAAAGAAATATTTTTACAAAAACTTAATTGGTAAATATAACCTCAGTGACAGAATTTCCTCCAGCCAAAGTAAAAGGCGATTTTTGTTGTCCCAAAAAGGATTCATTCAAAAATAATTCATTTACCTTAAAAGTTGAAAAAAATATTTGTTTGTAGTACTCTCAATCAAAAATAACAATTTTCTCTAAAAAATTTAACCTCAACAAAAGAAAGTATAGCCCCTCTAATATCAGCCAAATTAATTGCAGAATAAGTTCCTTCCAATTTTCTAATTTGTTGAATTAATCCAATAATGTGTTTAACAAGTTTTGAAGCTAGTGGAATAATTAATTCTCTTTTCCAAATTGCGAATGCTAACTAGAAAAAATTGTTCTTTATTTAATTAGAAAAAATCTTTTTAGTTTTTAAATACAGGACCTTGCCCACAGACACTTATGATAATATTGAACATGAACAGGAAAATATTAGATCCAGACAATTTGTGCTCGGAACGCCAAAGAAAACGCCAAAATTTTGGCGCACACCCCATGTTAGTCCCCACCCAGGAATCGACCCCTGGCTAATCCCTTGAAACTTTTATAAAAGTTTTAGTTTCAAGTTATGAGCCTTTAATTCCCTATCCAAAAATTAATTTTAAAAAACTTTAGGAAGAAGAAATGCCTTTATAAAAAAGAAAATTAAAATAACATTACGTCTCCAACACCCAAATGTGGAAAAGGCCCTTCGGAATCATCAGCAATAAAAGTATGTTGAGATTCTGCATCCATTTTCTCTTTGGCCAATTGTTTATTTAAATAACTGTTAAAAATATACATAACAAATACTTTAATTAGAAACCAAACCAATAGAGGTTGTGTAAATAACCCGCTCCCTGTTTGTATTTGCTCCATTCTCGGTTGTAGGCACTCAAAAGATTATCACCAGTTTGATCTTCCAAAGACTGGAAAATTAAAGGATCTTTTTAGGATTTTATATATGTATTTAAGGGCGTCGCCAGGGGGGGGGGCTTCTGGAACTAAAGTCCCCCCCCCCCGAAATGGGGAAAAGGAAAAAAGTTGAGGAGGGGATTGGGCAAAAAAGTGAATTTTTTCGCCACAGTAAACGCCAAAATTTTTGCGCACATCTAATTTTAGCCCACCTGAAATCTACCGCCTAGCTACGCCCCTGAATTATTTATTTGCGGACATCCGCAAATATTGTCCGCAAAAATAAATTTTAAAAAAATTCAAAAAAAACTCGAAAACTTCCCTACCCGACGCAATTCTTTTGTATGAATTTCCAAGCAGTCCCTAACAGCAGCATAAAGTTGTCTAGATTGTGTTTCTGGAACAGACACACAAACAAAGTAAATGTCACTAAAATAAAATAAAAATTATTTTTAAAGAAACTCTTTCTCTTTAAAAACCTAAAATTGTGATCCCAAGTTAACCGTTCAATTGGCTTTAAAGAAATTATAGCTTCAGCAGTTTCTTTCAATTTTGACCAAACATCGTCGAAATTAACGGCTCTCGGACGAAGATTCATTGTTTTTTAAATAAAAATTAGAAAAAAAATTTTTGTTGGAGAATAAAATAAATAGCTTCGATTAAATTAAAAAATAAAAAAAATTAAATTAAAAACAATGATAATTTAGTGAGAAAGAAATGTGTATCGATCAAAAGTAAATATATTTGTGATTAAATTAAAAAACGTGATTTCTTTGTAAAAATAAAGCTAAAAGATTTACTAATTTTGTTTTTAAGGTTCAAAATTCAATTACCGTATTTATTCTAATAGGGCGACCGATCGGTTTATTTTTCAACTATCCTCTAAAGGGTCGGTTTATTAGAAGGGGTAGGTCTAATAGAGAAAGTCGCACTCTTAGAAGAAATACGGTAAATTCTATTTTATTTGACTGCGAATAAATGGTCAATTATTAACGGAAAGGGCCACATAATCGCAAGCTTTTTTGAAATGTTCTCCTGAAAAGTCCACATATTCGCTCATTTTTTCCAAATATTCGCGAACAAAAATACCCAATCTGAGTAAAAATAATTAATTCCCTTTTACTTTTTAAAAAATTATAAAGCTGGTAAATTATCAGTATTTTGTTATTTTTATGTTTTTTCATGTCTTTTCTTTTGATTTTCTTCCCCCAATTTTTTCTCTTCTTTTCTTTCATTCACAAATCATACCCCAAATTAACTATTTCATCAATTATAAAGTCCAAATCAACCTTCTAAATAATTTTTTTATTTTTTCTAAAAACATCCTCAAATACCTGAACATTAGAATTCGAAATAACCATTCGGAAAAAATTTGGACGTTTTTTATGTTCATCTGGTTGATATCCAACCTTTAAAAATTAATTTTATTTTTTATTTTTCTTAACAAAAATCACCATTGTCGTCCCTCTTTTCATCATTAGCGCTTTTATTTTTGGGGCAATTTTTTCTAAACGGCTCATCTTTTCTCTCAAATCAACACTTCGAATACTTTTTGGGACATACCTCAAAAAACATTTTCTTGAGAAAAAAAACACTATATTATCCCAATCTTTTACTTATTTCATCTCAAAATTGTTCCAAACTTTGAGGTATCCCTATATACTAGTGTTAGGCAAACGCGATTTTTCGGTAAAATACCGATACCGAAAAAATACCGATTTTTTAAAAATTGTTCGGTACCGTATTCGGTATCGGTATTTCGGTAAAAATACCGCGGTATTACCGAAAAATACCGCGGTAATACGGTACCGTGACTAACTCTACTATATACTCTTTAAACTAGGGTCTCCCCGTCTCGTAACCCGACGATTTTTTTAGAAAAAATCCCGACCCGGCCCGAAGGCTCTACCCCGACACCCGCACCCGAACCAAAAGTCAACCCCGACATGCCCTCCCCGGAAACCCCGATCCCCAACACTTCCGACCCCGAAGGCTCGGGGAGCTACCCTACTTTAAACTATCTCACACATCTCCCAATCTTCTAATTACCTCACCAAGGGATAACTAAGAGGTAGGTAAATTTACAAAAAGATGGGATAAGATAGAGATTAGAAGGGTTTTTTAAATAAAATCTTACCAAAAACATATATTCAAAAATTCTGGCTAAAATTAAAAAAAAAGTTAAAATATTTATTTTCCAACTAAACAACTCACTTCATCTACAACCATTTCAAATCCTTCAGTTGCCTTAATTCTTTCAGTAAAGTATTTGGCCATATCCTTATTTTTTTAAATTAAAATTTTAATTAAATAATTTTGAATACCATAAGACGATTAATTTGACGACGATAGCCTTCCTAGAGAAAAAATTTTAAAGTTTTTATATTTTTATTTATTTCCCTTTTATCTTGATAATTTTCTTTTCTGCCTGTTTGCAAGGAAATTTAAAATTTGTGAAAAGTGTGCAAAAAATTTAAAAATTTTTGTGATTTCCCCCCTACCCTCCTGTTTCACTTAACTTCCATCTAGTCGATTATCTGTTAGATCGAATATTTTTAAGGGGAGATTGAATACCCAAATTTAATATTTTTGATTAATTATTTTTAATTACCATTCCTTTTGAACGCCACATTAACCACAGCTTGAAAAACAAAATTTTTTCAAAGTATTTTTTCCCATTTCTAACCTTAAATATATCATTATGTCGACCACATTGAATTGCTTTATCTCCAGTATCATAACTTACATCATAGGGTTTGTCTTGTTGGAAAAGGTAATCCGCAGACATTTGGTTGACTTGGAAGAGTAAACCCTTGAAAATTAATTTTTAAATTAATTTTTTGGGCAAAATGTTAGCCATGATTGTGTTCTGACTAAGATGGGCGGATCCTGGGAAATCCCAGAATATCTGAATCCGCCAGCCCTAGTTCCATTTTCAAGGCACAAAATATCCATTTACATGTTTTGGATAACCCCCAATTTCTTTAAAAAATCAACATATTTTTTATTTTCACCTCTTGTCTTACAAAACAAGCAGAACATTGAAGTAAAGACCCCATTAATTTGTGTGGATTCCAAGTAACAGACTTTGCACGTTCAATTCCCGCCAATTTGTGTCGGTATTCTGGACTTAACAAAATTCCACCACCCCAAGCTGCCTTCAAAAAATTTTTTAAATATTTTTATTTATCTAGTCAAAATCTTTCCCTACATCAACATGTAACCAAAGATTGTGTCTTTCACAAATTTCAGAAATCTCTTCTATTGGATCCCAAGCACCATAAACTGTTGTTCCTTTAAAATTAAAATAAAAAAATATTTTTTAAAAAGAATTTATGTTTACCTGCTGTTGCACAAACAAAGAAAGGATAGAGACCCTTTGAAAATTTTTTGTTAAAAAGCTTTCTTAGTAACTGGACAGATAAAAGACGGGGCAGATAAGATTATCTTTTATGCTCTCTTAAATAACAGTACTCTCTCTTTTTCTCTAACTCGGAATCCGGAAATTTCCGGAAAACATTTAATGAGTTATAAGTGAGAAACAGAAACAACATTGTTGTAATGTTTTCTGTATTTCAGAAACAGATTCTTCCGAATTCTGGTTAGACACAGAGTTAGAGAGTGTATAACACTACACGTTTACATAAGAGACCGCAGAGATAAATTTAACTTTTTAATATTTTTTCTACTTATTGTTCAGTTAAATTTTTTAAATCCCTCAATTACTTACCTCTTCTTTACTTTTAATTATTTGTTCTTCCAACGCCCTAGGAAGCATTCTGCCTGAGGCATCCGTTGGAATATTAAAACTGTTTTTTTTTAATTAATTTTAACATTAATTTATTTAAATTCTCTTCTCTAACCAATTGTCTGCCCCAATACCTAAAACTGCTGCAGCACTTTTTATTGAATAATGACTCTAAATTAGAGGGAAAAAATAGAAAAAATTCATTATTTAAAAACCTCTTCAGAAGTAAAACAACAAAGTGGGGGAATTGACACCATCCCTAAATGTTTTGCACGAGGGAAAACTGCATGTCTAAAAAATTAAGGGAAAGGATTTTTTTAATTATTAAAATGAGTTTAACGATTGTGACGAAATGGGTAAATTTTAATATACCGTATTTTATCTATTAATTACCCTAATTAATATTCCAACACATATGTGGGATGGGGGAATTATTCGAAGGAGAGGAATTATTCGAGTTTTAAAATCAGAGTGAATAGTAGGGAATTTGGGGGTAGGGGTATTTTGCGGAAAAATTTGGGGGTGAAAGATCAACCCTTCCCTAATATGGGGAATTTGTTTAGAATGGGCAAATTAAACTGTATCTCCTACAGTTTTGATTATGTTATTATTACTTACCTAGCAGCATTCACTGCATACAAATTAGCAATTGCACCACCTATATAAAATAAATTTATCAAAACTTTATTTTTAAATTGCCTGGTGAAAATATAGCATCTCCAGTCGGCCAACCAATTAATTCAATCATTCTTTTAGTTACCTTTTATTTTAAATTAAATTATAATTTAATTAAATTTAATGAATTTTTGGTTGGGTTACCGAGTAATTAAAATACTAGTATAGTTTTGACACCGCAGAGTACCGCAGAGATATAACTTCGTTCAAAAATCGTCGAATCCGGGACGTCTTGATATGGTTCGATTCAGCTCGTCGGGATGCATCGAACTATACCAAGGCGTCCCAGATTCGTCCGAGATTGCTCTATATTTTGACGATCCCCCCATCTTAGTCCTCCTCTTATCTATTTTACTATCCTTTATCTTCTTGTTGTCGGACAAATAAAAAATAGTAAAATACTTCGAAAAACGATTTTTGAATTTTTTTAAATTCATTTTTCTTTTATTTACCTCTTTCTCCATTAAAATGAAAACAGGCGCTGAAAAAAAATTTTTTCAAAAAAAATTCTCCAAATACAGACAAATTTCATAAGTAAACATATTTGTATTGCAAGTAGCAGTTAACCATTCCCCGGCCATTGCTATTAAATCCAATCCTTGGGATAATTGATTAAAGAAATGTGGATGTCCTGTACGGACACCGAGACGTAGAACTTCACTACAAGACTGAAAAAAATAAAATTTTATAAAATGTGTGTGGTATTTTAGACAATAAATAGTGCTAAAAATCCTTTGATTAAAAAAGTTTCCAGGTATTCCCCCTAAATGTGAGACTAAAAAATTTGTAAACACTCTTCTCCCCTCCTTTTAATTAAAAACACCTTAATTAATTCATTTAGCGACATTGGATCTTCAGGAATATTTAAATCAATAAGTTTAGCCATTTCTTCAGGTTGATGGAATTCAAGAACTGCAAAAATTTAAATTAAAAAAATGGAAATTTATTTTTCTACTTAAAATCATTGAAAAAAATTAATTGATAAAATTATCAATAATTGTGGCATGCAGGTCCAGATATAATAACCCCTATCATTATTTTTTAGTCTTCTTATCTTAATTAATAGAGATCGGATCAAACAAAAATAAAAATTTTTCAAATAATTTTATTTAACCGATCATTAATTCAGTAGAGGATACATTAGAGGTCGGTGCGGGACGGGATTTTGCGGGATCCCGTCCCGCAATCCCACATTTTTTCGATTTGCGGGATTTATCCCGCAGGACCCCGTCCCGCAAAGATTTTGAGAAAAAATACCGCACGCGGGATCCCGCAAATACGACTTTACCGACCTCTAGGATACATACAAGACTTTGTATTAATTTACTTATGTACCTATTTCTCAATTTTGAAAAATAAAATATTTATTAATTTACCTTTAGTAGATCTATCATTTTCTTCTTTAATATACCCCAAAAGTAATTCAACAATTGATTTTAAAAATTTAGAAGTTTCTTCCCATCCACGAGGATTGTGGGGAAATAAATCTTTGAAAATATCGTTTTCTTTAAGGATTTTTTTTAATTTTACCCGTAGCAAATAAATTTTTATTTTCCATTTTTTCAGTAAAGAAAGGTCCATTTTGTAGTTTTTGTTCAATTTTTGTTGTTTCTTGTTGTTGTTGATTTTTGGAATCCTCCATTTCTTTAGTTATTAATTTTGTATAAAATGGATTTTTAAAAGAAATTTTCTTAAATAAAAAAATATTTTTTATTAGGAGTGAACGCTAAAAAAATTTTCCTAAAAAATCCGACGCCGAAACAAAAAATTGTCGTTAACCTTTATTAAAAAAATTTTTTCTCCAATTTAGTCAATTAATTTATTTGTAAAAATTCCTTTTCAAAAGAAATGAGAGAACCCCACAAAGTTTTGTTGATAAATGTTTTTATGAGAGAAAAGGGGGAATACCTAATTTGTGTTTGTTGATTATTGCATAATTCTAGTAAACAACAAAAAAATATTTTACAACAAATAAATAATCAAAGAATTTTTTTTGATAAAAATTGATTAAAATTTAAAATTCTTTAAATTATAATTTGTCTGTTCCGGATTTTGGCTTTTATTTAAAGGTACTATGTAGATTATTGCACTCTCTCTCTCACTCTTCCCGGAAAATATTTTCGATAAATTAAAAAGACGAAAACAGATTGTTTTACCATTATTTTTTATTTCTTCCGGAATTTTCCAGACCGGAGGAAAGAACAGAAAAACCAACAGAGAAAAAAAGTAAATAATAGTATGTTAAGTGTTGGTCGGTAATAGAGATCTGAAACCAGAATGCTGAAAAATGCCATGATCTTGACTTTGGATCTACTCCTACAAACCTTGTACTCATTAAATAAAGAATTAAAGGGAGTATCTAATCACGCAAAAAAATTTTTGTAAAATTAATTTTTAACTGAGAAAATAGGCAATTCCCATTTTACTTACCCTTGTCCCTATCTTTCTTCCATGACTGTATTTCTCTTAAAGACTTAAAATTTAAAAAAATAACTATAAAATAATTCTTCTTAAAACCCGTTCAATCAAAAAATATTTTTCTCAAAAAAGATTAGAACAAACCCAAAAAATGACGGAAAATGACGAAAACTAAAAGAAAAATTCTTCAAATAAAAATTTTTTCCAGGCAAAAAGTGGCAGAAAAATGGAAATAATAATAAATCCTCTTTAAAATTATTTGTTCATTTTACGGTACTCTTTTTAAAAAATAAAAGAAAAAAAACAAATTAATGCCAAGAATTGCGGCACTCGTGACCCTTCCCCTTAGAATTCTTTTGTTTAAACAAAAGGAGAGGATTGCCTATTTTTAAAATAATTTTTTTTTTGATTATTATAAATTTGAAGTGTTTTAATGACGAATTACTTTTTACTAATGTTTTAAGGAACAAAAAAATACATTACAATATTCACTTAAAATATAACAAAAAAATTAGAAAATGAATTTGTTTTTAGATACAGTCTATAACAATGGGGGGACTTCCTCATAAATCACTTGGATCTAAAAATAAATGTTTTAAGGAACCCAATTCACTCAAATATACAAAATTGAAAATAACATTTAGACGTGGCAAATCATAGAGAAAGTGTCTAGCAAAAGCTTAGCCACCGGACAGGATTCGAACTAACAACCTTCTCTTATAATTATTGCTAGGCGCTTTCGCCCACCATATACAGGATCACTGAACTACGAGGCATTGACTAATGCTTTCTCTTTTATCCTTTTGATCGTTTAACACCCGCCTAGGCATTTTAAATGCTACTAGGTGAATTATTCTTATAACAGACCATACAAAATTTTTACTATTGAAAGTATTTTTAATATTTTGTGGAGCAATTAATGTATTATAATCAAAATACAATTAAATAATAAATTTAAAAATAAAGTCAAATTAAAATCACAAACTTATTTTTCCTTTTCCCCAAATTTTTTGTCGTTTTTCTATTTAATTTTTTTGGTTTGTTGTACAAACTTTTTGTCAGAATCGAAAAGTCTTTTATGATAACGTTGTGCTAATGAATTGACCAAAGAAAGGATAAACCAAAGAATCTTAACAAAAAAAAATATTTTTTTTGAAAGTTTTTTACTAATGATTAAACAAAGATTTTAAATCGGAAAAATTTCAAAAAGAACCTTTGAGGAAAAATAAATAAAGAAAACCAGTCTTAACTAATGGTCGGTAAAATCGTGTCCGAGGTCTCTCATGAGAAACGTGACTAAAAATTTTTGAGGGACATGATTACCCAAAATAAATCCCAAAAGGTTAAAAAAATGATTATGGGAAGGACATGGATCCCAAAAAATCCTAATGTCAATCAGTAATTTTATCCTAATGAAAAATCAAGGTTTTATTAGTCCCTTCTGATTTTTTTAACCCAATTTAAAATTATTCTAAAAATTTTTAAAAATTCCAAACCATTGCAGAGACAATATAGGACATAACTAAAAAATATATATTTTTTAAAATTATTCAAAATAAAAAACCTTGTTGTAATAAACTCGAAGCTTGGATAGGAATTGGATCTCCAGGTTTTCTGTGTAATCTCAATTTCTGTGCCAAAAGAAATTCCCTCAATGGAGTGTGGATAAAAGCGCCAATATGTGGAATATTTTTCAATTGGCTAACTAAATGTTCAACATGATGTTCTGAGAATGTTAGAACAACAAAAAGCATCTAAAAAATTAAAAAAATAAGACAAAAAATATTAAAATAATTCCTAATTAAAAGTAAGGGTGAGTGGGTATAATCATAAGTCAGAACGTTTAATTTTCATTTTTTCGCGTAATTCTCAAATTTTTCCTATTTGTTTGGTCAAGCAGCGAATTAAAAAAAAAAGCGGCTCAAAAATATAATCAACTAGCAACCTCGAAATTTTCTCAACATTCCTCAAAAATCAGAATGCTTTTCAAGGAATAAAATTTTCTATATCACTTTTTTAGTTAACCAAGACAAAAACCATTTACAAAAATTAATCACTACACTAATTAAAAAATAAATACAAACCTGTACATGCATTTTAACCAAAGCTTTCCCAATAAGAGTTGCACCAAAAAATGTCCAAAAAGGAATGAGAAAATGTCCACAAGTAATTCCAGCCAAATCAAAGAAAGGATTTGGAATAGATGCAAATAACAAAATTCCAGGAAAGCCAACTCTAGTAACTACCCGTTCCATCCAAAGCTTTGTTTTGTTCATTAATGACTTAAAAATTGAATTTTTAAATAATTTTTTTGTAAAATTCATAGTGACCCCAGATTCTTCGGAATTGTAAAAGACTCAAAATCTTAAAATGTCTACAAAAAGAAACGTAGGTCCGAAAGTTTCAAGAAAAACTCACACCAGTTTGCAATAGCGTAGCCAGGGGAGCATCTTGGGCTAAAACCCCCCTTGAAATAGGGAAAAGGTAAAAATTGTGAGAAAAATGACTTTTAAAACCTTATTGGTAGAGTTATTATGTGTAAATTAATTAATTACCATGTTTTTGTTAGAATCACCCTCTTCCACAATAGAAAGAAATTCTTTATAATCTTCATCATCTGTTGGTTGTTCACCCGAAAGACGTGCAGCTCTAGCCATAAAATAAGGGGGTAATTCACCTAATGCTGTGCCTGCTCCCCACATTAGCGATTCTAATCGAACCTTTAAAAATTTGGTAAATAAGAACAAAATATAATTAAAAAAGGACTTTTGGTCTTCTTGATAGAGTCGATGGGGAAAGTATAATTTTTGTCGATTTTTAGGAGACTCCCATTTAGAAAAGAATATTAAACATTTTCAGGGGAATTAAATCTTTCGTTACGTTTTATGATTAAATCGCTTAATCCAGATTCGGGATAAACAAAACACACTTTTCCTTAAAAATTTAAACCGCTACCTTGCTAATAATTGCCCAAAGAGAAATTGCCGAGACCATTGATCCTTGTGAAGTTGGACAAGTTACACTTAAATGTTTAAAAATAAAACTTTAATTTAAAAAATACAAACTCCTCTGGATAGGGCGGTTCTGGAAAGTCAAGAGAATTGCACTCAAAAGCAGCCAAAGTCACACGAGCAATATGAGGTCCCTAAAAATATTAAAAATTAAATAAAAAGAAAAATAAAAACCAAATAAAGGAGGAATGTGTGAAGACCAGTCCCTAATCCAACAGAAGAAAGAACACCCAAACCAAGCCAATATAGACACCACAACAACTTTTTTTCAAATAAATGTACAAATTGAGTGTGATAACCGGGCACCATATACAAAAAAGCAATTAATGAAGGCAATAAAATAGCTGGAACAAGTCGTTTTATGCAGAGAAGACTGAAAAAAAAATAAAAGAAATTAAAAATTAAAAATAATAATGAGTACAAGATAAAGAAAATTGTCAAACACAGAACACAACACTAACAGAATCAAAAACCGGCCGTATATGAAAATAATGCGGCAATCAAATTTTTTCTTACTCCCCATAATGGTCAATTTCTCATTTAATTCTCTCTATATTTGATTCATGCCGTAGGAAAAATACACGCGAAAAGGTGTATTTTCCCTATTTTGTTTTGCTTGTCTGTCCGAGTTAGTCCGTGGTTTGTCTGTCTGTGTCCGTCCGTGTTTTGACTGACCGATGTGTGTGCGTGTTTTGTCTGTCTGTCCGAGTTCGTCCGTGTTTTGACAAAACACGGAAGTCCGTGTTTTGTCTGTCTGTCCGAGTTCGTCCGTGTTTTGACAAAACACGGAAGTCCGTGTTTTGTCTGTCTGTCCGAGTTCGTCCGTGTTTTGACAAAACACGGACGTCCGTGTTTTGTCTGTCTGTCCTAGTTCGTCCGTGTTTTGTCAAAACACGGACGAACTCGGACAGACAAAACACTTGGTCATTAAAAACACGGACAGAAAAAAGTAAATGCTCACAAAAGTAAAGAAAAATAATCCTTTTGCGTTTGAAGTCTTAAGGCACAAATCAAAAATAGAGAGAAAAATATAAGAAAATTAACCATTTTTAAGAATAAGGAAAAAATTTGATTGCCGCATTATTTTCAGATAGGGCCCAAAAACCCATACCTAACCAACTACACCAAAATATAGTATATAACTAGGGCTGCCGTTTTCAAACCGGGCCGACGTTCGAGTCATTTTTTGTGCTTCATTTTTATAGATCCGGGCCGCTCGAGTCTTTTTCGGGCCAAAATTCAAAGCCCGATTCGATCTTTCGAACTAAGCCGAGCCGGTTTGGTTAAAAAACCGGCAACCCTATACTTACAATTAATCGAAGGGATAAAAAACAAAAACACCTAATAAAAATAAAATAAAAAAACCTTTTAAAAAATGACCAAATAATTGAAATAAGCTCCAATATAAAATATTGCATAGTTCGAAAAGGACGCTTCCACAAAACAATATTTTGCCTTTCAATTAAATTTGCCATACTTGGAGAAGTGTGTAGACCCCCATTTACAATACAAGTACCATTTGCTTGGTGATTTTTGGCGTTTTGAGTTTGTTTTTTGTCTTTTTCTGTGATTTTTTTGGCTCTAAAAATTGAGGAAACTTGAGGAATGTTTTAATAATTTTAGGTAATTTATTTAAAAAATGACAAAAATATTTTCGAAAAAATGAAAAATAATCCTTAAAGATTCAGAAGAATTATAAAGCCAAGAATAACTAAAATAACTGCCCTGGCTTCTCAGTCAGTCAAAATTCCAACGGGCAATTTAAAAATCCTTAATTGAAAATTAAAATAAAAACAAACGTTGAGGGTTTATTAACTGAACCATTAACTTCTCTCGAATTATTTGTCGTTTTCCCACCAATCGATTTCAAATCATTCTCAATTTTTTCTGTTTTTCTGTTGCCCACATTTATTTCTTTTAATTTTTTCTTTGCATTTTTGCGGGCCATTTCTGATAAAAATTTAAAAAAATGAAGAATATCAAAATAAAATTATTAGTTCATTTATAACAGGTAAATGAGTTAAAAATGATAAGAAATGACCCAATTAATCTTTTTTGGGAAAGTAAACAAAAAAATAAGCTTCCCAAACAAAAGAACAATTTTTCAAAACGACTTAAACTAACGTTGACAAAATAGGGACGATTCAGAGTAGACAATACAGTATCGCCGATTCAGTATTTGGGCTTTTCGGCCATAACTTTTTGCTCGATCAATATTGTAGGAATTATTATATATGATTTGATAGGTCTCGGGGTGCTGCATCTTTTTCATAATTGGACTGACCTGATCTGATCACTCTACAAAAAGTTATCACTGATAAACGACGTCACAGGCATAAAAAATCGGTTATTTAAAAATTTAAAATAATAATTAAAATAGCTTTTAAATCAAATAAATAAATTAATTAACATTTAATAATTTTAATCATTAATTAATTAACATTTACGTCCAACCCTAATAATAATATTTAATACATACAATTAATATTTAATATATTTCTTTTTCATTTCACAGGGTGGCACATCCCAACTTTTACGCAATTCATTAAAATAAACTCGTTGTTCCTCTTCTCTCCCAATAATTAATTTTTGTCCAGTCAATAAAGCTTTGGTCGATTTATAATTATTTACTCTATTAGTTTTTGTTGGGTCATTTAGTGGAAATGGCATAATTGAATTTATAGCAAATTCAGGTTGTGGTTGGATAGAATTATTTGATTTGGAACAACATTTAAAAATGCCGAGACATGATGTTAATTGTTTTAGATGGGATTTGAATGCTTTCAGCATCGAGGAATGAAACCTAAAAATATTTTTAAAGGGGCTTTATAGAGCTTTCTAAGAAAGGAATTTTGTGGACTCAAGACTTAGGCCGGAAATGGATCGAAACAGATCTGGCCAATTATGAAAAAGATGTCGAATCTCGTGACCTTTCGAATGAAATGAAAATTATTCAAATCGTTCGAATATCAGTAAAGTTATGGCCATATACTGAATCGGCGATACTGAATCGTCCTTAACCGGACAAAATAGGGACGATTCAGAGTAGACAATACAGAGTATATGGTAACTAAAAAATTTTTCGAAAATTTTAAAAAATAATTTGAAAAATATAAGGCTACTCCCAAAATGACATCCGTGTCAAGCGTTTTGTCGAGTGTTCAAGCGCCCCTCCCACATTGAGAATAAAATGCACGGAACAAAACGCTTGACACTGATCTATTGTG
The DNA here is from genome assembly GCA_963681835.1 of Meloidogyne enterolobii. Taxonomy (NCBI): domain Eukaryota; kingdom Metazoa; phylum Nematoda; class Chromadorea; order Rhabditida; family Meloidogynidae; genus Meloidogyne; species Meloidogyne enterolobii. Next base: position 1,091,382 of record CAVMJV010000031.1, on the reverse strand, counting down.
GGAGTAATTTAAGTTCAACTCATCTAAATAATATTGAAATGAGTTCTCCAAAATCCAAAAATGATTGAAATCCCGATTCTCTGAACTATTGTTGATGCCTTATTAATTCTAATTAATAGAAAGAAATTTCTCAATATTCGAATATTTTTTAAAATACTTTTAAATTAGTTATAACTCAAAAAATTCATAAATTAATTATTTTTTTATTAAGGAAAAAAATTAAATTTTTACAATATTCCTATTTAAATATAAATTTATTTTTATTTTCTCCATTCAACCTCTCTTTCAATAGAATTAGATCCATCATCATCCAAATTATATAAAATTCCTCCTTCATTTTGTATTTGTTGTTCTCCTTAATTTTTTATTATTTTTAGACATTTTTGGACACCTCCCTTTTTATTTTAAGAAATTCTAAATTTTTAAAGGGAGGTGCCCACCTTTTTAATTTTTATTTATTTTTTGTTTTCTATCAGCACTTCTAACACAAGCAGCACGAAAACGGCCATATGGAGGAATACATGGAGATGGAATTGCTGCGGCTGCTACTGGATAGGGGGCAACAACTGCTGTAGGTACTGGCATTGGGGCTGGGGCAATAGGTGCTGGAATTGGCGGTGGAAGTGGGGGCGGTGGTGGATACTAGAAAAAATTAATTTAAAAAATAATTTGATGTATTTCTGATTTTAATTTGGAAACTTAAAATCAGAATTGTAAAATATTGTGATATTGTATTTTGTATATTAAATATTAAAACAATTTAAATTTATTTTAAAATATTTTAATAAGTATTTTTAAAATTCTTTAAAATAACCCAAATTTTAATTATTAAAAAAATATAATTTTACAAATGCCACAGGAATTGGTGGTGGGGGCGGTGGTGGGGCAGCTGCAACAACAGGAGGTGGTGGCACAACACCATAAATTCTAATTAAAATAATTTTTAAGTAAAAATCTCGAATATTTATAGAATCTCTAAAATAAAAAAAAGTTTTATGTAACTAAAAATGGTTTTGAAATAGAAAAAGAGAGATTCTAGATATAAATACTTTAAATAATTACCCCCTATATTTCCCACACTAATAGTATATCCCTATTCATGTTTATCGCAAAATAAAAAAAAAATTTAAGTCTAAACAATCACTATCCTCACTCAAAAATTATCCCTTCACTATTAATTACCCCGTTACAGCGAGGTGTTGAAACAATAATTACCATATACTTACGTTCTAGAGACGCAAACAGTCCCTTCCTGTACTAATTCTGGTGGGCAAAGACCTCAAAATTTTTTGAAAATATTTTTTTAATTCTTTTAATTTTCTTTACAAATTCCTTGTGAACAAACACTTCCTCCAGTACATTCAACTCCTGGCTCGCATGGAGCGCCTGGGAGTGCCTACAAAAATATATAAACATTAAAGGAAGTTTTTGTTTAAAACTTGTGGAATAAGTCTTCCAGTTGGCATTGGTTGTGCTGAGACGGCTGGCGCTGGAGGAAGTGCTGCTACTGGCATTGCAGCGCTAATAAATAGAATTTTTTGATCATTAATGACTTGGGCTTGGCCCAAGTCATTAATGATTTGGGCCTTAGACTTGGGCTTTGACTTAGACCCTTGACATTGACCTTTGATTTTTTTAGTTTTGATTTACTTAACAAAATTTGGTTTTTTAAAAAATTTTTAAAAAAATCTCAGGAAATGAGAAAAACATCGAGATTTAAACTAGAATTTAAATCCAATTATTATCTTAAATTTCTAACCATCCTGCAGGTAAAGGTCCACACGTAGCTGGACCAACAGCTTAAAGTTAAGAAAAATTTTTTGTTTATTTTATTTAAAAACCTCCAAATGCTTGTCCATATGTTTGCCTTTTTGAAGGTTCTATCCTCAAAAGTGTCAAGTTTTTGACAGCAAAACAAATTTCAGTTAAAACAAAAAGGGGAATGAGTGAAAATAATTTAGAAGATGAATTCATTTTTGTATTTTTAAATTATTTATAAATATGTATGTATGTATGTGTATGTAAGTTAAGTAGGTATATCTATTTTCAGTCCATTTAATTTCCCTTTAATTTAAATTTAAGATAAATCAGAATATTATCTAATAATTTTAATCTAATTAATTTGTTTTTAGTTCTTGAAAAATCTTCTGACATCCAGAATTGAACCGAAAAATCATCGGTTCTTCGGCTCGATTCAGAACCGACAAACCTACTAGTCATTACTACAGTGCTCCACCTAATCTTAACCTCACCCTAAATTTTCGATTTTCTTGCCTTCTACCAGATGAATCTGGCTGATATAGCATAACCCTTGGGGCCTATGCATCTTTGAGTAAAGAACGGATATATTTACCTACTTCAAAATTTTAATTGAATTTTTATTTGGTAAAATTTCTTTTGGAGAAAGAAAAAAATATATTTTCTCTCAATTGTGACCACAATCCACGAGAGAATATTAAATTCTGATTATTCTCTCTTTGTTACAAGTAAAGTTTCCTTTTTTCTCCCTTTTTAAATACTTAACGGACATACAAAGAAAAGAGAAAAACAATTGTAGTTGAGGAAAATCCGAAAAAGAAGTGTTTTTAATGAAAAAATACCGGAAATGATTTTCAATGGGAGGAAAGAAAAAATTAAAAACAATAACAATAAACTAACCAAACAACGTTTACCCAAAAGACCAAAAATTAGTTAATGATTTTTTGTGGATAAATTGGGGGACATGTCTAAAAAAACTTTAGTCCCTCCAACCTTCATATCCTTCCCTAAACTAGCCACCAAATCAATTTACATGTTTATTCACACAACAAGTTTATATATACAACAATCACATACATATACAAAAGATGACAATATATACATGACAATATATATACAATTACAATAGTTACATTCAACAAATATAGCGAGGGTTATACAATCACATGAGAGATTTATGGGTGAATTAGAGCCTTTCCGCGATATATCTTTACACATCCTGCTCATCCGTTTCCTTTCATTCTCGCTTCCCGTTCTGGAGTTGCTCATACAGCAGCCAAGGGGATGTCGAACTTGTGCGCTGGTTCTGACCCGTCACTGAATGACGAACGTGGATCGTTGATGTCCGGGTCGACGGGCGCGAGCAAGATTTCCATCCTATCGTCCGATTTCGGAGGTCCATTCTGCAAAATTAAATTTGTTGTTTTAGGAAGTTTAAAAGTGAAAGAAAGAAGCTCCATACCAGACGAAGCACTTCCACTTGTGTGCTGGTGCCGGACTCGACGAACCCATAGACAGGGTTGACTCGGTAGAACTCATTGCACGTAGACTTGCACTTGAAGCTGTAGCGGATCTGAAAAAAGCCGGAAACGGTTAAAAACAAATCAAAGGAAAGTAAAATAAAGAAAAGCTGTCACCTCAGCGCTGGTATTCGTGAGTAGCAGATTGATGCTGCCTCCAGCTGCCGGAACGCTGATCGTTGTTGGTTCCAATGTCACAGGGAAAGCCGCCATTGCGAGTGAGCGAAGTCGTGCAGAAGGCGATAGTCGACGTTTGCAGTGTTGCTTGAGTTGAAGTGAGTTTACCTTCAATTTTGGACAAGGGCTTTTATAGTGAATCAATGACGATGACAATCAAAGATTAATGCTTCAATATAAAAGTTCAGGTTTAGATTTGCACTATCCCCCTCTCCACAACTCCGCTCACCCCGATGTATGCTGTTCCTGATAGTGGAACCAACGACTACAAGCATTCTGTCAACTGGAGGAAGACGGTGGTAGTATCCTTTCCACTTGACTGACCCAAGGCTTTATTTTGATTGATCTGAAGAGATTTCTCATTACATTTATTTCACCTTTTGATGTTTCATCTATCGCCTTTTTTTTATTTTTATTTTTTAAATTCATTATCTAGAAAGTTTTTGAGTTTCTAGGAGTCGTTTTTGAAAATTATTTAAATTTTTGTTTTTAAATTTAAAGATAGCCGAAAAGTACATTCCTCTATTACATCAGTCTTATTTTACAAAATCAAAGAGAAAAGTGCAATTACAAAATAAAGATGTTTATTTTTATTATATACATATTTACCTAGACATTTATTTAAATTATTGTTTATTTAAATAGACATAATTTAGCTAAATTTATTAATAAAATTTAAAAATAATTTAAAAAAATGTTTTTTAATTATTTTCTTCTTTTTTTATTATTAAATATTTTTATTTTTGTTAATTCAACTATAACAAATAATTTACCTTCTCCAAAATGTATAATTAATTAATTTTAACAAAATTAAAATTTAAAATTTTCAGTTCCTTCAATTCCCTACAAAGGCCAACAATTTGAAAACAAAAAATTATTTTTTCCTTTAAATCAAAATAAATATAATTTTTCTTTTGGAGGAATTGAAACAAATAAAATATGTTTTTAAATAATTAAAATAAGGGCATTTCCTTCCACTTCCTCTCTTGGTGTTGTAGGGGATTATGTAAATAGCAGGGATGGGCACAATAGCATTTTTAAAAATCTGAAGAATTGGCAAACTAAGCGCGGAAGCCAAAAATTCAAGAAGGCGGAAACTTAAGGAAAATAAAAGTTTCTCTTCGAATTTCAAAATTTAAAGGAGCTTCAAATAAGTCAAGAAAGAGAAGACTTTATTCAAAGATTTAAACCTTAAAAATAATATTTAAATAAAAAATATTTCAAAATTTTTTGAAATAATTTTCGTTTAAATTTAGTAACGGGGAATTAACGGGGTGAGAGAAACGGAAAATCAAAACCAAAAAATTTCATTAATTCAACCGACCGGAATTTCTGGGGAAACTTTAATAAGTGTACTTGTCAAAGTTTTATTTGAATGAAGTAAATGGAAAGTGTTGACACATTAAATTTATTTTTTTAAGTTTTTAGTAGTAATTAAAGAGGTTGATCTAAGGGGGGAGTTTATCCTAAACGATCCAAGTAATTTTGGAGAAACCAAAACAATTTAAATTTCACAGGACAACCTTTAAATAATTATTTTTAAGTAAATAATTTATTTTCAAAAATTTCTTTAAATTCTTCTAAATTAATACCAAAGGCTAAAATAAATGGATTTGATTTAAATAGTGAAAGACGTTTGTTTTTATTTTTAAAATTTAAATAAATCATAAATTGTTTGTACTGAATAAAATACCGTAAATGCTCTAATTAAAGCCCGGCTCTATTAGAAGCCCATATCTAATACAAGCCCACCTAAGGAGGCCCATCGAAAAATATAAACCCAGCCAGAGAGGCATGTTGAAAAATAGTAGCCCGGGGCTTTAATTAGAGCATTTACGATAAATATGTAATTTTAATGAACTCAAAAATAAAAATAAAAACAGTCATTCAGTAGGGTACACCCCGATGTACCGCGAGCCCAATGTACCGCCGTGATATAACTTTGTTCAAAATTGTCGAATCCGTGGCGTCCTGGTATGGTTCGATGCGGCTCGACCAGCTGAATCGAACCATACCAGGGCGCCACAGATTCGACAATTTTGAACAAAGTTATGGCTCGGCGGTACATTGGGCTCGAGGTACACTGGCCTGCTCCCCATTCAGTAATGGAATAAAGAGTTGGAAATAAGTAGGGGGTTGTTAACTGTCCTGAATTTTGGGAAAGCACACATTTAAACTATAAAATCCGAAAATTATTTTTAGCATTCAGCAAGAAGGAAACAAAACTTTTCTACGAAAATTTAACAAAATTTGTGGATTTAAAAAGTATGCGGGACCCTGATTTACTTTTTGAAAAAACAAAATATTTAATGAATAAAGAAAAAAGATTGGCTTTTATTGAGGAATTAAAAAAGGAAAATGTTTCTTTAAAAATGTTAAATAATCTTAGTAAAATAATTAATATTTTGGATAATTTGGAGAAAGAATTTAAATTGGAAGGTATGCAGAAATTATTCCTTTTTTTTAAATAAGAGGAGGTTTTTTAATTTAAAAATTAGTCTTTAAAAATTAGCTTTAACAATTTAGCTGCTAGAGCGATATTTTAATGGATTTTAAATTCTCGTTAAGTTCTCCTTCTTCCTTCGATTGAGTTTTAGTATTCAACTTCAACCGCTAGGATTTTTTAGATTCTAGACTCGGACTAGCTATTGTAAAGCATACATATATAGCTATTTAATTCCTAAGGCTGTGCAGTAGGGGACGTGGTGTAATGGCTAACAAATCAGTCCGGTCTACTGAAAATGCTTGTTCATTCCCATCCGCATCTAGTTAACCTTTTGCACTAGATAAAGGAGAGAAATAGCTATAGTCCAGCTGCTTTATTTAAGAAAATTTAATGTTAAAATCAAACAAAAAATTCCTCTTTTAAAGAAAATATCCAACAAATTACTTCACAATTATTTATTTTTGGATTATATTTATATTTTGATTATTTATTTGGAACATTTTCAAATAATATAGAAGAGCAAAAAGAAATTGTGTTTGGACAAAACAAAGAGTTTATTTTTTTAAACGCTCGTGATTTTTATCTATTTCTATTTGATAAGTGAGTTTAATTTTTTAATTAAAGGATTTTGGTATTTTGGGACAGTGGCTTTTAAGAAATTTTGGCGTAATTTTCGCCTTAATATTGTAAATTGTCTGAGAACTTGCAATATACTTCAGAATACGCTAAATAACCGTACCGTATATGCTCGAATAATTACCCTGGGTAATTATTGTTTCGACCTCTCGCTGGAGGGGGTAATTAATCGAGAGGATGGGCTAATTTTGGGGTATATCTCAATAAATCGAGGAGGATATCCGTTTATTTTTTGATATTGATTCTTATAATGTTTCAATAATTAAAATGTACAATGATTTTTAAATATTTTTAAAATTTGAAAAGGAAAGGGAGGGGGTAATTATTAAAGAGGGTAATTATTTGAGAGAGGGTAATTATTCAAGCATTTACGGTATATTAAAAGATATTTTGATTTTGTAGTCTGAAACCCATATTATGACGAAATTCAAGGGTGAACTCATAATTTTGAGACAGAGTGTACATATGTATTACCAAATATTCTTTTTAGATATAATGTTTTTGAAGAAAAGAAAATAATTAATGTTGGAGCAATTTCTATTGGTTTATATTTAAAAAATGAATTTAATTATTAGAAAAGATAATTTTTTCATAAAAAATTTGTTTTTTGTTAATTTTAAAATTTATATAAATTTATATGTAGTAGAATATATGTATACGTAAAAATTAAATTTGAAGAACTTTTTGTAAATTTATTTTTTTTCATTTGTAAATCCTCTTCATTCCTTCTTTTTTTCATTGTGTTTTGGTATTTGACCTTGTGGGCAATATTCGTACCTAAATACGAGTACAAATTTTGGTACGAGCTTTAAGCACTAATCGAAATATTCGCATTTTAAAAATTTTTATAACCAGGGAGCCATTACGTTGTTCGAATGGTAATTATGTTCACACCTAACATTCCATTCTTCGGCTTTGATTGCGAGAATTTAAACAAAAGAATATTCAAAATTTAATCAAAATAATTTTTTATTTTTTAAATCAACAGAAAAATAAAAATTAAACAGCAATAGAAGAATTTTGAGAATTATTCGAATTATTCTCTTCTTCTTTTTTATTTTCTTTAGAAGCCACCAAATGTGCATCTAATATTTGAGGAAGTTGACAAGAAATTGTATTTAATGAAGTTGATAATTGGCTAATAAAATTATTTAAAAGTAAAACTGTTTGTGTTCTAGCATTATTTAGAGTGCCATATTCTGTTATTTCTTTTGTTTGTTCTAACGATAAAATTTTTTCGTCAAATGTAACAACTGGAAAAATGATTAGAATTTAAGATAATTTTATTTGGGGAGTTGAAAAGTCCGCAAGTTTTGTCCGCAAATTTTTAAAAATTTCTAAAAAATATTTTTTTTAATTTACTTGAATAGGAGGGTAAAACAGGAAATTGGAAGGAAAATTATTCCCGCCAGTATTTTGCGGATATTTAATTATTTAAAACTTCAAAAAAAGTCACCAATAGGAAATATCCAAGAATATTGAGAACATTGATTAAACAAAACACTAATATTTTCAGCTTCTTTCCCAAAAAGTAAACAAGTACATTCCTCAATCAAAAAATTGCTGAGATTTTGATAGGGAGAATTTTCAAAAACTTTTTTGAATATTTTACTCGGATAATCACAAAATTCAATTCCTTCTAAACGAAATCTGAAAAAAATAAAAAGTTTGTCCGCACATTTTCAAGCCAATAAAGAAAAGTTAAATGACTCCAATCATAAGGTAATTCCTGCTTAAATTAAACAATTTTCGCCCCTGTAAATGCCTTAGACTAGAGACCGGCAAAATCAAACTTCCGGGATACCGGGTCGGAATTTTTTCTTAACCGATGCCGGGACCCCGAGGGATAAATCCTGGAAAAAATCTCGGATCCCGAAAATCAAAAAAATCGGGAGTTCGGGATCCCGTCCCGCGCCGATCCCTACCTTTGACATATTGAGATTTAAAAAAAGAGGACAAAAAAATTAAATTTTAAAATTCTTTCTAATCTGGAAATTAAATTACGGAAAGAATTAAATTCTTAACTTTTCAAGTTTTGGAATAAAAAATAAACCAACTTATTTTTAGCAAGCCAAAGAACATCTTCTTTCACAAAATTTGTATGGCAAATAGCCATTAATCTAAAACCTTCAGTTTTAATCCATTTATTTAATTTCTCAATTAAAGCTAATTCGTACAAACTGAACTAAAAATTAATAAAAAAATTTAAAAAATTATTTTTTGATTTCCCATTGGGAGTATGAGAAATTTTTTTCCGTCCAGTTGGTAATTTTGAAGTTTACAGACCCCACATTTTTCCTCTCCAAGTTTTTTTACTTTATTTTTGCTCAAATAGTAGCATAAAAATGAGCACTTGTATAAACCCTTTTTGAATGTTGGCAATAACAGAAAAGGGAATTTGTGAAGTAAAAGGAAAAAAGACTGACCATTATGTACATTTTTAAGGATAAAATTTGTGAAGAAAATAAGTCTGTAAACTTCAATATTACCTTCAAGTTAAAAAATGTACATTGACATAAAGATAAATAAATGGTATTACGATTTTGACTTAAAAATGAATTTTGATTTTTTTGTTTGATTTATAACAAAACCCTAACAAAAATCCCTTTTGTAAGACGTAAAACGCCTTATATGTTCAGGGAACGAGCCGACAAAAAAAAACAAAATTCCCGATTTTCAGGAATCGGGATGGCCCGTTCCCTTATATTTATTATTTAGAAAAAACTTCGAGAATTACTAACCCATTTAAAAATATACAAAATTATAAGCCTAAATATAAACTAAAAAAGTAGGGAGAAAATACAAAATTCTACCACCAAAAAGACTTTAATTTAATTAATTAAAACCTCATTTTCACCAAAAAATTCTTTTTGTGGAGAAGATGTCGCATAAATATTATATGGATTATTCAATTGTTTAATTTCTTCCTCCAATTGTTTTGGTAATATTGGAGCTAAAGCTGATTCATAAACTCTTCTTTTGTAAGGACGAGGTTGTGGACGAAAATAATAATTTGAAACATGTCGACAACAAAATTTAAATTGTTGTTTTAAATGGAATAAATTCATTAAATTTGTTTAAGAAAATCTGAAAAAAATATTAAAATTTCTGATTTACCCAATCCAACAAGGCATAAGAATTTTTAAAAATTTTAACCTCTGCGACAAAGTGGCCTGCGCCAAAAAGGTCGCGACAAAGTGGGCCATACCCCCACTAGAGTATAAATTTTTGATCGCTTAGAACAAAATTTTTAAAAGAAAATTTTTTTTTACTCTAGCGTCCGGACGGTTGAAATGGGGTAGGGGACGATTCAGTATCGCCGATTCAGTATTTGGGCTTTTTGGCCATAACTTTTTGCTCGATCAATATTGTAGGAATTATTATATTGATTTGATAGGTCTCGGGGTGCTGCATCTTTTTCATAATTGGACTTAACCGATCTGATCATTCTATAAAAAGTTATCACTGATAAACGACGTCACAGGCATAAAGAATCAGTTTTTAGGCTGTAACTTTTTTTGAGATGATCGGATCTGATCGGGCCAATTGTCAAAAAGATGTCAAATCTCGAGACCTTTCGAATGATATGAGAATTATTCTAATCAGTCGAATATAAGGAAAGTTACGGCCATATACTGAATCAGCGATACTGAATCGGCCTTTACCGCGATTTTCGGGTAGGGGATCATTGAGTCCCGCCGGTTGTCCCTGGGCCATATTTTGGGCCATAACTTTTTGACTTTTCAATAAATTAGAATAAATCTTTTATCAATCGAAAGCCCTGGATGTGTGGATTATTTTCACCAACTAGATTGATTTGATCAGATCAAATTACAAAAAGTTACATCTAGTTAAGTGCGCGAAATCGTGATTTTTGATATTTATTAGCCTGTAATTTTTTGTGAGTTGATCTGATCAGATCAATCCTGTTAGATAAAATAATCCTTACATCAAGAGCTTTCGATAATTATATTAATTAACTAAATCGATTAAGAATTGGAAAAGTTATGGTCCAAAATATGGCTTCGGGACTCAACCGGCGGGACTCAATGATCCTGTTCCGGCGATTTTCAAGTACAACAGAGTCTCTATAAGCTAATCCCCATCTTTCTAATGGTTGATTTAAAATCCATTAGCTTTCTCGTTTTTTATCAAAAAATCCAATTATTCTTTCTATATTTAATTAAATTAATTTATTCACGCTAATTTTCCCTTTCATTTTCTTTTTCTTTAGTTGTCTAAAATGATTGAAGCGAACAGTGCCGCAGCAGCATCAACATCACAAAGAATTCAAACAAAACGAGTAGAAAATGATTTTTCTTCAACAAATTTAGAATGGGAAAATCATTTAATTATTCGATTTCCACCAGAAATAGCAAATAAAGTGAAAGATTATTTGGATGAAGATGCTCATCATATTAGCCAAACAAAAATGAATATTAATTTTAATCAAAATTTGCGTTCTGGAACTCTAAATTTTGGAAAATATGAAATGGATTTTTCTTTGTATGATTTGCCTTGTATTTCTGAGGTGTTTTTTAATTTTTTATTTAGTTGTTAGTCATTTTTTGAACAAAATTTTAGTTCAAAAATGCTTATAAATTCCAATCACTTTTTTATATTAGCAAATATTAAGATCACCCCAAATTCTGACATTCTTTAATAAAACTGATTTTTTGTGAAAAATTCGCAAAAATTTTTTCCTTCCTCATTCTATCATAAATTTTTAACTAACCCTTTAGTGCATATTATAAAAACTGATAAACTTATGTAAATGATAGTTCTTGAAGGAGTTCGAGCTAAGCTAATTTATTTGATTCGATGATTCTGAACAAAAACTTCTACGGAGGTATATGAAAGGAGTCACAACAAAACGGTCTTTAGGTTTCCAATTAAGACGGAGTAATATCTCTTTCAAATGAGCTGTTATTTACATAAATTTTTCAATTTTTATAATATTAGTTAGTTAAAGGAGTTTAACAGACTATCTAGTTACCAAAAATTTTCCCATTTACTCTTTAGAATTTATTAATTTTTAATGTTTGGCTAATTAAATTTTGTTTATTTTAGGTAATGAAAACGCTCGATAAAAAGACAGTATATAAAGTAGCTGATGTATCCCAAATCATTGTTTGTTCACCTCCAGGTGAAAGGAAGAAAGGATCAAAGACTGAACTTCCTGTTAACGAGAAACACGAGAGGAGAGAATGGCCGCATGGTATCTGCCCGCCTATGAGATTTGCACAACGCAAAAGGTTTAGAAAAGTCAAGAGAAAGAAATATATGGATGCTTCTGATGTTGAGAGAGAATTGAAAAGACTTTTGAGGTTTGGAATTTTTTAAAAGATTTTGGGACTACATAGTGTCTTTCCTCTCCTGTTCCCAATAACAATCTTTGGCCATATTTGAAATACAATCTTTGGCCATATTTGAAATATTTGTCTGCCTATTTCCGTTGCATCCAAAAATACCGTGAAAATGCATGGAAAGGCAAGAAATAGATTTTCCATTTCCTTTTCTTTTACTGTTTCAAATTTTATTTTTACCTTTTATTTTTAATTAGATCTGATTTGGACGCAGTAAATGTCAGATGGGAAGTAGTTTCAATTGATGAAATGGAAAGGGCGGATAATGAAACACCACAGGAATTAAAGAATAATTCTGGGAATAATGTAAGCTAAACAAATAAAGAAAATTTAATTTAAAATATTTTAAAGGATGATACCAATCAACAGACCGCTGATGATTTGGATTATGGATTATTTTTATCTGATTCGGAGAATGAAGATTAAATGAGTTTTTAAATTTCAAATGTTTATGTTTCCCGAGACAATTGTATTTTTTTATAAAATTTCCCCTTTACCGGCGATCAGGGAACATTGCGCCTACTTGAATGTAGTCTAACTAGGATGGATCAACGGCTTTCAGTGGAAATTTTTTTACTTTCGCTTTTGAGTAAATTTGTCATTATAATTTTAAAAAAAATTATAAATTATATTTTATTTTTAAATTTCATTATTTTTAAAAATTTTATTTTTTGCTGATATTTTTTCATTATTTTTTAAACTAAAATTTTTTTTCACGCCGCAGAGGAAACATGCTCCAACGGCAAAGACGGAGACTTTTCCTTTTTTGTTCTTTAACTATTTTTGTTATTTTTTGCCTTCTTTGGCTAAATTCCTTTAATTGTTTTAATTATTTTGAAAGAACTATTATTTCCAATGCTGTTAGATCTTCTGTTGATTACAATAAAATAGATGAATTGGCTTATTTTAATCCTTTTATTTTTATTGGTGGAATTCCAAGGTTTTTTTTAAATTTTTAATACATTTTCCTTGTACAATTCGTGGTTTGTTAGACCACATTTTTTGGGTTGTATGGGTCTTGGATTTTATAAATAGGCGTATAGCTAACCAAAGATGCTACCCATAGTTTAACGTATTGGTTGCAGACAGTGGGAGACGAGCCGAGGAAAACGGCTAAAAAAATGGTGTTAAACCCTGAACCAGTCCCATGGAATAATGGCATCATAGATTTTAGGCTTTGCAAAAATGCCGATACTGTTTCCAATTTAAAACTAAAAAATTCAATTCAACTTTTTTATACTAATTTTAAAATTTAAAGATCTGGAACAACCTTAATGCGTGCAATGTTAGATGCTCATCCGGATGTTAGATGGTTTGGTTATATATTTTTTACTATCTTTATTTTAAATTTTAGTGGAGAGGAAACTCGAATAATTCCCCGTGTATTAGCTTTACGTGCTCAATGGAAAAAGAGTGAAAAAGAATGGAGGAGACTTCAAGTATTTTTTATTTTAAAATTAAATTTTTTGGTACTTTTATAATGGATTCTTTTTATGTTAATAGTTATAGATAGAAAAAATAGCAAAAAAGGAAAAATAGAAATAAAAAATAGGACCAATAGCCATAGCTAAGTTTCTCAGATTGGGCGAAATTGACTCATTAACTACTTTATTTCCCCCACTTCGCTGGTTTTTCGGAAAATTTAAAAAAAGTTTAAAAAATCAATAATTTATTTTCTTAAAATTTTAAGGAAGCCGGTGTAAACGAAAAAGTAATTAATTCAGCAATTTCTTCATTTATTGTAAATGTAATAATTGGGCATGGAGACCCAGCACCTCGATTATGCAATAAAGACCCATTTACATTAAAATCAACAGTTTATCTATCTGAATTATTTCCAAAAGCAAAATTCATTTTTATGATAAGAGATGGAAGGGCAACTGTTCATTCAATAATTTCAAGAAAAATTACAATTACTGGATTTGATTTGAATGATTTTAAACAATGTTTACAGAAATGGAATGCTGGAATTGAGGTTTTTTTAACAGAAATTTGTAAATATTTTTTTCGGAATTTAATCTAAAAATGATTAGAAAATGAATAGAGGATTTGACTTGATGTTTTAGGGCCTCTTAACTTTTTTAGTAATTTTTAGATTATTAGTAAAGTATTGGAAATTAGTGTTTTTTGGATTATCTTAATTTCCATTAGGCTGATCAAGGGGAAATGAGAGGGAATTATCCTTCCCCTCGAAATCGGAAAAAAGATTTTTTTAGTTGCCCCTTTAGTATTTTAGGAATTGAAAGGACGAATTTTTCATAAATATCCCCCCCCCCTCCCTCTCCTTGAAAATATTCTGCTTACGGATCTGATTTTTATGTTATTTTTTTATTTTAAGATTGATTTTGAATTTTGAATATAGTTTTTCTAAAACTTAAAGGTAATGAATGAACAATGCAAGCAGGTTGGAGAAGAAAAATGTTTAAAAGTTTATTATGAACAAGTAATTTTTTAAATAAAAAATATCTTTTTAATTATTAAATTTTAAAAGCTTGTTTTACATCCTGAACAAGAAATGCGTAAAATTTTGGATTTTTTAAATTTACCTTGGAATATGTCTGTTTTACACCATGAGATGTTTATTGGAAATAAAATTTCAATTTCTAAAACTGAGAGAAGTACAGATCAAGTAATTAAACCAGTAAATTTAGGTTCGATTATTTTTTAAGAAACTTTCTAATCTTTAAAAATTGATCGCTTTTTGAATTGAAATGAGAAATCTTCCTCGTCTCGTTTTTTTAAGAATTCTAAAGTTTAAATTAATGTTGTTCACGACCAGTTAATTTTTGCTTGTCGCAACTCAAAAGTCCTTAAAATTCTCTTTTCGAGCCGTCACGGGCAAAAATTAACCGTTCGTGAAGAATTAACCGTTCTATAGTTTAAATACCTTTTCCCTTTTTAAAGAATTATTCTTTAGATGCTCTTTCAAAATGGGTTGGAAAAATCCCTGAAGATGTGGTTAATCAAATGGATGAAATAGCACCGATGCTTAAAGTGCTTGGTTATGATCCGGTTAATTTTAATTTAAAGAATTTTTTTAAATTAAAAAATAAACAGAATGCCAATCCTCCAAACTATGGAAAGGCTGACGATTTTGTCAGAATAAAAACTGAACAAATTCATAAAGATGAACAAAAATGGTATAATAAAGCAAAGGAGTTAGTTATTGACCCAGAAAAGTTACAAAAACCTCACCAGGAAAATGAAGCCTCAAATCAGAATAATTTGACTGCTTTGGCTGGATAGTAATTAAAACCTCTAATTTTTATATTTTTCGGGTTTCCCTCCATCGTGTCCATAAAATCTCTTTCTGTTGATAATCTGTTATTTTCTGGCTTGGAGGGAAACAATGCTTTTTAATGCCTTAATAAAATTCTAATTAATTATTGGAGTTCAGACTGAAACTGAGCTTTTTATAACTAACAGAACCTTGAAACCTTTTAATTTTAATAAAATTTAGATTCAGATTTTTAACATATAAGCCAGATTAAAATGAAATTTTTGAAAATTGGAACTCTAACATTTTTAGGGAAATTTATTTTCTGATTCTTCCTAATTTTTGCGGGTTAAATTAAAGGCATTCTCTCTTAATGTATAATATTTTTATTTAATAATATATGGTAGTTTTTATATGGTAGTTTTTAATTTCTAATAATATTATAGTTTGTTCTGTTTTTTCATATAATTTCTGTTTTTATACTTAAATTTTCAAATTTGTTCTTTTTTAATACACTTAATATATCTTTATTATATCTTTACTTTATCTTTACTTTAATTTCTGTTTTGTCTATCTTGCCTTTATTATCCTTTTTTAATCCGGTCTTTATTTCCGTAAACTTGTAAGCTTTTGTGGGCGGTCCCAGAAATATTATAATTTAATTTTTTGAAATTTAATTAAAGTTATTATCACGTGAAAGAGCGTTTTCTCTTCTCTAAAATTCTTGGAACCGTTCAAACCCCTCCCTATTGCCCAAAATTTTCCATTTTTCAAAATCCTTTCAGTTTATCCTTTAATTGATCTTTTTTATTCAAATAATAAGCAATTAATCAATTAATAAGCAAATAAAACTTTTCTTTTTTCTAAAATAAAATTCCTTGGTTAACAATAAAATGCTTCTCCTTTTCTTTATCTTCTTGCTTGATTTTTAGCTATTTTCTCGATTATGCCGTTAAACATATTTTGTGTCTTTTATATTACTGGAATGACCCAAATCTAGTTATTTCTATAAGGGGAGGAGGAGTGGCGGGTTATTTTTATTTAGAAAAAAAAAGAGGTGAGAGACATGAATAGATACTAAATTATTTTTTGGGGCGATTTATCTACTGATTCTTCCCAAACATTCGATTGAAAGATTGGCAGAAGTGCGCAATTACTTTGTTTTTTTTGTGACGGATATGGGTTTTTTAACTAAATCAACTTTTAACGGGAATTAACTCTTCTTAAATGCTAATTTCATTGACTTTTTTTATAAATTTAATTATTTTGGGTGATTAACTTTAACAAATGTTCATTTTACTTTTAAAGAAGATCTTGTTTTGAAAAGCATTTCCATTTATTTTTAATTAAAAATAAAATCAGAACTATTTTAAAAAATCAGAATTATTAAGGAAGTAACCTTGTTGTAATCTTTAGTCTGTATGGTCTTTTTCAAAACACTAAAATAGAGGAAAAGATCAGTAAAAAATAGGGGAAAAATAGTAAAATCTCAATGTTAACTTTATTAAGCATATTTTTCACTTTTTTAACTAAATCGGGCAAATTGGTATCAGAAGGAGTGAGATCACATGCCTGTGTACAATTAAAATCAAAATTGGAATTAGCGCCGTAGTCGAAAATTTTGGAAGGCCATGAAGCCATCTTTCTTCCTTTTTAGCCTTTTATTTACAAGATGCCGAAAATTTGAAGAATATTACAGGATAGAAAAAATATGGCAAAATATGACAAATATAGAAAACAGGGAGAGAAGGTCAAAAATAGGGTACATGCCCTGTAAATAAGGTAAAAAGGCCACCACTCTGTCTTGAGTTGGTATTTTCCGGAAAATACATTGTTTCTGGAACACCAATAAGAATATGTAATATTTGTATTTTCTAACCTACTTCAACTTTTTTACAGTTTTTCTCTCGCGATGGCATTGCCACCGCTAAATCGACAACGGTTAAGAAATGTCTTCCTAATTTTTAATTATTTATTAGCCTTTACATTAATAATTACAGAAAGTTTACCTTTAGAGGGTAAAAACTTAAAAAGGAGTAATCAATCCCATCATAAAAGACAAGGTAATTAAATCTAAAAATATTTTGAAATTATTTTTGGTTAATATATTATAGCTAGAAATCACAACAATACTTCTGGGCAGATTTACCCAGCAGAAGCACTCGTCCCAAAAGTTACAAAACAATTGGACGGTTAGTTGTTTAATGACCCTTCTATTTAATTACCTCTAAATTATCTCGATTACGTTCCCTCCTTTAGACCCACACCAATCATCTCAACCACAATTTGTTGCCAATAATGGACCTTTAATTAGAATGCCAGATGGACAATTTGTTTTGGCAACGGTTTGAGAAAAATTAAATTAAAAAATATTTTTTATTTATTTCTAGTCAGTATCAGAACAACAAAATCGTCAATTACCACAGCCAATACAAACTAACCAACAACAATCTCATATTACCCAATCAGAAAGTAAAGGTGTTGAACATGGTGGGAAAATATAAATATTACCTGTACTCTGGTATTTCGACATACTTATCCCCCAAAAAAATATTTTTTAAAATATCCTTTACAAATTAAACAATCCAAAAGCATAGTTTAACAAAACAGTTATTTCTGTCTTTACCAGAGAATATACATATTTATATATTGGACATTCCAGAAATTTATTTTTCCATAAATATCTATCTTTTCCGGAAATCAAATATGTACTAATTCGCGAAAAAAACTTTTTATAGAATTTTGCTTTTTTTTAAAAATATATAATTTTGTTTAGGTAGTGAATCTTCTCCCTCCTCCTCCTCTCCATCTATTCCCGAAGGAGCACAATCATCATTAACAATAACTTCAACAATACCAGAACAATTAACAACAACATTACCAACAGAAACAACAGAAAATGAATTACTCCAAACATCTTCTTCCCCATTTTCTTCCTCAACAACATCTTCTCCTTCCTCTACTAATTCACCAACACATATACCTTCGGTTGATAAAAGTGTTGATTTGGATGGAGATGGGGCTCTTTCTTTAAATGAAGTTCAATATGCTGCTGTTTGTTTTTTTGTTTAGATTTTAAACGAAAAATTAATTTTAAATAGTTTGTCCATCACGGATTAAGTTCTTCTGTAGTTGAAAACCTTTTCAAGTTAAATTAATTTTAATTTAATTTTAAAATTAATTTAAATATTTAGTGATGTTGATTTTAATAAAGATGGGTTTCTTTCTTCTATTGGTAATTTAAAGAGAATTAAAATAAAAGAAATTAAAATTAGAATTTAATGAAATTCGTCCTTTGGTATTGGCTAAGGCGGAAAATGCTGCATTGCGTTATTTACAAGTAATCTTTGGGTAATTAAAAATAATTATTGAATATATTTTCCGGAAAAATATCAGAAATAATTTAAAATTCTGATAGAAAATATTGTTTCCGGAAATATATGGAATTAATAATTATGTTCCGGAAATTAAGTATTTGTGTGAAAGTAAGAATACGGTATTTCCTAAAATAAAGCCCCATGGAGCTCTATTTTTCAACTATCCTCCAAAGTGGGGCTCTATTTTATGGTGGGATATTTAGTGATGTTGATGTGGGGCTCTAATTTAGCATGGGGCTTTATTTTAGGAAATACGGTAATTTATTTCCGGCTAATAGAATATTCTTAATTTCTGGAAATTTTTCAAAAAATTAGGAGTTCTATTCTTTTACTAACAAAATACCGTATTTCCTCAAATAGTACGGCCCCCTCAATTAGTACGGCCCCCTCTATTAGTACGGCCCTTTAGGTGAGGGTTGAAAAATAGTACGGCCCCCTCAATTAGTACGGCCCCTCAAATAGTACGGCCCCCACCTAAAAAATATAAAAATAGGCAAAATTTGAATTTTTAATCATAGTAATTATTCATCGCAATATTTAACTAATTTATTAAATCTTAATATCTATTGGCATAGAAATTGGAGGGCTTAAGAGGATATCGGTGGATTAATGGGGATTTTATTGGATTAGGAAGGATATCGATGGAATTGGCGTGATTTGAGTATGGATGAATTTAAAAGGATTAGTTGGGAACAAGGTGAATAACGAATAGTCAGATAATTTATCGATATCTCGTTCAGTCTCCCGACTTCTTATCACCCCTTTAATCACTCTAATTCTTCTTAATCTCTCAACTTTTAAATTAATTATTCACGGTTGCACAAACCTAACACTTGACGCTCGACAAAACACACAACAAAACTCGATATGTAGGCCATTTTAAATGCAGCCTTAAATTTTAAGGTCTTTGGTAATTTAAGTTTGGATCTAGGCATATGATTAAGTCTAAGTTTCTAGACACACGCTAGTGTGTGTAATAAAAAACAAAAAAATTTCGGCCGTATCTGAAAATAATGCTGCAATCATATTTTTTCCTTCATTTTTTCCTTTCCATATTTTTCCTTATTTTGTACAGAAAGGTCAGACTTTTTCACTCGTTCACTTCCAATGAATTTCCCTGTGGCATGTTCAAATGTAATTATAGAGAAAAGATTAAAAGCAAAAAATAAAAAAATATTACATTTTTGTGCTGTAAAACATGGACAGACAAAACACGGACGAAGACGGACAGAACATACGGACGAAACGAGCAGACAAAACACTGACGGACTCGGACAGAAAACACGGACGGACTCGGACGGACACAGACAGACAAAATACGGACGGACAAGGACAGACAGACAAAACACGGACAAACTCGGACAGTTTTGACAAAACACGGACGAACTCGGACAAACGGACGAACTCGGACAGACAAAACACGCACACACATCGGACAGAAAAAAAAGTAAATGCTCAAAAAATTGAAGAAAAATAATCTATTGCGCTTATAGTCTTAAGGCACAAATCAGAAATAGAGAGAATAATATGAGGAAATTAACCATTTTTAATATAAGGAAAAAATATGATTGCAGCATTATTTTCAGATACGGCCAAAATTTCAATACACACAGACTTAGTTCAAGGTGGCATAACCAAAAAAATTATTCAGAAAATTCCGAAGGAGGGTTGAAATATAGTACGGCCCCCTCAATTAGTACGGCCCCCTCAAATAGTACGGCCCTTTAGAAGAGGGTTGAAAAATAGTACGGCCGGCCGTACTATTTGAGGAAATACGGTATCTATAAATAATTCATTTAAATTATCATTTCCTTTAAAAAGAATGTTGATTCTGACCACAATGGATTGCTTAGTCTACACGAGGCAAAAGCTTATATTCTTCGAGAATATGGAATTAGTAATAGAGATGTTGAACGGATTTGGCGTTTAGTGGTAAATTTGTAAAAAAATAAAAAAAGGGGAATTTTAAAATTAATTTAAAGGTACCTAGCAGTGGGGATGAAATGGATGCTGTTTTGTTTAGTAAATTAAGAAGGTTTTTGAGAATTTAATTTTTAATTTGTTTTTAAATTTTAAAGAAGAGTTAGAGGAATGAGTATTCGATTAGCTAGACAAATTATGAAAGTTTGTTTTTTCTTTAAAAAATTAAAGAAAATAATTTTTTTGTAGACTGCTGATAGGGACCAGGATGGACATATTGACATGAGAGAGGCTGCTGTATGTTTATATTTTATTTTTGAAAAAATTTTAATTTTATTTTTTTTGTTTCCTTAAAACTTGTAAATGTTGTGAAACGTGAAGAAAACGATTAAAATTTTCTGAACAATTTTTAAGAATTTTTATGTCATTGTAATTGTACAAATTTTGCATTTATCTTTGTCCTTCATTTCATTCTGTTTTATTTTCCTCTAACCTTTAATACGGAAATCGAATTCAATTATTTCTGGCACCTTATCTTGATAAAGGTTGGAGTGTTACACAAACTCGATTAACCGAAACAAGACCTAGTGAAGGGTATTAGTTCTATTAACTTTGTCGAAAATCAGACTAAAAAATCATTTGGATTAGGAAAGTGCCCAATTTAAAGAAATTAATTTTTTTAATTGGAACATTACAATTCTCTAACATAAGTGAAATCTAAAAAAATTTCTCTCTTAAAAAATAGAATTTTTTGTAGATGATAGCATTTGAACAAGAAGGTATTGGAGCAGGGGAAGTTGTTGAAATGCTTGGTATTTTTCTTTGAAAAGAAAATTTTTTTTCTTCTAAAAATTAATTAAAGCTAGTGTGGATGATAATAATGATGGACAATTAAATGCACCAGAATTTGCTGATTTTGAGAGAATTGTTTGTAGAAAAGATATTTAAAATTAAAAAAATAAAATTTAAAAAAGGTTCGAGCCAAAGCTGTCGAAACATCAAAAAAAGCTTTAAAAGTAGTTGATACAGATGGAAGTGGAACTTTAACAATGGATGAAGCTAAGAAAATAGCTTTTGATCATTATGGCTTTGATGAGGCTACTTTAGAACCCTTTTTTGCCCAAGCAGATGAGAATGAAGTTTTTCTTAGAAAGGAAATAAAATTTAAAATTAAATAAAAGGATGGTCAATTAGATGCTGTTGAATTTGCTGGTTTCCGTTCGGTAATTAGAGGCAGGGCAGTCAAAAATGCGTTAATGTTGCTTCCGGAAATGGATGAGGATGGTGACGGGGTGAGTGCGGGGAAAAATAAATCAGAATTAAAATTCTGATTTATTTTTTCGGACAAATTCTGATCAAATTTTTAACCAATTTTGAATTATTCATCAGAAAATTCTGATATTTTTAAGAAAATTCTGATTTTATCTTGAGAAAAAGAGGGCTCTATTACACAATATACGTCCAATCAACTATTATGCGTCCAATCAACTTTTATACGTCCAATCAAAGTTTATACGTCCAATAAAAATTTATGCGTCCAATCAAATTTTTATACGTCCAATCAAAGTTTATGCGTCCAAATAGATTTTTAAACGTCCAGTAAAATAAATTCAGAAAAAATCAAAATAATTTTTATTTATTATAATGCCTTGCTCAAGGGCTAACATTTAAAACAAATTTAAGAAACGATTTAATGTCTGTTACATTAAACATTAAAATTAAAAAATGATTCCCCATATATAGTTGCAGTACCATCACGTACCAGTTTCATATCACTATTCTAAGAAGCATTCGCGTTATGAGATCCATATCTACAAGTGAACAAAATTTTTCAACATATATTTGAGTTGCCGTTTTCGAAAAAGGCCGACGTTCGAGTCATTTTTTCGGGCTTCAATTTATCGAACCAGGCACCAAGTCTTTTTCGAGCCAAAATTCGATGCCCGGTTCGACCTATCGAACCGAACCGGGCCGGCAACCCTAATTGGAATACAATTCCCGGTTTAATTTTTGCTAAAGCATTCGAAATTAATTGATGAAATAAGGATTTTTTTTATTAAAAAGTATTTCTTAAATTATATTTATTTTAAATTATAAGTGCTAAAAATATGTTCGGACGTATAAAATTTGATTGGACGCATAAACTTTTTATTGGACGCATAAATTTTCATTGGACGTATAAACTTTTCATTGGACGTACGAACTTTGATTGGACGTATAAAAGTTGATTGGACGCATAATAGTTGATTGGACGTATATTGTGTAATAGAGCCAAAAAGAGTTCTGATATTTTGATTTTCAGTAAATATTCTGAATTAATTAATTCTGACTACAAATATTTTCTTTTAGAGTATAAACGAAGGAGAAGCAGAGCAGCGAGCTCGTCGGGAAGACGATATGAGCGGTATACCTAAAAGAAAAATCTATTGTATTTTTGTGTTTTTAGGTGCAGAAACACACAGTCTTTTTGCTGTCGCCGACCAAGACAGAAATGGATTACTTGACAAAGTTTTGGGAGAAAAATTTAAAAAAAATTATTTTTTAAATTTAAAGGTTGAATTAGCAGATTTTGTTCGTCTTGTTAGACTAACATCTATTAAATTTGTTTCTGACCATTTTCGAGATTATGACACTAATAGAGATAAACAAATAACTTTGGATGAATTGGAACGTTTAGTTAAAGATCGTTATAAATTGGAACCGACGGTTATTTTGTTGAATTAAAAAATTTTGAAAATTATTTTTAGCTTATAAGACGCTTTTTTGATAAAGTGGATGTTGACAGAAGTGGGGATTTGAATCCGGGGGAAATTGTTGATTTTAGACATGAAGTGAGAAGATTTGCACAAGATAGGGGTAAAAAATAAGAAAAATTTTTTAATTAAATTTCTAAATAAATAAAGTAATGCAAGCAGAATTGGAAGAACAAAATCGTAAAGAAATGGCAGAGATTGAACAAAGACTGCGCCAAGAAGCTTTGGCAAGTTTAAAGAAAAATATTATCTTTGTCATAGAAAAATACAAACTTTTCTGGTTTTGTAAAATTACAAATTCTGATTTAAAAAATCAGAATTTAAAACAAACAAAACTTTAAGGCAAAGAAACAACCAGCAACAACATCAACATTACCTCCCGAACAACCAAAAGTAGCAACAGAAGAAACTAAAACAACAATAAAAACACCAGAAATTACAACAACAAATTCTGATTTAATAAATACAAAAACACCAACAGATTCGTCAAACTCTCAAGAAGAAGAAGAAATTGAAAACATTGGAGAAGAGGGAAAAACAAAAGAAAAACAAAAACAAGTTGAACAACAAACAAACCAAACAACCAATGTTTTTGCTAATGTTTTAGAAAATGCAACAACAACAACAATTGAAAACAATGTTGTAAAGATGAATGAAAATGAGACACTTAATAGACAGCCAACAACAACAAATAATTCTCAACTTGTGGAAGAGAAACAAAACAATAAAATAATTGAAGAAAATGTTGTCGTTAGAGATAAAAATGAAACAACAACAAATTTAAACATCCAAACAACATCCACACAACAACAACAATTATTAGGCAATACAACAACAATTATTAATTTACAAACAACTGAAATGACAACAAATATTTTAAATTCTACAACAACGGTAGAAACAAATAAAGAACAAATATCAACTAAAAAACAAAAGAAAAAACGTAGGAAAGGCTCAACAACTACAACACCAACAACAACTACTACAACTGCAGCAGAGGAAAGTTATGGTTGGAATTTTTGAAATAAAAATTTGAAATATAATTATCAAAAATATTCTAATAGAAGCCCCGGTCGGTTATTTTCAATGAGGTTCATTTAGTGGGCTTCTAGCAATCGGGCTAGAAGCCCACTAATAATAGAGAATTAGGATATTCTCTATTATTAGTATAATAGAGAATTAGGATAATAGAGAATTAGGGCTTCTAATAGAGAATTAGGATATTTACTAATTATTTGAATATATTTCGTTAATAAAATTTTTTTAGAAGACCAAGAGGGAGAAGAACAACGATGAAGTTTAAAAAAAAAGAGGAAAATTTAAAATATATATTTAATTTGTTAAAAATTTAATTTAAAAAATATTTTTAGTTTTGGAATAAAATGAAAGGAATTTCCAAATAAAAAAATTAGCGGAATTAAAGAATCTTTTAACCCTTTTTAAATATTAAACAATATATTTGTATTTACATTTTCTAAAAGAATTTTTACAAATCAAAGTTTAGTTGTGTACTCTTTCAATTTGAAATATTTTTTTTAATTTTAAGATATCAGAAAGTTATTAAACTCAAAAAATATTGAATTATTTAAATTAAAAGAGTACAATTAATTTAAAAAATTACCACTACAAAATATTCATTCACATCAATTCAATGCATAAGATAAATGAAAATAAATATAAGACAACTAGAAATAACTGCCGCCAAAATTAAAGTATCCTTGCGTTTTTTCATTCGAATTTTGTTCATCAAATTATTAAGTGCTGGATATTTCTCTTTAAAAGAAAAAAATGTAAATTTAAAACGAAATTTAAAATTAAATTAGGAAAGAGAGTTCAAGTCTAACTACCAACTATTTTATAAACAAATATAAAATCTCGCTTCCCAATCCCTTTTTAGGGGTTTCTGAATTTTGTACTTCTATCTTCCCCCGTCCAGGAATAATAAAATTTTTTTTATTATTCCTGAAAGGACTGAATGAAATAATTGATTTTTCTTTGAAAGGAAAAAAATCGCCCCGTTTTGTTCAAGAAAATCTGCCCGGCAAAACAATAATTAAAAAATTCAGACCCTCCCCAAACCCCAATGACTCCAAGGATTAACACTAAAAAATAAAAACAAACTAGTCAATTGATGAACACGTTTATTAATAGCCCCAAGTCCACTACTTTGTGAATAAAGCCCTTCTCTCACAGACATAGCAATACTTATTTGATCATTTAAAAGACGATCACAACTAAAATAAAATTAATTTAAAAGAATTAAAAGAAACAAACTCGCTAATACTTTCATTTTCTCTAGTTAAATAATCTGTAGTTCTACAACGATTATTTACAGTTGACGTCATTTCCATTAATTCATCTCTTAAAAAATAATAAAATTAGTAAGATAAATAAAATTCTAATAAAATACAAAACAAAGATTTTTTAGAACATCGAAAAAATTCCAATTAAAAGTATAACTTTGATTAAAAAATTCTAAAGAAATCATTTTGTCTTAAAGCGACTAACAAGGAAAGGTTGCGAGGTGACCTACTAAAAACGGTCGAGACCGGGGGATCCTTGCTAGAAAGGGCACATTCTCTATCGAATGAGCCCGGTCTCGACCGTTTTTAGGTCGAACACCTCGCGACCTTTCCTTGCAAGAATGTTTCTAAATTTAAAGAAAACCTTTGTAATTGATTTTTAATATTTTCATGCGTTCTTCGAAACTCAGCACTATAATCTCTAAGAATATCTTGATGCCTTCTAAGAATGTGTTGTTGAGGTGTTTTGTTAAAAACACTTTTATCTTTATCAAAACATTCTTGCATCTAAATTAGTAAAATTAATTTTTTTTCTAAAAATATTTAAAAAAACCTGAAAATTAATTTCACTTAATTTTGACAATTTTGATTCAATTTCACTCGTAAGCGAGTCAAAAGAACGTCTTGAATGGGATTTGCTTTGAATATCTGTTTGACCTAAATTAAAACAAATTTTAATTTGTTGAGTTTAAATGAAAATTTTGGATAAAAAAATTTTTGTAATTCACAGAAAAATAAAAAAATGAGAGCCTTTAACCTCGTTTACAAGAGTTATTTCCAAAAAAATAAATTTAGCAAACCTGCATTAGAAATATGAAATTTATTAAGAGATATAAGACGCATATCAATTTCATTTTCCAATAATCTTGCTTTTCGTTGAAGGTCCTCCATAATTGATTAAATAAAATGTTGAACAATGCTAAATTTAACTATCTAATTTTGAAACAAAAAAATTAAAAACGTGTAAATTAAAACAAAATTGATCAAATGAACTTTTTAGGGCAGTTACCAATTTGAAGTTTTACTTAATTAAATTAAGGTAGGGGACGATTCAGTATCGCCGATTCAGTATCGCCAATTCAGTATCGCCGATTCAGTATTGGCCGATTCAGTATTTGGGCTTTTTGGCCATAACTTTTTGCTCGATCAATATTGTAGGAATTATTATATATGATTTGATAGGCCTCGGGGTGCTGCATCTTTTTCATAATTGGACTGATCTGATCAAATCACTCTACAAAAAGTTATCACTGATAAACAACGTCACAGGCATAAAAAATCGGTTTTCAAGCTGTAACTTTTTTTGTGATCATCAGATCTGATCGGGCCAATTATGAAAAAGATGTCGAATCACGAGACCTTTCGAATGATATGAGAATTATTCGAATCGGTCGAATATCAGGAAAGTTATAGCCATATACTGAATCGGCGGATACTGAATCGGCTATACTGAATCGGCGATACTGAATCGTCCTTAACCGATTAAATTAGGTAAGGTCTACTTTGTCGCCAACATCTTATCGCGGCCGGATTGCCGCAAGCTATTTTTTCGGTTTTCGTTTTCGAGTTAGGCTAATTCTTGCTTTACGTTGTTAAGTAAATCAAGAAGTGTGATTGTGATTCTGAATTTTTATTTATTTTTTTAAAATTTGTGCCGGCTATTTTTTATTTTAACGCTGATTTATTTTGTAAATATTTTTATTTAGAAATTATTAATAATGATTGGAATAAGGCATTTATTTAGAACACATTGGACATACGACACACTTACTGGTGGATTATTTATTACTTCGGGATATTTTTTTCTGAAAGGTTTCTTTAATTTTTTGTTTTTTAAATTTATTTTTTAAAGATGCTCATGGATACCCAGCTATTCAAAAATTAACTATTACACATACAGATTTGCCAAATGCAATAGATGATGATTTAATGATAGCTATTGATAACGAACTTTTTGCAATTACAAAAGATAGATTATATGCAGATGCAAACACTAATGTTTGTTTATTTTTTATTTTTTTTAAATTTTAGCTTTTATTTTTAAATACAAAAAATTCTAAGACATTCATAGTTAATTGAAGAATTAAAAATGTCAAAAAAATCTTCAAGAAAATTATTTGAAGATTTTTTACCAATTTTTTTATATTTTTATTTCTTTCTATAATATTCCGTTAATTTTGAGCCGGTTATTTACACTTTTTATTTGCTTCTTAATTTTCCTTTTTTAATACAAAAAGGAGAGATTGTGAACCATAGGAAAAGTGGAGCATATTTAATTAACATTTTTGTCAGAAAATTGTTTAAAATACAAAACTTAACGAATAGAGCAATTTTTAGAAAAAATAATTTGAAATTAAAATAAAATTTTTACTGGTGAGACTCGAAAATTTAACACTTTTCTGTAAAGCAAAACTAACAATAAGCATTTTATTAATTAATATTTTTCTGTTGCTGGTTTAAAAATAATTTTTTAAATTTTTTCAGTTTAAAATAATGGTTAGCGACAATATTGAATCAAAAACTCATGGATGTTTTCAACATAGATATAATGCTCTTTTGCGTTTTTCAAATAGATTGGTACTTAATAATGTAGAACAAATACGCAAAAATTATCCAAATTTCTTCAGGCTTTTTAAAGAAAAGTTTGTTTTAAATTCTTTAAATAATGTATTGTTAATGGTGAGGGTTTTTGACATAGAAAATTTTTTTAAGAAAATTTCACCTAATTTAAGCCTTATTAATTGTTGGACTAGACGAAATAGAATTTCTAAACACGTTAAAGTTATTTTTTTTTCTATTTCCTATCCTCGTCAATAACTGTTAAGGGGAATTGTAAGATTCGTTATTTAATTAGTTCTGTTGCCATGAAAATTCTCTCATGAATTCTCATGAATTCTTAAACATATGTACTTTCAAAAATTTCCTCTTCGATATTGTTAAAATTCTTTAGCAAATATTCCAAAAATATTTAAAAATCTTAATTTAAAATTTTAGTGGGCTGGATAAATTGGAGGCATTAGATACTTCATCTTTGACTGATTCTGATCTCAAAACTATTTTGTTGACAAAAAACGCCAAAAAATTTGTTATTGCCAGAGAACTCATTTATGCTTCTAGGTTTTGTTTTTGATTAGGGATCTACGTCTAGCTGGATATTTTAACGAGTGATTCCATTCATGGGCGTATTCAGAATTTTTAGATTAATGTTTAATGATCTAGGAGAGGAGGGGTTACATTAGCCTAATTATCTCCCCAAATTCCCCCTTGATTTTGTCATTTATTTTTGGCAGTCTTTCCCTTTCGATCCTTATTTTTAAATTAATTTTGTTTAATTCAAAGAAATTTTTTCAGTTCAAAATTTTTACTTACGCTTTTTGTTTCAATTGTTGCTTTTATGCCAGGTTTTGCACTTTGTTATTATTTAAGATCACAAAAACACAATGACTGGCTAGCTTTTATTCCTTCTTTGATTATAAGTATTTTATTGTTGTATTTATCTGAGAAAATGTATTATAGAGATGAAACTTTTGATTTAGATTTTGAAGCTGCTAAAATGTTTGTTTTGAATATTTTTTTAATTAAAAGTTGGGAAAGAAGAAAATATTTAGTGAGAGCATTTTTTGTTTGAAAACTTTTTTTGTGACCTTAAAAAATATTTTTTTGAATTTTTATGAGCGACTTAAAATGAGGGGTTTTATAGGAGGCCATAAATCCTTTATGAAAAATTTGGTTGAAATGCTGTCCTTCGATCAAGGGCCTCTTCTCTCTAAACTGCGGCCTAATTCGTTCGGCCATCCAGCCACCCATCGGCTGCTGCAAATTTTGTTGTTATTCTCAGTTGCTGCCCATTTCCTTGTTCTTTCCTTTACTTTCCTATCGCTGACTAGATAGTCGCGACACCTTAAATTTTTAAAAACTTTTTAATTTTTTAAATTCTTCTCTTTTATTTTTATTTTTTTTAATTTAGAGATGAGGATCACAAAAATGGATGCATGTTTGTTTTTTGTCTAAATTCTAAATTTATTTATTTTTTACTTTTTAGTGATTATTTAAAAAGCAGTATAGAATTATGCAAATTACTCAATAAATTAACAAAAGGGAAATCTAATTTTGATGAGAATGGAAATTATTTGGGTCATTCAGCTACTTATGTTGACAGATTGGAAAGAATTGAATTAGATAATAAAATTAAAATTTGAATATTTTTTTGTTTGAATAAATTTGTTTTTTTTTTCTAGAGTTTTTTTTATTTTTTTTACTAAACATCTTTTAAAAATTGTTTTTTTATTTTTTATTATTTGACTCGTTTTCGGAGCATTTTCGGATGTAAGGCATCCATAAATTTTAAAATTCTTCGAAAATTGTTCTTCCACCTTTAAATTA
This sequence comes from Meloidogyne enterolobii, assembly GCA_963681835.1. Taxonomy (NCBI): domain Eukaryota; kingdom Metazoa; phylum Nematoda; class Chromadorea; order Rhabditida; family Meloidogynidae; genus Meloidogyne; species Meloidogyne enterolobii. The sequence continues at coordinate 1,061,526 of CAVMJV010000031.1, read as the reverse complement.
TATTTTTTAAATTTGATTTACTCCCAAAATCTAAAAATAAATAACTTTTAGATTCTCAAATAATTTTCAAAAATGTTTAAACAAAAAATGGATATTGATGAATTTTATCAAAGATTTTGGTTTATTTTTAAATTAAAATTTAAAAAAAAATTTTTAGGTTAACAAAAAGCAAAGCAGACAACTTTTTAGCTACAAAGAAGGGGGCATTATTTCGTGTTGGTGTTATTGGTGTAGTGACTGCAGGTTTGTTTTGATATTTTTATTAGTTTTTAAATAAAGAATCTTTGGGAAGTTGTGGCTTTCCGAAAATAAATTAAATAGAAAGTGACATGTATCAGTCACAAGCCTGTAATTGAAAATTTTGACACAAGTTCTTAATTAGGACTTTTTATTGTAATTATAAAATATTTAAATTCATTTTCTCTTCGAAATGATTTATCCGAAAAAATTATCTTTTGGATACTAACATAAATTCTTCCAATTAGAAAAAATTTTTTTAAGCTTATCCCATTGCAAATCTTCTTATGTCTGGTCCATTACTCAGCGCATTATTTCCCTGGAGGTACAAAGTTAGCAATGAGTGAGTAAATAAATTTATATTTAAAAAATAATTTGGCTTAGTTAAAAATTCTTAATTGAAAGTCTATAAATTTTACTGCTCCAATTTATTGCCAGAAATTTTGTGGGAGGAGGGAGTGAGTTCTCTTTTAGAAATTTTTCAGTTCTGAAGGGGCATAGTTGTGTTTTTTTGATTTTAAATTTATTAATTTTCTAATATTTTTAAATATTTTTTAGACTTCCTGATCGATTAAAAAAGACGATTGAACAAGTTATTAATTTTCTAATTAAAAATTTTAAATAAATTTCTTTTTTCAGCAATCTTTCTTTTGGTTAGAAAAAGAAGGGAGAGGTGAAAGTGATACTTTCTTTTCTTTTACATGTCAACTTGATGCTAAAAGTAATCTTTATTTAATTTTGTAGGGAATAATTTACCTAGTTTTGAAAATTTTTTCATCTTGTGACTGTCCAATAAGGGGAATTAAAAAAGCGGGATTGGGATATTGGAGAGACCTTCTGATTGTGAGAGATTATGAACTGAATTTAGTTTAAAAAGGGATGGGAGAAGCGGGGAATCATATTTAAATGGGACCTGTGTAAAATCTAACGCTTTCTGAAGTTTTCTCTTTTCTAGGATCCTAACAATCAAGGCCGTAGCCAGGGGTTGATTTCGGAGGGGGCTAACATGGAGTGTGCACCGAAATTTTGGCTTCCTTGGATTTGCCCTTGCTAACAATGACTATCGGCAATTTTATAGGGATTTTGCATTTCTGCCGAAAATAAAAGGCATTGTGTATAGAATAACATAGGTATACCGTTTCTTAGGGATTTCTCTATTAGTAGAACACACCCCTCTATCCTCTTTATGTTAATTATAATTTCAATTTTTTATTTTTAGAAAGTTTTGATTCTATCAGAATTGGAACTTTGGCTAGTCCAACAGGTGCACAAATTGCATTGCCTTTTTATGTTAAATTTAAAAATGAACAAGAGGCATTAGAATATGCTAAACAAAATTTGGAGGTAATTTATATATATTTACGAGAAAATAATTATATTATTACACTTTTCTCTACATTCCATTTTGTTATTGAAAATTTAAAAGAGAAAAGTACAAACTTTAGAAGAAATATTTTTTTTATTAAAAAATATTTCTTTCTTTTTATTTTTTTATCTTTATTTTTCTTTCCACACTAATTATTCTTTTAATAATTTAACAAAGAAAAGTCGAAATTCTATCAGTATTTTTAAAATTATTTTTTTAAGTAAAGTTTAAAAATCAAAATCAATTTGTTATTATTTTCAACAAAAGTTTTCGTTTTACGAATTAAAAATGGAAATTTTTCTCTCTCCCCCTTTTTTCTATAAATCCAAAAGTATTTATTTTTATTTGTTGACAAGGTTATTTGGATATTTTTTTCTAAAATCAATTCTTTCCTTCCAAACAAGTAAAATTGTAGTTTATTTATTACAAAAAAATATATTTTAATATTTTTTTCTAGCCATTTAATATTCTTGGCAAAACAGCTTGTATTATATGGGAATCTGAAGTTGGTAAACAAATTTTGTCTACTTTCGTTTTATCTGATGAGGCTTTGGCTTTTTTGGTTGCTAGAGATCTTTATGCTGTACAAAAGCCTTATTTATTGACTCAGGTAATTTTTGAAAAATAAATTTTGTTTAGTAGGGATATTGGGAGGTTTTGATCAGTCAATTAATAGAGCAGTTTAAGAACAAAACTGCACATAAAGACTCGAGATCAAATTTATACAGGACTTGAAACAATTCTTTGTTTTAAAAAGACATTTTCGATTTTTTCCCGCACTCTTTTCTCGAAATATTTTTGTTTTTATAATTGTCTACAAAAAACGTTGTCCCCCTGATTTAAATAAAAATAATAAATTGATTGTCTAAAATTATTTTTTCTTTCTTTCAGGAAGCACTAACATATTTTTGCCACGTTTGTTTTAAATTTTAACCGATTATTTATTAATTAGTAATATTTTCTTAAGGTTCTCACTTTTATGTTGTGTTTTTATGCTCTTCACGTTTTCGCGTTTAGAGGAGATTCTTTAGTTTTTGCTGTTGCTCTTCCAATTCTTGCTGGAATTGCTATTTATGCTGCTGTTAACTGGAATAAATTGGGAATGTAAATAAATTTATTAAAAGAGGGGCGGGGAGATTAATTAATTTATGGATTATTTAAGGCTTTTTAACATGAGATTATTCAAATTCAATTCAAAAACAGTCATTCAGTTTTTGTAACCGATTTTTGTTTACATTTTTTGGGTTACTCTAAAAATCTTTCCACCCCAACTTGTGATTAAGGCTTTAAACCCCTCTTGAACCTAAAAAAATATCTTTGAAAAATATTTTTTAATCTCTTAGTTTTTTAAGGAAAATTTATTCCCTGAATTCATTTTTTGGCCACTCCACCAACTTATTTTATTTTTTCTTAACCTTCTAGATTCTTTAAAATATTAATTTTTATTTAGTTTTATGAATGAATGTCATGCAGATATAATGGCAGCAAATCTCTCAGTATTGCATACTAAAGGAGGCCAAGAATATTATATGAAATTTCTTAGCAGAAACAGGTCCTTTCCTTTTAAAATAATTTTTTCCAATAAAATCCCTCTCAGAATATTACGAGATTTGGTTAGTGGAGGTGACAAATTATTTAGCCCTATTGGAGAGGTAAAAAGGTCAATTGCCAAATATGTTAGTAGATATGATGGAATTAATGATGTTTCGAGTAATAATGATCAATTAACTTTGTCTATTTTAGGGGATGATTATTCTTGAAATCTTTGTTGATTTTTTTTTGTTTATTTTTTGATGTTAGAGCTTTGGGAGAAAGAGAGCCTTTGAATAGTCAAATTCCCTCCTACTGAAAAACAAAATTTTTGAGTTTTCCAAGCTCTAATTTTTAAAAATTAATTTTTGTAGAAAAATTATATCAAAAAAAATTTTTTTTTAATTTTTATTTGTTCAAACATCAAAATTAATTATTTTTTAATTTATTTAAAAATTTATTCTAAATTTGAATTTATTTTTTGGCCTTTTTAAAAGAAATGAGTACATTAACTGGACTCATTTCTTGTGCAATTTCTTCCCTTTGTTTTGGTTCTATGTATGTGGTGGGGATTTTGTAATTATTCTAATACAAAGTTTTTTTTAAAAAGGGTGTAAGAGTTGCTGGGGATCCTGGTGATGGAATGGTTGTTCAGTGGATTGTTAGTTTTATATTTTTGAATTTATTTTTGGAAATTTGATTGTTTTTGGGTTTGCTCTGCAATATTTCTGTCTGGAGTTGTTACGGTGAGTCTTTAAAAGTTTTTAATTATAAATTGAGTCTATTGGAGGATTTATTCTCGTTGGCCGGCTCCTTCTTATCCCTTCGTCTTTTTTGCGGATTTTAGTAAGAGGATAATTTTGCTGATCCAAAATTTTCTCTAAAATGTACGAGAAATGTCTAAAAAAATTTACAGCAATACCTATATATATCCCAAAATTTTTGATCCTTCCGAAATGGTGGTTAGAAAGTTTAGCAAAAAAAAACTCAAAAATTTTGTTTATTCAATTAATTATAAATATTTAAAGTATATCGCTACTGGAGCACCTCCCTTTCAACCTTTGGCAATGCTTGGTGGACTTCTTTGGGCTATTGGTAGAAAATAAATTTAACAAAAAATTCTTTTCATTTCATAGGCAATTTAACAGCTATTCCAATAATTAAAACAATTGGTTTAGGAATGGGTATTTTAATTTGGGGAACTGTTAACTGTGTTGGTAAATAATTAAATTAAATTTAAAAATTACATTTTTAATTTTAAAAAAGTTGGTTGGGCAACTGGACGTTTTGGACTTTTTGGGGTAAATTAAAAAAATTTGTAATGACAAGATTTAAATTTTTTTAGGTAAATGCAAGTACTCCTAGCTCTCCTAATTTGAATTATCTTGGACTTGTTTTTGTTATTGTTGGGTAAATAAATAAAAATTATTTTTTGAAAGGAGAAGGGGGGGGGGTCCAAAATTAAATTCCTAAAATTTTCAAATTTTTAGAGGAATTCTTTTTGCATTTGTTCGCCCCAAACCTCCCCTTACAACAAAAAGAGATTCACTCCAACAAGGCTCTCCAATAATTATAAGACGTGAAGAACCCCAAAATACAAATATTGAAGAAGGGGAAAGTTTGGTAGAACAACAAATAGACGAGGAAGAAAGAGTAAATATTGAAACGACAGAAAACAATATTAATTTAAGTAGAATAAATTCTGATGGAATGAAAAAACGGATATTGTAAGGAATTTAGAAGTTAATGGGACTCTTAGTTGAGGTTTAATTAGTTGAAGTCAAAACTCTTAGTTGAGGGTTAATTAAAAAAATCGACCCAGAACTCGATGATTACCCGCAGCTGCGAGTAAACTAACCTACCCCTCTTTTATGAACTTTTACTAGCAGAATTTTTCAGAAAAAAATGTTTCCGGGAAGGTTTTCCTGAATAAGTTTAAAGTTTTACACAAGTTTTTCCTTAATTTTTTCTTTTTTTAGAGCTGTTGTAGCTTCTATATTTGCTGGTATTGGCTATGGATCGACGTAAAATTAAAAACAATTTCTTCAAATTTCATATTCTTTTAGTTTTACCCCAGTAATATATATTCAAGACAATCCTCAACATTTCAAAAATCCTTCCAAAAATGCAATAGATTATGTATTTTCACATTTTACTGGAATTTATTTAACATCAACATTTGTTCTACTTATTTATATGTTTTTTTGACATTTTCTTTTTTTTAAATTTTTAATTATTTTTAGTGCTTATAAACAAAATAAACCTTATATGGATAATGCTTTAGTATTCCCTTCTTTGTTGGCCGGTGTTTTGTGGGCAGTGGCTATGCTTGCTTGGTTTTTGGCTAATGATATTGTAAAAAATAATTTTTAAATTAATTTAAAAACACTCCTTTTTACTTGAATCCCTTCTTTTTTTATTCAAACTTTTAAACTAAAAATCGTTTTTAGTTAAAAGTTTTATTCTTTAACCATCGGAACGTCTTGTAATACCAAAAGCCTAAAATACCAAACCACCAAAGACCTTTGAAATACCAAATTGATGTCCGCGAACAACCCTAGTAAATAACTAAAAAGTTATTTTAGTATTTATTTGGTATTATGTTCTTTCCGCAGTGGTATTTCAAGCGTTTTTGGAGGTTTGGTATTTCAAGCTTGTGATATTACAAGATCATACACTAACCATAACGATGTTAGTAAAAATATAAATTTATTTTTATCTATTTTTATATATTTCTGTTTCCATTTTCTGTAAAACTCTGACCTTTTTATTCCGGAAAAGTTTACCCTAAAAATTATTATCTCGCTACTACATATCAACAAAAACTTCATTTCGTCATTTCCCCTAAAATTTTATATTTGGTCACAACTTCCATTAAATCCACTCAAATCTTTTAAACTTTCTAAATACTTAAATATATTAGTTATCACAAGCAATAACCTTTCCAATTAATGCAACTTTGCCTGGTTTAATAGCCAGTTTATGGTCTGTTTTTTATTTTAAAGAAATTGAAATGGAGGATTTGAAATTACTTTTATCTGCTGTTTGTGTTACTATTTTTGGTTTTTTTAATTAATTTTAAAAAATAATAATTTATTTTTAAAGGAGTTACACTTGTTGGACTTTCAAAGACTATTTGAAAAAATATTTTTTTTTTGTAAAATTTTGTTAATGACCTTTCTTTAATGTGCAAATTTTTTATATATTATTTTTACATTTTTAAATGATTTTTAAAAATAAATATTTAAAAAAAGTTGAAGAAGATATAATTATAATTAAATGAGTAAAGGATGCCTATAATAAACCTGAACTGAGCAAGATACAGAATCTTCTCTTAATTGAATGTTGAATCTCCAGTTGAATTCCCCCTCTATTAGAATGCCCCCTTGGAGTATGATTGAAAATAGAATGTGGATTCGAAGTATTTGAGGAAAGATATAAAGGGAATAAGAGGATTTAGAGAGATATCAAATGATTGCGGGGATAGGGAGGGATATCTGGGATATTAAAGGTTAAAGGGTTTTAGATCTTTGAAGAACCCCTATCAAACTCAAAAAACAACTTTTATATATTCTTTTTCAGGCTGTAAAAGAAGGAATTTTGAAATAAAAAATTAAAAAAAAAGTTAAATTTCAAAATAAGGATTGTAATTTCTGGGAATCAGTGAAAAATAGCCTCTCACGTACTTTTTTTGGCTCTATCTTAGGACATGCGTCCCATGAACTTTTATGCGTCCCATGATCGTATATGCGTCCCATGATCGTATATGCGTCCCATGATCGTATATGCGTCCCATGAAAGTATATGCGTCCTATGAACTTTTATGCGTCCTATGATCGTATATGCGTCCCAAAATTAATATAAGCGTCCCTTGAAGTATATGCGTCCCAACATTAATATGTATAAGTGCAAAACAATTTGTAAATATTTTTAATTTTATTAATGACAATTAAATATGTTATTATGTTTCCTTGCTCAAGGGACAACGAGCAGTAAATTAATATTTAAATTCACATGGATGAACTTTTTTCCCATCTGTGTTAAATAGAAATACAGCACTTCATTTGGCCGGATCGACTATGTCTTATTATATTTCCTGGTGTGTCTAAAATACCGTATCTATTCTAATTGAATGGCCTCTCTAGTTGAATGGCCCCTCCAATTGAATGGCCTTATAACTAGAAACACCTAAATCGCATTTCTTTATTTACTTTATTGCCAAGTTTAAGTCCTTTTTAACATGCAAATCCTTACATATATTTTTGAGCGAGTCTTGAGTCAAACAAGCGTCTATTGAGAGGAATATCAGGGGATTTGAGAAGATGGGACGCATATACTCTGATGGGACGTATATACTACTTTTGGGACGCATATACGATCATGGGACGCATATACTTCCATGGGACGCATAAAAGTTCATGGGACGCATGTCCTAATATAGAGCCCTTTTTTATCTGCGGTAACCTAATGTATAAAGAAGTATTGTTGACAGGTGATAATCTCACTTAATCACGCCCCTAATATACACTGCGTAACAAAAAGATGGCACATCATGTTTTTTCGACATAACTCAATGGAAAAGGGTCCATTTCGATTAAAAATTTTTTTGTAGACAGTTTTCATGAATAGAATACAGATAAGCCTAACCTAGCGAAAAAATTTTTTTCCTGAATTTTTTTATAAAATAAAAATCGTTTTAGCAGTGTAACAAAAAGATGGCACATTTTAAATTTTCGAGATTAGGAGTGGTCCAAAAAATCTACAAAAATTCCTGTAAACATCTCTATTAATATAGATAGAAAATACAAAAGAAACGAAGTTCTAATATACTTCCATCATCGAGATCTAGAAACCCGAAAATCAACGGAAAACAGGGGGTGAACGTCTTTAAAAAATATTTTCGACCCCTTATAGACTAAATTAAAATTTTATTTTACACTTTTCTGAAAGCCCTTTAAATTTGCTATAAGAAACCCTTATTTCTAATAAATCGAAAAATTTTACTTGGGAGATATTGAGGGTTAAATTCAATGGACATGAAAATCATTAAATTTACCCCTTTCTGAGCACCTTAAAAATTTAATGAAGTACAACTTAATGAAAAAAAATTTCTGTCAAATAAAAATTGCTGGTATTATAGCAAATTTAAAGGGCTTTCAGAAAAGTGTAAAATAAAATTTTAATTTAGTCTATAAGGGGTCGAAAATATTTTTTAAAGACGTTCACCCCCTGTTTTCCGTTGATTTTCGGGTTTCTAGATCTCGATGATGGAAGTATATTAGAACTTCGTTTCTTTTGTATTTTCTATCTATATTAATAGAGATGTTTACAGGAATTTTTGTAGATTTTTTGGACCACTCCTAATCTCGAAAATTTAAAATGTGCCATCTTTTTGTTACACTGCTAAAACGATTTTTATTTTATAAAAAAATTCAGGAAAAAAATTAATTCGCTCGGTTAAGCTTATCTGTATTCTATTCATGAAAACTATCTACAAAAAAATTTTCAATCGAAATGGACCCTTTTCCATTGAGTTATGTCGAAAAAACATGATGTGCCATCTTTTTGTTACGCAGTGTATACCTCCCAATCATTCTTTATTCCCTCAAGTCCCTTTATCCTTCCATAACCCTTGAAAGGGGTGATCATTAATTCCTAAATATCGCCCCAACCCTATCAAAAAATTGAAGAAATCTGGCTTCCATTCTTCAAAAATCCTTAAACTTTTTAAATATATCTACATATTTTATCAAGTCTTTTTAATCAGGTTTATGTAAAAGTTTTTCTATTAAACTAAAAAAAAATTTTTTTTAATTAAATAAATTTAATTGATTTATTGTCACATGTTTTTTTATTTTTTTTTTGCAAGACTTAAGCAACGACGCTCTTTTATTATTCCCTTTTCTATATTAGGATTCGAAAGAGAAAATCTCGAAAATCGAAATTTCGAGACGACTGATTTAGATAAAAAAAATTTAGCGAGGACACATCCGCTATTTTTAAACTCCCCCTTTTAATATTTTTTATTTATAAAATAAATATTTATTTATTTACTCATTAACAAATTTTAAAATTAAAAAAAGAAAATGCTAAAGAATTTTATAAAAATAAATTTATTATTATTTATTTTTATTATAACAAAAAATGATGGAATGAACCCATTTTATGAAAAGGATACTCTTGAAAGTCTTGTGTGGGGAAGTGGAAATAACTCGGTAATTTATGTTATTTTCTGAGCATTAAATTGTGTTTTTTAAATTTAAACTCATCAAAGAGTAAAGGTTAGGATATGTTTATAGACTATGTTTTAATGTTTTAACGATTGACAGAAATAATCGCTAAGATTTACAAAATTTACTTTGCCTTCTTAACCCTTTTGTGGATCATCTTGAATACCACAAACAGAAAAACACTGTACATAATTTCCTCTAAAAATTTCCAAAAAAAATTTAAATTAATTCTCACATTTTTAGGAAAATCAAAGCACTTCTAATGTCGAAATCAACTCAAACACCCCTATGCAAACAAATCATCCCCATCCCTCTTTGTATAACCAAAACATTCAACACCCTCAATTTAATCCAAATTTCCATCATTCTCAATCAGAAAATATGTTTTCATCATCCTCCTCTACAAATCATTTCCCTCCACATTTCCAATATTCTAGTGAATATTACCCAAACAATCAACATTTTATTCCAAACCATCCCTCCAACTATTTCGGTGTTTCCTCACATTCTGGCACAGTTCAAAACTTCCAAGAAAACCTTCAAGTTAATCAAGGCTTTCATTCTGTTTATAATACAAATTTACTTCCAACCCAACAAGCATCATCGTCTTCTTTTAAAAATATTATTGAAGGGACTACAAGTATGTTAAAAATTTAAATTATATATTTTAATATTTATATTTTAATAAAAGATGAAAATGATGATGAAATTATGAAAGAATTATGCAACAATATTCAAAATATAGATGTTAATCGTAATTATTTTAAAGTTTTGTGTAGTGCCGTCCATTTTATGTTTTATTATTTTAAAGTAGAGTTCGAGTTACTCGACTCGACCGCTCGGGTTTTCTGCGTAATTACTCGACTCGGAACTCGGGTTCATAATACTCGGATTACTCGAACTCGGTTTTTCCCAATTACTCGGTCTAACTTTAACCCTTTTTAAATCTTAGCTACAGCTCCGAGTATTTTCAAAATTAAGGGTTTTTTTCATTTTCCTTTCTCTAAGAATTGGAATGGGAATAAAAAGGAGAGATTCCGAGAACTATCCAATCTCTTCCAAATTCCCTTAAAGGGGAATTTAGAACTTCAAAGTTTTCTGAATAAAAAATTTAATTATTTTAAGAAAGAGGAAAAACGAGTAACTCGCAGAGATTCAAAGACCAAGAAAAAGAAGATATTAATTCAATTAAAGATGCTTGTATCAACAATATTTTAATCGAATTACCAACAAATTTTGGTTTATCTTTTAATTTTCATTTAAATTTTTAATTAAATATTTATAGGTGATTATTGGTATTTTTTGAAAACTAAAATTTACAAAAATTTCAAATATTACTCAAATTCGAAAAAAAAAGTTGGCGCTTATTATCTCTGTTCAAACGAAACAGCTAAATGTAAAGGGAGACTGAAATATAAAATCGGATTAAAAATTGAAGAAACACAGAAACATTTGTGTATTAAAACGGGTAAATCTGTTGAAGTTTTCTTAGTCTCTTATATTTTTGCGAGAAAATCTTTAAAAGAAGCAGGCCATAAGAGAAGCACACCGATGTAGCCTGGTAAAGGGACTACATAGCTAGGGACTGAAAACCCCCCCCCCCCCCCCCCCCCCCTTACAAAGGAGAGGAGGTGTCCGTGGGACTTCGGGATGAAATTTGGTAGAGAGGTATATCATACACTACTTTAGTTATGAAATTTTCACCATTTTTGCTTAATGGTACCGTGGACCGAGTTATAAGCCCCCAAAGTTTTAAGACCCCCCTCAGCTTTCGTTTTTATATACATATAAGCAATTTCTTTTTATTTTTGTATGTATTCTTCGGTGTTGCAGTGGTAGCGCTCTTGGATTTAGTTTTTGTCCCCCAAGTTCGAATCCTGATTGGGGAAATTAATTTATTTTAACATAATTTCCGTTTTTGTTTTTGGAAATTATGTTTTTAAAATTTTTAAAAAATTTTCTAATTTTTTTGCAATTTTTTAAAAATTTTTTGAAAAAACTTTCAAAGTAAGGAATAATCACAAGGCTTTTATTTACCCTATTAATGAGTAAAGGGCAAAAATAAGTATTTAAAAATATTAAAAAAGTTTAAAAAATTTTTTGGCAAAAACATTCGGATAAAAATTAAAAATTAATTAAATAAATTAAATTCCCCAATAAGGACTCGAACCTTGGAGAAAAATTGTATTCAAGAACGTTACCACTGCACCACCGAAGAACACATTTGTAAATAGATAGAAATTGTTTATATGTACATATGTGGGGGATCTCAAAACTTTGGGGGCTTATAACTCGGTCCACGGTATCATTAAGCAAAAATGGTGAAAATTTCATAACTAAAGTAGGGTATGATCTACCTCTCTACCAAATTTCATCCCGAAGTCCCACGGACACCTCAGGCCTCTCCTTTGTTAGGGAATATAATGGTAAACGTCTTTTGATTTGATTTATAGAATGACCCCAACATCCACATAACTTCTTACAATTTTAGTTTCTGAAAAATTGGGATGAAAATTTTAAAAATTGAAATTTTTGAAATTTAATTATGTGAAAAATTATTTTTTAAATATTTTTAGAAGAATATGTTTTCCTTGCTTCAATTTGCATTATATCAAAATTTAAAAATCGAATGACTACTAGTTATTCAATTTTTATAAATTATGTAAATAACGGTATTATAAAGGAACAATTTATTGGTACTCAAGAGATTGGGGAAGAATGTAAAGAATACCCAATTCCTTTGGGAATGGGACAAATTAAAATTAAAATTAGATGGATAAATGTTAATTTAAATTTAAACGATTTTAATGATCAATTTGTTGAGGTAAAATAAATTTAAAAAATATTTTTTTAGGTTTTTTGGGGGGGGGGTTTGATGGATTTAAACAAATTTTATTTTTTTACAAAAATTAAGGGAATCTTATTTTTTATGTAGTTTTTTCCTTAATAAGCTAAAAATAGAAAGTCTTTGCTAGAAAGTCTACTATGTAGAAAGTCTTTGTCCATACCTTATTTATCATAACTTTACTAAAACTAAACAAATAATATCAAAATACAATCAAATAAGAGAATTGAATGGAGAACAAAATAGTGATTTTTCGAAATACCCCTTTTTGGCTTTAATACAGAGGCGCAGACGCGAGCAAAAATTTTTTACAAAATTGCCGCAGCTATTAGCTATTTTTCCCCATTTCCGAAAGAGTGATTGTCGGAGTGACTCCAAACTTTTGGGTTATTAAGCAAAGAACCTTGCCTCAAAAATTGACCAAAAAATAAATCAACGACTTCAAAACCGGTGTGTACGGTAGCCATTTTTGAGACAAACTAAAACCGGGTAAATTGGCTGCACGACAACCTTGCATCACAGCAGGGATTGAATTCTGCTTAAAGATCCAATCCCTATACCAAAAGTTTCCTCAGACACAAGGCTGTAAAACACTCTGAAGGATTTCGCGTAGTTAAGCGTATTTATTTATTTTCACCGAAGGATTCATGAAAATCAAGGATTTTTGATCGTTTTGCAAATAACAGTCCATATCATTTCGAAGGAAGCGTGTTGGAAATCCTTAACAACTGAATAAGAAAGAGGAGATTTAGAGGCCCAATATTAGTTATTATTGCAATTCGGACATATCTCTTTCATAAAAATTTTGTCATCTGAAAAGAGGAATATAGGAGGTGCGGCTAATTTACAAAAATTTTTGTTCGCGTCTGCGCCTCTGTATTAAAGCCAAAAAGGGGTATTTCGAAAAATCCTAATTTATTTTTTCCCCCATTTAATTCTCTATTATTTGATTGTATTTTGATATTATTTGATCGAGTTTTAATAAAGTTATGATAAATAAGGTGTGGGCAACTATCTAGTCACCCTGTAAATTGTTTAATTGATAAGAGAGATTTTAGATTTAAAAAATTTTTATTTTAGAAGACGTTATATGTTAATGACACAAAATATTTGGAAAATAATTATTTAAAATTGGATTTGGATAATATTAATAATTGTAAATGGGAATTGTTTAGTGAAGAAAAAAGAAAGGAAATAATTTATATAAATAAATTTATGTTTGGTCCAGAACGTGAAAAATTAATTTATAAAAAAAGTCATTTTATGGGGTATTTAGAAAAAAGAATTGAACAGACAAAAATTGATGACAAAAAGAAAAACAAATAAAGTAAAAATAGAGGATAAATATTTAATCGGAAGTTAAAAGAAAATTTGTGATTTGATTGATGGACTCTGATTGGAATTGGGATTTTTTAAGATTATTTTTTTGGGGGGATTTAATTATTTAAATTTATTATTTAGAAAGTTTTTGGAGATTATTTTAAATTTTTATTTTGAAATTAAAAGATACCTATATTAAAAGAAGACCTTCCTTCAATTACATCAGTCTATTTTACAAAATCAAAGAGAAAAGTGCAATTAGAAAATAAAAATGTTTTAGCAGGCTTGGTAATGGACACGGATTTTGGTATCCGTATCCGGATATATCCGCGGATCTCCGAATATTATCCGTATCCATTACCAAGCCTGTGTTTTAGTTTACCTATAAACATTTATTTAAATTATTTTAATATCTAAAATGTTTATTTAAATATTAGACATGATTTAGCATTAAATTTATTTAATTTTTTTTCTATATTTATTTAAATTAGGGTAGCTCCCCGAGCAGGGCTGCACGCAATTGCGGATTGCGAGTTGCGGAATTTTTTTTTCAATTGCGTGCAGCCCTGTCCCCGAGCCTTTATTCATAAAATTTAAATCTAAATTAAAAAAATATTTTTTAATTATTTTCTTTTATTAAATATTTTTATTTTTGTTAATTTAACAATTACAAATATTAATTTTTCTTCTCCAAAATGTATAATTAATTAATTTGAACAAAATTAAAATTTTCAATTTCCTCAATTCCCTACAAAGGCCAACAATTTGAAAATAAAAAATTATTTTTTTCCATTAAATCAAAATAAATATAATTTTTCTTTTGGAGGAATTGAAATAAATAAATTATGTTTTTAAAAATAATTAAATCAGGAAAACTTTAAAATAAAGTCATTTCCTTTCTCTCTTTGTATTGTAGAAAGTGTGTTAATGACAGTGACGGCCCCACCCGTTAATTTAAAAAGAAGAAGGGTCTGTAGTAGAATTGTCAGTTTCACCAAATTCTTCGTTAACTGAACCAAAAATTTTTAGTTTTTCGGTTTCGGTTTGAAACCGACAACCCTAATTAGGAGAGGAAGGTGGAAGAAAAATAAAAATTTCTCCACATTTCAAAATTAAGAGAGTAATTTCAAACAAGTAAAGTCTAAAACGAAATCCCCAAAACCTAAAAGCTTTGTATAAAAGTTAAATATCCGAATAGAAAATTCAATATCTGTAAAAGGATTCAACTAAAAAATTAACTAAAAATAACTTTAAATTTATCTCCTTTTGGATTATCTCTTTCTTAATACATTTAATAAAAACCTGAACAATATTTAAATACTAAAATAATTATTTTTAAGTTAATAATTTATTTTTAAAAATTTCAGTAAATTCTTCTAAATCAGGGCTTCGATCTCGAATTTATAAAAATCCGCAATTTTGATCGAAAAAATCCGCAAATCCGCATTTTTAAAAATAATCCTCATCGTCATATCAAAAAACCACAAAATGAGGAAAAATCCGCAGAAATCGAAGCCCTGTTCTAAATTAATACCAAAGGCTAAAAAAATAAATGAATTTGATTTATGTAAATAGGAAAAGGTGTTTGTTTTTATCTTTTAAATAAAGGATTTTTGGACAAACATTGTTGATATTTTAATTTTATCTAATTTTAATAGAATTTACGGATTTAGATATTAAAACTATAAAAGATGATAATTTACTTTTTGAAAAGCAAAATATTTAATGAATAAAGTAAAAAGATTAGCTTTTAGTGAGAAATTAAAAAAAAAAGGAAAATGTTTCTTTGAAAATGTTAAATAATATTAATGAAATAATTAATATTTCGGGTAATTACCCCGGGTTTTTATTTTAGCAAATACGGTAGCTATTTAAAGGCTATTTAAACACTTAAAAATTAAATATGGAGAAACAATTTTAAGAATTAATTAAATTTTTGTTTGCTAAATTAATTTTGAAATCTCATTGAAGAATCAAAGAATATTGTAAAAATTCGAACAAAAAAAAAAGAATGTCGTAAAAATTAATACAAAATTGAAGAATATTTTTGAAAAAAGGAAAATCACGCTTCTCTTTTTAATTAAACTCCTCCTCCTCTTTATATTTTTATTTAAAAATTATTTTTTCTTTATTTAAATTAACAGATTTTTAAATTATTCATAAATTTTTCAAAAAAATATTGAGAAATAATTTTTAATAGTTTGCCCCTTTTTTCTTCATTTAAAGTAACAGATTTTAAAAGAAATGCTAAAAAAATTTATAAAAATAAATTTATTACTATTTATTTTTATTATAACAAAAAATGATGGAATGGGCCCTGAAAAGGATACTCTTGAATCTTTAGTGTGGGGAAGTGGGAATAACTCGGTAATTTATGTCATTTTCAGGGCATTAAATTGTGTTTTTTGGGTTTAAACTCATCACAAAGTATTAAAATAAGGGTTCGTTTAAAAGCTCTGTTTTAATGTTTCAACGATTGGCAGAAATAATCGCTAAGATTTACAAAGTTTACTTTGCCTTCTTAACCCTTTTGTGGATCATCTTGAATACCACAAACAGAAAAATATCCATAAAATAACCCTATATTACTACATAATTTCCTCTAAAAATTTCAAAATAAAATTTAAATAATTTCACATTTTTAGGAGAATCAAAGCACTCCTAATGTTGAAATCAACCCAAACACCCCTATTCAAACAAATCATCTCCATCCCTCTTTGTACAATCAAAACATTCAACCCCCTCAATTTAATCCAAATTTTTATCAACAAAATATGTTTTCCCCATCCTCTACAAATCAATTCCCCTATCAGCAAAATTATTTTGGCGGGCATTACCCAGACGATCTCCACCAAAACTATTTCGATAATTCTTCACATTCTGGCACATTTGAAAATTTTCCTGAAAACTTTCAAGTAAATCAGGGGTCAACAATTAATCTAACACAACAGGTAGATTATTATATAATTACCTATAAATACAATTAAATAACAATTTATCTGTGATCAATTAACTTTTTTTTCTAAAAATTTCCAAAGAAAATTTCAATAATTTCCATATTTTAGGAAATACAATACAATCCTCCACATCCCTCTTTGTATAACCAAAACATTCAGACCCCTCAATTTAATCCAAATTTCCATCATTATCAATCACAAAATATGTTTTCTCCATCCTCTACAAATCAATTTCACTATCATCAAAATTTCCCAAATTTTGGTAGACATTATCCAAACAATCAACATTTTATTCCAAACCATCCCCCCAACTATCTCGGTGATTCCTCGCATTCTGGCACAGTTCAAAACCTTCCAGAAAACTTTCAAGTTAATCAAGGCTTCCCTTCTGTTTATAATACAAATTTACTTCCAACCCAACAAGCATCATCGTCTTCTTTTAATCAAAAAATTGAAGAAATCTGGCTTCCATCCTTCAAAAATGCTTAAACTTTTTAAATATATCTACATATTTTATCAAGTCTTTTTAATCAGGCTTATGTAAAAGTTTTGCCGTTAAACAAATAAATTAATTATAAAATTAAAAAAAAATAATTAAATAAATTTAATTGATTTATTGTCACATGTTTTTTAATTTTTTTTTGCAAGACTTAAGCAACGACGCTCTTTTATTATTCCCTTTTCTATATTAGGATTCGAAAGAGAAAATCTCGAAAATCGAAATTTCGAGACGACTGATTTAGATAAAAAAATTTAGCGAGGACACATCCGCTATTTTTAAACTCCCCTTTTTAATATTTTTTATTTATAAAATAAATTTTTTTATTTACTTATTAATAAATTTTAAAATTAAAAAAAGAAAATGCTAAAGAATTTTATAAAAATAAATTTATTATTATTTATTTTTATTATAACAAAAAATGATGGAATGAACCCTGAAAAGGATACTATTGAGTATTTCTTGAGGGGAAGTGGAGCTTTTGGCACAACAAATAGTTTGAGACAGGAGGTAATTTTCCTACCTATATATTATTTTCTGAGTATTATCTTGAATACTACAGGGTGACCATAAAAGTTTAAGACACATTATTTATGCCATAACTTTACCCAAATTTAAGATGTTTGTAAAAGGGTTCAATATAGAAACTGGGCTTTTAAACAGGAAGAGAATTGAAGGGGCTACAAAATGAGTTTGATAATATTAAAAAATGTAAATGAGAAAAAAAGTTATGGAAAAATGAAAAGTGTCCTAAACTTTAATGTTCACCCTGACAAACAAAGGAATATCCATAAACTGAACTAGTTATTAGGGTGTAACATAAATAATTAGCCCCCCATGTGGCAAGTGTTTTAAATAATTATTAAAATTCAACTAAATATTTCCAGACTTCGAATTATATTTTTTTATAATCCTAAGAGAGTTGCCTATTTTCTGGCAAAAAATCAGAATCCTAGTATTAGGTTGTCAGGAGTTAGAAGTAAAATACAAAAACTTGTATTTTTGAAACAAGACAATTTCTTTTTGATTTTTCTCTGCAAAATTGATAAGTAAGAATGAAAATTTAAATAGATTCTGATAGAGCAGAATCTGTTGAATACAATGATATAAGAAATTCCCCTGGAAAACAACTGGCTGATTTTTAGAGGGTCGCATTTGTGAAATAGGGGCTAGCATTATGCTGTTTTAGGATAACCCTCGCGCGAAAATGCCTACATGGTTTAAGGGGGGCTAATTATTTATGTTACACCCTAATATATAATTTCCCCTTAAAAATTTCCAAAGAAATAATAAATTCTCACATTTTTAGGAAATACAAAACAATCCTAATTTCGAAATCAACTCAACCACCCCTATGCAAACAAATCCTCCCCATCCCTCTTTGTATAATCAAAACATTCAACCCCCTCAATTTAATCCAAATTTCCATCATTCTCAATCAGAAAATATGTTTTCATCATCCTCCTCTACAAATCATTTCCCTCCACATTTCCAATATTCTAGTGGATATTACCCAAACAATCAACATTTTATTCCAAACCATCCCTCCAACTACTATTTCGGTGTTTCCTCACATTCTGGCACAGTTCAAAACTTCCAAGAAAACCTTTCATTAAATCCGGGTTATAATTCTTTTTATCAAGCATCATCGTCTTCTTTTAAAGGGACTACTAGTATGTTGAAAATTTAAATTATATATTTTAATATTTATATTTTAATAAAAGATGAAGATAAAGAAATTATGGATGAATTATGCAAACATGTTCAAAATATAGATGTTAATCGTAATTATTTTAAAGTTTTGTGTAGTGCCGTCCATTTTATGTTTTATTATTTTAAAGTAGAGTTCGAGTTACTCGACTCGACCGCTCGGGTTTTCTGCGTAATTACTCGACTCGGAACTCGGGATCATAATACTCGGATTACTCGAACTCGGGTTTTCCCCAATTACTCGGTACTCGACGTGCTCTAACTTTAACCCTTTTTTTAAATCTTAGCTACAGCTCCGAGTATTTTCAAAATTAAGGGTTTTTTTCATTTTCCTTTCTCTAAGAATTGGAATAAAAAGGAGAGATTCCGAGAACTATCCAATCTCTTCCAAATTCCCTCAAAGGGGAATTTAGAACTTAGAAATTTTCTGAATAAAAAATTTAATTATTTTAAGAAAGAGGAAAAACGAGTAACTCGCAGAGATTCAAAGACCAAGAAAAAGAAGATATTAATTCAATTAAAGATGCTTGTAACAAAAATACTTTAATCGAATTCCCAACAAATTTTGGTTTGTCTTTTAATTTTTTTGAAATTTTTTATTAAATATTTAGGTGATTATTGGTATTTTTTGAAAACTAAAATTTACAAAAATTTCAAATATTACTCAAATTCGAAAAAGAAATCTGGCACTTCTTATCTCTGTTCCAACGAAACTGTTAAATGTAGAGGAAGACTGAATTATAAAATCGGATTAAAAATTGAAGAAACACAGAAACATTTGTGTATTGGAACGGGTAATGTGTTGAAGTTTTTTGATCTTTTTATATTTTCGCGTTAATTTTAAAAAATCAAGGCGCCCTCTTTTGCGGTTAGGGCCAGAAAATCATTGAGAGAAGCAAGGCCATGGGAGAAGTACACAAATGTGGTAAGGGGACTAGCTAGGGGTAAAGGGACTAGCTAGGGATTGGCCCTCCCTCCTTAGCTATCTTTAGGGAATATAATGGTAGAGCCTTTATTTGTTTATAGCATACTTCCGTTCTCAACATCAACTTAACTTATAATAATTTCCATCCCCAATAAACCGGGGTTGAAAATAAAAAAAAATTGAAATTTTTGTAATTTTATTATGAAAAAAATTATTTTTTAATATTTTAAGAAGAATATGTTTTCCTTGCTTCAATTTGCATTGAATCAAAATTTAAAAATCGAATGTCTACTAGTTATTCCATTTTTATAAATTATGTAAATAACGGTATTGGAAAAGAACAATTTATTGGTACTCAAGAGATTGAAGAAGAATGTAAAGAATACCCAATTCCTTTGGGATTGGAACAAATTTTTATTGAAATTAAATGGATAAATGTTAATTTAAATTTAAACGATTTTAGTGACCAATTTGTTGAGGTAAAATAAATAAAATATTTTATTTAGGTTTATTGGGTTAATAAATTGTTTAATTGACAAAAGGGATTTTATATTTACAAAAATTTTAATTTTAGAAGACGTTCTATGTTAATGACACAAAATATCTGGAAAATAATTACCATTTGATTTTGGATTTGGATA
The DNA here is from genome assembly GCA_963681835.1 of Meloidogyne enterolobii. Taxonomy (NCBI): domain Eukaryota; kingdom Metazoa; phylum Nematoda; class Chromadorea; order Rhabditida; family Meloidogynidae; genus Meloidogyne; species Meloidogyne enterolobii. The sequence continues at coordinate 1,041,266 of CAVMJV010000031.1, read as the reverse complement.
TTAATAATTATGAATGGGAACAGTTTAGTGAAGAAAAAAGAAATAAAATAAATTACACAAATAAATTACCGTTTGGGCCAGAACGTGAAAAATTAATTTATGAAAAGAGTCATTTTATGGGATATTTAGAAAAAAGAATTGAACAGACAAAAATTGATGACAAAAAGAAAAATAAAAAAAGTAAAAATAGAGGATAAATATTTATTTGGAAGTTAAAAGAAAATTTGTGATTTGATTGATGGTGATGATAGGGATTGGGATTTTTTAAGATTATTTTTTTGGGGGGGGGGGGGGGGGGAATTTAATTATTTAAATTTATTATTCAGAAAGTTTATTAGAATTGTTTTTGAGAATTATTTTGAATTTTTATTTTGAAATTAAAAGAAGATATTAAAGGAAGACCTTCCCTCAATTACATCAGTTTTATTTTTAAAAAAATCAAGAAGAGAAAAGTTCAATTACAAAATAAAAATGTTTTAGTAGGCTTAGTAATGGACACGGATTGTAAAGCATATATAGCTATTTAATTCCTAAGGCTGTGCATTAGACGGCGTGGTGTAATGGCTAACACATCAGTCCGGTCTACTGAAAATGCTTGTTCATTCCCAGCCGCCGATTAACCTTTTGCACTAGATAAAGGAGAGAAATAGCTATAGTCCAGCTGTTTTACTGGATTTTGGTATCCGGATATATCCGCGGATATCCGAATATTATCTGTATCCATTACCAAGCCTGTGTTTTAGTTTACCTAGACATTTATTTAAATTATTTTAATATCTAAAATGTTTATTTAAATACTAGACATGATTTAGCATTAAATTTATTTAATTTTTTTTCTATATTTATTTAAATTAGGGTAGCTCCCCGAGCAGGGCTGCACGCAATTGCGGATTGCGAGTTGCGGAATTTTTTTTTCAATTGCGTGCAGCCCTGTCCCCGAGCCTCTATTCATAAAATTTAAATACAAATTTAAAAAAATATTTTTTAATTATTTTCTTTTATTAAATATTTTTATTTTTGTTAATTCAACTATTAAAAATATTAATTTTCTTTTTCCAAAATTAATTAATTAATTTTAACAAAATTAAAATTTTAAAATTTTCAGTTCCCTCAATTCCCTACAAAGGCCAACAATTTGAATACAAAAAATTATTTTTTCCTTTAAATCAAAATAAATATGTATAATTTTTCTTTTGGAGGAATTGAAACAAATAAATTATGTTTTTAAAAATAATTAAATCAGGAAAACTTTAAAATAAAGTCATTTCCTTTCTCTCTTTGTAGTGTAGGAAGTGTGTTAATGACAGTGACGGCCCCACCCGTAAATTTAAAAAGAAGAAGGGTCTGTAGTAGAATTGTCAGTTTAACCAAATTCTTCGTTAACTGAACCAAAAATTTTTAGTTTTTCGGTTTCGGTTTGAAACCGACAACCCTAATTAGGAGAGGAAGGTGGAAGAAAAATAAAAATTTCTCCACATTTCAAAATTAAGAGAGTAATTTCAAACAAGTAAAGTCTAAAACGAAATCCCCAAAACCTAAAAGCTTTGTATAAAAGTTAAATATCCGAATAGAAAATTCAATATCTGTAAAAGGATTCAACTAAAAATTAACTAAAAATAACTTTAAATTTATCTCCTTTTGGATTATCTCTTTCTTAATACATTTAATAAAAACCTGAACAATATTTAAATACTAAAATAATTATTTTTAAGTTAATAATTTATTTTTAAAAATTTCAGTAAATTCTTCTAAATCAGGGCTTCGATCTCGAATTTATAAAAATCCGCAATTTTGATCGAAAAAATCCGCAAATCCGCATTTTTAAAAATAATCCTCATCGTCATATCAAAAAATCACAAAATACGGAAAAATCCGCAGAAATCGAAGCCCTGTTCTAAATTAATACCTCTATTACATCAGTTTTATTTTAAAAGATCAAAGAGTAAAGTGCAATTAAAAATGTTTTAGACAATATTTACGGTACTTTTCCGTTATCCCTACACCCCCTTTTTGCGGACTGTTTTATGTAAAGAATGGTCAGACTTCTTCCCTTCTTAATTTCACCAAACTTTTCCTGTTGGGTGAAATCAAATCTCTAAATATTCATTTTAATTCAAATATCCTCTTAATTACTTTTAATCACCTGCATTGTGACTGAATCGACGTTTTTAAAAGAGAAATGTATTCAACCTTTTTTAAGACCCAGACCTTAGATTTGTTTCTTTTTTAGTGCCGCAGGCGAAAATTTTAAGAATTTAGGGAGGCTGTAGGCAAAAAATTTCAAATTTTTTATCATAAAAATAATGGCGTTTTGCCGCGCCAAAATGACAAAAACACGCCAAACGCAATAACGCCAAAATCGGCCAAAAACAGCGCCAAAACGCAACGCCAAAACGTCATGGCGCACAGCCCTTTTGGCCAGTATATTTCTTTTAATATTTTATTACTGCGGCACCAAAAAAGGAAGAAATCTGGCTTCTTGGTCATCCAAAAAAACTTTAGGTAGCTGAAACTTGAAGTTTTGGCTCGAGGATCTTCCATAATCACCCGATTTGGGGTATATCGGGGATTTGGAAATCTGTCGGAGGATTATAGTAATATCGGTAGATTTATAGCCCGGCCCATCCCTGGTTTAATATTTTTTTTTATTTTAAAAATTTCGATTTTCGAAGATTTTTTGTTTCGACGCAGCTCTGTTATTCAGACAGTGCGTTTTGGCGTTGCGCCGTTTTGGACTGTACCCCCTTTAATTTTTGTAGTCTGCGGATAGTAGATTTTATGGAGTTAGATTAGAGACAATGAAATGATCCAAAATTTAGAAGCCTACTTCCCGAAAATTGTTAAAAATTTATTTTAATTTTTTAATTTTTTTTTTGTTTTAGAAATTTTGTTTGTTTGTGTACTACTAGACATTTTTAAACTTAAAAAGAGTAAACATCGAACGATTACTTCTCTTTCGCCCTCTTCTACGTCGTTCGACGACAATGGCCTATTATCTAAATGAGAGGAATATAATCACAGAAAGTGAAGACGAAAGACCATCAAAAACAATTACATCAATTTCCAATCAAAAAATGTTAAAAATTCACAAAAATTCATCAAATTTTACAGAAAATAATTTAATTTTGGATAAACTGTCACCTTCTGATCGGGCAAAGAAATTTGCGGCAATTGCTTGTGGAGAGGATGAAGTTAAGAGTGGAATGAATCTTGGAATAGGGAGTGGAACGACTATGAAGTTTTTTATTGATTGGCTACAAGAAGCAATTAAAAATGGAAATTTGGAAAATATTAAATGTGTGCCGACGTCTTTTCAGGTTTTTTTAATTTTAAGAATGGGGTGGCTGAAGAACAACCCCTCTTAATATTTTTATTTTTGTCAAGTTAAAGTTTAATGACATTGGACCTTTTCAAGAAATTCGGGTTAAATAGTTAATAAGGCCATTAATTATCTGGAAATGAGAGAAAAACAACCTCTTGATATGTTCCAATGTCCGACGTAAAGAACCATAAACATTGTCAGCAATACTTTTACGGTTGAAGTTCTACCTTCCCTTCTGTCTTCCATCAATTGAGATTTTATGGTTCCCGTCACAACCTCCATTTTTAAATAATCAATTTTTCCCTAGCCTAAAATAATAGTTAAAAAGCCTGGGCCTGTTGGGTTCTGTATTTGATTTATTGACCTGGGCTGGACCCTGGGCCTGTAGTCTAAGAAAAACCCAGGGAGGTCAAAAAATGCCTAGTCCTGGACTCTGAGTACAGCGATAACCCAGGCCTTGGTCCAGACCCAGCTCGATCTCTATACTCATTTACAAATCTACTTCGATTATTTTCGCTTGTAATTTCTTTTAAATTCAATCCAAAATTCTTTTATTTTTAATTTTAGACTCGTGTTTGGTTAAATAATGCTAATTTGCCTGTTTACTGTTTAGATCAACTTAGCAATTTAGATTTGGCTATTGACGGTGCTGACGAAGTTGATAACGATTTAAATTGTAAAATTAAATTATTTGAAATAAAAAATTTAAATTTAAAGGTATAAAAGGGGCCGGTGGTTGTTTATTACAAGAAAAAATTGTCCAAAATTGTGCTAAACGTTTTGTTGTTATTGGTGGATTTGATAAATATTCTGGAGTTTTTGGATGTGTTGCAAATAGTATTCCAATTGAAATTGCTCCTTTAAGTCTTGTCCCTGTACAGAAATGGATTACTGAAAAACATGGTTTTTAAATTTATTTTGTAAAATTTTAAAACGCCGAATTTTTGGTTAACTATACTGGGACCAGAATCTTTGAGAAACCAGAACCACTCTTAGAAATTTTTGGAAACCATTAAAAACAGAACCAAAATATTTACATATTAGGTGCTAGCAAAGGCGTATTCAGAGGGTCGATTTCAGGGGGGCCAACGTTAGGCGTGCGCCAAAGTTTTGGCGTTCCGAACATAAACCGCGGGCAAGTCCTGAATACGCCCTTGGGTGCTAGAGAACTTTAAACTACTTGAATAGAACGAAATCGACGGCTTGGAAAAGTGTCCCGTCTTTCATTTCTATACATGTTCTATAAATTATCCCTAAAATTTTTTATATCATCTAATGCTTTTAGATTAATTTTAAAATTGTTTAAAGGAGGAAAGTGTATATTGAGAATGGATTCTCGAAAATGTTTCCCAGTAATTACAGAAAATCATAATTATTTGGTATATTTTTAATTATTTTTTTAAAAATATTTTTAATGTTGTTTTTTTAGTTAGATTGGCATTTTCCAATACCTGAAAATGATAATTTTGATTGGAATTTAGTTAATAATAGTTTGTTGTGTATTCCAGGTTTATTTGCTATTTTTTAAGGTTTAAAAAAATTTTTTAGGTGTAACAGAGACGGGATTATTCCTCAATGTTATTGATGCTGCTTATTTTGCTACTCCAGAGGGAGAAATAAAAAAAGCAACAAAATAAATTCGAATTTTAAAAAGTTTGTGTTTTTGCTCATGTCAGACATTCCCTTGCCTTTTCTTTTTAATTTTTAATGCCTCAGAACCAAAAAGACTAATTTTTGTTTTAAATATTTTTTATTTTTTAGTTAGTATTTTTAAATTAAAACCCTCCATAGTTTACGAAAATATTTTCTTTCAAAATTATTTTTATTTAATCAGACCTCAATTTACGTACATTCTCAATTTTTGAAGTTTTTTTTCAATTTGGTTGGCCATGGATTTTTTTTAATTTTAGTTAAATATTTTTCTTAATTTACATTTTCTGGCTGCAAGAGTTTTGTATATAATTGAGGTCTGACTGAAAAAAATATTTTATAAATTTATCAACTTTCATTACTATTTTTGTTTATTATGGAGAGCTTCACTTACAAATTAACAAAAGAATGGAGGGAGATGAAAGAGACTATTTGGGTTTATGTGGAAGTAGGAGTAGAAAAGTTTTCTGGAACTCACAAAACCAAAAACCCAAAATATTTTTTAAATTATTTATATCCCTTCTTTTGTTTTCCTTCATTTTTGTAAATTAAATATTTAATGTAATTAATAAATTGTTGTTAAAATATGAAATTTTTTTTAAAATTTATTTTTATTGTTAAAAATACAATCGAAATTATTTTTAATTAATTTTGTTTTTTTTTAATTTAATTTTTAAAAGATTTATGCTTTTGAGTTTGGCCAGACTTTCTAGGCGACCCGATACAAGACCTTTATATCGCCGTTTGCTTACAAATCGACGTTTGGATATTTTGCATTTGAGTGAGGTTTTTAAAAAATAATTTTGGGGATTTTCTTGGTTTTTGAGAATTTATTGTTGGGAAATTTTAGAAATTTTTATTTTAAAAATTTATCTGATTTTTTAAATTTATATTTGTTAACTTTGGACTAGGTTTGTTCACTACTTGTCATTAAGCGGTATCCCCGGTTTTCAAATGTTTCATATTTCATGGCTTTAGGATTTGAGTTTTAGCTAAAGAAAGGTTCTAGTTCGGAGTAATTTTTCTAGAAAAATCACTCATAATTTTTTAAACTTCATAAAATGGTTAATTTTTGGCACGAAATATATCAAAAATTTTAGTTTGAAAACAAGTCATTAACAACCTTTAAGCATAAATATTTAAAAAATTTTCTTCAAATAATTATTTTTTAGGTATTGTCAGATTCATTACTCTCGCCTTTTTGCCTTACACTTCTTCATTTATTGTTACAACTGGTTTTATTTATTATCTTTACGAAAAACCAATTAAGAAACAAGAAAGGCGACGTTTGGAATTTGAAATTTTACAGGCTCAATTGGCTGGGTTTAAATTTAAAGAAGAAAATAATTAAAATGAATGTTGTTGGAAAGGTTTGTTTTTGAATTAATTTTTAAATATTTTTCTTTAAAAATACACAAATAATTGTTAGTTTTAGAAAGATGGATAGGTGTCAATAAAGTTAGGATCAAATAAAGTTTCCCCATTGAATTTAGACTGTAAATGGCCAGTTAAGGGTAGATTCCAATCAATTTTTCGATAAAATTTCATAGCCCAAAATAGTCAATTTGGTAAAATTGTGTTTCGGGTACCACCTCCTTTTTCTTCCTCAAAGTATTAAAAATGGTTTTTTAGGACCTATGGTCCTTGCGTCGTGTACTATAACTCTGAGTGAGTAGGGTCTTCTATTCCCAAAAAATTTTAAAGGAATAAGATTAACTTGTTTTGAATAGTAGTAGTGGTACACACCAAACGTTGGCATAGGTTAATTGCAGAACCTGGGGACTGTGTCTTTTAATACATTGAGGAAGAAAAAAGAAGAGGGTATACGAACTTCAATTTTACCGTCAATTTTACATATTTTCATGTTCAAACTTTCCATTATTTTTAGTTAAAACCTAAAAATTTGAATGTTTTTGTGTCAGATTAACATTCTTTGTTTTCCATTTATTCAATTAACTTTTAATTTATTTTATTCTTTTTCAAGGCCAAAAAAATAGGAAATATTTATAGCGGTGTTGGTGGTCGATGGAAAAGTAATTTTATTTCGGAATTAGCCCATACATTAATGAGAAATGATTTGTCACTTTTTATTTTTGGTTTTGGTATTGGGGCTGGATTAGAATTAATTAAAAATCATTTAATTATTGGACAAGTTTCTTTTTACAAAGTTTTTCGAGAAAAGAATGTCCCTAGAGAATTGGAAGGGTTTGAAAATGAGTTGAAGGAAAGAGAACAAAGAATTAAAAATAGTTTAAAAAGAATGAGAGAAGAAAATATGAAATTAAATTAAAATATTTTTTCTCTTAATTTGTTTGTTTTTGCTTTAAAATTGTTGGAGGGAAAGATTAAATGATTGATTTGTCCCCAGAAAAGGAAAATATAAAAAATTGTTTTGCCAAAGCATAATCGAGTGTGTGTGTTGAGTTGAAAATTCAGATTATTCGATTTAAAAATAATCCAGATCTTCTAGGGACTAGTAATCTTCTGAATTTGTTTCTCTTTGATAAAAAAATTAGTAGAATTTAAATATTTTTTGTTTTCTTTGTTTTAATATTTTACGGAAAATTTTAGGAATTTAATTTTTTGAGGAATTAAAATTAGAAAAAGCCAACAAAAATCGTTAATATATTTTAAATTGATATATATTAATTAATATTTAAACTTTACTTGAAAAACAACTATTTAATTTTTAAATAAAATTGAAAATTGTTTTTTTTTGGAATTAAAAAAAATAATTTTTCCTCTCATTTTCCCCAAATATTTCCATTTTCTTTATTAGAGCCTCCAAGTCGAAGTGTAAACGAAGCTTGTATTTCATTATTTTGTTGTTTATTATTTTCACCTAATTCATCAAGTATTGCATCCAATGGATGATTATTGTTATTTTCATTTATTTTTTGTTTTTGTGTAGTAGTTATTGGGGGACGGAAATTTCGAAGGGAAATTTGTCTGACTTTAAAAATTAAAAAATTTTTTTTTGAAATTTAAAGGGTATTTTAGACGCAGCAATGTGTGGACTCGAATATAAAAGACTAAGGGACATACAAGGAGCTGAAGAAATACAAGAATTTTGTAGGGGTAACCCCGATGAGTAACTTCTAAGAATTTTAGAATTTTAGCTTTTTTTTATCATAAAATTTCTGATCCCTCACCCAAACATTGATGCATCCAAATAACCCCATACGCTTCACAAATTCTGAACAGAATTTTATAAAAATAGAGATTATTCCCCATTATCCATTATTCTCCATTTCTTCAATTCTCTTACCCGGAATTGCTCTCCTTTGTGTTTGTGGACGTTCTTCGTCTTGTATTATTGCTAATTTTTTCATTGTCACCTATCAAACAAATAAATATTTTCTAAATTATTTATTAATTTAATTACCATCATATTAGCCAATGTTTTACATCTTCTTAAAAACCCATCCACCAACGGCACTTAAAAATTAAATTTTTGTTTAATTAAATTTTAAATTAAAAAACATTTTTCTTGTAATAAACGTTCCTCTCTAGCCATTCTTTCCATTGTTTGTCTAATTTCCATTTCTATTTTTCTTTGTAAAATGGGTATTTCAACTGTTTAAAAAATATTTTTAATAATTAAAAATAAATTCAGAGAAATTAAAAATGAAAAAAGGAAAAAAGATTTCCATTAAAAATCCACATAAATTACATATCTGGGAAGGGAGTTAAACTCTTCTAAAGGGGTAATTTGAAAATTTAATTCTAGTAGCGAATATTTCCTTCGAAATCTCGGGGTCAACCCAAAAAACCTACAGATTTTTAAAGCGAGTATCAAGAGAGAATATCAGGTATTTGGCGGGAATTAGGGGGGATCGACGGATTTAGTGTGATTGGAGGGGATAGAGATCTTTACAAATTCAGAGTTATGGCCTCCTTAATCCTCAAAATCCCTCGATATTCGCTAAATTTGTAGGTCTTTTGGGGTGGGCTCGAAATTTCGATCTGGGAAAAAGTTAATTTTAGGCCAAAGATTTAAAAAAAGGAAGGGAACTCGAATTTATCAACTAATGTGAAATTAAACACTTTCCAAACAAATTTATTTATTTCAACTTCCAAACAAATTAAATTAAGCACCTTTCAATTCCACAGATTCCCGCCCAATTTCCCCCAAAGCCGTAGTTAATTCATTAACTTCATCTAATTTCAATCTTCTTGTAGAATTTAAAACAGAACTTCTCGTATTCTCTAAATTAGATTCAAAATTTTTTAAAGAAGATTGGACATTAAATAATCTATTTAAATAATTTGTAATAAATAAATTTTGTTGAAATAAATTTGTATTTAAATTGGTTGTTCTCTTTATTTGATTTAATACATCTTGTATCATTTCATTTCCATTTAATGTGTTTCTCTTTTTTAAAAAGAATTAAATTTATTTTTGTTTGGGTACATTTTTGAGATAATCTGAGCTGTGGGAGTAAGGGAAAATCGAAATGTGGAATATCTGAGAAAGAAAAGTTGTGGACTAAACATAGGGAATTATTAACTCAAGAACAATTATTAATTCAACTCGTAGTAAGGAGAATTACCAATGCAAAGATTAATGTTATAAAATCTAACGGAGCTCTGATCAATTAGTGTTGCTAATTCAATTTTGTTTATTAAACACAATAAATAGTCATTTTAGTGTTGTCGGTTTAAACTCGATCCGAACCGAAATTTTCGGTTCGTTCACTCGAATTTGGTGCCGAACCCTAGTCCCCTTTTGACCCGCCTGTTTGCACCTATTATTTTTCCTATATTCTTTTAAATATCCCAAACTTTTAAAAGTCTTAAATTCCAAACAAACAAAAAAAACTTCCTTTACCTGAACATCATGTTTAAGTAAATCCAAATCCCCTTTAATCACCTCCAATTCATTAATTATATGCCCCCATTCCTTAAAATCATTCTTAAATCTATCAAAACATTCAGATCCATTAGAAAGTGTTGTTGAAGTTGTGGAATCAGCCAAAGCTAGAGCACCGTCAAATTGAAGCATTTGACGTTCAGAATTATTGTTAACATTTCCTTCTCGATAAGGCAATAGAGCACATTGAACTAATGAACATAATGTAGCCATTTGACGTTCTAAACTGTCAACCTTTTAAATTTAAAAAATGTTAAATTTGTTTTTCTTTTTTCATTAATTTATGTTTTTATCTCTCCATTACAACAGTGAAAGAAGATACTTCGCTTACTAAGTACTTCGCTTACATGTTTGGAGGTGCTCTATCACTTGGGGCAATAACTTAATGCTTTCAATTTCTCCTTATATTTAGTCACCGCGTAAGTGTTTAAAGCTAGGCGAATTATCCTTATGTTTAAACGCTTTGCTTTCTCCATATTTCATCAAACTGAATTTCCAGAAATATGGGTTAAACAAACAATTGAGAGAATGAAGATAGAGATGTAGTTCTGGTATTAAGTATATTTCACTGGAACCAAAATCTTGACCTGAACCGGATCCAATTTGAGCTCCGGATCCCGGAACTGGAACTAGTATTAAGTGTACCTACAAGGATATAAATACATTTATCCATCACTAACTACAACAATTTTCTTTTTATTTCCAATACCTTTCTACGTGTTTCTTCTTGTTGGTGTTGTTCAACAATTTCTTCCCTTGGAGTGCTCGATCCCGATTTTGTAGTATAATAAATAGGTGTTTGATTTCCCCCAAAAGAACAAGTAGAAGAATCACTTGTATGTCCCCCATCAATTAATATTCTCCTTTTTTGTTTGTTTTTATTAAAATTAGAGCCTAAAACGGATGCTGGTCTAATAATTTGTTGTTTATTTAATTCATCCCCCCATTCATTAATTTCTGGTTCACTAAGACATTCAATTATTGGGGCATTATTTCGACGGTTAAATGAAGGCGAAGAAGGCAAATTTTGTTCAAAAAGTCTTTAAAAGTAAAAAAAACATTTTTAAAAAAGTATTTTTATTTGCCCTTCCTTTTAACTTGGGTTGGTTAAATTTAAAATTAAAATAAAATTTAACGGTTAACCAAATAGGAGCCAAAAACTTGGGGGTATATCTGTTAATAACCGCTGTGCCCAACCCTGTTCTTAACCTTTACTTTGGGGGTTCTCTGCTACATTTCTCCTGCAGTTATTACTAGGTGCCTTCGTCCGCCATGTACAGCCTGGGCCCGTAGTCACCTGACCAGCAACCATCGTCTTATACTACGGGCCCTGAAGGTTTCCCTTCCTCCTTATACGAATTAATGCTTGGTTTATCTCTTTGTGAAGGTCAATTAATTTACCTTAAAACACAAGAATCTTCCAAATCCTCCAAATTCTCCAATTCATAAAACAATCCGTGTGGAGAATTTAATTTTTGTATATAAATCTTTACATTATTTGAATGTAAATGTTTGGATTCTAATAAAGGAAATGAACGCAAAAATAAACTTTTTAAATGTTCTATTGAACGTAGATTAGGGGGAAATGTTGAACGTTTAGTTTCTCCTTGATGCTCCAAAAATAAATAAATTGGTGATGAGGATGATAAACCTTTTAATTAATAATAATTAGTAGAAGGGGAGTGATAAGATAGAGGAGAGTGATATCTTTTGATTATAGATGTAACGAGGATTTATTTTTAGTGTAACCTCCATTCCCCGCGAATTTAGAATTCCCGATATTGGAGGGAGAGACTCTTAGAATAAAGTTACTTTCATAGACATTCCTTTCTAATTCCCCTTTCTTCCTTCAAAAATCTCTATCCTCAATCCCCTTATTGTAAATTTCTAAATTTTTAGTTATGTAATTACCTGCTCTTTGTCTACTGCTACATTCAATAGGTTCGTCAAACTCATTTGACTCTGAATTTCTCATTTGTCGTAATAATGAATTTGCTCTTTGACAGTTATTCTTAATTTTTTAAATTTATTTTTTTTTAAATTTTATTAGAGTTTTTTGAGGGGAGCAATTAACATTTAACGCCCCCCCCCCCAATTCGCTGCGCCCAAACATCCCCTTCTTTAATTACTTACATTATTTCGATTAGGCCTTGGTGGTTGTGAATTTTCTCCAAAATTATTTTTATTATCTTGATTACTAGCAATCCAAGTATTTTCATCAGAAGAATTATTTCCATTTTGTGAATAATAAATTGAGGGAGGGCTTATTTGAGAAAATGAACGCCTTGGGGCCGGTTGGGGAGATTTTGGTTTTGGAGGTAATGCTGCAGCGTTGCCAGAAGGAAATGAATTTGGCAGAGGTGGGCGAGGAGGAGCTGAAGGTGGAGACAGACCATTTGGAGAGTCTAAATAAAAGGGGAAAATATTTTTAAAAGAAATTTGTGTATATTCTGGCGCGGTAATGTTACGGCGCTGACTTAATTACTTGACCCTACTTTATAACAACACAAAATCTAAAAGTTGTTATTTTTTAATTTTTACGAAAAAATCAACAACTTATTAATTTGAAAGTACTAAATATCCCTCCCCTATTACCCTCTTAAAAATTAAAATAATTAGGTATATGTATAAATCCCGCCATAATCTCCTTCCTGGCCTTCACTGAAGCGAACAGCTCTTTGTCTTCTTCCTGTCATTTTTGGTGTAGTTTCAATAATTTCTCCATCAAATAAAGGATTAGGAAATTTTTTAGCGTGAAATTCTGATTCTCCTTCTTCGTCTGTTGACTCTAAACCGTCATCCAATCGAGGAAAACGTTTTAGGCGGACTTGTAATTTGGTAAAAAGAGAGGAAGGTTTGGGCATATTATTTATCTTTCTTTACTTTTTAAAAGTGTAAAATGAAACCAATAAATGACCAGAAAAAAAAGTTTTGAAAAGAAAAAGCTGACAACGATTTATTTTTACACGGGAATGGCCAATATTGAAGGAAGGAAAGGTTTGAAAGAAAAGAGAGGACAATTCACGGAAATGACAAATCACTGAATGGTGACTGGATTTTCTGAAATGGTCAGGAATTCAACAATTTGGCTTATTAAATTAAACTAACAGAATTTGCAGATAAATTAGTTTAAAACATAAATATTTCTGATGATATTTAGAGAATTTTCTTATTAAATAAATTATTATTTTTGACTTTCGTGTCAATTAGGCGAATTGATCAGTTGGTGAATTGATCCCTCTAAACAGTTTTGAGAAGAGAGAAAATTGAAGATCTTTAGGGGCAATGGATCGGTCGAGAAAACTTAAAGAAAAATTCTTTTTAGCAAATAAAGGTATAGTTAAAGAGGCACACACTTTACAACAAAACAAAATAGCAATAATAATAATAACAAGATTAAGTAGATTTGTGTGAAAGAAGAAATATATTTAAAGCTAAAAAGCTAAAGAAGAATTTTTAAGTGGAAGGAAGAAGTTGGTATAAATTGTTTTAAGTTGAATTGATAAAAGGGAAAAATATTTTTGAAGAGAAACGTTGTTGGGGGGATTGAAGGAAATAAATAAAAATATATTTATGGCAACATTAATTTTAAAAGAATTTAAAAATGACGTTGAATTATATTTTTAACAATTTATTTTAGCAAGTAAAAAGAAATAGTAAAGGAATTTTCTTGGAGACAAATTTTGTGTTTTTAAATTTTATTTTTAAAATAATATGTAAATTTTTCAAATCTTTTAAAAGACAATTTTTTTATTTTAATCTGTAAAAATCGTTCACATTATTCTCCCTAAACTCTCCCAAATACTATTGTGAAAAAGTTAGAATTATGATAACCGAAAACTCCCATTCTTAAAAATTTTTTTATATCAAAAACAATATTACTCTACCTTTATTTAAAATTCTTCTTCTATTATTATTTGTCTTCATTTTCCTTTCTCCTTCATTTATTTTTTCTGATTTAATTTGAATACAACGTTCACACAAATCATCCCCAAAAGGCATAGAAAATACTTCATTAATATCACATCCATAATCAGATCTCCAAGTAGTTACTGGCCGCTGTCTAATACAATTTAACAACATTTTACCTACTAAAATATATTTTAAATTTTAGACGTTTTCTGTTGGCACTATTTAGAGAAAGAATGTTTGAAAACCAAATAAATGTGTTTAAAAAAGTAAAGAAGGCCTAAAACAATATTAAACTTTATTATAATAGAATGACTTCAAAATGTTCTAAATTATAAGGGGCATTGAATAATAGCTTGACTGTATATTTAATTAAAAGAAATAATTTAGTAGAGGCAAAGGTGTTGTTCAAAGTTTTTTTAAATTTAAGAATTTTCAAAAATTAAGAAATTATGGCAAAAATGTTAGAGATAGCATTGGAGGTTCCTCTGGGGCGGTATGCAAAAAAGGAGGTAGGGGTTAACCAACCCTCAGCTGCGGGTAGGTTAACCCAGAACCCTTATTCAAAAATGGAGGTAGGGGTAACCCGCAGCTATGGTTAGTTACTCGGGTAATAGAACCCGCAGCTGCGGGTATGGTTCTAACCCTTATTCAAAAATGAGGGTTGCAGGTAATAGAACCCGCAGCTGCGGGTAAGATTTTAACCCTGCTCCGATGAGGGTTAAAATCTTACCCGCATCTCTTTAAAAATTTTTTATAAATCCAAACTCAATCGAAAAATTACAAATTAAATATTTTTAGATAGATTAGAGTGTGCTCTATTTTTTGATATAATTTTTAAAAATTTTTGTTGAAAAATAAATTTACTATAAATTTTCGCGTAAAGTACCCCATTTTTGAGCAAAAAAGGGACTCATTCTCTCCAATAGGCAGCTGCGGGTAATCATCGAGTTCTGGGTCGATTTTTTTTTGAATAAGGGTTAGCCCTCAACTGAGAGTTCTATTACCCGAGTAATAGAACCTGCTAGACTTACAGGTTCTCCCCCGCTTTTTTGCATACCGCCCCTGGGGGACTGGAGTTTTGTACGGGAATCGAGACAAAAATGAGATTTTTATTCGAGATCCCGTCTCGGTCAGATCCATAATTAATAATTGATGAACAAAAATTATAAATTAAATTATAAATTAATCTGTTTGTTAAAGATTAACCCAATGATAACTCCACCCAAAGGGGTTGAATTATTGTTACTAAATGTATGGATATACTTATATTTAGAGTTCAGCGGGATCGGGATCCCGGTCGGGATCGGGCGGGATTATCCCGGGTTTTTCGAATCCCGATCCCGATTTTTCTGATCCCGGTCCCGAAATAAATATCCCGATCCCGGCCAATCTCAATCCCGAGCCGGGATCCGGGATCGGGATCGGGATGTGCATCAGATCCCGATGCAAATCCCGATTTTATAAATTGACTAGAAGTCTGTGAAATAAAGTTAACAGAAGAGGGGAGACATGAAAGTAAGAAAAATTTTTGCCTGCGGCGCAGAAAATGGAAGAAATATGGCATCTTGACATCCAAATATGCCCCCTTAATCCCCTGAGCCGGAAAGTAAATTATGCGTCTATGAGACTTAAACTCAATATTTCAGCACCGCAGTGCAATTTTAGAATTATACTGAGTCGTATGTGAAGAAAATGAAAATTTAAAAATAAAAATTTTTTTAGTAAATCCCGATCCCGATTTTCTAATCCCGGTCCCGATTCGGGATCGGGATCTCCAGTCCAAATCCCGATCCCGATTTCGGCTAATCCCGATCCCGTGACGGGATCCGGGATCGGGATCGGGATCACCATTCCTAAATCCCGATCCCGGGTTTTTCTCGAAATCCCGATACCGCTGAACTCTACTTATATTAAATAACAAATTTAAAGTTATTAAACAAAAAAACAATTTCTGACATTGATTTATTTATTAATAATGCATGGAAAAGATGAGGAATAGACAAATTGTTTTGTTTTTTCAAACCACAAATCAAGAAAAAATGATTGGGCACAGTTGCCATCATTATTATTTATTATTTAAAAAATATTTGACATAATATATTTATATTAAATATGTGATATGCAAAAATATATATTTTTAAAATTAATATGCTGCCAAGTTTCATACAAAGGAATTATTCCAGGGAGTTTGAAGAAGTGCCCGAAATGTGGAAATGAATAAAGCATTCTCCAATATGTGGAATAAGCTAGGGTAGCACCCCGTCCTCCGAAACCCCAACCTCCGAAGGCTCTAATCCGGCAACTCCAGCCCCCGAAGGCTCGGGGTGCTACCCTAGAATAAACTACTAGAGGGTCGAATTTTGAGAGGGGTGAATTTTAGAAAAATCTAAAAGGAAAGAGGGAAGAAGTAAAGAAAATCCTCACAAATTCCTCTTTACATTCAAAAAAAGGATCAAATAATTATTTTTTAATTAAAAAATTAATTTTTTTTAATTTATTCTTCATCTACCAAAGAATTTAAACATTCCTCTTCTGGTAACGGCCTTCGTTTCCAACGTGGATTTGCTATTAATAAAAATACACAAGCAGAAAACCCAATTAATGAAAATCCCAATAAATTAGAAAGTAATTGGCGTCCACAAAGTTCTTTCCCGATTGTCCAACAACTTTAGAAAATTAATTTAAAAAATTTTTTTCCAATTTCTATATACCTATGATGCCAAGCAGCATATTCAGAAATCCCCAATAAAGCTGTAACTGTGCAAGCAAATAAAATTAAAAGTCCCCCCAATTGGTGAAAAGGTAAAATTGCTCTGCGAAAATCTTGAGAAAGTCCTGGCCAGAAAAATGAAAGAAAACCGGCACCAAACTTTTTTAAAAATTAAAAAAAATGGAAGGGAAGGAGAGATTAGGAAATATACCTGAAGAAGATAAAAAATAACAGAAGATATTCCAATCCAAGAATGAAGAGAAACTAGATTGGGTAAAGGGTCATCCTCGCCTTGGCTGTTTTTATGTAAATCTGTTGAGGGGGAATTGTAATTAGGGTTTAGAAAAATTAATTAAATATATCCAGAGCAGGGATGTCACGGGTTGAAAAAAATGTCGGGTCGGGTTTCGGGTCGGGTTTCCAAAATTTTTCTCGGATCGGGTTTCGGGTTTCGGGTTGAGCAAAAAGTCGGGTCGGGTTTCGGATCGGGTTTTCAAAATTTTCTTCGGATCGGGTTTCGGGTTTCGGGTCGAAAAAAAGCTAAAATTTTGAAAATTTTGGAAGGCCAAGAAGCCAAAAATCTTCCCTTCTCAGCGCCGCAGGCGAAAATTTTGAGAATTCTTGAAGGTCCGAAGCCAGATTTCTTCCTTTTTCAGCGCCGCAGGCGAAAATTTTTAGAATTTTGGAAGATCATTAAGCTAAAAATCTTCCTTTTTTCTGCGACGCGGGCGAAAATTTTGAGAAAACTCGGGTCGGGTTTCGGGTCGGGTTTTGAAAAATAAAAATTCTCGGGTCGGGTTTCGGGTCGGGTTTTAGAAAATTTCTCGGATCGGGTTTCGGGTATCGGGTCGAAAAAAAGGCCGGGTTTCGGGTTTCGGGTATCGGGTTTCGGGTAACCCGTGACATCCCTGATCCAGAGATCTTTGTAAATAAAGATGGGAAGTGCTTAACTGGGGGCTAATTCACAATTGCCATAACACCGAAGGGATCCTACCAACACATAACAAAATTTTACTTCCCCCCATCCCAGCCTAAATTCTGAAAAGCCCAAAAATATAAAGACAACTCTAGACTTTAATCTATAAAGTCAGTTACTATTTAGTAGTCTTCACCGGAACTGAAATTTTGATAGGAGCCGGAATCGGATTTAATTTGAGTTCCGGATCCTGGAACCGAAACCAAAAAAACGCAGGAACTTTCCTGAGCCGGAACTTTCGGTGAAACTAATGTCTATATCATAAAATTGGCTGTTGAAAGGATAAACAAAAAACCAATTATTTCCAATAAAAATTCAAAAATAACCATGAGAATCCCAAACAGCCTTTAGGGCAATTAAAACTAATAAAAGAGCAACAGAATGTGTTGATAAATGAAGTAACTTTTTTTAAAAATTTTTTAAAATTAAATTTTTATTTAAAAATTACTTTAACAAATCGTTTACGTTCATTTCTATAAAAATATTAAGGGATTTAAAAAAAAATAAAAAAATAAATTTACCGAAAAACTCGATAGACTAGACTTAAAAAAAGGAATTTTAGAAAAATTAATTTAAAAATAAATTATATTTTTCATACATAGATTCGCCTTGAAGAAAAATAACAGCAATCACCATAAACTAAAATAAAAATATTTTTAACTAGTTATGTAGATTAGAGGTCGGTAAAATTGCTTTCCCGGGATCCTAAAAGGATTCTTTTCAAAAATTTTTACGGGACAGGATCACGCGGGATTAATCCCGTTCATCGCTTAAAATACGGGATTTCGGGACAAGATCCCGTAAAATCCCGTAAGGGATCCTGTCCCGTGTCGATCTCTAATGAAAATTATTTAAAAATTTTCAGACTCAAATAATTTTTATTTGGGAGATTTTGGGAGAAAAAGAGAATTAAAGAGTACATTAGAGTATTAAATATTTAATTAAATTTTAATTTTTTTCCAACCGTTGGGTGATAATGAAATTGTTTTGAAGGGTTTTCACTCCAAGAAAACCCTCCATCTTCAAAAGCCCCCATCCAAATAGCAACACCAAAAACTGCCAAAATTCCAAAACATTGGGAAAGAATAAATAAATAATTAAATAATTTTGTGCTTTGCCGTTCATCCAGTAAAGGTGGGGATTCGAAAATTAATGACATTAGAAAGAAATCTAAAATATTTAAATTGAATGGATTGAGAGGAAATGTGAGCTTGGAATTAGGGTTGCAAGCTCGCTCGAACCGAAACACGACAGATCGAGCGAGCCAAGGTTTTTCAGCTCGAAAAGCTCGAAAACGGATCGAATCGAAAAAAACCAAGCTCGAAAAAATGCACCGAACGTCGGCTCGAACTGAAAACGGCAACCCTAATTTTAAAGATTTAGGGAATAAATAAAAAGAGAAGTTAAGAATGAGAATAATCTTAAGGAATCTTGGAAAACTGAGATTTTTAAGCCAATAAAATTTACGAATATTAAAGGACAGGTTAAGCATTTTTAAAGTTTCTGGCATTAAACAAAAACCTGTCTTTTCAATAAAAGGAAAATAAAATTAACTAAAAAAAACTTAGAAAATACTAGAGATAGACATATACACTCACTAGCTTTAATTGTTGGAAGGCTAAAGAAAAAATAAATAAAAATTACTACACAATTTTAGTTAAAAAAGACACAAGCGAGAATAGAGAATCGATGTATGTTGGGGGGTTGTTTATATATTTGGAAATGGCCTTTAAAAAAATAAAAATAATTTTTTTTGGAATTTTGTGTTAACAGAAATATTAAAAGAGAAAACTTTTTAATTTAAAAAATAATTTAAAGAAAACTAAAATTTATTCTTTAAAAAGAAAAATATTAAAAGGTTTGTTTTGGAATATTTTATTTAGAAGAGAAATCACAAAAAAAGGCTAAACTGGGTAACGGAATTTTAGCCTCCAAGTCTCATGTCAGAATTTCGGTAAAGGCTGTTTTAGGTCGAGGCCATTATAACTTTTAGCTAAAATAATCCTCCCATTAATAACTTTCGTTGATATAATAATATTTATGTCGGTTAAGAAGCAAGAAGGTTGACCCAAAAACGGCCTCGAAACTGAAACGGCGATTCTGAAAATCGTCCACTACCCCAATATTTTACCTTATATGTATTTTCTTGGATCCCAAATAAAAAAACAAGTTGTTTTCTTCTCGTTGGAAAAATCTAAAAACAAGTTATCCAACTTAAATATAAATCGGAAACTTGAAAAATCTTAAGAAAACAACTTGTTTTGTTTGTATTTCCCTCCAAAATTAGTTTAAATAATTAATTTCCAAAATTTAATTAAAAACCTAAATTAATCATTTCCTTCCTTCTTTATTTAAGTAAAAAGTACAGGCAAATCATCTTCCTCGTCTAACATATTACGAATTGGACGTCCATCATCTGGTTGTCTCTCATTATATTCATCTTTAGTTTCAGCCAAAGCTCTGTCTCTCTTCTTTTTTGCCTGAATTTTCTTCATTCGAAAGAATTCTTCTCTTTCCATTTCATCCAATTCTGTTACTAAAAATAAAAATTTTTTTAAAATGTTAAAATAAAATTCTAATCAGATTGAGTGGCACAACTAAAATTTAAATTTAAGAAAAATTCAAATTTTAAAGATAGGGAGAACCGGGAAAACATTCCCTTCCAAAAAATTTTCCTATTTACCCTTGGACCCACACTTGATCCAAAACTCTAAACTAACATTAGAAGCCTTCTAAATAAACAAAAAACAAACCAATATAAGTCAAAGTATTTTCAATTTTAGGAATAATAACATGTTCAATAGCATTAACACGTCGATTAGTAATTTTTATAGCTTCATCCAAAGTAATAAAACAAGTTTGTAATGTTGCAAGTTCAACCAATAATTCAATTGCTTTATTGTAATTCTAAAAAACAAATAAAAATATTTTTTCTTTAATTGTTAAAAAGTTTTCTATTAATCGATCGTTAACTAATTGTAAGTAACCAAAAATTTAAAAAAATCATTTTATGAGGAAATGTAACAGAAAGGGTTTTTCTTGATTTAAAAAATAAAATTTCCTAATAAAAAAACCTTTTTTAACTTCCCAATATTCGCTCCACCCTTTCCAAGACCTGTCAAATTATAAGCATCCCCATCCAACCCTTCACGCCTATGAGCTTCAAAAACGGGAAGAAAAACACCTAAAAATAATTATTTAAAAACAAATTTTTAGTTAAACAAACCAACAACATTATCTTTCCTCATTTTAATCTAAAAAATAAAATTTTAATTAAAAACAGACAAAAAAGCCTAACAGTGTATTGAGCCTGTGTAGAAACATTTTGAACGACATGTGGAGAAAAATCGCCAGCAGTAAATTTTGCTTCAGCTAAAGAAAAGGCCGCTTCTTTAAGTATTTCTGCCATCTTTTTCTTATTCTAAAATAAATTTATTTTTAATGAGTTATTAACTAAATATAAAGGTAAGCCTTTTGAGCATCTTAGAACCTCCAAAAACATCAAAAATTAAAAAAACCTCCGTAATTTTCTTCAGAATTTCACGAAAACGCAAGTTCAAAGCATCTGCCTTTTTCTTCAACAAACTATGCCCTTTCTGAGCCCCTTTAAGACGAGTCTTCATTACCGATTGTGCCCTTTTATTTGAAAAATAAATTTTAAAAAGATCTAAAAAACAGCTTACATTCGAGAAGGAAAAACAGCAATTCTATCTTTGCCTCCACCAGACATTTTTTTAATTAATTTTATTTATTGATATAACTATTCTAAAAATAAAAAGATTAAGAAAAACAAGAAAGTAACAAATTTAAAATCAAATTTAATGGAGGTCAGTTTAGCCATAAATTTAAAAATTAAGGCACGAGAATTTTTCGATCTTCCTTTAACTAAAAAGAATTTATTTTTGCAGTTGACGAGATAAATAATCAAAATAAACAAAACTAAAATTAATCACAACAAAAAAATTTAATTTGTCTCCGCGACCAAAAATCGTCAAAAATAAGATTTAAATTTCTGCCAAAAATAAATAAATTCGTTTCAAAAAATTTTTTTCAAAAAGGACAAAATTAAGAAATCGATCACGCGCGCGGCCACAACGGCGCAAAGCCATAACTATCTCTTTCTGGCTTTCTGGCCCTTATCAATTTTGGACCAATCTCTTTAGCTTGACTAGTTGAATTGTTTAATAAACTAAATTTGTTAAGATTTGGTAATTTTGAAGCAAGTTAAGGCTTTGCGCCGTTATGGCCGCGCACCTTTTTCCCTTTTGTGCTATACCCCGATCATGTGCACCAAAGCCATGTGAAGATCAATACATATTTTTTAGAAAAGTAAATTCATGTTGGCAAGGAAGGTTATTGATCTATTAAATTACCAATACCTGACAAATATTTATAAAACATTTTTAAATCCTTCTTTTTAGTCTAAAAAATAAACTTATTAAATTTTAAGTTTAACATTTAATAAAAAAAATTAAATAAAAATTTAACAAATTTTCATGGATTTGGCAAGTCCAGGCGATCCTTTGTCTAACAACGAGCTTATTCTTAGAATACAGGTATATAAAAAATTAAAAAAATTTTAATCTTTGATTGTCCCCCCCCCCCTCTCCCTCAACTTTATTTTTTTGCTTTGATCATGCCCTCCAATCCTTTTATTGGCATTTGAAGGAAATTTGTGAATACTGCGGGTTTGTTTCATCTATGAAACAAAAATTTCCTCAAAAATATACTTCACAATTAATCCTGAGAAATTAGAAAATTGCCGGTTTTGATTGTTGACTGTTAAAAATTGGTATATAAATGTGAACATAAATATTCTCATTTTAAAAATAAAATGAGCTTTAATTCCAAAAATCTTAATAAAATTTCTGATAAAATAATTGAAATAAAACCCTCCAAAAATAATGAAAATATTAAATGCGATAGGAAAATAAATTCCAGTAAAGACGGAGAGGATTGTGATGAGGTATTTAATTTTGGTGTTAAATCGAGAAATCAACACAAAATCTCGGTCACTGGAATCGAAACTTTTAGAGTTATTACTCTCGATTGATGGGGTCTGAAAAGATATTTGGGTTGTGAATTTATCTTCTCACAAGGGAACATTTTGAACTGTAGTCAAAAATTTCGGATTTTCTTTTGCACGATCGTGTAGAGCAAGGTCGATAACCTATTGCCAGTTTTTGGCTTTTTTGGCCCTGACCCCCATTCGAAAATTTTCCTGTGCAAGTTAAACTAATCTAAAATTTCCTTCAAAAATACTAAAAATCTTGGAAATTTTATAAAAAATACATATTTAACAGAAACTCGGATCTTCATTCACTTCTAGTATCGAAATATGTCAACAACAAATTTTAGCAATACTTGGAGATATACCTTTAGATACTATTTCTACTGCCAGACTGGTTAGTATTAAATGAAAAAATTAAAAAATTTAAATAAAAGATTACGGCGATGATTATATCTACAGGAGAATATTATTCTTCTTCCTCCTCTTCTTCATTTCCTCATGAAGAAAAAAGTAATTGGGATATGCTTTTAAGTGGACCAAATGTCACTTCAACAGCCATTCCTTATGATGGGGCTATTTTTGTAAATGCTATTCGAGCTATGGTTCGGGAAAGATTTTTTTTTGAGATTTATAAAAAAATTTTCAAGTCCCCAACGTTGGATTGGTCAGAAGTTCTCCAAACGTTGGATAATCAACATTTTTTTATCAAATCTAAAAATGCTTTACAATTACTTATGATTATTTTAATAACGGGAATTGCCCCAAATCCTTTCCCTATCGGACTAATTTATCGATTATGGGCTGGAAATAAAGGTGGACAACTTTCTTTGCTCAGCCAAATTATTCATCATCCTGATGTGGTAATTAACTAAATATTAATAGTTTATGAGGAATTTATTATCTCTTTGATATACACGATAGCGTGGATTACCCCCCTCCAAAAATTACCTCCCTCCAAAGATTTACTATACTAGCATTTTATTGCTTAATTCTAGTCTATCCTGGCAGCTAAATTATTCTCTTTTCTTGCCTATACCCCCATTTTTAATGTATATATCCTGCCTGGATTAACAACGTCTTAGAAATATGTATTTCTGACTACTAACCTTGAAATTCAATTCTAACACTAAAATCTAAGGGTAAAATACGTCTCCCCCCTCCCTCCACAAAATTTATTTACTATTCCTTTCTTAAATATGTATCCCAATCCTTAGTATTCTTTCAAGTCCTCTTATTTGTCCTCCTATTGTAAAAGATAAAAAAATTCTCTATAAACAGTTAAATTTTCTAAAAATAATTTTTTCTTAATTTTTCCGTTCTACGTTCTCGACTATCCACACCATCCTGTTGGCAATTTGGGATGTTTAAAAGTATTTCCAGACGAATCAAACAGAGCTGTGGGGATGTGGAAATCTCTTGATTTAGTTGAAATTATATTTCGATTGGGAGATATTCCAGCTTTGAGTAATCAAGTATTGACTTTATTGAGAAGAAGGTTTTTTGTTTGGATTTTGTGTTGATATTATGTTTTTAATTTTCAGTCCAGGACCGATGGCTTTATGTCCAGATTTACTTTTCCTTGGTGTTTTGCAGATAAGTGTATGTATATTTAATTATCAGAATTCTAAGATATACAGGGTGACAAGAAAGAAATGGGGCACACATTTTATGCCATAACTTTATTCAAATTAGAGATAATAAGATCAAAACAAGCTTATATGATAGAGAATTAAACAAGGAACAGATATTATCAAAAGTTTTCTAAGTGCCCACACTTTGCTCGGAAATAGAGTTGAATGCGCGCGGAAAAATTTTAGGCAAAAGTTCGGACCTACATGGTTGGGATTTTCTGGGCGAGTGATTGACGAAGCGACTCAAAACTTCTGTTTTATTAAGAACTGACCCTTGCCTTCAAAACAGAATAAAAATTAAATCCAAAGGATTCAAATCCGATGAGTACGGTGGCAATATTTGAGATGGGTTAAAACCGGTTAAATTGGCTGCACGCCAGCCCTGCACTTTAAAGGTCTTATTAAAAAAGGAAGAATTCTAATGAAGGATCCCTTCCATACGCCAAAAGTGGCTTCAGATCCAAGGCTGTAAAACATCTTGAAGGATTTCCGGTAAATCCACGAAAACCCCCAGGATTCACGAAAATTAGGGGATTTTGACCCTTTTGCAAATAACAAACTATATCATTAAAGAAAAAAGGTTTTGGGAATCAGTAACAATTGGATCAGAAAGAGACTTTGGGGTACAATATCTGTCATTTTTATTAGTTTGAGATGTTCCGTTCATAAAAAAATTTCCGTCTGAAAAAAATTTTTTTGACTTGCGAACTTTTGCCTAAAATTTTTCCGCGCGCATTCAACTCTATTTCCGAGCAAAGTGTGGGCACTTAGAAAACTTTTGATAATATCTGTTCCTTGTTTAATTCGCTATCATATAAGCTTGTTTTGATCCCATTATCTCTAATTTGAATAAAGTTATGGCATAAAATGTGTGCCCCATTTCTTTCTTGTCACCCTGTATTTAACAAATAAAAATCAGAAAAAAACACAAAATAAGTATTAGTAGAAGAGGAACGCTATTTTAATTCTCTAACAGAAAATTTTGATTTTAGGAAGTGTATTTTCTTTGTATTTTTTAATAATTTCTGATTTTTTAATTTATAAAAATCAGAATTTATTTAAAAATCAGAACTCTTTTTATTAAATTGGAATTTGTTTTTATATTAATTAGAATTTTTTCCTCAGTCAGAATTCTCTCCTCAATTCTTCAAAATTTTATCAAAATAATTTCTGAATTTATTTAGATGCCAATGACACAATTTCGTGTTCATGTACTTAAATACCTCGTTTCTGTTTTATTATCTGGCCATTCAAATGCCGTCCCAGTATTTCAATTTGCTTGGAATTTCGAAAATCACCGTGTCCAAATGCGCCAAATTTTGTTTGGTTCAATGGCCGCTTATTATTCACAAAATCCGGAAGACCAAAGCCGTTTAACCCGAATTTTGGAAATTACACACGAATTGAAAGGGCTGAGTGAATTGTTGAGTATAAATCAATTCCCGTTTGTTATTGACATGGCTATTTTGGCTGCGAGAAGGGATTTTTTGAAATTGGATAAATTTATTGAAGATAAATTAACTGAACACGGTGAGAAGGAAAGAATTGAATTATTTTGAGTAGAAAATACGAATTAATTAAATTTACTTTAAATTATTGTCCTGGGTTAGAGGAATTTTTGTTTTAGGGATAGTAGCTGAACAGAATTCTGTTTAAGCAATCCTTATACCAATTGTGAAGAATCTGTTAGGAGTCTGACTCCTTCAAAACCTTTCTTTTCCTCTTCATTCCCATTCCATTCATTCCTTGTAGACCCTCTTATCTCCTTTTTGACTTTAGAAATTAGTTAATTTCTCCACCTTGGGGATGATCTGGAGCTATCCTTCTCCCGTTATGCTTATTCCTAACTAAAATCCGAAACAAATAAATCAACACCTTTATATATAGGAGAGCGATTTGCACAAGATTTGTGTCAAGCTATGAGAAGGCGATGTCCCGGTCTTGGAACTAACAACCCATTATCAACAGAAAACTTCCAATTAATATTCTCAGCATTACAACCAAGAGCAACTGCTTGGCCAATAATAGCCACAGAATTAACTCAATTAATTGGATTGCTTAGAAGCAAGGCAAAAAACAAATTTATTCATTTTTCAAAATATTGAATTAATTTTTTAAGGCTATTCCAAGGACAGGTACTTCATCAACATCTTCAACTTCAACATCTTTCATGGGAGGAGGAGCTCTTCCATTTATGCCTATTAAAATGAATGAAGGAAGGACATCTGCAGGAACACCAGTTATTGGATCTGGGGCAGCAGGAGGAGGAGGGCATATTGGAACTCCAAATACACCAACATCAAACCCTTTTACTCTTTTCCAACAAAGAGATCAAATTATGCGAAATTTACGTTCAACACCTGGAAATGAATTTCGAAGTCCCGACTTTCGAAATTTGTCTCATTTGCACAGTGGATCTCCTAGCCATGGAAATGTTGATTTTGGAGGTCTGATTGGTGTAAAAATTTAAAACAAAAAAAATAAGTAGCTTAATACCAAAAAGTCACAATACCTAAATACCTAAATATACCTAAATACTAAATGGAATACCTAAATGGAATACCTAAATACCTAAGTAACTTAAAGATACTGTCAAAGATTTAAAAAATCGCTTGAAAAATCATTCCAATAGGATTGGCATTTTGTCAATTTAAATTTGGACATTTTGTCCTTTCTAATTCAAAAATTTTCTCCAATTTTCTTTTTCATTTTCGTTTGTTTTCGATATTTTTAAGCGGTACTTTTTAAGAAATTTTAAATTAATTATGTATGACTTTACTTAAAAACTCAAATGCTACAACCAACAAATCAATACCTGACTTATTTAGATGACTTGAGCACTGTTGTGTTTGCTGAGGAAATTCAGGAAGAAGCAAATTCTTATTTTCAACAAGTCCTTTCTTTTTTAGTTTTGAATTTATTGATTATTTTAATTTAAAGATTTATGCTCCAAATGGACGGATGTCTGTTGCAGAATTTATTTCAAAGCTTAAATCATTCAAGATCTCCGCTAATCCTCGGGATAGGGTAAGTTATATATTTCTGTGTAAGTTTTGTCTGCGATCGATTAGAATGTCTGAAACCCCATCATTGATCGTTTTTTACATACTTCGTTTTTCGTGTTCTCTTGTACTATGTATAGAATATCTTGTTCATTAGACTCTCTCCAATTATAGACAAAACTTGGTCTTTACCTAACGTACTTATATTCTTTTATTCTAGGAGCTTCTCCTCTGTGTTATAAAAAATCTGTTTGACGAATACAGATTTTTTCGCGAATACCCTGAGCGTGAATTGCGAACAACGGCAGAAGTCTATGGAGGCATTATAAGAGAAGAAATTGTTGAGTAAGTTTTCTTGATATTTTTTTTACAAATTTAAATTAGTTATAGACAAATTCAATTTGCTACGGCCGTTCGCCGTGTTATTGAGTCATTAAATGATGAACCTGGAAGTATGCTTTGGACTTTTGGAATTATTGCTTTAAATAGCTGTCGAGCAATTCTTCATAAGTATCCAAAATTTTGTGAAATGGTTGTTGCTCTTGAAAGTTTTAATCGCTTTCCTTCTGGGCTGAAAGACTATTTGACGTTTGGAGTGAAAAGTCAACTTCCTCCAACACACAGTGGTGACAGAGGTGATATTACTTGGACATCTGGGCAATCTTTTATTCCAACTGGAGGGATGATTCAAGCTTCGCCCTTTAATATTCCAATGATTGGATCGACACAGCCTTTGTCAATTCCACCAAATATTGGAGGGATGAAGTTTTCTGCTCCAAGAGGACTTAATGCGGTAAGAGGACTTTCTTCATTTTTCAAATCTTAATAATCCATCCCTTTTAATTTCAGGGAAATTCTATGTTAAACGTCACCAATGTCGACATTCTTGTTAGTGCGACCGAGAGAGATGGTACACAAGTCAAACAGCCTCCACAAGTTGTTTTTGAAAAAGTTGCTTTTACTTGCAACAATCTGTGTACTAACAACCTCATGGAAAAGGTTTTTTTTCTTTATAAAAATTTGGGCCCTTTCCCGATCAAAACTAACAAAATTTATTTCCTCTTACTTTTCGTGTTTACTTGGTTCCCAAATTCTACCATCCTTCCTTGATATACTAATCATAGAACATTTTCAGACTCAAGAAATCAACGAACTCGTAAAGGAAGGTGGTGAAGAGTTTAACAAATGGTTTGCCCAATATCTGGTCATGAAGCGTGTAACTGTCGAGCAAAACTTCCAACCTCTTTACAATTCTTTTTTGATGCTAATAAACAACGAGACTTTGGATGAATTTATTCGTAAAGAGACTTTTCGAAATATTGATATTCTTCTAAAAAGTGACAAACGCCAAGCTGTTTCTAATTTTGGTGATCGTCAATTACTTAAAAATCTTGGACATTGGCTTGGAATAATTACTATTGGAAGAGATCAACCAGTTTTGGCTAGAAATTTGGATTTGAAGTATTTGTTGATTGAAGCTTTCTATAAAGGACAACAAGAATTACTTTATATTATTCCATTTGTGGTTAAATGTCTGAATGCGAGCGCTAAGAGCACGGTTTAATTTTATTTTGATTTTTTTAATTGGGTGACTTGAGGTTTCCTAATTTAGTATTTTACGTTTTTTACAATCCTTTTCAATATCTTTTTTGTCGTGTCTATGTTTTATTTTCCCATACGTATTTGATATATGTCCAAAGGAATTTTATAACTTCCTCGACATTTTATCTAGTTACACTCTGTTCCAAAAGTATATGCCCACCTATATTTTTGGCTTTATCTATGTGATATCGCTATAGATTTTTCTTAAATTTTTATGATTAAATACCACCACATTTAGAAACAAAATACAAAAATTTTTTTAAAATATTTGCTTTTCTTTATTGCAAAAAGATCAAAATCTAAATATTGAGTGTTCCAAAAGTATATGCCCACCCTTGTTCTATAGGTTTTTAATGGTGGAAAAAATCCACAAAATTTTTTGTTAACATAACTATTAAGATAGACAAAGAATACAAAAGAAATGAAGTTTTTATGTACTCCCATCATCGAGATCTTGAAACCCGAAAATCAACGGAAAACCGGGGGTAGTCGTCTTTAAAAAATATTTTCGACCCCTTACGGGCAAAATAAAAATCTTATTTTAGGCTTACCTGAAAGCCCTTGAAATTTGCTACAAGATAGCATTAATTTTATTTTCCGAAAAAAATTAACCTTTAAGACAAAATGTAATAAACTTTCAGGTATTAAAAATCACTCAAACGCCCCCAAAAAGTGATGAAAATGTGACTTATAAACTTAACTTATTATTTCTTAAGGATGAATTTTTTCTAGATTATGAGATAAAAACTATCTTGTAGCAAATTTCAAGGGCTTTTAGATAAGCCTAAAATAAGATTTTTATTTTACCTGTAAGGGGTCGAAAATATTTTTTAAAGACGTCTACTCCTGGTTTTCCGTTGATTTTTGGGCTTCAAGATCTCGATGATGGGAGTACATAAAAACTTCATGTCTTTTGTATTTATTATCTATATTGATAGATATGTTCACAAGAATTTTTGTGGATTTTTCCCATTCTTAAAAACCTGTAAAATAAAGGTGGGCATATACTTTTGGAACACAAAATATTTAGATTTTGATTTTTTACAATAAAGAAAAACATATATTTTTGTATTTTTTCTGTATTTTGTTTCTAAATGTGGTGGAATTTAATTATAAAAAAATTAAGAAAAATCTATAGCGATATCACATAGATAAAGCCAAAAATATAGGTGGGCATATACTTTTGGAACAGAGTGTATTAAATAATTTTGCAGATTTTTGGACCTCGGTGTGCTTGGATTTATTCTCTTCTCAAAGTGCTTGTCGAAATTCACAACGAACCGGACCTTAAACTCAACTTAAAATTTGAAATTGAAGTTTTATGCAAAGACCTTAGTATTGACTTACGAAGCGTGGAAGTTGGGAATTATTTGAAGGAATCTAGCAGACTGGTTAGATTTTTAAAGAAAATTTAAGTTTTAATTATTTTTATTTTTAGCCAAAGCTTTTACCTGTCAAACCGGATGGGCTTTCACCTGTTCCATCTTCATCTATGGGACCAATTCAACAGGCTTTCCATTCAGGGATGTCTATGTTTGGTGGAGTAAACAGGCCTGGTTCTGCTTCAGAAATGCTTTCTAATTTAAATATCTCGTCTACTGGAGGAAGAGATTCAGCATTTTCTGCATCGCCTGCCTTTTCTTCACAACAAGCTTTGCAATTGCCTTCAAGAAGTTCTGTTCAAACTCCGGCAATTCCTGCTTTCAATTATGCTGATTTGAACATTTTTACTCAATCAGGTTTTTAATTACTATTGAAAGTACTAGTAAGATTCATCCCTTATTATTTCTTATCCTTGCACTTAAACTGAATTCTTTTATAGAATTAATTTTAGTGGTCGTAGAAATCAATGCTTATTTTTAAATTTTTAATGCATTTATTCTTTGTTTAGGTCTTTTGCAAAATACAACAATTCCACAACATCTTATTCTTTTCCAAATGCATCCAAATTTGAAGTATCTCTGCAAGAATGCAATTCTACATGCAATTAAAGAACTTATTGGTTTATTTTATTTTTATAAGTTTTATAATTTTCCTTTAACAAACAGGTGGAATTGCCGATCGTGCAATTAGCGTTGCAATAACTGCAACAGAACATGTCTGCCGTAAAGACTTTTGCCTAGATCCATCAGAGCAAAACATTCGTCGGGCAGCTCATCAAATGATGCGCGCAATGACTGCAGGAATGGCGGCAATTACATGTCGAGAACCATTGGCAACAACAATGCTTGGAATGCTTAAACAAGCACTTTGTAATTCTATAGGAAATATTCTAACTGGAAGTGATCAAGCAAAAATGATTGATGAAACAGCAATTGCTGTAACAGAAGCAAATATAACTTTGGCAACAAATTTCATTGTAAAAAGTTCTTGCGAGAAGGCAGTTATTGAAATTGAAAAACGTTTGGATTCTGAATTTGCTGCGCGTAGATTGGCTATGAAAGAAGGTAGAACATTCCAAAGTGGGACTGAATTGACGGCTGTTTTGGAGAAAGTTCCTGAAATGATTCGAATTCATCAAGGAGTTACAACAGAATCGAATATTAAAATTTATGACGACTTTTCTGCGTATGAATTTTTTAAATTACTAAAACATTTCTAATCCTTTTACTTTTTTAGAAAGATTTGTGGTTTCAAGCCTCTCGTTCCTGAAGAGCGTTTTATCGAGTTCACACGTCGTGGTCAAATGACAACTCCTGCAGCTGGTAGTGGCCCAAGTCGAACACCAACAAATGCCTTCTCTACGCCATTTGTTCCAGCTACAAGTATCTCATCATTACCCGATGGTCGTCCTCCTACTGCAATTACTTTGCCAAATATGCTTCCTTCTCATCCATCGCAATTGCAACATCCAACAGCAATTATGGGCGGTGATAGAATGCAAATGAATTCAAATTCTCTATTTCCTGATGAAAATGCTTTTAACTCTACAAATCTTGGATTAAGAAAAATGAATGAGGATCAGATATTGCAAAGCAAAGTAGAGACTATTTTGAGGGAATGGATTACTATTTGCTATACTCCAATGGCACAACGTGATCCTCAACATGCTTTGGCATGTATTGTTCAAATGGTTTGTTTTAATTTTTATACTTATATTCTTTGGTAATATTGGGTAAATTGAATTAAACACTGGGAATAGAGTTAGGCACAAAATTTAATAAAATTTTTGGGAATCTACATTTTCTTTTGATAAATCTTTTGTTGGGAGATTCCTGAATAATTTTTTAAATTTTTATAGATGCATGACAATGGAGTATTAGCAACTGATGAAATGATCACCAAATTCTTCAAGATTTGTGCTGATATTTGCTTTGATGTTTCCTATCGTCTTCTCAAAAATGATTGTATTGGACAATCAACAGTTGTTCGTCAACGTTGTTATTATACTTTGGATGCCTTTACTAAATTAACTTGGTTTTTCTTTTAAATTTTAGAATACTTTTAATAAAAACAATTTTAGTTTAATGGTTAAGTACAGTGATGGACAACATCATTCAACAAAAGTTAATTTACTCAAAAAGGTTTTGAACATTCTGAGCAGCGCTGTCCACAAAGATCATGAACAACGAAAATTTGATTTTAATGGGATGCCTTTCCATCGAATTTTGATTATTATGTTTAATGAATTGACAGCTCCAGATCCAGTTTTGGATCCAATCCAGTGGCACATTCTTGAGGCTTTCGGGTATTTTGACTTTTAAATAATTAGTTAACTGTCCAATAAATTACCAAATAATTTTTATAACTTTCTTGACACTAACACAGTGACGATTATTTTTCCATGAAATTTTTATTAAAAAATATTATGTAAATAATCTCACATATTTTTAGACAAACACTTTTCTTACTACAACCTCGTCGTGTGCCTGGATTTGCTTTTCATTGGCTTGATATCATTGGACATCGAAACTTTATTGGACGATTGCTTGCTGATTCTTTTGATTTGGGTCGAACTGGTGCTATGTATACTCAATTAATTCTCTGCCATCTTAAATTCTTGGCACTTTTTCTTCGCAACGTTCAACTTCCAAAACCTATTTCTTTTATTTATAAAGGAACTTTGAGGGTTTTGTTGGTCATTCTGCATGACTTTCCAGGTATTTTTTAGTTTTTAATCTTGAGTCTTAATATTCAAAAATACGGGGAGATTCTTTTGACTTTTCCATTTCTTAGTTTTCATTTCCACACAGTGTGGATAAATTCATTATTTTTAATTTCAGAAATTCTTTGTGAGTATCACTATGTTCTCTGCGATGCAATTCCACCAAATTGTGTGCAGCTGCGCAATTTGATTTTAAGTGCCTATCCCAGAGACATGAGACTTCCAGATCCTTTTGCAGAGAATTTTTCGAAGGTTTTTTAAAAATAATATTTCTTTAAAAAAATTTCCTTTTTTTAGATTGAAAACTTTCCAGAAATGAGTACAAATCCAAAAACCCACAAAGAAATTAATAATATAATTTCTCAAGATTTGCGTAAACGTTTGGATGATTATTTAGAGACTCGTTCTTCAATTAGCTTTTTGTCTGACTTACCAACATTTCTTGAAACATCATTACAACAACAACCATCGTCATCATCACCTAGTCAAAAATATAATATTAGTGTTGTTAATGCTGTTGTTATGTATGTTGGTGTTAAAGCTATTGATTCTATTAATGAAAAGAAACAACAAAAAATTTCTATGGAAAGTATTGCACATACTGCTTTTATGGATATTTTTCAGAATTTGGCTGTTTCTCTTTGCACTGAAGGTTTTTTTTGAAAGTTGTTTTTAAAATATATTTGAACTGAAAAAACGGGCTGGTACTGATTCCTAGGGAATCCAAAAATTTTTCTTTTCTTGAAACACCAAAAATTAACTTAAAATTTAGGTAAATATTTGCTCTTCAATGCCATTGCCAACCAATTGCGATATCCAAACTCGCATACTCATTACTTTAGTTGTACAATGCTTTACCTCTTTTTGGAGGCAAATTCTGAACAAATTCAAGAACAAATTACTCGGTAAGAAATTTATATATTCTGTTTATTTGGGAGAATGATCCAGTCCGAGAATGTCCTTTAAATTTAAAAACATTTTTTTGTTTTAACTTGTTTAACTTCTTTACCATTTTTGAGGTTTTCCAAAGTTTTTTGCTCCTTTCACTTCTCGTTTCTGTTATTTTTATTTTTTAAATTTCAGAATTTTATTTGAACGTCTCGTAGCACTTCGACCACATCCTTGGGGTCTTCTCATAACTTTTATTGAGCTCATAAGAAACCCGCGTTACAATTTTTGGAAACATGATTTTGTCCGTTGTGCACCAGAAATCGAACGGTTTATGTGGGTGAATGGAAAATATAACCTAATTTTTTTATTTTTTAGTTTGTTTATGAGTGTTGCTAATTCTTGTAGTGTTTGTTCTATTCCAACAGAACAACAATCTAATGGAACTTGAATATAATGATGTGAGGTTATTAGAAAAATATTTTTGGGAGAAAATTAAAAAAAAGAGGAAAAAGAAAAGAAAATTATTTGTAAGGGTTAGTTAATTTTAATAATGAAATTTTAAATATTATTTTTTGTTTAATTTTATAAGGACAATTCATTTAAAAGAGATAATTTAACCGAAAAAATTAGAAACAAACTGTCGGTTGTGGGATGATTTTTTTGAAATTTCGAGCTTCAAAAAATTTTCTTTAAATTTTTTGGTGATTCTCTCCTTTAAGTGAATTGTCTTTATAAAAGGTTTAATATATCTATATTCGTTTCACATTTGCCATTTTTATGTTTTTATTAATTTTGTTTTGATTATCGACACACAACCAACTACATATTTAACTTGTTTTCTTTTCCACACTCCCGGGTAATTATTAATTACTATTATATTATTTGGATTTTTTAAAAACACTCATTTTTGTTGTTCTCTCTCTATATATGTATCCTCTCTTAATTTTTTTTTGATTTTAAATAAATGTGTTTAATTTTTAAAAAGATATTGAGTGTATTCATTTTAATTGAAAGATGAGTTCTCTCTTATTAATACATGTTAGTGTTGGCGAACCCAAAAAACATTAATTTAAGCGTTTGTATCTTCTTTTAGATTGAAGCCTTGACAGCATTTTGGAGAAAAGGAAAATTCGAGCATTCCCACATCCCCCTCCCTATACAGCAAGCCCAGCCTACGCCGCTAATAAAAGTTTCCAAAACGGCTTGTTTTCAACACAGCTAGAATATGGTTGTTTTTAGCTTACCGTATATACTGTATTTATTACCCTCCCTCAAATAGTTACCCCACCTGCTTTTATTACCCCCTTTAGCAAGAGATCGAAACAATAATTGCCCTCCCTCAAATAATTACCCCCTATTTTTTCTAAGCTAATGTTGAAAATATTTATTAAAAACATTATGATTTTAACAATGGGCATTTTAAGGATCATATAAAAAATTAATCAAGAAAATAAAAGGATTTGGAGAGGATAACCCGGATACTTTTAATTTTTAAGCATTTATGGATCAATATTCTGTCTTTAGTCATATTATAAGAAGTATATTTACAGAATGTAGGGTATATTCCTTAAATAGGAATCATACATACTTTTATACATGACCATCGTGTCTTTATATCTCCCAGGGAGGAAGCATTGGTGTTATTGTACCGTATTGGGGTATATTATATATGAAAGTATTAAGGGAATAAAAAATATCTGTAAAAATTTACTAATATTTATCTCTGCATTCGGTAACATATTGTATATTACTGTTCATATCTTTACGATAAAATAAAAATTTACAGGTCGAAATAATAATTGCCCTCCCTCAAATAATTACCCCACCTGCTTTTATTACCCCCTCCAGCGAGAGATCGAAACAATAATTACCCAGGGTAATTAATACAGTATATACGGTATGAGGATTAGGATTCGGTAAATGATTATTTCGGTTTTCTGTATTACCGAAATTAAAAAATCGAGTTTTAAATCCCAACTTAGCGGATTTAAAGTTGGACCCGAATTTTGTGGATCCACCTTGAGTTTCATCGACTTTTGAAAGTTCAAAACGCCTGCGGCACTAAAATTGCACAATAATTGCGCTTGTTTTCAAATTTTTTAGTTTATTTTTAATCAAAACAATTTTCTTGATAAACAATAAAAGGGAATTTAACGACTGGTAATTTTAATAAAGTTTTGCTTCCATCAAATTCTTCAATCATTTTAGCAATTATTTCTCTGATCCAAAGTAAAGAATTAATTTGTAAAGATTGTGAAGTTAAACGTTCTTTTTTAAGAGGTTTTCCGTTTTCTGTCTTCTTTCTTTGTAAAATTTGAAATACAAGAAACCCTCTTTCATTTCGAAATAAATTTAATGAAATATCATAAATATTTGCATTTATTTCTTCAAAAGCTAATTTTTTGTTTACATCTGTTAAATTAAAAATAATAATATAGGTATTAATCAGGGTTCGGATCGAGAAAATGTCAAGTGTAAGTACAAAAAGTTCAAATTGGAAGTACACAGGGGGAAAAATTTTCAAAATGTAAGTACGCTAAAAAATTTTTCAAAAACCTTTTTTAGTGCCGAAACTGCTAAAAAGTCTTCCATTTTTTGCGCCGCAGGCGAAAATTTTGAGAATTTCGGGGGTCCTTAAGCCAGATTTCTTCCATTTTTTGCGCCGCAGGCGAAAATTTTGAGAATTTCGGGGGTCCATAAGCCAGATTTCTTCCATTTTTTGCGCCGCAGGCGAAAATTTTGGAATTTTTAATGTTAAATTTAATTTTTTAACCAAAAAGTCTATTTGTAAGTACGTACTTACAAATAAGTACATTTTTAATTTTGGAAGTACGAAGGTCGATTTGTAAGTACTGTACTTCCAAAATAAGTACGAATCCGAATCCTGGTATTAATAGTGTTAGGGGTTTTCTTGATTCAACTTTTCCAGAACAGAATTGCTAATTTAAAACAGATCCAAAAATTTTCGGTTTTGTTAATCGAAGGACTCGATTCAGGCTGAGAAAATTTTCGATTGTGGCACTAAAATCGAAATCCTTCGTTGCCTGGATTCCAAGGGTGTATCCAGGCGGGCTTTCGCCTGCGAGAGTTCCATTATACGACGATTTTTCAATTTCAGTTAATCGAAGATGGTGAAATCGACAATCCTACTCTTAAACTTTCCCCAAAATATATTTTCGAATATTTTGGAACAATTTGGGGCTTAATTAATTGTGGATAACTTACTTGAGAGATCAAAAACCCGTTCCCCATCACAAGCAATAATAATTTTATCCAAAGCCTTAACAAAATTAAAAGCATCTGGCAATAACAATTTAGGTAAATATAAATCTCTCCATTGACTATCATTTTGTAATCTATAAACATTCTTTATTTGAATAGTTCTGTTGCCCGACACTCCTTCTCTCAATTCAATTTTTATTTTATTATTTTCCCCAAGTTTCAATTCATCTGAAGCCAAAGTTGTCCCTCCTAAAAATTTAAAAAAATTAATATATTTGTGGATATTATTTAAAGATTTTGGAGGTGAAAATTATGAGAAGTGAAGGGGGTTGTAGGTGGAAAAAAATTCATTTTGTTGATATTTTCCCTCACAAAATTTTTCATTTTCCCCCAGCTCAAGAAGGGAAGCGGCTCCAGCTCAGAACTGATATTTTTTACTGATACATTTTCATCTGTCCCGTTTTTAATAATAAAAAATAAAAAACCT
Source organism: Meloidogyne enterolobii (assembly GCA_963681835.1). Lineage (NCBI taxonomy): Eukaryota > Metazoa > Nematoda > Chromadorea > Rhabditida > Meloidogynidae > Meloidogyne > Meloidogyne enterolobii. The sequence goes on along the minus strand of CAVMJV010000031.1, from coordinate 1,003,872 downwards.
TTTTGATTTACAACATCTATTTGTTCTATAAATTCATTAGATTCAAAGTTCTATAAAATAAAAAAAAGTAGAAAATATAAAATATTTAAAACCTTTAAATCAACCCTTAATTCTTTTAATTTTTCACTTCCATCAAATTCTTCAAGTATTTTAACAAATATTTTTCGAATCCAAAGTAAGGAATTAATTGGGATAAAAATTGAATTTATTTTATTTTCTGACTTTAATTTTTTAATTAATTTAAATCCAAGTTGGCCTTTCTCATTTCGAAATAAAATAAGAGAAATATCATAAAAATCGGTAATTATTTCTTCAAATGCTAATTTTTTGTTTAAATCTAAAATTATTAAAATAATTTTAAATAAAAATATTTAGAGAAATTCCCGAGTTTTTTTTTACAAAAATCAAGATTTCGACCGTTTTGGGTAATACCGAGGCTGCTCCCCTCCCCTTTTTTCTGTTCTAGTTTTTTCATTTTCTATGACAAATTAAATCCATTAGAAAGAGCTCTTCGAGCCAAGTCGAAAGGCTCGAAAAAAAGAAAGTCATATCGTAAATTATATGTCAAGCAAAAAGCCCAAAATGGTCAGGGAAACAGAAAAAAGGGGACGCCAGCCGAAGAATTACCAATTGCTCATTAGAATTTTGACAGAGGAGAAGACGTTATATTATTATTATAAAAAAGGGGGGGGGGCAGCCTTGGTATTACCCAGTTTCAGAAAAAAACTTTTTATATTTTTTATTCCCCAAAAAACCTTACTAAATTCATCAAAAACCTTTTCCCCATTACAAGCAATAATAATTCTATCCAAAGCTCTAACAAATTTGTAAGCATCAGTCGGCATCAATAAATTAGGTAAACGTAAATATTTCCATTCAGAATTTTCTGTTTTAAACATTCTTGCAAAACTAATTGTTCTTTTGCCAGATTTCCCTTGTATTAATGAAATTTGAATTATATTATTTTCTCCAAGCTGTAATTCTTCTTGAATTAAACAAGCTTCTATTGACCCTAAAAATTAAAAAAGTTATTCTATAAATTTGCGGACAAAGATTTGCGGACAAATCTTTAATTGAAAATTCCAATCTACAAACTTTAATGGCATTTTGGAATTAAAAAATATTTTTTTATTTTGTTTTAATAAAGGGTAGAGGATAGATACATGTAGGGTTACCAAAATGGCCCGACTCGGACCGAAAGATCTAGTCGGGCCTATATGTTTGGCACGAAGACTCGTACGGCCCGACTCGATAAAAACAAGCCCGAAAAAAATGCCTCTACCATCGGCCCAACTCGAAAACGGCAATCTTAGTTACACGGTCTTTACAATTAACAAAAAATTTATTTATAAAAACTTTAAAAATACCTTTATATTTTATACCAACATTTGCTTGATTTATAACTTCATTACTAGATTCAATTAACTATAATTTAACAAAAAATAAAAATTAAATAAAGAAAAAACCTCAAAAGAAGACGAATTTCTATTATAACTAGAAAATTTAACAAAACAAAAAGTTAAAGCTCTAAAATTAGATTGTCTACAAAAATAAGAATTAAATAATCTATTTAATTTTAACATTTTTTTGTTCTAAAAATTAAATATTATTAAAAAAGAACGAAAAATGAGACTGCAAAACTCTAAAAGGGGATTGGAATAGGGAATACTCATTTCTTCGAAAATAACAGATTCGAACTGAAATCTTTGGATCCGACACAATTACCCTATAAGAGAAAAATAAAATTTTAATCAACTTTTTTAAATAAACATCAAATGTATTAATGAAGACACTCAATATTTTTCTAAAATCAAACACATTTATCTTATATAAAATCAAAAAAAATTTCAAGAAAATAAAAATTCTTAAATAAGAGATTATTTTATTTTCAGGTGTAACTATTTATCAATTAATTTTCAAGTGGCTTGTGCAAATTATAAATGAATATTTGTACTATTTTTATACCAACAAAACATTGGAGAATCTTTTAAAGGTTCTTTAGAAAATATAATCCATAATTTACACAACCAATTTGGTAACCTATCATCCTACATCTGAAAATAATAAAATACCGTTTAAGAATCTTAAAAATGCTCATTTTAAAGCTAATCCATCTGCCGTACGCTCATGATTGAGCGATTTATCTACATACTCCAGACCTTTCTCCAAAAATCTGTTTCTATTCTCAGGAGTAATATTACATTAGCTGTTTCAAGGTGGAGTTCAGCAAATGATCGTAATAGTTCTTCAGCATTTGTTTCCAAAAAGGGCGAATTTCATCGAGAGGTTAATTTTCGTTTAACTTTTTTAGTAGGGGTCTAGTCATGTCTATCTATTCACAAGATTGTATGTTTGCATTTATTTTTTTAATTTTGACAATCAAAATTTTTCGACTTGCTTGTGGACATACTATGTAGTTAAACGAAAATTAACCTCTCGATGAAATTCGCCCTTTTTGGAAACAAATGCTGAAGAACTATTACGATCATTTGCTGAACTCCACCTTGAAACAGCTAATGTAATATTACTCCTGAGAATAGAAACAGATTTTTGGAGAAAGGTCTGGAGTATGTAGATAAATCGCTCAATCATGAGCGTACGGCAGATGGATTAGCTTTAAAATGAGCATTTTTAAGATTCTTAAACGGTATTTTATTATTTTCAGATGTAGGATGATAGGTTACCAAATTGGTTGTGTAAATTATGGATTATATTTTCTAAAGAACCTGCAAGAGATTCTCCAATGTTTTGTTGGTATAAAAATAGTACAAATATTCATTTCCAATTTGTAATTTGTACAATCCATTTGAAAATTGATAAGTAGTCTACACCTGAAAATAAAAAAATCTCTTAAAAATTTTAAAATTAAATAAAGATTTTACGAAATTAAATTAAAAATATACTTTTAGTCTTTAAAAATATCTTCTATAATTTAAAATAATTTATTTATTTAAATCTTCGCGCATTCAAAGAAATAAGCCGCAAACATTTTCATTCCATTTATGTAATTGTAGACATCCAATTTTTCATTCTAAAAAAATTTTTATTAAAAAAATTAAATTTAAAAAAACCTGTGAATGTGCCATATCATCAGAACGTCCCATAGGCAAAAGCATAACATTCTTTCCAGTAATATTCTTCAAAAAATATTTTTAAAATTTTTTTTTAAATTAAAAATAAACTTGGAATGTCAAAGTAACAGGAATACTTCCACCTTCTCTAGTAAAATCAGGCTCAACTCCATAAACTTTAAAAAAATCAGAAATAAAAAAATCACTTTTCAAAAAACCTTTTTTAACAGCATTAGCCCCAGCTTTATAATGTGCATGTCTAAAATCACCCAACCAAGCCAAAGCACCGCCGCTAGGAATTACTCTAAAGAAAAAATATTTTTCTGTAAAACTTTTTTAATTTACCTAATTTTGTTGGCAGTATTTCTTTCAGCAAAGATTTTAGTCAAATGAGCAATCACAACTTTATCTACTTCGGCTGGAAACATATCTGGCACGAGTCTATAAAAATTGGAATTTTTTATGAATTATATTTTCACTAACCGAATGCTGAATTTTCCAATAACTTTAGCTGGTATAACAGTTTTTGTTCCTTTCCCATAAAAAGCCCCCTCAATACCTAAAAAAATTATTTTTTAAATAAAAAATTCTCTCAAACCCTACCGTGAACAGAAAGTGAAGGTTGACGCCATCTACGCATTAAAATTTCTTTTGGATTTGTTGAAGTTAACTTGCCAACTCCAATATCCTTTTGAAATGCCTCCTAAAAGTGGATGTTTTTGAATTTAAAAAATAAAACTCCGACCATGTCAAATGATGTAATCTTGTCATAAAGCTAGAAAAAAAAGAAATCCTTTAAAAACAATTATTTATTAGAGTACAATTAATTGGGAATAGCAAGGGCAGATAGGGGGTCGATTTCAGGGGGCTGAAATGGAGGTGTTCGCCAAAATTTTGGCTCCACCTCAAATTTTTCACTTTTCCCCATTTCGGGGGGGGGGGCTTTAGCCTCCAGGCTATGCCCTTGGGGCGTAGCCTATTGCTTTCTTCAGCATAAGTCACACTCTCTTTCAACTTCCTATCAAGGAACAATGAAAGTAGGCGTGGGGCTTTAACCCAAAAATTGCACACCAATTAATTGTACGATTAATTGGGTTGAATTGTTTACCTCAGACTCTTCTTTTGTCAATTCTGCCACCATTTTATCCAATCCACTAAAAAATATTTTTTTTGAATTTATAGAAATATACACTAGATACCTTATAAGAATATTGCCATTATTGTCAGTTAATTGACTCAAAATCCAGCAAAGATCAATCATTGGTTCGTGTCTTAAAAATTTATTTATATTTGTGCTCTAGTATTAACTTGAGTATTTCTCGGTTTTGGTATTTTTGGGTTATTTCCATTCAAATTCTATAGAGATTTACTAAATTCTCATACTGATCGTTTTCTAATCACCACTACGAGCCTGCAAAAAAATTTAAGGGGACAACCGAGAAGTACCCAAATTTATAATTAAAAAACAAACATTGCCCCTCCATAAGTCCCAGAATGTAAATCTTGTTTTGGAGAAGTAACCTCTACTTGATAGGAACAGATTCCTCTTTAATTAAATTAAAAATAAGAGAAAATTATTTAAAAGAATTATTAAAAGTTTAGTAACGGGGTAGAATCTCCTGATGTGGGGAGTTTTTAATAACTATATATTCTAAATGAGTTCCCTATCTCTAATATAGACTGAGGACTTGCTTATTAGTAAACTAACAAAAATTCAATTTCATTTAGTGATTTAATCACCGTCTATAAATGTTCAACATTAAATTAATTTTTTAAAAGTTAAAAATCAAATAAATACCTAAGTCCATAAGTAATACAAGGTTTTTCCTTTCCAAGCCAATAATTATCAGAAATACAAGTAAAGTCAACATCTTCCAAAAATTCTTTTTTATATTTATTTAAAATTGTGTCTAATCCCAAAGAGCCACTTTCCTCCATTCCTTCAAAACAAAACTAAAAATAAAATTTCTTTTCAATTCCAAAAAAATTAAAAAAAACTTTTAAATTAATCGGAATTTCAATTCCCAATTTTTGTAAACTTTCAATAACATTAAGCCATCCAAGTACTGGACCCTTATCGTCTGTAGAACCTCGTCCAAATAATTTCCCATCAATTTCGGTTAATTTAAAAGGTTCGGTATTCCTAAAAAATATTTAAAAGAAATTTTGTTTTATTTGATTCTTGTGTCCTTCCTTTTTTCCTTTAAATAAAAGTATCAAAACTTTATTAAAAGTTTTGTTTATGACCGGTTTATTTTATGTGGCGGCATATGTATGGAGAATAATAAATTTTGAGCACCACAGGTAAAAATTAACAAAATAACCCTACTTAAAGGTATTCCTAGTCCCTAATTATTTGTCCCTTGTGCACTCGGTCCCCGAAACCCCCGACGAATTTTTAGGTAAAAATCCCGAAGGTTCTACCACGACAAAAAGAGGCTCGGGGGTGCTACCCTATTTGAAAACAAAGAGGTTCTAGTTCAAATCCCTTTACATAAAATTTTCAACGTCCAAAACTTTTGTAAAATTTTCAAAAAAAAATATATATTTCTTAATTTACCATCCGTCATCAAAATTGGCTGGTTGAACATCCAAATGTCCATAAATAAGCAAAGTCTTCTTATTTTTGTCCTTCCCCAAAGTCCCAAAAAGAACTGGAGGAAGGGGAATTGTTGTTCCGTCAGGCAATGTTTGGGTACTGTTTTCTATTTGTTTACAAGAAATTCCAAGTTTTGTCATCATCTTTAGAATTTTTGTTTAAATTAAAAAAATTAATTAAAAAATACTTTTTCAGTCCATTCAATCATTCTAAAAAAAGAAAAAAATATTTTAATTATTTTTGTAAAATTCTCTTCTTACTTAAAGACATCCTGTCGGTGTTCAGCAGTTGCAGAAACACTTGGAATTGCAACAGCCTCACGTAAACGTTCAATCCATAAATTTTTGTTTGATTCGATATATCTAGAATAAAATAAATATTTTTTTAAATTAATGTATGAACTAGAGAGCAGGGTGATCCTTTCCGACCCACCAAAAGGGGGAATGGCTTTAAAAAAGGGGGCACTATTTAAAAAAATATAATTTTTTGTGTGGTTTATATATTTACACAATTAACCCAAGAAAATTATATCCAAAACTAAAAAATCCTTCGAAAAAGAATTTTCTAATTTTCCCCCCACAATTTCTAGCCTCATAATTTCAAAAATATTTTTATAAAAACAAAACACTTACTTAAATATATTTTCACAAATTTTATCCTCAGCAGACATTTTTATTTTTAATTTTTTTTAGTAAAATAAATAAATTGTGTTAATTAATTCTAAAAAATATATAAATGATAACTAGCGATGGGTTTGGCCACTGATGGCTGCGGATAGCTGGGTGCCTATTAGGATACTCTGGCGGTTTATTTTGTTTTGCCCGTTGGAAAGCCTATCGGCTTTGGGGCGCGCTTCGCGCGCTGCTAGAAAGTTTGGATGGCCAACTCGGGCCTTTTCAGCCAACTCGGGCCTTCGGCCCTCGCCTTCGTCTTCCCCTCGTTAGGACTTAACATTCCACTTAGAGACACTTCGATCATTTGGCCCTCGTCTTCCCCACGTTAGGGAAGACGATGGGTGTCAATTTTAGACGGGTGTCATCTCGGATTCCCTTTAAGTTGGTTGTTACTTCGGGCCTTCGGTCCTCGTCTTTCCCCCAATGGGACTCGTCCTTCAACTTTTGTCAGCTAAAAAGCAAAACTTTGAAAAGTTGAAGCAAATTGCTTCAAGTTTAGAAAATTTCCATAGTTGAAGCAAATTTGCTTCGTAAACCAAAATTTCAAAAGTTCACCAATTTCTGCCACCAATTTCACCTGTCAATCTTTTTTCCCTCTCCCTACCATAATTTTCCGGATACGGTACTCCACCCCACAAATTTTGGAACCTCTGTATTCTCCTTTTTAGATGGGTGTTCAGCTCGGGCCTTTGGCTCCTCGCCCTCCCTTTTAGATGAGTGTCAGCTTGGGCCTTCGGCCCTCGCCCTTTATCTTAGATGGGTGTTCAGCTCGGGCCTTCGGCTCCTCGCCCTCCCTTTTAGCTGGGAGGGCTCGCCCTCCCTTTTAGCTGGGAGGGCGAGGGAGGCCCTCCCTTTTAGATGAGTGTCAGCTTGGGCCTTCGGCCCTCGCCCTTTATCTTAGATGGGTGTTCAGCTCGGGCCTTCGGCCCCTCGCCCTCCCTTTTAGCTGGGAGGGCGAGGGGGCCCTCCCTTTTAGATGAGTGTCAGCTTGGGCCTTCGGCCCTCGCCACTTTTCTTAGATGGGTGTTCAGCTCGGCCTTCGGCCCCTCGCCCTCCCTTTTAGATGGGAGAGCAAGGGCCTGAGCCAGGTTAAACAGGATAAAACTGGTCAACGTAAACCTATGGAGGTTAGGCGAGGCGCTTGTGCAAAACCCCGCGCTTCGCGCGGGGTTTTGCGGCACGCGCCTCGCGCGGAGTCAACGGTCGCTGGGTTCTTGGCTAGTAACATTATCCTATTCCTATAACGATGAGAAGTGCATGCCTGGCTTCCTCCTCAGCAGCTAAAACTCCACGGATGGCATGGGTAAGGAGCTAAAACAATTCAATCTTCGAGCCCTCGGCCCTCCTCTTTCCCAATTTGGGACTCATCCTTCCACTTTCAGTCATCCTTCCATCCTTCCACTTTCAGTCAGACTTTTGGAAATTTAAATTGATATACTGAACTGTATTCAATACTTATGAAGGCAAATATACTATTAAAGTGAAGCACATACAGGGGTCTATTAATGTTGTGGTCGGGATAAGTTTTAGATAGATTAAGTCCCCGAAAAGTTAGCCCAAAAACCATATCAGTTCCAGACTCAAATCTCGGATTTCAAACTACAAACTTTGAAATTAGTCTTTTTGGTTAATTCCGTTTTTGGTTAATTCCGTTAACAAATTTCGACGTTATCCCTTTTTTCCTTTGCAATCTCAAATCCCGGAAATGTCGAATCTCGAACTTCGACTTATACAGTTCAAGTTTCGACATTTTTAATAACCCCACTGAACTCCCCTCATTATTCCCTCTTGAAAGACTACCCACTCCCATATTTATCTCAACCCTAAATCCCGGCTTTCGAAGTTCGAACTCCGACCTTCGACTTTAAACCTCATCCCTTATCCCATTATACTCCCCTCGATATCCCCTCTTGAATGAGTACTCATTCGACCATGCTTCTCAATCCCGAAAATCCCGGATTTCGAAGTTCGAACTCCGAACTTCGACTTTCGACGTTATCCCTTTTCCCATTTAACTTCCCTTACTCCCAGTTCTCAAACGACTACCTACTCACCCATACTTAAAAATCCCAAAAAACCCGGATCCCGAAGTTCGACCCCTCAAAACTTGCTTCAACCTCCCCTGCTTCAACTCGAAACTTGCTTCAGTTTCGACTTTACCTTGTTTCAACTCGAAATTTCATCCATCAATCACATTTTCTCTCTCACCTATAAGATATGCCCCCAGGATTTCGTCATTTCCGAAAAATCGGACATTTTACCGAAAAACCAATTTTGTGTCAGGCATATCGACCTTTAGACTTGACATTTCGACATCGGGTTTTCTGGTTTCATCATCTCCAAATCAAGCTTCAACGCCCTCCCGGCGGAACTTTTTCTCTATCTTTATCCGTTCCGGAGATATCCTCGGTACCGACACGATTTAGGTACAAAGGAATAGAGGTACCCCCAAAGTCATAATTTTCCTGAATACTACATGAAATTTGACTCCGGACATGTCAAACTTTCAAGCCCGTATCTCAACTCTGGAAAGTGTGGGACTTTTTTCTAGCTAAAACCACTACTTTTATAGGCAAAGTAACTTTTTTTATATATATATATTAAAAATTAGGGAAAATGTTTTGCAAAAACGAGTAAATATATTTAAATGATAAAAATATTTGGTAAATTATTTACTTTTAAATATTTTTGTGGAGGGAATAAATAAATAAATAAAAAGATAAGAAAAATGAATTAAAAAGAGATAATTTTACAAAAATATTTTTTAAATAATTTTTGAGCCATTTTCTCTGATAAATAAAGTAATGTGTATACTTAAATTAAAATAAAATATAACTGTTTTTGATTACAGAATAGTTGGTTAATGAATCAAAGAATAAAAATAAGTAAAGCAATGAAGTAGAAAAATATTTTTTTAAATTTTTGAATTGGGTAAAACTCGGTAAAGGACGATTAAGTATCGCCGACTCAGTATCCGGGTAAAAGAGGACAATTCAGTATTCGTAGGATAAAATGCCCTTAAGGAGTTTATACGCGTGTGTCAGCGGGCTTAAAATACTGTGTGTCTATAAAATCGAAAAGTAAACAATGCAGACTACTTTATCTTTAAATCTACTTGAAAATTAAAAAGTAAATTGATAACACATTTTATGTTAAAAATTAGTTTAAAACAAATAAACTTTTTGTAAAAATACCGATTAAAGGAAGAAACTAGTTAAAAGAGGCGATCAAACAAGTAATATTCCATTATTTACCTTTTTGTACTTACCCTTTTGAATATTTTAAGGTTTTATGTATTTTGAATATTCTCTTAAATTTAATACGAAATATCTAAATGATGACTGAACAATTTTTTTTACTTGATTTTTATTTTTTGATTTTATTAATTTTCATTTTTTTGTTAAATTTTTCACGTTTTTAGAAAATCTTTCAATATTTTTAAAATGGAAGTTGACACACCAGTAGATCTTGATGCTACTATTCCAAGTGAAATAGAGACACTTATTGGTGAAGATGATTATTTGACGTTAAAGAAATTGGAGAATAAATTGGCACATTTGGATGTTATGGAATTTGTAGGGGTTTTTTAATAATATTATAGAAAATATTTAGAGATTGGGTCTTTGTTGTTTTTTCTGTTTAATTATTGTGTAGAAATTTTATTTTTTTTAGTATCTCAAAAAGGATATGCGTAATTTGGAGAAAGAATTAGTTCATGCACAGGAAGAGGTTTTTGAAATTTTAAAATTATTTTTACTTTAATTTTAAGGTTAAACGTATTCAATCTGTTCCTTTAATTATTGGCCAATTTCTCGAAGCTGTTGATTATGATCATGCAATTGTTAGCTCAACTACAGGTCTTTATTTTTAGGATTTTTTTGAAATTTTTTGTCATTTATAATTCAAAAATTTTTTATTTAATTTTTAGGTTCAAGTTATTTTGTTCGTGTTCTTTCAATCCTCGATCGTGAATTGTTAAAGCCTGGTTGTAGCGTTGCTTTGCATAAATACAGCAATGCTCTGGTTGATGTTCTTCCACCAGAATCTGATTCTTCTATTCAAATGCTTCGACCAGATGAAAAACCTGACGTCTCTTATTCAGATATTGGTGGGTTGGATACTCAAAAGCAAGAAGTGCGAGAGGCTGTGGAACTTCCTCTCACTAATCGTGAACTTTATGAACAGGTTTGGGAAAATTTTAAGAATGTTATTTTAAATATATGTGGTTTTTCATGTATCCATTATTTTTGGAAAATCACATAAGGGTGTTTTTTGTAACGTCAACTATACATTTCTAAAAAATTTAAGGATATAAATTTAAAAATTTTTCAAATTCAGATTGGAATCGACCCTCCTCGTGGAGTTCTCCTTTTTGGGCCTCCAGGATGTGGAAAAACCATGCTTGCTAAAGCAGTAGCTCATCATACAAAAGCTTCATTTATTAAAGTTGTTGGAAGTGAATTTGTTCAAAAATATTTGGGAGAAGGCCCTCGAATGGTTCGAGATGTTTTTCGTTTGGCTAAAGAAAATAGTCCTTGCATTATTTTTATTGATGAAATTGATGCAATTGCTACAAGACGTTTTGATGCACAGACGGGGGCTGATAGAGAAGTACAACGAATTTTGTTGGAATTATTAAATCAAATGGATGGATTTGATCAAAATACAAATGTTAAGGTATAAAAAATAAACAAAATTTATTTCTTAAATTTCATCCCCATTTCGGCATTTACTAGAAATTCTTGTATGTCAGGAATTTTTTCCTATTTTCTAAAACATTCTTGAGGATGAAGAAATTTTTTAAAAGGTTATAATGGCAACAAATCGTCAAGACACCCTCGATCCTGCATTACTTCGTCCAGGCAGATTGGATAGAAAAATTGAATTTCCAATGCCTGATCGTCGACAAAAACGTTTAGTTTTTTCAACTGTGACAGCCAAAATGAATTTAAGTGATGAAATTGATCTTGAAGATTTTGTTTCTCGTCCAGATAAAATTTCGTGTGCTGAAATTGCTTCAATCTGTCAAGAGGTTTTTTAATTTATAAATTATCTCCTGAAATTTCTTGGGGAGCGGGGAAAGATTATTGAAACAAAGGATTTGTTAAATTTTGGAAATTAATTCTTCCTCGGTGAATTAATAAATTTTTTGTTTTGTCGGTATTTCTTAAATAAAAGTAAAAGAGAAGTTCTCATGTTTGGGTTCCAACATTATCTCCGGATTTTAAATAATAATTTTTTCCAAAACTTTAAAGGCAGGAATGTATGCTGTTAGAGAGAATCGCTACATGGTCCTTAGCAAAGATTTTAACAAGGCATATAAACAAGTGGTCAAGAAGGACAGTGATACTTTTGACTTTTACAAATAAAAAATATTTTGTGCGGATTTTAAAGAAAACTGTGTCAATCTTTTATTTAAATAAATGAAGGTAATTATTTATTAGAGTTAAAGAATGGAAGAAAATATTGAGAGTAGTGTATTTATTTTTTGAAAATTTTGTTTTTAACATAAAAAATAGTGTTGTTGGATACCTGTTAATTTTTCCCTGTGTCATCTCAAATAGAAAAGAATAAATGCTTTAGAGCCGCCACAAGGAAAAATTAACCGGTCGTCAACAACCGTTAATAAAAAAATTAATAAGACCGTAAATTCGTCAGATAAGTCCTCTGTTCGTGTAAAATTCTATTTCCTAACCAACAAGAATTAAAAATACATTTTCTGCATTGAAAAACATCAAATTTTTCGGTGGTCGATTTTCGTTCAATTTGCATAACCAAACGGTCAAAACACCTTTTATCTTTTACAGTAACAGACCCCGCAATATTTTCTCCTGCGTGTAGACCAAAATGACTTGAAAAAAATTTTTGCAAAATTTTTAGTAAAAATTATACCCAACACAGCTTCTTTCGGGTATTTGAGTGTAAAAATCCCAATAACCAAGCCCTGTCGCTCTTCTCCTTTTTTTGAAGAATATTTTGGCTCTATATGAAATGAAGTCCCAAATCAAATTTTTTCCATCTTCCTTAAAATGAGTAATTTCCTTTACAATTTTCTCTATTTTTGATTTGTGCCGTAAGGCTATAAATGTAAAAGGATTAACTGAACGTGTGTGTTCGTGGTTTTATGACCGTATGTGTCCGCGTTTTCTCTGTCTGTGTCTGTCCGAGTTCGTCCGTGTTTGTCTGTCCGTGTTCGTCCGTGTTTTGTCTGTCCGAGTTCGTCCGTGTTTGCCTGTCCGAGTCGTCCGAACCAGTTTTAAATCGGTTCTGGACCTTTGCCTTTACCGGCTCCACAGACACGGACGAACTCGGACAGACAAAACTCGGACAGACACAGACAGAGAAACGGACACACACGGTCATAAAACCACGAACACACACGTTCAGTTAATCCTTTTACATTTATAGCCTTACGGCACAAATCAAAAATAGAGAGAAATGTAAAGGAAATTACTCAGTTTAAGATAGATGGAAAAAATTTGATTTGGGACTTCATTTCATATAGGGTCAATATTTTAACAAAATATTAATTTCTTTACCTGTAGAGATTAAACCAAGCATGGTCTTGTCTTATTGTTAACTAATTAATTTAAAATTAAAGATTAATTGGTTATTTTGTTTAAATTATTTTTAAAATAATTGGGAATTTTATACTTTCATTGTTTCATTTAAAATTCATATTCTACCCCTTATAAAATAATTTCAACAAAATTTAAGTTCTGCTATTTTTAATTTTATTAAATTTTTATTAAATTTACCGTTCCTATTCTGTACCAGCCTCTAAAAATTAAAAAGAAATTTCAACTTTTTATTTTAAATTTACCTAGACAATTTTGTATCAATTCCATTTTCTTCTGTAAATGTTGGAGTTGGAATGTGTGTTTCACAAGTTACAGAACTAAATTAATTTTAATTTTTTAAAATTTTTAAAAATACCCGCAAGTAATTTCATTTGATTCTCTTAAAAATATTTAAATTAATTTATCTCTTTATTTATAAATAATTCAAAATTATTTACCTGTAATATGTGCAATAAACATTCCTTAATTTTATTTAATTTAAAAATTAATTAAAAAAACAAACTCTGCTTTGATTAAATCAAAACTTTTTAAAATTAAAAGACAAATAAAAATAGTAATAATCAAAGTCATTAAAAGAAAAAAGAAATTGATTTATTTTATTTGGAAGTAACTACTACATCTTCCTTTAAATTATTTTTGGTAATTTCTTTTTGTGAATATTTCTCCCATTATAATTCAAATTGGAAGGAGAAATAACCTTGAAATGAATAAACAAATTAAAAACATTTAATGGGGCTTTAATAAAAAAATTAAATAATTTTTACAACCAAAAATAAATAGCCGTGATTGAAACTAAAATTAAACTACTTAACTACTCTAATCAATTATTTGGATAAATTTCAATTTCTAAATTCAATTGGAAAAAAGCTGATATAAATGTGAGGCTAAACAACTAGCAATTTATTGTGAACGGAAGAAAAGGAGTAAAATGACACCCGCTAGAAAAGAGGGGGAAAATGTACTTGATTGTTGTACTGTCAAGGCTGGTACTTTGTGTAAAAACCTTAGTCAGTTTTTCTGTTTCTTCAATTATAATTCGAACAGGAAAGATGGTACAAAAACGATAAACAATCATTTTTAATAAATTTTCAAACAAAATATTAGAAAATAACAAAATTTAATTAGAAAATACACAAATTTTTAATTTCTCTAAATAATTTATTAAATTCTTCATCTTCACATAATTCACAATTTTCTCCAAATTCTTTTTCAAAAAATCCAATAATTGGTTTTATCCTCAATTTAAGTTGAGAATTTATCTGAATTTCTTCTAATTTTTGTATTTTCCAAAACAATTTAAATTCCTCAATTAATTCCAAAAATTGATTTAATAAATCCTTGTAATTTTTAAAAATCTAAAAATAAAATATTTTTTCAAAAAAAATTAAAATTTTTTTTGAAAATACCTTTCCTATAGTAATTCTATCAAATTCTTTTTTAAAAGCTTTCTCAAGTAAATTAACAAAAATTGTCCATTGTGTAATATCCTCTCCATTTTCTGGCTTTTTTAAAAATGCGTGAAGACGTTGTAACTAAAAAATAATTAAAAGTATTCTACAAAATTTACAAAAAATTTTTCTGAATTTTAGAGAGAAAGATATTCTAGTAAAAATTGCAAGGAATTTTACCAAGTTAAAAAGAAGAAGAGGTTGAACCGGAGAGCTACAAGGACTAAACTCATCAAATCTTTTGGTATTTTCTGGGAAGGGGTAAGTTTGTATTTGAATATTTTTAGAATGGGATTTCTTACATAATCATAAATAAATTTTATCAGCCAATCATTTATTTTTAGTAGCTTTACTTAAATTATGATTAAGGAAAATAATAAAAGTCAATTTTTTGGACCTATTTAATTTTATCAAAAAGTTCAAAATTTAAATAATTATCCATATAGATTCCATTATATTTTATCAAACAAAAACAAATCTCCAACCTTCCCGCCAAAAGACTGTCTCGAACTTGCACGTGCCAAAACCTTCAAAAGTGATTTCTTCATTCCTTCCAATTTTTCTTTATTTTGTTCATTTAATATTTCAATCGACATAATTTCTAGAGGGCTTTCATCGATTTTTAAATTTTTGTCCAAATCCATTAATCTTTCCAAAGCAGATATTCCATTCTCATAATCCCCAATATCAACAGAAATTAAAAGAAAATTTGTCCAAAGGTAAGTATTTTCCCAACTTAATTTTAAGGCTTCCTTAAAAATTAAAAAAGAAATTAAATTTAAAAAGAAATACAAAAATACTTGTAAAATTTTGTGTGCTCGATGTTTTTGATTTAAATGAATATATGAAGCTGCTAAAAAAAGTTTTTTTTAATAATTTAAAATATATTTAAATTAAAATCAAAAAATTTACCCAAATTATTCCAAGCTTCAAAATGTTCAGGTTCAATATTTACACAACGATGAAAAGCTTTTACTGAAGTCTAAACAATTTAAAAAGTAAAAAATTTTTGCTTGAGTTAACCTGAAAATTGCCGGATTTCATTGCAGAATAACCATAATTAAAATAAATACCAGGCTAAAAATAGAAATTAATTTAAATGAAATAAATAATAAACAAACAAAAACCTGTAATGGTTGGATATCCAACGATCTTTCAAAATGTTTCATTGCTTCAGAAAAATTTTTTCGTTTTAACATTAAATTTCCTAATGATGCCCTGGCAAGTGCATTTCCATCACCGGAAACCTAAAAAGAATTTTTGACCGTTTTTTGTGGAGGAAAAAATTTGAGAATATTTTTTAATATTTTAGTTTTTTCAAAAAATATTTAAATAAAAATCTCCCTCAAAAACCCCACCCTCCCCCAACAGATAAAAAATTTAAAAAACAAACAAACTTCAATAGCTTTTAAATAAAAACATTCTTCATTTGTAATACTTCCAAGAAGACAATAATAAAAAGGATTTTCTCCTTTTTCCTCCAAAAGTTTTTTAATTAAAATTTCGGCCTTTTCAGATTGTCCAGAATTTAAATAACATTTAACAACATCTTCCCAATAATTTAATTTTTCAAATATTCTAATAGCCTCAAAAAAACATCCAAGCGAAAGTAAAATTTCTGCATGTAATTTGCTAACTTTCCAGAATGGAAGAGGAGAAGAAACAAAAATTAAATTGAGTCGTTCTGATTCTACAGACTGTGAAAAGTTTAAAAGAAATTTGTGATTTTTAAATATTTCAAATTTTAAGTTTCAGAGAGTCTCATAACGTTAAAACAATAAAATATCAAACCCCCAAAAACCGTTAAAATGTCAAACTGGACTTTTTATTGGGTGTTTTTAATTAAATAGGTTTGACATTCTTGATAAAGTTAATTCCAAAAATTCTGATTTAATTAAAAACACCCAATAAAAGTTTATACAAATATTGCACGCAAGAAAACTCACCAATAAGGTTGTCGGATCCGGATACGAAAAAAGACAGGATATCCGAAATTTTTGGTTCGTATATTCAATGATTTCCAACTATCCGACAACCATACTCCCCAACTCCTTCAACTTTTCCATTTTAATACAAAAATTTTGAATTTCAAGTCCTTCCTTTTAATATAAAATTAACCTCATTTTTAACATTTTCATTCAAAATATTAGCTAATATTTCCATTTGAGAACAAGCTCTTTCAATTCGTCTAGAATTTTTTGCTTCTAACTTTGAACGTTCAATTAATGCCCTCATTTGTAAAGGCCAAAAAGGACGTTGATCTATTACCTAAATTTTAATTAAAAAAATTTATTTCCGAACAAAACTTCTTCCAAAAAAGCCATACAAGTTTCATCTTCAATTTGTTTTTCAATTTTATTTCCTTTCCTTTCCAATAATGCACTAACCAAAATACAAGCAATTTGGTGGGAATTAATTTTTTGTATTTTATTTTTGGGTTTTTCATCAAACAAAATTTTTTCTAAAAGTGTATCATCCCCATTTTTTGTATTTTGGATTATTTCTGTTGGTTCGTCTATTTTTTGATTGGTAGAAGTTATTTCAAACTAAAAAAATATTGTGTAGTTTTTCATTCACAAAAAAGTGAAATTCGAAAATTATTAAAAGTGGTCATTCTAGATTTTAAATGGTTTTTTAAAACCCAGAGTGCATATTTTAATAATAAAGGTGAAATATTTTTGAGAAATAAGTAAATTAAAACAAACTTCAACAAAAAGTTGGGGAACACTTTTTTCTTGAAATTGAGTTCTTTTTCCTAAAAAGATATGTAATTTAATAAAGATTTCGTATTGATAAAGGTTTAATTCAAAAGTACATATAGAGAAAAGTTCTCCAAATAAAAATAAGCTACAGAAATAAGGTTATCGATTGATTAAATTCACCAGGGCAGGAAACGAATTTTTTTTCTAAATTATTTAACCCATACTCTAAATATTTTTTTGGATGCTTAAGAGGCCAAAGACAGAATTAAATTAAAATTCATTCTCAAAGTACATTTAATAAAAAACAATTGAATTTCTAAAATAAGTGAGTTGGGCTTAAATATAAAACCCTAATTCAATATAATTTTCTTTAAAAATTAAATAAATTCTTTACCTAAAGCTCCCCCTAATTGTAATTGTTTAAATCCAGCAAGTTTAATTGCTTCTTCTAAACATTTTTTTGAAAAGGAAAATTCAAAAAAATTTAAAAGAGAAAGTGCTCTTTCCAAAAGAAATTCTATTTGAAGATTTTTGGTAGTTAAAGAAGAAATTTTAAATAATAAATTGGACTAAAAATAATTAAAAAATAAATTAAAAATTAATTTAAACTTAACCAATTCATTCATTTGTTTAAATAAATCAATTTGTTTGTCAATCAAAATATTTGACCAAATATTTAAAAAACGATATTTCCATAAAAGATGTTCAAAAGATGAATTTGAAGAAGTAGGTAAATGACTAAAGGCTTCCTTTGCTGCAAACAAATGTTCAATAAAACTAAAAATTTAGAGGAAAAATTAAATATCCCTTCCTTAAGTTAATATGATATAATGGACTCTAATGCTTAAATGATAAGTACTAGTGAGCGGAACCGGACCGGATCCGGCCGGATTCTCCTGGAGTCCGGATCCCAAATCCGGGTTTTTTTTCGCGATCTTCGAATTTTTCCGGACCGGATTAATCCGGAAAAATCCGGTCCGGCTCAATTGCCAAATCCGGTTCCGAAAAAAACAATTTTTCCGTTCACTAATAAGTACTGATGAGCCAGTAGGATGCTGAAGTTTTAACAAAAGAAATTTAAATTCTAATTTAAATAACCAACCGAGCCCCATCAAACGGTTTATTCAATCCAAAAGAAAGTTCATTAAAAGAAACTTCTTTCAATTCTTCAAGCGATTCAAAACCTTCAAGAAGGTTTTTACAGCCTACAGATTGACCTAAAAATTATTTTTGAATTAAAAAAATAAAAAATAAACGTTCAAATCCAGCAAAGTTAGCCCCAACAAAGATTAATAAATGAGAAACTGCACACTCAAATAAATCATCTTCCTTTAAATTTTTAATTTGTTGACGTAAAAGAATTAAAAATTCATTTTTATTTTGCATTATAAAGGTAAAAACTTTTTTTATTAAAAAATATTTAAATTTTAAAAAAATATTAAAATAAATTTAAAAACTTTATAAAAAAATTAAAATATTTTTAATTCAAACCATTTATTAAAAATTTAAAAAAATTTAAAAGAAAAAAATATGTAAAGTTATGTATCTATAGAATATGCTTTTAAATATGAGTCTTAAAGAATACATTGAAGCAGATAAGACAAAAAATGATAACCAGGGATTGAATGGAAGAAGAGTGTTTTTAACACAGAAATATATTTTTAATATTCTATTGTTTAATGAAAAATTTTTTATTTTTGATCAAATTAAGGGGAAGAATCTTAGGCGCTGGTTTAGTTTATGCATCCAAGCAACAAAAAATTGGATTTTTCTTGGTAATGCAAAGTTGGGGATATGGTTCCAAAACATTTCTTCGTGTTCGAGACCTAATTGTAAGTCCATTGGGTTGGACGCATAGAAGTTCATTGGATGCATAAACTAACAATAAACCAGCGCCAAATCCCCTTTTATATGTACGAAAACGGGAAATTTCTTTTACTAAAAATTTCAATAAATTGAATCTAAAACTTCCCAAAAATTAATTTAAAATTAAAATAAATTCCATTTAATTACCCCCATTTTAAATAATTTTTGTCTATGCCTATAACTAGAATATTTAACTAAAATATAAAAATAAACTTTTAAAATTCGATATAGAATATATGAGTAAATTTTTCTCAATAAAAATGCAAACAAAAAATTTCATTTTTTAAAACCTTTCAAAATTGGATAAATCTGTTAAAAATAAAAATTTAATAATAAAAAAACATTTAAAGAAAAACCTGATTAAACGCCTCGTCAATATCCTTTTTATATTTTGCCCCAGTTATAACTACTTTTCCGCTAACGAAAATAAGTAAAACAACACGAGGCTTAAATTAATTTTTTTAAATAAAAAAATTTTAATTAAAAACATACTTTAACCATTCGATAAATTAACCCAGGAAATAATTCAGGCTCGTAAGTACTGAATTGGGCGTGGGTAATACAAAGACCTAGAAAAAAATAATTAAAGATTATTCGTGAAAAATGCTGATTTTTAGTAGAGCCCGGCATAACTACTTTCCGTTTTTCTCTCCTCTGCAAATAATAAAAAAACGGCAAGCATTATGTCCGCACCGAATATTTTTCGATATTATCGAAAAATATTGACCGACACCTCCGGCCTGGCTCTAATTTTTAGATTTATTTTAGTAGCTCAAAATCAAAGGGAATAATTTAATAAAAAATTTTTTGATTTTCAGGTTTATTGAAAGAAAATTCTGGTTTAAGATTCATTAAAACTTTGATTTTCAAAATTCCCCAATAAAATTTAATTCGTATTTAATTCTTATCAATTAAATATAAACCTTCCAATTGTATAGGGAATTTAACATCACAAGACCCAACCATATTTTGAACTTTAAATTCTGTAAATTTTGCATTAAATCCCAATTTTTGAACAATTCGTGCATATTTTCTAGCAGCCAAACGGCTCATTTCTTCTGATCTAAATTTTAAAATTAATTTAATTTAAATTAAAATAAAAACTTTGCTCCAGTGCAAACCATTTTTCCAGAAGAGAAAATTAATGCAGTCGTTCTGGGATCCCGAATGCGCATAATAACTGCCGCAAAACGTCTAAAAAATAATTTAAAAAAATAAAAAAATTTGTAATAATTTTTTACTTTGGATTATATTCAGCATTACGAGCTCTCAAAGCAATTTGTTTAAGATCCAATTGAACACCTAAAAAATTAAAAAAATAAATTAAAAACAGGTAATATTCAACTGGACAGACCCCTTTTTTTCCTCCCCAATTTTTCTTATATTTTCCTCCTTTTACTTGTTTTTGGCATGTACTTGTATAAAATTAAATAATTTTGTTTGATTGTAGGCAAAAATTAGCAGAGCAATTTGGATGGAAGAAAGGAAGTCTGACCATTTTGCAAAAATATAGGGGAAAAATTGGGTAGGAAAAAAGAAGTCTGTCTAGTTCAATATTACCTTAAAAACAACAAAATCCAAAAAATAAACCTAAATTAACAGTAGATACAATATTTTGTAAGGTAGGAGAAGGTACTTCTGCCGGAGCACTAAAAGGAGTCTGAGGAATAACTGTTGGAATATTTGAAGCAGGTAATTGAGAGCCAATATGATGTTGAGAATCTCTAACAGAATACCCTCCTTGTAGTGGAGTCATTGGAATATTTAAATTATTTAGAACACTTTCAGGCCCTCCATCATTATAATTACTTGCTGAAGCTGGAATTCCTGCCAAATTTACAACAGAAGAGGGGCCTTTATATTCATTTCCTCCACTTGAAGAAAATGGATTGAGAACAGATCCTGGACCTTGACTGTTGAATACAGAGGCTGTTTTAGAAAAAAAATTAGTTTTGGGTTCAAAGTTAGTCTATCAAATGTCAAAAACCTAATTATAATCCTAAAAAAAATTAAATAATTCAAATTAAAAACCTGGCCCTCCAACAGAATGCATAGATTGCGCCCCAATATTTATTGTAGAGCCTGGACCGGCACTTCCAAACAAATTTTGATAATTTGATAAAGGCTGTTGAGATACCGATCCGGGGCCATTCGAACCAAAATTTAAAACTCCACTGTGCATAGGTGTTTGTCCACCACTTAAAAGATTTAATAAAGATTGAGGATTTGCTGGTGAAGTGCCGAATTGATCCATATTTAATTATTACTTTTAGTACATATAATCTAAAATCACTAAAAATAAATTATTAAAATTATCGAGTTAGTTAGGTACATAAATAAATTTAAAAAAAGGTTGAGGTATACACTTCCAAATGAAATTTGTTTTGCTTTGAAAACAATATTAGAAGGAATCACGAATTTATAAATAAATTATTTGTAAATAAACATTTTTCAGTTTGTTCCCTTTGCTATCCGCGCCAAACTTTCAACAAATCATTCTATGGCTGATGGAAACTAAAAGAATTTTTGCATTTACCGGGACGCTTTTACTTGTTCATGGGACGCTTAAAAACTTATGGGACAAATGTCTAGAGCCGGCCGATAATTTTCAGAATCTACTTAAAGGGCATTTTATAGTAATTTTTGCAGCCTTCTCATGGGACACATAAAAGATCCTGGGACGCATGCCCCAACGCATGTTAGCAGTATTATTATTTTGACATTATTTTATTTTAATTGACTTTGTTGTTGTTTTATTTGCATTGACGCCTTTATGGCAATAACTCAGGGCTCCGATTCGTACTTTTTTAAAAGTATTGTACTTTTTTATCGACCTTCGTACTTCCGAAATTGAATTTGTACTTTTTTGAAAGTATGTACTTTTTTATCAACATTTTTGAAAAAACGAAGAAATCTGGCTTAAGGACCTCCAAAATTCTTAAAATTTTCGCCTGCGGCGCTGAAAAAGAAGAAATCTGGCTTAAGGACCTCCAAAATTCTTAAAATTTTCGCCTGCGGCGCTGAAAAAGAAGAAATCTGGCTTAAGGACCTCCAAATTTCAAAAAATTTTCGCCTGCGGCGCTTCTCAATGGCAAACATTCAATGGACGAAGGAAAGAAACTCGCTTGAGGTTAAGACTGTCAGAGCTTTGCTTCATGTGACAGCAAATTTTGACATGTCATGCAATGAAATGCACAAAATGCTCAGTTGAAACAAGAAATTATTAGAAAAGATTAATTTAGGAGAGAAATATAAAAGATTGATCACGAATAAATATTTTCAAATTTAATTTTGAGTGTACTTTTTATTTGCAAATTTTCTCCCTATGTACTTTTTTTACAAGATTTTGATACTTTTGAGTGGCATTTTGTCGATCGGAGCCCTGCAATAACTAAATAAATAAATAATCAGATTTATGTAAAAGTTTTGACATTAAACGAATAAATTAATTTTAAAATTAAATAAAAATTTTTTTTAATTAAATAAATTTAATTTATTGTCACATGTTTATTATTCCCTTTTCTATGCTAGGATTCGAAAGAGAAAACCTCGAAGATCGAAATTTCGAGACGGCTGTGATTTAAATAAAAAATTATTACCAAGGACACATACACCAGGGGTGGCGCAAGTCCACAAAATACGAGACGAGCGCCACTCCTGACATACACTATTATTAAACTCCTCCTTTTAATATTTTTTATTTATAAAATAAATGTTTTTTTATTTATTCATTAACAAATTTTAAAAAATTAAAAAAAAAATGCTAAAGAATTTTATAAAAATAAATTTATTATTATTTATTTTTATTATAACAAAAAATGATGGAATGGACCCTGAAAAGGATACTATTGAGTATTTCTTGAGGGGAAGTGGAGCTTTTGACACAACAAATAGTTTGAGACAGGAGGTAATTTACCTACCTATATTATTTTCTGTGTATTACCTTGAATACTACAGGGTGACCATAAAAGTTTAGGAACAAAATGTTTAATAATAGTAAAATTTGTAAATGAGAAAAAAAGTTATGGAAAAATGAAAAGTGTCCTAAACTTGCTGCTCACCCTGTACAAATTGAAGAATATCCATTAACTGAACTAGTTATATAATTTCCTCTTAAAAATTTCCAAAGAAATAATTTCTCACATTTTAGGAGAATCAAAGCATTCCTAATGCCGAAACCAACTCAACCACCCCTATTCAAACAAATCATCCCCATCCATCTTTGTATAATCAAAACATTCAACCCCCTCAATTTAATCCAAATTTTCCTCAACAAAATATGTTTCCTTCATCCTCTACAAATCAATTCCCCTATCATCAAAATTATTTTCCTGGGCATTATCCAGATAATCAACATTTTGTTCCAAACCATCCAAACTATTTCGATGATTCTTTACATTCTCCAACTTATAATCATGCCATTCACCCCCTTAAATTCTATCCAAATTTCCATAATCCTCAATCACAAAATATCTCTTCATCATCCTCTACAAATCCCCTTCAATATTTTGGTGGACATTACCCAAACAACCAACATTTTGTTCCAAACCATTCAAACTATTTTGGTGATTCTTCACATTCTGACAAGGCTCAAACTTTTTCAGAAACCTTTCCAACCCAACAAGCATCATCGTCATCTTTTAAAAATAATGAAATGACTAGTATGTTATGAAATTTAAATTACCGTAAATACTCTAAAATAAGCCCTGGGCTTATATTTTTCAAAGTTTAACTTTGCCTGGGCTTATATTAAAGTATGTAAATTAGGTATATATTTTAATATTTATATTTTAACAAAAGATGAAAATGATGAAATAATGAAAGAATTATGCAAACATATTCAAAATATAGATGTTAATCGTAATTGTTTTTTTTCTTTTAAAAATTTTTAGTGAAAGTTTTGTGCAGGTGTTTTGTATTTGACTTTTTATTTCAATTAAAAAGTATTAAAATTTAATTATTTTAAGAAACTGGAAAAAGACGTGACCAACAAAGATTTCGTGAACAAGAAAAAGAAGATATTAATTCAATTAAAAGTGCTTGTAACAACAAAACTAGTTTAGAATTGCCGACAAATTTTGGTTTGTTTTTTAATTTTTATTCATTTTTTGGCATTTTGTTTATACCCCCCCCCCCCTATTTGAGTCTCAGACTAATTTTCCTTTTTTCTGTCAATCATTAATTTCCGTCAAACATTACGAGTAAAAGACAAGTTATTAGGCAGGAAAAGATAAACTGTAATAACAGAAACCATACACTATAGGCAAAAATTAACATTTATAAAGAAGAAAATTTGGCCATTACGAGGCAGAGAAGAATAAAAGAAAAATTAATCTGAGACTCAAAAGGGGTTGGGGGGGGGAGGATATTAATAAAGTACCCAATTTTTTATTTAAAATTTCCAGGTGATTATTGGTATTTTTTGAAGACTAAAATATACAAAAATTTTAAATATCAATCTTCTGGTGCATTCCAAAGAAGTTATGCCTATTACTTTTGTTCTAACAAAAAAGCTAACTGTGTAGGAATATTGCGTTATGACAAAGGATTTAAAATTACAGAAAAGCAAAAACATTCTTGTGTGGAAATTGGTAATTATTAGGGGGTTGTTTTGAGTGTGTTTCGAGTAGTGTTTTCTAAATTCCATTAATTTCTGAAAGTTCTTGTCTTTAAATTTATAGAATTGAAGAGGCGATATTTTGTTTTAATTACCGTATTTCTTCTAATAGTACGACCGGTCGGTTTATTTTTCAACCATCCTCTAGAGGGTCGGTCGGTTTATTAGAAGGGGTCAGTCTATTAGAGAAATACGGAAGAAATACGGTATTCCTTGTTTTTAATTATAATTAGAATTCTCTTTTAAGAATTTTTAATATTTATTCTTGATTTGTTTAGTATGTAAAAATTATTAATATTTATGTAATTAAAAGAATATAGGTATATTATTTTTTAGAAGAAAATGTTTACCTTGCTTCAATTTGCATTAAATCAAAATTTAAAAATCGAATGTCTACAAGTTATTCAATTTTTATAAATAACGGTAATGGAAATGAACAATTTATTGGAACTCAAGAGATTGGGGAAGAATGTAAAGAATACCCAATTCCTTTTGGATTGAAACAAATTGAAATTAAAATTAAATGGATAAATGTTAATTTAAATTTAAATTCTAATGAAGATATACATAATGAGGTGAAATAAATAAAAAAAAATTTAGGGTGAGGGGGGGGGGGGGTGGTGAGATATTTAAACAAATTTTTTTTACAAAAAATAAGGTAACATTATTTTTTTAGTTTTTTTTCTTAATAAGTATTGCCTAAAAAGTTATTGAAGACATTCATATTAAATGTAGATTTTATACAATATTTTTTACGTTAGCCTAACTCACTCTATCAAATTGTTTAATTGACAAAAGGAATTTTAGATTTACAAATTTTTATTTTAGAGGACGTTCTATGTTAATGATTCTAAATATCTGGAAAATTATCAATTGAAATTGGATTTGGATATAAATAATTATAAATGGGAATTGTTTAGTGAAGAAAAAATAAATGAATTAAATCAAATAAATAAATTACCGTTCGGTCTAGGACGTGAAGGATTAATTTATAAGAACAGTCATTTTATGGGATATTTAGAAAAGAATAACTATCAGTTAAATAAGGATAACAAAAAGAAAAACAAAAACAAAGTATAAATACTTTAACCGAAAGTTGAGTAGAAAGTTTGTGATTTGGGTGGTGTTATTGACTCTAAATGGAATTTTTTAAATTTATTTTTTTGGGATTTTTTTATTTAAAATTAGGGTTGTTGTTTTCAAGTTGGGTTGACGCTCGAGTCATTTTCTTCGGGCCGGACCGACCGAGTCCTCGGGCCAAAATTCGATGCCCGACTCGATCTTTCGGACCGGACTGGACCGGGCTTGAAACCCTATTTAAAAATTATTATTTATTTTATTTATTTAATTTTTTTAAAATTATTTTTTGGGATTTATTTATTTATTAATTTATTTATTTAAAATTTATTTTATATTTTCGGAAATTTAAGAACCAATTTTTTAAAATTATTTCGAATTTTTATTTTAAATTTTGAATTTGTATTTTATTTAGAAATTAAAATTTGTCTGGTAAAATACTAACTTTTTGTTTTTTCTATTTTTTAACAACATTAAAACAAACCTAAATGTCTAGTAAAGTTTAATGGAGGGGGGTTCGAAAAAAAATTTTGAAGCTGAAAACCCGTCTTACGTTGACTTTCAGGGTATCGAGATCTCGACAATAAAATGAGATATGGTGCTAATTCTTTTTCAAGTTTTTATAATATCGATAGCTATATTTACTGTATTTTTTGTAGAATTTTATAAAGAGTAGAAATTAAAATTTTATTTGGGTAATACTTTCTTTACACACGCGTCCCATGAGCTTTTAAGCGTCCCATGAGCTTTATGCGTCACGCTGATAATTTTGAGAATCTATCTTAAAGGGCATTTTAAAGTACTTTTTGCAGCACTGTATACTCTCATGGGACACATAAAAGATCCTGGGACGCATGCCCTAACGCATGTCATAAGAGCCAAAAATTTTACCCCGACATATCCACTCTTATTAAAAACTCCACCCCTTAATAATTTTTATTTATAAAATAAATTTTTCTTAATTTATTCATTAACAATTTTTAAAATTAAAAAAAATGCTAAGGAATTTTATAAAAATAAATTTATTATTTATTTTTATTATAACAAAAAATGATGGAATGGACCCTGAAAAGGATACTATCGAGTATTTTTTGAGGAGAAGTGGAGCTTTTGGCACAACAAATAGTTTGATACAGGAGGTAATTTATTTTATTTGTTGTGTATTACTTATCGTGTTTTCATCTTGAATACTACAGGGTGACCATAAAACTTTATGACACATTATTTATGCCATAACTTTATTCAAATTTAAAATATTGAGATATAAAGAATTAACCAAGATATAAATATAGTCGGGAATTTTTGAAGTACCAACCCTTTACGAGGATACACAGTCGAAGGCATGAGGAGAAATTTAATGCAAAAATATATGAGTTATGAGCAGGGGATAAATTCTGCTGAGAAATCCAGTCCCTACGCTAGAAGTGGCTTCTGACTCAAGACTCCCTAGATAGTAGATTTTTTCAAAGAAATAATACTCACTTTTTAGGATATACAAAACAATCCTAATGTCGAAATCAACTCATCAACCCCAATTCAAGCAAATCCTTTCCATCCCTTCTATAACCAAAACATTCAACCCCCTCAATTTAATCCAAATTTCCATCAACAAAATATGTTTTCCCCATCCTCTACAAATCAATTCCCTTATTCCTCAAATTTTCAATATTTTGGTGGACATTACCCAAACAATCAACATTTTATTCCAAACCATCCCTCTATCTATTCCGGTGATTCCTCACATTCTGGCACAGTTCAAAACCTTCCAGAAAACTTTCAAGTTAATCAAGGCTTTCCTTCTGTTTATAATACAAATTTACTTCCAACCCAACAAGCATCATCGTCTTCTTTTAATAATATAATTGAAGGGACTACTAGTATGTTAAAAATTTAAATTATATATTTTAATATTTATATTTTAACAAAAGATAGAAATGATGAAATAATGAAAGAATTATGCAAACATATTCAAAATATAGATGTTAATCGTAATTGTTTTTTTATCTAAAAATTTTTTAGTGAAAGTATTGTGACTCCGACACTTTTACATTTTCTCGAAGATTAATAACTAATTTTTAGCTGAAGGAATAAATAATTTTAAACTGCAGGCGGTTGAGCCGCCGTTGTTTATTTTTAATAAAATTTAATTATTTTAAGAATCTGGAAAAAGACGTGACCAACAAAGATTTCGTGATCAAGAAAAAGAAGATATTAATTCAATTAAAGATGCGTGTAACAACAATACCTTAATCGAATTGCCAACAAATTTTGGTTTGTTTTTTAATTTTTATTCAATATTTTGTTTAATATTTTTAGGTGATTATTGGTATTTTTTGAAGAATAGAATATACAAAAATTTTAAATATCAGTCTTGTTATAATGGCTCTCGCAGTTCCGCTTATTACAGATGCAAAGATTGTAGAGGAGCATTGAGTTATAAAGAAGGATTTGAAATTAAAGAAAATCAAAAACATTCTTGTGTTGAAATTGGTAATTAATTAGGGGGTTGTTTTGAGTGTGTTTTGAGAGTGTCTTCTAAATTCTATTAATTTTTGAAATTTCTTGTCTTTAAATTAATTAAAATTCTCTTTTTAGAATTTTTAATATTTAGCACCCAAATTTTGATTTTCAGAGAAATAGTAGATTTATATAGGAGAGACACCTTTTTGTGTGATTTTAATTAAATAATATATTATTTTTAGAAGAATATGTTTCCCTCGTTAAATTAATTGGGTACTTTTAATTGTTAAATAGTAAAGAAGGATTTTAGAGTTGAATTAATTAAGGGATTTTTATGTTTAATTTTTTTTATTTTAGAAGTTGTTCTATGTTAATGACTCTAATAATTATCTGAAAAATAATTATTTGAAATTGGATTTGGATGATATTAATGGAAATTATGAATGGGAATTGTTTAGTGAAGAAAAAAGTAAAGAAATGGTTCAAATAAATAAATTACCGTTCGGATTAGAACGTGAAAAAGAAACTTATAAAGAAAGTCATTTTATGGGATATTTTGGAAAGAAAAACTATCAGGCAAAGAAGGATAAAAAAGGGAAAAACAAAAATAAAGTACTATAAATACTTTACCAAAAGTTGAGTAGGTAATTCGTGATTTGGTTGGTGTTATTGAGTCTGAATGGATTTTATTAAGTTTTTTTGGGATTTATTTAAAATTTATTTTATATTTCCGGAAATTTAAGAGCCAATCTTTTTTTAAATTATTTTGAATTTTTATTTTAAATTTGTATTTTGTTTCGAAATTAAAATTTGTCTGGTAAAATATTTCCTTTGTTTTTATTTTTTAACAACATTAAAACATTGCACTAAACCTAAATGTCTAGTAAAATTTAATAGAGGTTAAAAAAATTAAGCAAATTAATTTCTTAATTATTTTATCAAAATAAAATTTCTTTAAAAATATAAAACTGACTAGATTTCAAAATTTATGAAAGTTATTAAAGTATTTGCGAATATTGGCAAAACTACTATATTAAAAATTAAAGCATTCAAAAAAGTCCCTAAATATATGTATGTCCACTCACCCTTTTCCCCTTTTTTCATTCCATAAGAGGTGCATTTGATGTTTTTAAAAGACAATGTTCAGAACCAGCTACAGAAGCAACACTATTTGTATCTTCATCATTATCATCATCATTATCTTCTTCTCCTCCACCTCCTCTTTCTCCTTCATTTGGTGATTTCTCTTCTCTTTCTAATATAGATAAAGGTGTTGATTGTGCACCATCTTCTTCAATTATACTTCTTAAAGGTGTTGGTCTTTCACTTGGACTTTTACATTCTGTGTTTTCTGTTGTTGTTGTTGTAGCAGAATTACTCCCTCCAAGTGTAGCAGTTAATGATTGAGTAATAAATGGTTTCCATTTTCTCATACAAGTTATGAATAATTGAAAAAGAGTCCAATCACCGAGTGGAAGCTTTAAAAAATATTTTTTTGGCAAATTTATTTTTTTTTGATTTAGGTCAGAGTGTACACAAAAAAGCAAAATTATAGTTAAGTCTGTAAGTCAAATACTAAACAGTTTGGGGGAAACCAGTTATCCTACTCCAGAATTAAAGGAAGGAAAGAAGGAAAAATAATTTTAAAAAATCTCACATTCAAAACAATTCTTAATTCCTCCAAATTGCAAGAATGTAAAGCCAAACCATTTAAATTATGTTTAATTAATTTTTCACCAACATGCTGAACCTTATCCTTTAAATATTAAAAAATTAAACAATAATCTTCTAATTTACTTTAGAAATATTTAATCTTTTCATTAAAGCATCAATTTCCCCAACAGACATCCTCGCAAGAGGTTTTGAAATACTTGCCCACACCAACGGATCATCAAAAAGAAACTCAGCTTCAGACCCCAACAATTCTTTTAAAGGTCCAAAAGGGTCATGACTACTCCCTCCACCACCCTTTTCTTGTTCTTCTGTTTCTTCTGCTAAATCAACTAAAGGTTCTCCTCCTCTCTGTTCTCTTATTAATCTTCTCATATAAGGATCTAAATTTGAAGTACACGGGGCAAATGATCTGGCATGTCCAACGGTTAACTTAAAAAATTTTTTTTTGAAAAGAATTTTTTTAAACTTGATTTTGTTTTCCAGCACATAATTTTCTAAAAACTGATTCAAATTCTGAGCTATTTCTATCCAAATCTTCCATCCCTTCTCGAATAGAAATTCTACTTTTCAATTGGCAGTAAAGTTCGTAAAGGAGAAGGGAATCATCCTAAAATTTTTTTTTGTTTTTTAATTAAAAATTTATAATTATAAACCTGTAAACTACAAGCAACATCAATTAACCAACACATTCTCCTAAAAAATAAAATAATTTTAAAATTTACTAGGTAAGGTTGAGAGAGATCCTGGGAAGTCATTAAATGTCTGTGCAAAATTAAAAAATCGTAAAATTATGAAATACTGTCAATCCCGACCGGATATTCCCTTTCTAAAACGTAAATTTTTAATGGAGTAATACTTAAAAATATTTTTTATTTATTTTAACATTCTTGAATTGTTTTTAAGTATAGAAAATAAAATAACAACAAACCATGGCCACTGTTCAATTAAAGAAACCCAAGCATATACTTGCCACCAATTAAATTCTACTTCAAAAACTCTAAGTAATCTTCCAGTCAAAGCAATACTGTTAACTATTCGACGTCTTTAAAAAAGAAAATTTGTTAAAATTATTTTTAAAAAATTTACAAAATTCGTGGATTTATATTTGCAAATAAATCAAAAGAAGGGGAAAAATGGCTAATTTCATTAACATTTGTTGAGATTCCTCCAACGCCTGCAGAATCTGTTCGATCTGTTGCTCGAAGTGACATTTTCGAACCAAGAAAAGTATCAGAACGAATTCTATCTTTTAATGGGAGAGCACTTAAATTATTTACATCTAAAGCCATTTTCTTTGCATTTTGTTGATTTCTCATTCTTCTAAGTGCAACAATGTGATCGAGGAAAAATGGCCTACAAAACAATAAAAATATGTATATATACGACTCCAATTCGAGTACCCCCAAAAATTATTTTAGATGTTTTTAAAATTTAATTGACTACTGATTGTGAACCTATTTGATAACAGAAATGTTACTAGTTGAGAAAAAAGTTGGACCGGATTTTGGACACGGGTCGGGGTTCAGTTTGAAAAAAGCCGTGAATCCCTACCTGATACCCTCTTCAATTTAAAACAAGCCCCATTTTTTAATATTATTATTTCATCCCCAAGTGTTATTTATTTAAATTCTCTCATTTACATTGTAACAATATTCTTTAAATAATCACGTCCAGTTATTTCATTTTCAGAACCAGAAGAACGCAAATTTTGTTGAATTGTAGAAATTACGATATTTCTATCTAAAGCAAGTAAAACAACGAATGGAGCATTTTGACGAGAACAAAAAAATAAATTGAACGCCTAAAAAATAATTAGAATTTTTTAGAATAAAAAATAAATAAAATATACATCCAATAATTGAACCATTTTATTTTGTTCACAACTATCCAAACCATCTACCATTATTACTAGTCTTGTTTGACTATTTATAAAAGCATCAAGAGTTGTTACCTTTAAAAAAATAATTTTAAATAATTGTATAAATTATACCAAAGACACAAGTAAATCAACTTCTTTTTGTAATTTTTGTAACATTCGTTCAAATGGTTGAAGGTGAATTCTGTTTATTATACGGGCAATTCGATGCTTTGGCTATAAAAAAATAAATTATTGACGTCTTTTTAAAAATAAAAAAGATTAAAATAAGAGGGGGAACTGGTCCAAATCCCGCTCGATTGTTTGTGTTCTATGTCCATTTCCCCTTTCATGATCCAAATCTTCTAAAACTCCGGTCTCTGACCAGAAACGCAATCAAAAACCATAGACTGTATTTCATTCCCAGAATAAAACAAAAAACTAACCAAATTAATAATTAATCTAATACTCAAAACATAAAGTAAAACAGTTCCAGAAATAACACTAAAAGCAATAAAAACAGAAGCAGCCAAATGTTGATTTTGAATAAATAAAAGAGAGGATATAGCCAAAGAAAGAGGAAACATTAAAATAATTAATAAAACAGGAATTCCACAAATACTTTGAAGTTTAGAACTATTTTCCGCATTTTGATATTGTTTAAAACTTGTAAATAAACGAACAGCAAGTGTTCCATAATGCTCTTTAAAAAATGAATTTTTAAAAATCCGTAAATCAAAAAAAACCTTCAGCAGCTACAAATAATGATTGAACAATATTAGCCAATGCTTGTTCTCCACCAATAAAAGAAAGTCGATGATTGTCAGCAAAAAGAAAACTGACTGGAGATATTAACCTTTTTTAAATTAATTTATTTATTTAAAAAAATTTGAAAGGAAAGGAAAACTTTTTTTCATGAATTTCTTTTTCTGTTCCACGTGTTGGAGCATTCAAAGTCAAAACAGAAAGCATTAATTTAAAACGAGCAAAGGTTCGCGCTAATAAACGTGCAGCAGAGATTGAACCATTCCAAAGACGAACCTGAAAAATGATTCTTAAATTAAAAATTTATATGAAATATTTTTAAAACAATATAAATTTCGAAAAAATTTTACTAACATCAGAAACAAATTTTTAAAAATAAAATTTTTTTTACTTAAACTAGGGTTGTTCACGACCAGTTAATTTTCGTATGTGACGGCTTAAACGTCCTTTGATTAATTGGAATTCACCAGTCGAGCAGCCACAGGCAGAAATTAACCGGGCGTGAACGACCCTCCTTCTAACCACTCCAACAAACTAATGTATAATCTCAATTAAAAAATAATTTTAACAAAAAAGAAACCTCGCTTCCATAATAAATAAAACTATAAGCACATAAAAATAATAAAAACATTCCCAATCCAACACCAAGAGAAAAAAATAATTCATTCCCTTCTTGTACAATAGAAAATAATGCTGCACTTAATAAAGTAATTAATGCAGAAATTAAAAGAACAATTAAAATTAGGCTCCAACTCCAATATAATTCAATTCCATCTAGCCAAGTTCGAGAAAAAGATTTCATTGAATTTCTAATTCGAGATAATAATATTGATTTTCCAGATCCCCATTTTGCATAAAGACCAATTGTTAAAGGTAAAGAAAGATTTGGTTCACAAACAACATCAGCGATTACCTGAAAATCACTTGAAAAAAATATTTTTTAAAGAATAACATCTCCATATGAATCAAATCCCAAAAGACTTTTCAAATCAACTTCTGTTCCAAATGGACCAAATATAGTAGGCAATATTGGCTGGGGTGATTCTTGGTCTAAAAATTATATATTCAAATTAAAACTAAAATACTACAAATTATTATTGATTTCAGAAACAATCAAATTTCAAAAAATTTGTTTAAAAATGAAATCCAAAGAAAATGTAAAAAAATAAAAAAAAACTTTTCTCAAACAAACCTATTGAATAAGGTGTTTCACCTAATTTATTAGGTCGATAAAGCAGTTTTGAATCTGACGGGTTAACCAGCAAAATTTGAGTAAGACGACGAGAACGAGCTCTAAGTGCCAAATGAAGAGCTTAAAACAAAAATTAAAATTAAAGAAAAAATATAAAAAACCATTATCTCCAGCATTATCTGTTGTACTTAATTTTGCTCCCATACTAACTAATAATTGAGAAACTTGGACATCACGATTTTTAATCTTATTAGAAAATTGAAAAAAAATAATTTTTTTATTAAAATTTACAGCTCTAAGTAAAGCAGTATCACCATCTCGATTTTTTAATTCCAAATTGGGTTTCTTTTCAAGTAAAGCCAAAACAATATCTTAAAATGCAATAATTTTTGGTTATCTTAATTAAAAAAATAAATCAAAAGAATGTCAAAAAATGGGGATAAAAACTTAAATGACTAGAAATGAGTTTGAAAACCTACAAACAAATTGGAGAATACCTAATCCCATAGAAAGAAAATATACCTGAATAATTTTTATCGATAGCCAAATGTAGAGGTGTTCTCCCTTCAGAATCCTTAGCATTAACATCGGCATGCCTTTCTAAAAGCATACGGACCTTAAAATATTTAAAAAACTAAAATAAATTAAATAAAAATTTACCAAATTTATATTTCCAGAACGAACAGCGTTAGCCAAAATTGAATTACCAAAACGATCAACTGTATTAACAAAAGCACCGGATTGAAGTAATGAAGCAGCTATTTCCGTGTAGCCTAAAATAAAAATGTAAAAATAAAACAAAGAATGAATAAACATTCAGGGAAGCCAAAAAATATATAAATAGAATCGAAAAAAATGAAAGAATTTTAGGATTCTTTTAGAAGCAAAGCTCATTGGACTTTTAGAATCAAGTCTAAAGAGAAACAAAATAAATTCAAAACCTTCTCTAGCTGCAATTCCAAGTGCAGAAAGTCCATTATAATCAACAATATTCACATTAGGTTCACGTGCCAACAATGCCTCAACAACAGGAATATAATTTCCTCGTGTAGCAAGCATTAAAGCACTCGAAGCTACAAAAATTAATTTTTAAAAAATAAAAATTAGAAAAGAAAACCTTGCATTCCAACAGCATCCAATTCAGCCCCAGAATTTAAAAGATATTGAACAATTTGAAGGTGACCTTTCCTTGCTGCCCAAATTAAAGCTGTACTTCCAAATTTGTCACTAGTATTTACTTGGGCCCCAGCTTCTAATAATTTTGGAACTAATTCAACAAATCCTCTTCCTTAAAATTTTTATTAATTTAAAAAAAAAGCGAAAACTTTTCCTTAACCTGAAGCAATAATTAAAGGTGTAAGTCCATCCTCTTCTCCAACAATATTTACATGTGCTTTAAATTCAATGAGTACATCAACAACTTCAGGTCGATTTTTATAACAGGCCCACATTAAAGAAGTCCAACCCATCTAATAATTAAATTTTAATAAATAAAGAAAATTTTAAAGAGATAAGAAAAAATAAAATAGAAAAATAAAAAAATTATTTTCCCGGAAGGTTAAATTTTATAAGATTAATTTTATATAGGTAAGACACTAAATTAAATATAAAAATAAATCTACTAGTTTTTCCGCAAAAATAACACAAAAGAAAATAATTCCAAAAATTAAAAAATACCAAATCCGGATTTTCAATAGAAGCCCCAGCATTCAACAAAGTTCTAACAATATCAGCAAATCCATGATGTGAAGCATTTAATAAAGCTGTCCATCCATCATAATCAGTTTCCTCAACATCAATATCCCCAACAAGTCTTTCAACAATTTCGTGATGTCCAAGACGTGCGGCAGCATTCAACAAAGTTTCCCCAGCAGAATTTTTCATAGCAGAAACATGAACTTGTGTGTTGTTGAAAAATGGAAATTTTCCTTTAAAAAATAACTTTAAAAGAGAAATTAATTTAAACAAACCATCTTCAACTAATTGAAAATATTCATAAACATTTGAAGGAATATTTGAAGAAGACGATTCTTCATTTGAAAAGAAATGTAAATCTCCGTGATCCCGATGGATAGATCTTTGCTCCATTTTTTCGTAACTAAAAATTTCAAAAAAAAATTAACAAAAAAAATAAAAATTTTTATGTAGAAAGATAAAAGAGTAGAGAGAAAAAATGGAAAATTTTAATAAAAACATTTCGCCAAATTTATACAAATTTCCGTTTTTTTTGAAAAAGTTATTTCACTTTTTGTTGAAGTATTCGTAAAATCATTTAATCTCGAAGTTTTACTTTAAGTGTTTATTTTATTGTTTTCATATACTTGAATACTCGTGACCGAATGAGATTATGTCTCTACGGGTTTACACCCAGACAACCAAAATTTCAATTCCACTTTACAAGCACCAACCTAAGTTCGCATTATTTACAACGGAGATTACCGTATTTCCGAAAATAAAACCCCACCCTGAAACAGAGCCCCACCTTGGAGGATAGTTGAAAAATTAAGTTTTATTCTAAGTTTTATTTTCGAAAGAATATCCTTGTTCCTTTTCCATGTTTTATTTTTACTTCTATTTTTTTAAATCTTTTAATTAAATTAAATTGTTGAAACAAAACAAAAAATAGGCAAATCTCCAAAATTCCTCATATTTTTTATACTTTTCATACTTTTAGCGGCGCTTCTCCCCGTCTTTTTCAAATCTCAAAAGAATTACCGCCACGCGGTTTTTTTCCTTTTGAACAGCCGCCTTTTATTTGTGTGTGTGGGCTTTCCAAAACACCTTAAAGTAAAAGCCGCTCACTTGATTTGCAGCCGTTTTTTGGATGAAAACAATGAGACAATAATTTTATTTATTACTTTTAAAGGGGCGCGTCTTTATTTTTTCTATGAGGGAGTGAGGGGAGAGTGCAGATTTTTGAAGTTAAACTCTCTGACAAATAATTCTGAGAGAGTGAATTTCGGCGCCAGATTTCTTTTTTGCCTTTTCTTTTTTTCCTAATTCCCTAATTCTTTTATAAAATTTCACGTTTTCGGAAAGTTTATTTTGCAAAAGGTTGAAGTACTAAAAATTAAGATAATCATTATTTTTTGAGTTTCGGGCCTCAAATTTAAGAATGTCTTTAAAATTTTTAGGAAATAGTTAGAGTAGTTAAGCCTCTAAACGGAAAGAATCCTCTAAAAGTTAGCGAACTTTTATATTTTCAAGGTTCTAATAAAATATCTCAAGTCGTGTTTGCGCCACAAATTTCTATTTAATTTTTTAAAATTTGAAGCAATCATTTAAAGCCTTAATAATTTTTGCCTAAAAATTCTAAAAAACTTTTTTTAACAAAACTGCCAAATGATGTGTGTATATTTATTTATTTATTTCTCTCTCTCCTCCTCCTACTCCGGAAGTCTTTTCTGTCCTTGTTCTTTTTTTTTGTTCTTTTTTCCTTACTTTTCTTCCTCTTCTTCAGCTGCCCCGCGTGATTTATTTGCCGTCGGGGCTTCTTTTGATCTTCTTGGCGCTAAGCTAAAATTTATTTTCTTCCTCATTTCAAAACTCTGCGGCCAACTCGTTGGCAATTGTGAATATATACTTAGGGAAGAAGATAAACAGTTAGTAGTTGATTTAGCCTCCTCGAATTTTCAAAAAAATTTAATAATAATTCCCTCAGTTATTTGTATTTTCAATTTCAATTTATTTTTATTTATTTATATATACTTATAATTTATTTATTATTTTTCAACTCAGTTTATTAATTTTTATTAATTTCATGAACATTAAATACTTCTCTTTT
Source organism: Meloidogyne enterolobii (assembly GCA_963681835.1). NCBI lineage: Eukaryota > Metazoa > Nematoda > Chromadorea > Rhabditida > Meloidogynidae > Meloidogyne > Meloidogyne enterolobii. Next base: position 966,507 of record CAVMJV010000031.1, on the reverse strand, counting down.
ATTTTTAACGATTACACACCTTCCAAAATATTTCTAAATAAATTTAAAATTAATTTAAATTAATAAAGATTTAAATTAATCAGTTAATTTCCTCCAATTATCGTCTTCATTTACTAACTTTTTAAATTAAAAAAATATTTAAATTTATTTTTATTCAAAATTTATTTTTCCTTTATTTTCCTCCTCCAACAACCCCCATTCCTTCTCTCCTTCCCAGTCTTTTCTTTCCTTTCATTCCGCTTGATTGGATTTGGTTTGTTTCTTTTGAGATCATACGCACGAGCAACAAGCTAGGGAAAAAGGATAATAATAATTTTTTTATTTTACAGAAAGAAAATTTTGTAAGTTTTAAATTTTTTGTTTGGAATTTTGACTAAATTAAATATTTTTCATTAATTCTTAGAAGTTTTTATTTGAAATTTTGGTTGTTAACATCGAAAATTAAATTTTAATTTTTTATAATTAACCGTAAATTTGGATAATTTTCAATTTCTATTTTTAAAAAATTTTTTGTCTTTCAGAGTTGCAATTTTAATTTTGATTACTTGTTAAAATAATTTTTTGATCAAAATTATTTTTAAATACTTAAATAAAAAACCCCATCGAGATTTTTAAAAAAACTCGGGCGGCCGCAGGCCGCTTCGGAGTAGCCTGGAAGTTGTGGAAGGGTCCTGCAACTTTTTACGGAGCATTCAGGAAAACTCCAACCTCGGTCCCACGATGAACTCTTGGCACCGAAACGGCCGCGGTTAAGTTGCTATCTCCTGAACCGTCTGTTGGATCGGAAAACTTCCGCTGTGAGGGCACTCCGTCACTAAATGAGGATATCGAATAAAAAAAATTTTTCGAAATTCGGTAAAGTCTTAATACAGATATGCCGTCTTAACCCTTTTTAAATGGTGGCCAAATGTCGTGGTCACTGGGTAGCGATCTTTTGATGATTTGTTATATCTCGAGAGTGGCTGAACCGATTGAGATGGAACTTGGGGGGTTATAGGTAATCGACCAAGAGAAAATTAATGGGCATGGTTTTGAGGGGGACACTTGAGTCTTAAGGGGCACAATTGAGTCTTGAAATTTTCAAATGATTATATCGTGAAATTTTTGGGTGGAGAGCTTTTGAGTGTAGAAGTATTATTGAAGGGATGAGTGTTCCGAACATTTCACTTGGGGGACACTCGAGTCTGGGATGTTTTCTGATTGAGATATGAGTCTTGGCGCAAGACTCAAAATTTCAACTTTTTAATGCGTGAAACGTAGTTCGATTTGAGTGTAGCAGTTTATAGAGCGTCCTTTGAATGTATGAAAAATATATACTTTATTTGGGGTACACCTGAGCCCCTGGGAGATATAAGGCAAAAAGTGGCATTTTTGGTGCAAAAAGTGGTCGGTTTTTTGAGTATACCTTTTTTTAAAAAATTTTTAAAAATAAACGGACTTTAGATTCGTGTTCAGCACCTATTGGAGTACTATAAAACATATTTTTCTCGAGGTCGAATTTTTGGCCCATTTTTGAAGGGCCCCCTTTTGAAATTTTTTGGTGAAATTTAAATTGAGCATAACTTTGTTTATTTTTGTCGTAGCCAAATGAATTAAGGGTCATAAAATAGAGCAAAAAATTGCAAATTTTTTGAGCTATTTAAAGTTTTGAAAAATTCCACCCGAGTCCTGGTAGGGTCGATTTTATGAAAATTCAAAATTTTTCGGTTTTTTGAAATTTTCTGGGGCATATCGAGTCTGAGTGTTGTTGCAAATATTTTTATAAAATAGAGCAGAATTTTTACTATATTTTAAGCTTTTAAAATGTTCCAAAATGGTTTATTTTTGGGGAGTTATGAATTTTTAAATATTTTGGTAAATTTTGAGTCTCAAAAATTGGGAAAAATTTTTGACGTGTCAAAAGTTTTTATTTTTTCCACAAAAAACGGTCTATGTGATGCTCTAGCATGCGCTAAGTACAAATCCGGCGTCAGAAAATTTTAAAAAATTTTCCCCGGACATTTAGAGTCTCAGAAATTTTTGCGACATTTGCGAACATTGGCCATAACTTTTTGAGATCAAGTGGACCCCCACAATGTATACCTATTTCAGAGTCCCATAGGACGCTCTTTCAATTAGGGTATCAAAAATACCTGAAACGACCTTTTAAAAAAAGTCGACATTTCGACCCCGACTCTTAAACCCATATGACCTCCAAAAGTTCATCCAAGACTCAACTGACCAACTACTGATATATTAACAACACTAAGTCCTACAATATCACTCCCGAGGCCTAAGACCTCCAGGCCACGGAAAAACTGCTATAACGCGTTGAATTTTTGGTTCGGCCTTTTCAGTGCCACATTGAGTGTGGCACCAAATTGGCCATGCGCATTAAACTCCCCGTGGCCGAAAACCTATTACCCCGCTTTTTTACTTTAATTAGGTTTCAACCAGCTTTAGAATAAACCGTGGGCGTTTTGTCCATCTGACCATTTTGTCCATAGGCATTTTTCGCCTTATTTTCCGATTTTTAAATTTTTAAAATTTTAGTTTTTTGGGGTTTTTTTTAAAAACTTTGGGTTCCCTTTTTTATTTTTTTTATTGTTTAAGTGTCCTGCTCACACCCCAGTCCTTTTTTCCTGAAAAATTTCGAAAAAGGTCTTGAAAAATGCAAAAACTCGCTTTTTGCGTTTTTTTGAGATTTTTCCTGTTTTTTACGATTTTTTTTTGGGTTTTCGAGATTTTAGTGGGGTTTAATTGTTTATAAATCATAATTTGGGACCCGTTGATTATAATTATGTTAAGTTTACCCAGCATTTTTGAGAAATTCTGAGGTTTATGAAATTTCAAAAATTCGTGTTTGGGGTGTGATCAGGGCATTTTTTAATTTATTTTAATTTATTATTTTTTTAAATTTTTCAGTTATAACTTTAGGTGGATTGCAGCCTCAACGACAACAATCAACAGGTTCGTTTCTTCCTTCTCCCTCGGCTAAGGGAGTTGCTCCCTACTAATCAGGGAATGTTCCCTGATTAGTTGTACTCTTTATTGAGGAGGGGTCATGCCGGATTTTTTCGCGAAATCCGGTATAAAACTTTCTTAGTTAAGAGGGCACTAATCAGGGGGCATTTTCTGATTAGGTTTCACTCTGGATAGAGGGGTCATGCCGGTTTTTTGATCGGAATGCCCCTATTTTCAAAGTGAAATCTAATCAGAAAGTGCCCCCTTTAGGTTCCTCTTAATGAAGTAAGTTTTATACCCTATTTCGCGAAAAAAACGGGCACTACCCTAATCAACAAAGAGTATAACTAATCGGGGAACGTTCCCTAATTAGTAGGGAACAAATCCCTTAGCCGAGGGAGAAGGAAGAAACGAACCTGTTGATTGTTGTCGTTGCGGTTGCCATCCACCTAAAGTTATATCAGAAAAAGATAGAAAATTTTAATAAGTAAATTAAATTATCGTAAAGTTTGCTTTTTTAATTTAATGACGGTTTTATAAAGTTAACTTAAAATTTTTTCTTTTTTAGATATAAAATTTAATATTCAATATTATTTTTAATTTTAAATGCCTTCCAAACAACGAAACAAAAGAAAATTGGGTAAAGAATATCGTCAACGGCTGATTGCTAATGATGGTAATTCTATGGATGTTGATTCTATGGATGGTTCTTTGGATGGTAATAATATTTCGTTTGTTGGTAATTTTATTGAAGAGGGCAGTAAAGGGGAAAATAGTTTAGTACTCGATAATTCTGATGTTTTGAATAATTCTATTGTTTCACGTAGTGTTTCCCCAGATAGTATTTCACCGATTTCTCGTGGGGGAAGACCGAAAAAAAGGAAAAATTGTGGGGGTAGACCTAAAAATGTTATTTTTAATGAATTTGTTTCTAATGATAATTTGAATATGAATTTTGAACCTGCTTTTTTGTCTGTTGATTTATTAGATATTCCTTTCGGACCTGTTTTACATAGTGATAATCGTATTTGTGACATGAATATTAATGTCGCAAGGGATTATATTAAGGAAATGTGGTCTGATTCAAATTCTTGGTTACAAGAGAATTATATTTATTCGTATCTTAAATACTTGACCACTCACACAAATAAACGTGTTGTTGTACTTGACCCAGCATATTCTTTTGTTGATTATCAATATGGGGACAGAGATCCACTAATTCCTGTAGAAAATTGCTTTAATCATTCTGTCAATTATGACATTTTATTCATCCCAATTTGTTTTCCTGGTCATTTTGGTCTTGTAATTTATGATAGATTTGTTCGAAATAATCCTTTTTGTTTGTTTGTTGATTCTTTACCTGCGGTTGACAGGTTATTTAATGTTAGATATCCCGGATTTGACATTCGGCGTATTGATTTAATTAAGAGAGCTATAATTGACTTGACTCCTAATGTTAACGAGAATGAAATTCAAATTAACCCTATTCCTCGTGGGGATTTTGTTGAACAATTTGATGGGGTAAATTGTGGATTTTTCGTTTGCCTTTATTCTGAATTATATTTGTTTAATAATAATTCATTACTTTTTCCCAATTTAAATATTCATCACGAGAGGAAACGAATTTTATGGAATCTTTCGCAGTTGATTCTTTCTAATGATATTAATTATGTTGGGCTTTTTGATAATTATCATAGAAACGCACCAGTAAATAATAATTTTTTTAGTTTTAATTTAGATTTTGGTAATAATGTGGAAGATAATTGTGTTATTAATGATTTGCCTGTTTTGAATTTAGAGCCAGATCCGCCATTAAGGAGGTCTGAAAGAATTAAAGCTTTAAAGAATAATGATATTTCTAACTTAAATATTAGTAATATTAACATTGCCTCTTTAAATAAAATTACTCCACGTTGTCATTTATCCCATAAATTATATCCTTGTGCAGATGTGCGTGCAAGGCACGTTGTTAGCTATTATGACTCCGGAAATATTGGAGACGCTGAATGTTGTTATTGCGGTGCAATGTTGTTTAATTCTGAGATTAATGACGCGCATTATAAGAAGTTTAAAAAGATTTCGTCTTCATATTGTTGTCGTTGTGGTGTAATTAAACTTCCTTCGTTTAAACCCCATCCTCAATTATTAAAAGACTTAACTAGAGGTGATACTAAGAATTCTTTAGATTTTTTAAAAAAACAAAATGTATACAATTCCCTCCTTGCTTTTGCGTCGGTTTATGTAGGCCACAGAGAAACTAAACTTTATGGTGGAGTTTGTTATCTATTAAATGGCGAATTTGTTAGAAAAATGAGTTCGATGGTAGCTGGAGAGTCGGGACCATCATTTTCCCAGTTGTATATATTAGATGCTAATACTGCTTTTCAACATCGAGTTTCTAATGTTGCTTATGGAGGGGATAGAGTTAATCCAGATGTATTAAAAAGTTTAGATACTCTTCTTAGAAATTGCCATCCTCTTGCAAATACTTATAAATCCTTTCATGAACAATATTTAGACAAGTTAGAAAGGGATGGCCCTGATTCTGTGCAAAATTTCAGACTCGTGCTTTTGGAGGAGCGAGAAGCGCCTGAACTTATAATAGACAATACTTTACATGTTAGACAAGTTAATCTTCCTACAGAGGAAACGTTGTTTTCATTACATACCGAGTCAGACGAACCTCCTATTTTAAAAGGGCTTTTTATTACTGGGGATCAAGGGAAGTTATTTATTTTTCCACCACATCATCCTCAAACAGATACATTATGTTACCCTCTTTTGTTTCCGTGTGGAGATGATAGTTATCATAATAAGATTCCATTTGCTAGAAAAGTGTTAACTGATGATAAAAGTGATGATGATTGTTCTGATTGTGAACCTGATCCTCTTTTAGAAAACAGTCGTAAAAATATTAGTATTCGAGATTATGTTAAATATAGATTAGCGATAAGAAAGCACGAGGATTATCATAATATTTGGAATTCTGGCGGAGGTTTAAGCCAAAAATATGCTTTAGATTACACAGCTAGAATAGATTCCGAAGTAGCTAATTATTTACGTAATGATGACATGGATTTGCGTGCTACTATTGGCCCAGATGCGCTTAGGTGGTTACAAAGGGATTCTGGTGCTAATTCTATTGCTGATTTAGGGCATATTGTAATGTTTAGGTCTTATCATCCTGGCACGAGACCGTATTTTCAGGACATGTTTTATGACGCCACTACTCTTATGGCTAGAGTTCGCAAACCTGAAAACGCCTCCTTTATGTTCACTTTCACGAGTAATCCACGTTGGCCCGAAACTAAAAGGAATTTATTTCATAAACACCAGAAAATTGTGGATAGATTCGATATTATTTCACGTGTTTATGAAGATAAGTTAAGACACTTGCATTATTTATTGAACAAAAAAAATATTTTTGGAAAAATTTTGGGGTATGGTGAGAGTAGAGAGTTTCAGAAAAGGATTGGAGGGCCTCATTTACATAGAGTTTTCTGTACCAATATTGTTGCAACTCCTGAAAATATTGAAAATTTAATTTATGCTCATATACCACCTGAACCACCTGCAGATGATAATTCTGGGTGGGCAAAATTTATGAGAAAAATTAGAGAACTATTACCGCTTTATCAGTTTCATGACTGCTCAGAGCATTGTAAGACAACTAATGGCAAATGTAAAAAGGGTTTTCCTAAACCTTTTAGCAATATCACAGTTTTGCATGAGAATACGCCGGCAGAATATTATCGGCCTTCCCCTGGGGATGGTGGCGAAGTTTTAAAAATAAAGCGCGGTGGAGCATTCATCACTTATGACAATTCTAAAGTTGTACCGTATAATCCACTTATTTTGGTTATGTTTCAATGCCACCATAACTTAGAATTCGCTTACGGTCAAACTGATAATTTAAAATACGCTTTAAAATATCCTTTCAAGGGTTCAAGTTTTTCCTATGTACGTAGTGAAGCTAGCGGTCTTATAAATGTAGATGAGCCATTGCATTATGCCAGAATGATTTATCGCAGTCCGACTGAAGCGTATACAAGAATTATGTCGTATAAATATGCTTTTTTATCACATATTGTAAAAGCATTAACTATTCATTTACCGGAAAATCAGAAACTTTATTTTACACGTAAAAATACAAGTAAATTGATTAGTGCTATTAATTCGGGTAATATACCTGATTCACCTCTTTCTGCCTATTGGAAGTTATGTGATAAGGACTCTGCTGTTAGAAATATACTTTTTGAAAACATGCCCGAAACGTACGCGTTTAATAAGAAAGATAAGGTTTGGAAGAAGTTGAATATTAATGAAAAAAATAAAAACCGCAAACCCCGTATCGGGAGAATTTTTTCTGTGTCACCAAGGGATCCGGAAAAATTTGCTTTATACATTTTAACTAAACATTTTCCTGGCACACCCGAAGATCTTTTAACTGTTAATGGTCATGCATGTTTAACTTTTGCTGAGGCTGCTAGATTAAGAGGATTGTTTGAAGATAATAATGTTTGGGAACGCACTTTAAGAGAGGGCTCTATTTCCTTAAATCCTTCCCAAATGAGACAGCTTTTTGCCAATATTCTTGCATTTGGGGCAACTGAAAAGTGTGTAATTGATGGCCTTTTACTATGGAATATGTTTATCGATCATTTTTATGATAGAAGGTGTTCAGAAGCAGAAAAATTAATTAGAATTGACAAATCATTGGCAATTATAGAAAGAATGTTACTAAGTCAAGGTCGTACTTTGCAGGAATTTAATCTTCCTTCTCCTAATCGTCCATTAATAAATGATCCAAACAGGGCTCTTGAAGATTTTTTCTTTCCACATCATGTTAACGATGATGAAATGGATGAAGCAATTGACACATCTATTTTTGATAACTCAAATCTAAATCCTGAACAGCAAAGATTTTTTAATTTAATTCGAGCTTCAGTTTTAGATCCGTTTACTAAAAATAAATTATTTTTCTTGTCTGGTGATGGCGGTACAGGCAAAACATTCCTTCTTAATTATGTTATTTATAAGTTACGTGAAATGAGACAAAAAGTATTGGCGACCGCTTCGACTGGAATAGCCGCCACTAATTATTACTCTGGTGGGATGACATTTCACTCTGCATTTAGATTTGGTAAGGATGTTGAGCCAGGAGTTATACCACCTGTAACAGCAGATAGTTACTTTGGACGTAGAATTATTGAGGCTAATGTAATACTTATTGATGAAGTGTCGATGCTAAATAGGACGGTTTTTGAAAATGTTAATATTTTGTGTAAAAAATTAATTCCGCATTTTAAAGATCAGCCTTTTGGGGGAAAGATAGTTATAATATCAGGTGATTGGAAGCAGTCCCTTCCTGTAGTTAATGACTCATCGTCACCTGAAGCACAGGTGGCAGCATCAATCCAATCCTCAGATTTATATGGAATATTTGAAAAACACAGATTGTTACAAAATATGCGTGTAATTCCTTCAGAAATTCAGTTTAAAGATTGGCTTTATAGTATTGGAACTGGTCAAACAGGTGATTCGGTTAGTATACCAGAAGGAATGAGGGTTAATTCGCGCCAAGACTTGTATGCTTTCGTATTTAACACTGGATTTGATGCACCGGTTCACGAATTATTAAAAAGGTTAATTCTTTCACCAACTAATAGAGTAGTTGATATGATTAATGAAGAAATTGTTGGTTTGATAGACTCGCCTGTTCAAGAATATTTATCAATAGATAATCCCACGAGTGAAAATCCCTTTGCGTATAATTTAGCTGAGTATGAAGTTGCGCAATTGAACAGGCTTACGCCAATAGGAATGCCTGCCCATAATATAAAACTTAAAGTTGGTGCAGTAGTTGTCTTGCTTCAAAATTTAAATACCCAGAAGGGTTTATGTAACGGTACCAGAATGATTATTAGGCGTTTACATCAAGATTTAATTGAAGCAGAAACGATAAGTGGTTCTTCTGATCGTGGTATTACTATTGGAATATGTCGTACAAGAAATAGTTATAAAGACATTCGACCTGATTGTGTTAGTTTCGAACGATTTCAGTTTCCCGTAAGGGTTGCTTTTTGCATGACTATTACTAAAGCCCAAGGGCAGACTTGTGAACGTTTAGGAATTGATATAAGCGATGAGCCTTTTGCTCATGGCCAGACTTATACCGCTTTTTCAAGGGCCAGAAGTGGAGAAAACATTAGAGTTTTTGCACCTGGTAAAACTGCGGATAATAATGGAAATATATCTATGAGAAATGTTGTGGCGAGAGGAATTTCTTTTGATTGAATGTTAAAATAAATAAATATAATTAGTAGATAGGTTGGAAAAAGTTTAGATTTTTTTCAAAAAATTTTTTGATAGAATTAAAAATTGATTTTGATTATTTACTTTTAGTTGTTGTGTCCTATTGCTGTTTTTTATCTTGAATGTAGTTTTTTTCACATGATTTCTTCTGGGACGGTCTTTGGGGTTTTATTTGGAAAGTGTAATATAAATATTTTATTTATATATGTGTTTTGATCTTTAATATTGTTGCAAGATTTCTTTAGTTGATTAAGTTTAATGTAAAGTAGAAGTTTTTGATGAGCTTTTTATTTGAGATGTTTTTGAATGGTGTGTTTTAGTATTATTTTTGGATGGTTTTTTGTTTTATCTATATATTATTTGTTGTGGAATGATTTTTTCGGTTTGTGTTTATTATTTTATTTGGGGTATATATTGTTTACTTTTGACCCGAAATGTTTGTATTTAAAATTTATTTAGTTGTGGCTGATATTTTAGTTTATTGAAATTTTTGTTTAGTTTATATGTTTTTACTTTGAGATTTTTTGAAGTTTAATTGTTATTTTTAGTGGAGATTTAATTATATTATACAGAATAAGATTTGTATTGTTTTTCATTTATTAGGAGTTGATAGGATTTTTTAGAATATTTTGATAGAAATGGGTATATTTTTTGTCATATTGGTGTAATGTTGTTTGTATTTATATTATATTTTATGGGACGGTTTTTGGGATTGTATTATTAAATAAAGTATTTTTGGGTTGTATTATTTAAAAATTAGTATTTTTGGGGTTGTTTTTAAACAGAATTTTATTTATTTAATTATTTTTATAGTTTGAGTTTTAATTTTATTTTTTTCACTTTTATGTCCAATAGGGGCATAATCGCACGGGAGGCTTTATGCCAACCGGTTGAGTATTTCATTGTTGTTTATTTATTTATTAGTTATTATTTATTTATTTGTTTATTATTCACTTTTATGTCCAATAGGGGCATAATCGCACGGGAGGCTTTATGCCAACCGGTTGAGCAATTTCTTTGTTATTTATTTTTTCACTTTTATGTCCATTAGGGGCATAATCGTACGGGAGGCTTTATGCCGAACGATTTAAAATTTTATTGTTTTTTAATTATTTATTTTTCACTTTTATGTCCAATAGGGGCATAATCGCACGGGAGGCTTTTGCCAACCGGTTGAGTATTTCATTGTTGTTTATTTGTTTTTAAGTATAATTTAATAGTATTTTATTATTTATTTTGGGGATTTTTATTATTTATTTATTTATTATTTCTTTTTGGGGTGGGGTCCCTCCCACGGGGTACAGGGTTTGCCCGTTTACCTCCGTGCACCTCCACGTGGTGTACCCTGGGCATTGTTGTATAATTATAAAATGTTATACAACAATGGCTAAGCACGGTAAAAACGGGATGGTTTAAATTATAAAAATTGTAACTGTTTCTAGCAGCGCGCGAAGCGCGCCCCAAAGCCGTTAGGCTTTCCAACGGGCACCCCAAAATTTTACAGCCATTGCATACATCAAAGATTTGCATACGCACTACGCCGCCATCGCATACGTAACCCATAGCTAGTTCGATTTATAAATTAATTATTTGATAGAAAAATATTTCCTTTTTTTTAATTATTTAAATTTTTGTCAATTAAATTTTTATAAAATATTTCAGTAATTTAAAGTGAAAAGATTTATTTATTATTGTCCCTCTCCTCTCTCTTTTTCTAATTTACAGTAAATTATTTTTTGTAAATTTATTTTTAGTCTTTTTCTAAAATTTTAATTAAAAAATAATTATTATTATTTTTTAATTGGATTTTTTTTATTTCTCGTGAATTACTGTGTTTGTTTGGCTGTAGTTATTTAATTGACACAATCTTTTTTTTTTATTTTATTAGATTTATTTTTAAAGTTTTAATATTAAATTAAAAAAAAAACTTTTTCTTTTTCACGCGCACACCGCTCTTGAAAATTTTATTAAAAAAATTGGCCGATGGAATTGGGATAAAATGTCCAAAATTTTGTTTGATTTTTTGGAGGTTTCTTTAATCTTCTAACAAAGCAAGCTTTATTTAAATAAACTTAAAAATACCTATTACCGTAAATGCTCTAATATAAGCCCACCCGAGGAGGCCTATCGAAAAATATAAGCCCAGTCTCTAATCTCTATTCCCTCCAAACTATTTTCTATTCCCGCCCACTCACTTTTGAAATATATAAGCACAGGGCTTATATCAGAGCATTTACGGTAAGTTTCTCATTAACGTTAATTTAATTTAACGACTTTAAAAATTCAGAAAAAAACTCAAATTTAGGAAATTCGGTTTAGAATTTTAAATTAATTTTAGACTTTAAAAAGTCAAACCTTTTTTTTTCTTATAATTTTATATTTTTATATTCCCTTCAAACTCTACTTTTTTTTTACCAAACCTTTATTTTCTTATTTTCCCCATCACCTTGAATATATGTATTATATACAGCTGGCACGCCAATCACCCGGCCCATTAAATTTTATTAGGGCTCCGCTGCCTCTCAGTTCTTCTTTTCCTCCTTCCTTTTTTTCTCCGTTGCCGCGCGTAACCTCAACCACAAACAGAAAGACTCGTTCAAATTAGCATGGCATAATTTTTCTGAGGAGAAGAAAAATGCAAAAATAAAAAGGAGGGAAGGGGGGGAATTGAGGAAGAAAAAAGGAGGGGGGAGGGGGGACGGTATATCTAAATAAAAAGTTAGTTTTGTGTTTGCCCTTTTCTAGTAATTTGTAAAAGAATCGCGGTCAAATTAAGCAGCTGGCTAATGAAAAAAATAAAAGGGAACTTTTTGGAGAGGAGTGGTAGGGAGAACTTATATGATTATCAAAATAATGAAATTTTGTAAAAATATTTTTAACATCTTTATCTCTAATCTCTCTAAAAAATTTTTGAATTTTTGGTTTTTAATTAAAAAGTTATGTGTGAAAGTACCAGAATTTATTTAAAAAATTGTCAAAATCTTGTAGTTATTATTGACTATAATTTATTAAAAAATAATACAAAAAATGTGAAATTTATAGAGATATTGGTTGACATTTTAAGGGATATCTATACAAAATTTCATAATTTTAGTAGGTTATTTTTAAATAATTTTATAAAATTCTTCCGCGTTCTCCTCCCCCCTATTCTCCACTCATTTTCTCATTAAAATCCTTTTCTTTTTTTTCTCTTTTTAATGCCAATTTCTACCAATTTTTGACTTTTTTTTTATTTTTATTTACCTACTACCCCTCCTTCCAGTAATAAAATTCGCATAAAATCGGCCAACGGCAGGCCACAAAATTTCAGACATCAAAAGAACATCATTTTCAACAATTGGGTGAAAACGAGTCGAGAATATTTTTTAACGATTTTTAGAGGAAATAAAAAAATCCTTTTCACTCACTTTTCTCGTTTTCATCTGTGGGTGGTCTTCCAACTATTTTTTTATTTTATTTTTTTTTCTACGATCTGCATGAAGGACTGCGCCTTCTTCCCTTAGCGGTAGCTCTTTGTTTAGTGAATTTAGTGAATCAGCCCTCCTTACCCCCTTCCCCCCCCTTACCCCCCCCCCCCCCCGTTCTTTTACTCATTTTTTTCTCGTTTTTTGTTCTCCTCTCCACACAATTCCACACATTTTCCCTAAAACATAAGGGAACCAATGTGAGTGGACAAAATTATTAGAAAAAAACAGAAAATGGGCGAGGTTGGGGAGAAGGGGAGGGACTTAGCTGTTTGGGCGCTGAGAAGGTTGGGAGTAGGGTCTGAGAATCTTCGGAGATGTGCAAATGAGGTTATGAAGCTGTAAAAAGTTCTTTGAAATTATCCATAGTCTTGTTTAGTGAATCAGATTTTTAGCTATCGTATATTAGCTATTAAACTTTTCTAAAATTTCAGTTTAGCTATTTATAAGTTATAATCAGTCAAATTGCCTTTAAAATTTTCGTTTATTTCCGATTATTTGACCAGAATCAAGGAAATATCCCAACAAAAATTCTGAAATTTATGGAGAAGTTTTAAAAAACTCTGAGAGGGTATTTTCTGGTTTTTTCAAAAAAATCGGTTCTTATCTTTTCGAGATTTTCCAGATAACGCCAAAATTTTCCGCGTCCAATCGTCACTAAATGAAAGGGACGAATAAAAGGAGAATGAAAAAAGGAGAGAAGGTTTACGGTGGGAAAGGAAGCATTGGAGGGTGACGGCAATTTCCCTAAAATATATTTTTCTTTTTCTTTTCTTTCTTGGGTATAATAATATGTACATTGTCAGCCATTCACAAACACACAAATAAATTTTTTTAATTTTAGAAGCCAACAAATTTTTTAAAAAATTTTCAAATTTTTTAAATGCCAAGTTCCTGTTCTCCCCCACAACCCCCAATCCCCGGCAGTCTCTTCTTTTTAGAAAATCCCAACAACAATAACAACAATAATTTAACAATTCCATCAAGTTCAGAGACATTAGATCCTTTACAAAATTTACAACAAATGCCCGGTCGTTTGGACGAAAGATGTGCGTGGTTACCTTCTTTTTATTTTTATTTGGGAAAAGGTAAAAAAAGAAAATAAAAAAAGCAATTCCAACGCTGATTTATGCCGACAATTGTCCTCTAATAATTTCTGTCAAAACCAATCCAAAACCCCCATTTGGTCGGAGAGGTGATGAATAAAAAATAGATGGAATGCCAATTTCTTCTTTTTGGTTAGGGAGATATTTATTGGAATTTTTATTTGAAAAATATTCAAAAAATCTTTTAAAACGCTCTCAAACCATTTTTATTTTCACCTCAACTAAATTTAAGAATTTTTTAAGAAGAAAATAAGTTACCGTTTATCTAAAAATTGTTTTCTCATTCAAGTAGCATCAAAGCCTTTTTTTATCAAAGCCTCTTTACTTTTTAACTTTATGTTTCTAGAGGGTCTGATTTATTTTTTGTGAAATTTTCGATAGTGATACGAATCTCGTGTGGAACCCATAATTGAAACTTGTGGGGGTCTCGGCATCCTTATAGCGTATATTGGAATTTCCAACTTAGGGAAGATAGAAAGGGTGAAAGGAATTGGGGAAAATATTTTAAAGTTTTCCTTCTTTCATTCAAAATTCTTATTTATTTGTAGCCAATACCCACCCCCTTCAATATAATTATGGTAATTATGCAGCATCATTAAATACAGCATTAAGTCATTATTACTCTTATACAGCAGCAGCTATTAGCAGTAATGGACATAATCATCATTTAGTTTCTACAAGCGGATTTGGTAAATTAATTAATTGGAAATTAGAAAATACTTTAACGGGTTAATTTGATTTTGTGTGTGATCTGACAAGTTGGATTTTTAAATATAGGAAGGGTTAGAGTTATTTTAAAAAAGAGGGGGAATTAAAGAAGTCTAACGAGAGGGATAAAAGGATAAGAAGAGAAAAATCTAAATTTAATGGAATCACAGGGATTAGGATTGCCAGCCCTGTCTTTCCGAATGACTCGACCGAGCTGGTCCGACTCGAAAACGGCAACCTTTAGTTTAAATTTGTGTGAGTTGTTATAAAGCGAGATGTAATTTATTCTTTAATTGGATTTATAAAATTATTTCAAAATAGGATTAAGTAATCCTTTCGGAGAACTATTAAGATATTCTAGGGTCCTAGACATGATTGTCTTCTGTCTTTGCCAACTTCAGTTAGCTCTAATTATTATTAATTTTTATCTTTCATTTTCTTCATTCCCTCAATGTCCTTGACTAAGAAAAGCCACAAAACAAAAATCGGTCCACAAAAAGTCAATTTTTGTACAATCCCTTGGGAAGAAAATGCTTTTCTCTTTTCTTTAAATTATTCATCTTTTCGACGCATCTTTTTCCTTTCTTCATTTCTTTACCTCTAGAAAAAGAGAAGGGGGGAATTGTTGTTTAAGTTACTTTATTTGTTGGCCATGTTTTGGCCGAATAAAAAAAGAAAGAAAAAAGATTACGATAACCACAACAACAAATGTGTTTTTAAAGAATTAATTAAAGAATTGGAAATTTGTTGAAAAAAATAAAGTTGGAGGGTTATGGTAAATTAAAAAGAAAAACAAAAATTAAAAGTTTTTTTAAATTCTGTTAATAAAAATTGAGTTCCTCGTCTTCAAGAATATCGTAAAATTATTTTAAGTGCCTTAAGCAACACAAGTAATTTATTAGTTTCTAAATAATTATACTTCAGTTACTACTAGAAAATAAGTTCAGTTCTTGAGTTCTGTTAAACGAAGCCCTCTTTTGTTCTAAAATTATCTTACCCAATTTACTAATAAACTTGTTTTATTTCACATAATCTTGCCTATCTATTTATTTTGCTTAAACACGAAGACAAAACTCAAAGAATTAAAAAATAAATCGAGATTGTTTGGAATTGGAAAACGAATTTTATCCGGAAAGGCCCCAGAAATCAATTCCTATTAAAACAAACTCTAACTTAAAATATTAGGGGCGGGAAAAGATTTTACTTTAAGAGATTGGAAATAACTGGATCAACTAGACTTTGCCAATAATTGAACAATTTATTCCAAAATTTAATCTCTAATAATAAAATAGAAATTGGCAAAGAATAATTTAAGAGAGCTTTTTTTAAAAATTAATTAAAAATATTTTTAATTTTTTAAAGACCCCAACAACAAAAAAGCTGGTGGAAGGCAAACATATAATCCAGAACAAGTAAACTTAAAAATAAATTTTAAAAAGGGAGGTTTTTTGTTTTTTAAAGAAGAGAACTTTGGAAGAAGAATTTCGAGCCAATAAATATGTTTCTAAACTTCAAAGAACCCAACTTGTTGAAAAAACTGGGCTTAGCGACAAACAAATTAAAATTTGGTTTCAAAATAGAAGAATGAAGGTAATTAAATTTAGTAAAAAATAAATTTATGGAATGGCGATTTTCAAACAAAAAAATAAAATAGATAAGAAAATAATAAGACAATGGACATTTTCAAAAACCGTTCATTCCAATAATTGAACAATTTATTCCTAAGTTGATAAAGTCTAAAACTACAGTTTAGACTTTTTGATTGAAGGTTTACTTTTATCGGAGAGTTTTTGATTTTGTATCTATTCCTCTGAACCTTTTCCCCCTTTTGAATAATTTTTAAATTCATCTCAGCTTTTCTCATATTAATTAAACATTCCCTAATCACTTAGCCAATCCCAACAAAATTGTAACTATTAGGAGGGTTTAATATTGAAATTACTGTTTTATAGTAATTCTACTCCGAATTCTAACAAATTCCATTCTCCCAGTTATTTTGTGACTGAGAGACTACGAATATTCAATAATATTTTTTAAATTTATTTAGAGGAAAAAACAAGAGCAAGGAATTATGTGTGGTGAATTAACTCAAGAATCATCACCTCACGAAGGCGATTCTAGTAGTGAAAATATTCATAGATTTGGAGCTATGACAGTTAAAAGTGAACCAGAAAATGGTGTTGGAAGTAGTGGAATGTTGGAAAGACAGGTAAAAAGTTTTTAATAAAAAATTTTGAATGCTCCCGTCTTCAGCCCCTAAGATCTTTCTCAAATGCTCCATTAGCTGTTTATATGTACCCTCAAAGTCTAATTGTTAAAGCCTAAAACCACAGTAATTAGTGGAATGATTGAAGGTTTACCATTAATCGGGTAGTCCCATTCCAATCTTTTTTGTTTCTGGGATTATTGCTTAAACTTGTGAATATTTTTATTGGAGTTTCTTCCCTATGGACTTCTTAATTAAATTAGTAGAGAATTTACGAAAATATTTTTACCTATATCGAATTTTCATTAAGAATCTCAATTAAAAATTAGCGAAACTGAAAAGGTATTTAGCTAGACAAAAATTGAGTATCAGAAACAGGTTCTACATAGATACCAAATATTCGTTGAAAAAATCACATATTGGGCTAAGGATCTGGTTAACTGGAAAGAAATTAATATTTTTAGGTAAAAATGTATAAGAAGGGCTTTATTACAAAATCTTCGTAATTTTTACATTTTTCAATAGGATCTAAGTTGTGAACAAATACCCGATGAGATTTTAAACAATATTCACCGAAATGGTTATCACCACCAACAAGAACAACAACAATTACAACAGCACTATCCCCCAAATAATTGGCAACAAACATTTCTTCTTCAACAACAAAATAATCAACAACAACAACAATTACTTTCTTCCTCTTTACCAACATATTCTTCTTCAACTTCCCCATCAGCCACTTCTACTAATTTTGATATTTCTTCCTCTTCAATTGTGCCATCAACATATATTCCTCAACAACAATTTTGTCAACAATACCCACAAGGAATGGTTAATCATTATCAAAATTGGTATTGGTCTGGGGCGGCAGCAGCCGCAGCAGCTGGACAGGGATGGATGCAGATGCAGCAAAATCATGGAGGAAATGAAATTATGTGCAGAACAGGACTATCAAAAACAGAAGATTCAAATCGTGATTAATTGATATTAAATTGAATTTGGTAAAGCAAGTACTTGAGATTTTTTAAGGGAGGTAGGGTTGTTGGTTCGGAACTGAACCGAAGAACCGAGGATTTTCGGTTATGTTCTTTGTTTCGAGTTATCAAGAATTTTCCAAAGAACCGACAACCCTAGTGTGAGGTACTACTTCCCAATAAGAATTCTCTCATTTTCTAGCTCAAGTACTTGCTCAAATTAATTCCTTTATAGTATATCCCCATCAGGGGCAGGCGCAGAAAATTTTTTTGAGAATTTTGGAAGACCAGAAGCCAGATTTCTTTCAATTTTGTCCTCAGATTGTGTATATTCTTTGCATTAATTTCGTCAAAAAAAGCAATGCGCCCGCCCCTGGCCCTCATCATTACTCATATCTTGTAAGAATGGTTCGAGAAGTAGAAAAATAAATCAAATTTTGCATATCATATTAAAAGTAAATTTATCTTATAAATATAGTGTATTATTTGCTATTTAAATAGCCCTACTTAATTAGCCATTTAATTAACTACTTTAAAAATTTTTGAGGAAATATTTATAAGCAAAATATAGAAAAGAGGGAATGCAACAAAAAAGACAATTAATTTTCTCATTCAATTTTCTTCATTTTTTTCGTTTAAACACCAACATCAGAGGATACAGACACTTTGTCAGCATCACATCCTTCTATACGTTTTTCTGCCTTTAAAAATCATTTTTTTATTAAAAATAAAAAAAATTAAATACCTCTCTAAGTTTGACCAAATTTAATTTGTGAATGCTTTTTTCAACAAGTAATTCAGCAATTTTCAATTTTAGTTGATCATAGCTTTTAAAAAATTTAATTAATTACATTAAATAATTGATAAATTGAGATCTTTTTTAATAAGACACTCCTCGGAAATTAGATTTGGCTGACGAGTATAGTGAAGTGAAGGAACGTCATATTAAAGTTTAAATTGTTTGGCTTCAGTGGTATATATTAGTGTTAGGCACAGTTCGGTACTACAGCGGTACTACTGATATTGGTACTGAACATTTGCCTAACACTAGTATAGATGTATCTAAAAGGAATGAGAGTTCGGAATTGTTTACAACCGATTTAGGTATATGACGGTTTTGGAGAAAGCCTTAATTTGAAAACACTTGATGTAGTTAAGTTTCGTCCGTTTTATATCCCCTTATTTAAAACAAAAATTTAAAAAAAACCTTTCTCGTTCCTGCTCTTTGCAAGATTTAATCAAATCAATATGCCCAGATTCAAGCACCTACAAAAATTAAAATTTTAATATTTAATTCAATAAATTTTGTTTTATACCAAAAACAAATTCTGTGGCAAATTTTCTATAATTTTAGTATTTACCCTTCTTCTCATTTACTCTCTACTACTCTAAAATAAAATTATTTTTCATTCCCTCACAAAAAACCTCTTTAACATTGAATGGTCCCATCACTGGTTTGCAGTTTTGAATGTTTTTTCCAATGCTTGTACTGCTCATTTCTTCAACAATTTCCAATTTTGGTTGTTGGAGTACAGCTTCCTCAGCTCTTAATTTTAAATATATTTGAGAAGGAAAATTCGAAACTTTAATAAAGTCAAAAAATTATTTTATGTTAATCGTAGTTAAGAGGAAAGGCCAAAAGATGAAAAAAAGACCGGGGACAGATAATTTTAACATCTTGGAAATATAAGTTTATGTCAGCATCAAGTACAACCTCCTCACTCAAGTCAACTACTACAAAACTCACATTAGATGTTTTTCTTTTTACATTAAAATATAAATAATATACCTTCTTTCCTCATCTGATAATTCCATGTCGGAAGATCCACCTTTCAACACAGCCTAAAATACTTGGAAACATAAAATCTTAAAATAAAAAAATGTAAAAATAACCGGTGGT
This sequence comes from Meloidogyne enterolobii, assembly GCA_963681835.1. Lineage (NCBI taxonomy): Eukaryota > Metazoa > Nematoda > Chromadorea > Rhabditida > Meloidogynidae > Meloidogyne > Meloidogyne enterolobii. The sequence continues at coordinate 946,891 of CAVMJV010000031.1, read as the reverse complement.
TTGGGCCCATATTCTTCCGCTTCTAGTTTCATATCTTTAACAGATTCATTTGCAGGAATAGTCTTGGAAAGTAAACGTTTTCTAAGTCTTTCTTCCTCTTCTTTATTTTCGGATGTAAAACTGGACGCTTGCGTTGAACGTGAAGTAACAGAAGATTCCGAACGTTGACTAGACGAGCGAGAAGATCGGGAATGTTTCTTTTCATTTCGCTTGCCTCGGGAAACCATTTCCAATGTGTCACGCGATGTAGAGCGGGAACGTGTAGAAGAACGCCGTCTTTTACGGGATCTATTCTTCTTAATTTTTAAGAGAAATTTTAGTAAAAAATATACAAAGAAAATCAAAATTCCCAATAGGTTAACAATAAAAATCAAAAGCCTTTAAAATTCTCATAACTATAGTAATAAAAACAGGGAAAAACACATAAATAAACAATTAAAAAACCTTTTTATTTCGGCGAGATGATTCTTTTGTTTTATTCTTTTTTCGTTCCTTTCCAGCTTTAACTTCTTTCTTTGATTTCTTTACTTCAATTTTAGGTGAAAGTGGTTTTTTAATAGATTTTAATTGAGCTTCAATAAATTTTTTCCTTTTCAATTGTTTTGGATCCATAGACGCTTCTCCATTTTTTCCAACATCTGCTGAAAATTCCATTGGCTGTTGAATATCTTCTGCTGCAGGCAAGTCAACATCCTCAGGTCGAACTCTACGAGTCATTTGAAGCATTTGCATATCTGCAGCAAAAAATACACTTTGCTGTTCCAAATTTACAGGATGAAACATCTTAAAAAAATAAAATACTGATTACAAGGAAAAAAATTTAATTAAAATCAACAACAAAAATAAGGACAATAAAAGACAAAATTCGAAAAAATATATTTGTAATAAAGTTGTGAAAAATACTAGCGTTGCAGACCCCTTACACACAATTAAAAAGTCAAAAAAGGATGAGGCAAAAATTAAAAATAAAACAAGAATTTGTAAATAAAAACTAATGGAACCAAAAACTGTTTATTTAACGAGAAAAGCAAACCGAATTAGTAATTGAATGATTAGCAGAAGAACGAGGAACATTCTGAACGGCCATATGTAATTGTTGTTGTTTGTAAAAAGTACGCGCCTGATCTCTATAAAATTTTTTCCATTGTTTCCACTCCGCTGCAGAAACAGGAGTTACACCATCAGAAGCAATATGAATTAAAGGATTTCCGTCACGATCTTGGGGTATCACAAAATTTCCATAAGCGTCTTTTGGGACAACAGGTAAGCCTAAAATAAAGAAAATAAAATGAAATAAGTAAATAAATGTAAAAACCTTCCAAAGTAAGTGCAGGTATAGGGCAATTGTTCTCATTAAGAGGAAAAATAAAATTTCCTGAAACATCTTTTGGGAATAACGGCTGTCCTATAAAATTTTGTTTTAATCTTTTAAATTTAAAAAAATATACCATTTTTATCATTTGGTACAATCGGTTTATTATGTGCATTCCGAGGGAAAATTGGTTCATCAGTATCGTCTAAATTTAAATTAAACTAATAAAACTTTCAAGCTTTACATACCAACTGGGAAGGCCGATTCGCCTTTTGTATAGTCGTATGGAAATATTGGCCTAGCTTTTTCGTCAACAGGAAAGAAAGGTAATCTTTTTTCATCTTTTGGCAGAATGAACAATCCACGCTCGTTCTTCGGAAAAATCTAATGAAATTATTTAAAAAATTTAGTTATTTGTGGATTATAAAGAGCTCTTCACGAAAATCTAATATTTTTGAATAAATCCCAAATAACCAAAATATAGATAACCTAGTGACCTGTAATCTTTCGTGGAAGAGATTAAACGTACAGGAATGCTAAATCGATAAAGAGCTTCTAAAAATTCTTCTAGCTTATAGTATATTCAGATATTAACAAAACTTACAGGACGACCATTATGATCAAATTTTATGCCAAATCGCTCAACATTTCGTAACCTTGGGTCTCCCTTATCCTCTTTTGGTTTAGGCGTAGCTGATGATTTGTTAGCATCATTCATAGGTATAAAGGTGCCGTTATTTTCATCAAACAAAAACCAATGACCAGTAGAATCCAAACAGCATTGCTTTCCAGTCTCCGTGTTTTTGTAGTAACGATACCCTTCATGGTCACAAACAAACTCGAGACCTTGCAGGTCACCAACACCAGTAACTTCTTTCACAGCGGATACATCCTAAAACTTGATTTTATAAAACTGAATAGAACAGGGCAAAACCGCAATCTAACGAACTGATAACGCAAATATTGTGAAACAATTGTATTTTAAAGAATTATTAAGTTTTGGATTCCATTTTTGCAGGACAAACAGTTTTCCCTTTCATATTTATGTACTTTTTTTGAATTGTTAAAGATACTTTAATTTTAAAGAAACCTCTTGTACTGGTGGAGAAACCATTCTTAAGAAGCAATAAAGAAACCGAAGTTGACCTTGTCTGCAACAAGAACAAAATTATAGATAATTATAGCAATCTGAAAATCTTAAAATTATAACAAAAAGTAATACAAACTTATTAAAAGATCATAAAAATCTTGTGACACAAATTCAAGAATGGAAAGAGCTAATCCTTTTTAGTCAGACGAAAACAAACAAATCAACATTCTACATTTTGATTTAATTGATAAATAAATAATTCAAAATATAGAATAATGAAACGCGGAAAATTAAAGTGGAAAATGTTAATTTGAGAAAATTCAAAATGTCATTATAACGAAACGTCATTACAAGCAAAATGCTAAAAATCGCAGTATTTCGCTTCTGTATAAAATTACGATACTATAAAAGACTAACCTTCTTTAATTTCCAGCAATTTGCTAATCTCATTCATACTTTTTGTTGCCTTTTCACTATTCTGATGGAGGAGGCTTCTAATATCCATAACAACTATAAGGATCCTAGGGGAGTTGGTGTAACGGTTAGTTCTCCTTCAAAATCTTCGTTAAAAGTAATTTTTTTGTTTCAGCTACGTGTCAAAGACAAAAAACTTCATACAAGAGATGGCAACTTTTCTTTTGTTTACCGGGCAAATATTTCTCAAATCTTCGAGGACGGTTCTGAACAACAGCCTTCTCAATTGGTCGCTCTAAAACAGACAATTGTTCCAAGAGTTAGGGATTTTCGGGAACTACACATACTTCGTTGCTTGTCTGTTCGTCATCCTCATCCAAATATTGTAAAACTAATGTACTATCGACGACGCAAGTACTCGTCAGATGTAAGAAATGAAAAGTGCTGGGTATACTTCTTAAATGGAACTGGAATTTGTTTTCGTAACTGTGGGTTAAAAGCCCCCTCAAATTTGAGGGAGCTCAATTTAAAGACCCAAATAAATACCCAGCACTTTAGATAAATAAAAATCAACTTTTTGATAAATCTTTGACTAATTTCAGCAAGCTTATAGTTTAGTCTTCGAATTTGTACCTGCAACATTAGCTCAGCTTAGAACAGAATATCATAAAAATAAAAATGTGCTCGACATAAAGCTTTGTATATGGCAGTTATTCGCGGGATTGGATCATCTTAGGAAGGTAAATACGATAAAAATCTTCAAAATTTTCCATCTAATTTTCAGTTGCACATCATCCATCGGGATATTAAGCCAGCCAACTTGTTAGTCAATTCAACAACTGGACGACTTACAATTGCCGATTTTGGCTCAGCTATCTATTTGGCTCCTTATACCGATCGATTCCAAGGAACATATGCAGTTACACGCTTCTACCGTCCTCCAGAATTTATTTTGGGAGCTGCACGCTACAACTGTATGTCAGGTGGGTGTTTAAATTGTGGATGAATAAAAAGTTTTCCGCGTTTTTTAATTTAGATATTTGGTCGGGCGGTTGCATCTTTGCTGAACTCTATTTGGGGGAAGCACTATTCCAAGGCAATGACGCATTTTGGCAATTGCAGCTCATCTACACTAAACTTGGCACCCCTTCGATTGATGACTTGAAAGATATGCACGTTCGTGAATGCGATTTTATACCTGCTGTTGTATCTCAGGCAGTTTACCCGTTTCGAGAGCTATTTTTGGTGAGTCTCTTTAAAAGAAAATAATTTTATTAACTAATCCCTCCACATTTTCAGATATTTGAAAAGCTTAAATATCCTGCAGACAAAAATCCAGCATCATTAATTGTGAAAATACTTGATTTAAATCCAAAAAAGCGTCTGAATGGCCGTCGTTTGTTGTTCGACGAATTCTTTGATGAACTTTTCCAACCAGGCAAGAAACGTAAAGGCGGGGGACTTGTAACGGATGCTATTAGTTTGGAAGAACAAAAACTTGTTTTGTAAGTGATTTTAATAAATCTTTTAAAGTTTGAATAATTTTTTAATTTTAAGCGGCACAGAAGTATAGAAATAACAACAAGGAAGAATATAGTGTTTGTATGATAATTATAATTATTTGGTCTCTAATAGGTTTTTTATTATCTTTCTTAAATTTTGTATATAAAGCCGGTGTATAAATTTAATAATATCTGACTGAGGATATAAATAATAACAAGATGGCTTGAGTAGGATTGTTGGTTCGGAATCGAATTGAGAATTTTTTGGTTCCGGATGTTCGAAGATTTTCCAAAGGCCGACAACCCTACTCTTGAATGTTTAAGGCAATCAAATAATATTCTTTATTCCCTATTAAAAACTGTAACAAAAAGTAGAGCTAATGTACATACACTAAATACAATAAGTAGAAGACGGTCCAAAACAAGAGCTACTTGTTCCCATTCTGTAAATAAATTTATGTTTAAACTACAGAAAAATTAGATGGTCCCTACAGACCTCACTAGGATCCACGACCACGGGGTCCTGGATATTACTTAAAGAGTAAACATTGGGAGAGGGATGCTTAAATGATTTGTTAGCAATAATTAATTTCCAAATAATATTTTTTGGTCACAGGTTGGACTGTATTTAATATCAGAATAAACCCTCTGAAAGACTCAATAACTTTAAAAACCTACCCAACTTTTCAGCATTTCTTCTATCTTTTTCAATTAAACGAAGTTCATTTCTAAATAAATTTAATTTAAAAAACATCCTTTCTTACCTTTCCATAATTTCTTGTAGCCTTCCAATTACTTTAATAAATTCATCTTCAAAAGAAATATTATTTTTACTTTCTTCATTTTCTTTTAAATTATTAGAAGAAATTGAAATTAATGAAAATCTTTCTTTATTATTATTTATTTTTTTAGAATTTTCTGAGAAAGAAACACGCTTTTTAATTGTAAAATTATTTTGTTTTTGTTGATTGTTAACAATTTGAGGAGAAGCTAATTCCCAAACTGGGGGCTCCGAAGTTAGTTGTTTTGGTATTTGTTGTTTGTTAAGATAAACTGAGAAAAGGAAGAGAAAAACATGTTTAGAGTTTAAATGTTTTTGTATTTGAAAAAGAATAAAGTATGTTTTGTTTGGAAACAAGTTTTAACAATTAATAAACTTGTTTTGTGTAGGCAAAAATGTTTAGATTTCTAATAAATAAATGTTTTGTTGTTTTTGAAAACAAATGTTTGGAAAATTTTTATGAAAAACATGTTTTAATTAGTGAAATAAATATGTTTTGGTTAAAACATTCAATGTTTTATGTAGCATTTTATATTGTTGGAAAGAGAAAAACATTGTTTGGGAAATGTTTTTCTTGTTTTAATTGATGTTTAATTTTAATCTAAAAACACACCTTTATTGTTTGACTGTTCACTTCTTCGTCTATCTTCATCCAAAATAATTTCTTCTTTAATTTCTTCATTTATTTGTTTTTCAAAAAAATAATCAACATGTTCATTTATTGAATGATATTGTTTTTCTCCATTTAAAAATAAAAATCGTTGAATAAATGGGCAAAATAAAAGTTTTTGTAAAATTTTGGGAACTGGAGGGCCGTTATTGCCTACATGATGAATATTTAACTAGAAAAATAAAAGAAATTTTTTTTTGAAAATTCTTAAAAATTAATTACTGTGAGAACAGTGAAAGCAGTTTGCAGTGAAACAATAAAAATGGTCACGCCATAATAAATACCTTTTTAATTAAAAAAATGTTTTTTATAAAAACATTCTAAAAACGTTCATTAAATCTCAGAAAATTTAATTTGAACAATTAAACCTAGCTACATTTTCTAGGGACTGAATATGATAATGAAGGATAATGGTTGCCGTTTTCGAATCGGGCCGACGTTCTAGTCATTTTTTAGGCATCATTTTTATCGGGCCGGCCCGACTGAATCTTTTTCGGGCCAAAATTCGATGCCCGACTCGATCTTTCGTACCGGACCGGCAACCCTACTTAGGATGCTTCTCCCATTAATCAAGCAAATTTAAAAAATATATTTTAAATCGGTTTAATTTCGGACAGTTACTTTATAATTCTCATATGCCCCCTAATAATAACCAAAAAATAATCTTACATTCTTTTCTACCTCCATTTACTTCTCTCGAAAAGAGTTTTAATTTCAAAAAAAATTTATTTAAAAAATACCAATTAAAGGTAAAGCATCTGCTGTTGGAGGTAAATGTTCGGAGACTAACATTAAAAATACAGTTGTTGAAAGTAAAGAAGTAATTCCAAGAGTTACTTTTTCACCAGAATCTGAGGACATATAAAACCCCAATAATACTAACATAGATATCATAACACATGGAAGACAAAGAAAAATTATAAAGAAAAGAGGCTTTCTTTCCAAAAGTAGATGAACATCGATAAATGGATAACTAGAAAATAAGGGAATAATCTTGGATACCACCGGTGATCAACCGATTTTAAAAAATTTTAGGGGTTTAATTGAAGCTTTACTCAATTCTGAGTGTATATAATTTAGAATGCACGTTGGTAGGTACGGATTTTTGCATTTAGGGGGGGTGTTGACAGGATGAAATTTAGGTGTTGGGATTTCCCTCTGGGTTATGGTGTTTTATTTTAAAAAATCTAACGGTTCAGAGCAGCAAGAATAAATAACTGAATTTTTGACAGCTCTCACATGGCGCAAAGTCCATTCAGTAGAAATCTAAAAATAATTTTTATTTTCCATAAAAACTAAATAATTTCTAATATTTCCTAATTTTTCTGATATTTATTATTTTTAAATAAACTAGCCACCATATATTTTGATTGATCATCACTATCAGAATCAGACCAAATATCAATCTTTGTTCCATCATAAGCCTTAAAACCAGAATTATATAAGGTTAAAATCAAAAACTTACCCAGCTGGCAAATTTCATAAGGCAATTTTGAAAGTCAAAAGGGTAAAAACGAACATCCAAAGCTAAAAAATTTAAAATTTTGTTTTTTAAAATTATCTAGTATAGCCGAATGTCACTTTTAAGTACATACATACTTGAAAAATATAAAAGGGGATACCAAAATTGAGAGTCAAATTAGGAGGGGGGGGGGGGGTAAACTAAATCAGAGAAAACACTAGTGTTGGTGTAACCACAAGTGAGATATAATATTTAAACTTTAAAATAATTAAAATAAAATTAAAAAAATTCCAATTAATTACCACAACTACTTTTGAAGATACCGGCCATTGAAAGACTCTAAAAAATAATTTCTATAAATTTTTTAAAAATAATTAATTACAATATTTCCATCATAAACAACCCCCGCTGTTGTCTAAAATAAAATTCGCGAAATTTAAAAATTTAATTTAAAAAACCATTTCATTTAAATATTGTTGAGCTGCATTATTGTAAAGAATAATATCGGGAATCCAAATTGACTTTAAAATTTATATTTAAAAAATAAATTAATTAATCCTTTAATTACTCCAACAGGAATATTCAATTTGTTAATACCCGCAAACTTTTTTGCGTCCCAAGCAAGTCTCCAATCATTCCAGCGGAGATGGACCCAAGCAAGTACTGTTAACAATTGGTTACGTTCATCCTAGTTAAATTAAAATTTAAGAGTAATTAATTGCTAAAGTTTACACTTTTTTGAGTTCCAAGCAAGTCTTGGGACCCTCTTTAAAAGGAAAACTCTCTCCTAATTAAATTTCTTTTTAGTTAAAGGAAATAAATGATTAGTGTTAATGAAATAAATCCTTAGTGGAGATTAGCTCTGTGTACTCTGTGATATTAGCTCTGCTCTGGATCCAGAGGCAATATCAAAAGATACTTTCCAGAGTTATTATTAATTTATATAAAATCTAAACAAACCACATCAACAACTTGCACTAAAGAAAAGGCAATTGAAGTATTTATTGGTTGATTTGGACTAACAATTGGACGAATTTCTTTAAAAAATTATTTTAGATTTTCAAAAAAATTCCAAAAACCTTTGTTATATTCAACAAGTAATTGACGATAGAGAATAGTTAAGTAATCATTGGCAGAAACTAAAAAGTATATACTAGTAGTTGGACCCAACTTTAGATAATTTATTAAGGCTAAAAATAACATAACTTATAACTAGGTGTATCTAGAGGGTATTGCTTAAACAATTTCTACATTCAGTAACCAACCAAATCAAAAAATACTTTAATTTTAAGGTATCTTATAGTATTCTGAACGTATAAATATTAGAGTTAGGATCGAGAAAAGATCTTGATCAGATTTGTTCGAAGATTCTGTTTAAATCTTGTTAATTTTCGAGACTGATTGGAAGAATAATCAAATAAAATTCTCAAAAAGTCTACTAATTTCTAAACTTACCAACAAAATAACAAACAAAATAAAAAACTAAATAAATAGTCAATAAAAACATTTAATAGTAAATTGTTGTTGTTTTCTCCATTTGGAAGGGGAAATTAAAAGGCACAAAAATAAAAAGCACTTACTTTATTTAAATTTTAAAGAACATTTAAACAACAAATTTACTTTCAAAGTAAAGTAAAAGGACAAGAGAGACAGTTAGAAATTTTGAGAAACTTTAAAGTTAGAGAGTCATCATTTTTGCATTTAAATGAAGTCAAGAGCACATCAAGCTAGGCATTTATTTACTGAGATTTTCTTAGCTGCCAATTGCCCAGTTTATGCCAACATGTAAATATGTAGAAATGAAAATTTATATCGATTTAATAAAAAATTATGTTAAGCATAATTAAGGAATTTTTAAGGGAAGATTAAATACAATTAGACCTCACTTTTACATAAACCCAAAAATAGAGATATTCAACAAGTAATTGACGATAGAGAATAGTTAAGTAATCATTAGCAGAAACTAAAAGCTACAACACAATTTGAGGTACCTATTCTTTATTTTGGTTGGAGGAGGAGGGGTTTTAATGCCAGTCTTTTTGTTAGTGTAAGTTATCCTGCATACAATTATCAACTCCTGTTCTTTTTTCTCTACATGTGTGAGCATATGATCGTCTACTTTTAATCAGAAGCTCGTAAAGGTTTCGAACATAATATGTAGATGTTTTTTAAGAAATTTTTTAAAAATTTTAAACTTAGGTGGAAAACAAAAATCTTTTTTGGACACAATTTCTGTTGTTCCAGACCTCCTTTTTTGCTACAAATAATTTAAATGTTTTGTATTAAATAAAAAAACTTTACGATATATCAACAATATCTTCAAAAAAAATTTTTCAAAAAATTATCCAAAAACTAATTCGATAAAATCAAAAAATCTACACAAAATTCAATGCCATTCTCTCCCCATAAAAAATAATTTTATTATTTATTTTTTGATATTTTCTTCATTTTCAAACCTTTTTGAGCTTCCCTTCATTTGCGCATTTTTATAGTCATAAATAACTAAGAAAAAAAAGATGGGCCCATCACAACATAAAAATATAAATAAAAAATATAAAGACATGGCCATCTGATATATATTCGGCAAAACCCATTAAAATATAATTTTTTTTGGTTATTTTCCGGCGGGCGACTAAAATATAACAAAAAATTTTTAGTATTATTTGATGAGTATTTTATTTTATTAGAAAAATTTTTTTTAATTTACTTTTCTCTAAAATCGAAGACTTTTGAATTTTAAAAATGATTAGAAAAACTTTTGGATTTTATAATAAAATAATGAAAAAAATGGTCTTCAACTCTTTGTTTCAACTTTTACCAAAAAATTTTCCCATTCTTTAATATTCTATTAAATTAAACTAGATCAGTCTACATATAAATCATAGCTTATATGTAGTTTATTTTAAATAGTTGGGAATACCTGGGTAATTAGCATAGATTGACAGATCTTAGGAAATCTTTGGATATCCGGATCCGAAAGTTTTTTGGATAACCCTGCTTTTTTCTGATCCAAATATCTGAATCCGCCAACCCTAATATCAATATTTAAAACCCTAACAAATTTACTGCATTTAAAGGGCAACTTGTTAACTTTAAGTCAATAAATCCTTTAATAACCGACTTAACAACAACTTTAATCAAAATAATTTTAATAATTTTTTATTAAATATTTCTTTCATTTCTTTAATTAAATATTGTCATTTTTCTATAAAATAAAGCGCAAAAATTCATCTTAAAATAAGAAAAAGTTTTTGTTGTTGATCGATCATTGATTCATTTTTATTTATTTTATTAGATACTAAAAACCAGAAGTTGAAGAATTTAAAGAAATATTACGGTAAAAAAGCTGAAAAGAACGGAAGGACGAAGAGAAGGGCATAAAGATGAATTTGGGGAAAGAGGGGAGGTTTTGGCGCTGGCAATGGTTGGCGCGGACTTTTATAACTTTATCAGATCAGAATCTAAAGGCTTCGAATTTTGTTGAAGCATTTTTGCGAGTCTGTTTAACCTACTCATAATTTAAAGTTGAAAATCTAAAATTTGACAGGCCTGATGAAATGATAAAACTGTCCATAGCATAAGGAAAAAAATTTAAAAATTATAGAGAAATAAACTGAAATTGGGGGAAGAAGGGACCAGTGCTGGGTACTGGGTATTTGTTGGCTCCGGCTCCGAGCTTTTAAAATCTTAGCTCCGGCTCCGGCTCAGGAGCTAGCTCCAGGAGCGATACCCAGCACTGGAGGGGACTAACTCTTTGCTTAATTTCTTCACAAAATTTCAATATTTTGGATGCCTATTTCGTTAAATTACAAGCTCACCACCCCTTATCATTGTCAGCGCCAAAACGCTATCAATCGGGGGTGGGGACACACGTTTATATGAGGGCAGACGGAAAATAGGAGAGAGAAGAATGTGAATATATGTAAAGGGTAAAAACAACAAAGAAAGCCGACAATTTATGGAGTTTTTTGGTTCTGTTAATTTATGGGCGCAGATAGAAGACGAAAAGGAGACTGACTTGGAGGAGTAGAGGATGACGAAGGTTTTTAAAAGAAAAATTGTTGTTAAAGTTTTTGTAGAAATAAATAAAGAAATAAATTTTATTTTAGAAAATTGGAGAGGCGGAACTTGGGGGGAAGGTTTTTAATTTTTGAAAGGAGAGAGAGAAGAAATTTTGGGTTTATAATAAAAATAGGTATATTTTCTTTTAAAAGGCTTATTTTAAATTTTAAATTACCTATTTAATTTTATAATTAAATCGCCTTAATGGGACAGAGTAATTAAAATTGGTGTTGAGGGGAAGGGGGTGGATTCTGAATTCTTCTCTTAAAAATCTGTGGGGTTTTATTTTAAAAACAGAATGCCAAAAATAATTTATTTATTTAATTCCCTCCTCCCTTCTTTCAAAGTCTGACTGTATTTCAAATTCCTCAATATTTCTTCTTCTTTAACTCCACATTCTAAGCTGGAGGCCATCTCAAAAATTGCTTTTAAAACATTCCTTCGTTGGTTGAAAACAGTCAAACCCTTTTTTACTCAATCAAAAATATTCCTTTCATTTTTAAACATTTTACTGTATTTCTGATTTATTTAAAAGGAAAAAAGTAAAGTAATTATTGGCAACAGAATTTTTATATGACTTAATTAATTTCATTATTGTTCCAAAACCTCGACATCCCATACATGTCAATTTTCAACCCGAAATCTTCTCATCCATTTACTTACAAAGTTTTTTCCCTTTCAAGTAATTAATTCTGATCAAATTCTGAAACTAAAAATTGAACAGGGATTACTAGATTTAAAATTTATCTTCATTTGATTCTATTTAAAGGGGTTATTTTTGTTAACAGGTTGTATTTTACTTCCTGAAAAAGTTAGAGGGGGGGGGGGTAATTTTATTTAAAATAATTTAATAAATTAATTTATTTTCTATATTATTTTTTACATCTGGCGATCATCTCCCCCTTCCTTTTTTATTTTTAATTCTATTTTCGACTGTAAACAAAGTTTGGGACTTGTATATATATAAATACTTGCAAGGTCACATTTACTAGAAAATCTAAATATTTTCTTATGTCTGGCCATAAATCTCCTTTCTTTCCTTCCTGAAGATTACCATAATTGAAAGGAAAGAGAATGAAATCTACACAGATTTTCTCATAATTATTTTCTATTAATCCCTCCAAAAACATTTATTTTACAATTTAAATTTAAATACAAAAATTTTTCTTTTAAATAATTGTACAGACAAGGGTTATCTGGTATTTTTGTAAGAGAGTCTATGAACACTAAAATATATCTTTCTCTTTTTGACGGTCCTCTAAATCTAATTAATTTACCAGATTTACTATTCTTCCTCTTACCATTTAAAAAATTTTATAAAAATCCTTTTTTGAAGGTAGCACGTTCTCCTCCAATTTTTTTCCAAAAATTGTTTGTTTTGCCGGTAATCTTTTCTTCAAAAAATAATTATAGGAATATTTTTATTACTTTTAGAGAAACAAACAATTTTGTAAAATAAAAATAGAAAAAGGTTGGTTAGTGTTGGGGGGGGGGGGGGGGGGGAATTTTGTTAAAAATAGAATAGAATTTTTAGAAATATTTTTTTTAATCAAGGATACCTATTTTTAATTTTAATTATTTCTATTTTCATAATTCTAATATGCACAAGATCTACAAAATACAAACAAGAAGTTCTGATTGCGTATTTAGACATATCGGGATTGCGATGACAAGAATAACTTCTTGCGTACACTCTGTTAATTAATTATACGCACTCTATTTTTTTGGGGTTTTTAAACTGAAGAATGTGGATTTGTAGTTTTATGTATCTGCACTTAAAAAGCCATCGATTGTCATGAAATTCTTAAATTTAAGAATTTCCTTCTCAGACTTAAGAACATTTTTACCAATAATTAATACACCCCCCCCCCTCTAAAATGTTTATTTATCAATCGAAAAATCAACAAAAATTTATCTGAACTTATCTATCAATGGGAAATACAAAAGAAATGAAGTTATAACGGTTTCTCCATCTAGATATCAAAACTCGAAAATAAAAAAAAATCAGGGTAAATGTCTTTAAAATATATTTTCGACCCCTTACAGACTGTTTTAAATTTTTATTTATACTTTTCTGGAAGCCTTTCAAATTTGCTTTAAATTGATCCTAAAACTTAGAAGCTCGTTTCTTCAAATAGGACAATCTCAAGACCCAGTGATCGTAGGAAGTGAGACCAGTAGAAAACAATAACCCTTCCTGTTGGTTAAAAGTTCCCTCAAAATATATCGAAAAATACTATAATAATATTAATAAAATAAAAAGAAAAATTTCAATTTAAAAATTAATTTTTCCAAATAAAAATTTTAATAAAAATATTTTTAATTTAATTTGAAAAAAATTAAATTTTATTCAAAATTCTTCTCTCATTGGCTGCTTCTTTCCCTTTTCTTTTATTTAATCCCGCCCTTTTTTATCAATCAATTGTCTACACTTCTTTTTAGTTTTTTCTTTTCCATTTTTCTCTATTCTTTTCTTATTTTCATTGTTGTCAGGATTTTTAAATACTTATATAAAAAACCCACACTTGTCCCTATTTTTGTGGGTAAAATCCTTTTTAAAAATTCCGCCGGCCGAAGGCCGGCGGCTGGAATTTTTTGAGTGATACATTTGTCCTACAACTTTTTGCGCTCTATTCAGGAAAACTCTTACCTCGGCGCTGAAACGTCGTTTTCGCACTGAAACGGCCATGGGTGGTTTTTCAAATGGAAATAGCGAGGAGGGGTGAAGTGTGATCAAAAAGTGCTTGCTGGGAGGAACCTAAGTTGGGATGGGTACTATATCGTATGAAAAATTTGGGGGGCCTGGGATTAACGCCTGAGGCTGTGGCCTTGGCTAAAAATTGCACATCTATTCCCAAAATGACACATGGTGTCCGACGAAAATCACCGACTATTTTCAAACTATATGCCATTCGATAGAGCTCCATGAGTAGGTTCTGGGAAAATTTAGTTTAAATTTTTCTGACCATTTTGGGCAAAGTTAAAGAACGCCAAAGGTCCAAAATGTCCAAAACACCTAACGTGAAGGGTGGCTCCCATTGAATGTAATTATAAAATTGCTTAAGAGAGGGCAAATGGTTTCAACTCTTTTTTATTATGTTAGGGCATTGAGTGTACTACAATTTTGTTGGGGGACACTTGAGTCTGAGATTTTTTCCTGACATAGTTATTGGCACCAAAGTGACCTCGCCGAAACCGACTTTTTAACGCGTGAATTGAAACTCGATTTGAGTATCCTATCTTGTAGAGCGTCCCTTGAAACCTCTAAAAATATATACTTTGTTGGCGGTACAATTGAGTCTGGGAAAGTTATAGGGCTAAAAGTGGCATTTTTGTGGCAAAAAGTGGTCGGTTTTTTGCGTATAACTTTTTTTAAAAAATTTTTAAAAATAAATGGACTTTAGATTCGTGTTCAGAACCTATTGGAGCACCATATAACATATTTTTCTCGAGGTCGAATTTTTGACCCATTTTGAAGAGGTACCCCTTTTGAAATTTTTTGGTGAAATTTAAATTGGGCATAACTTTGTAAGTTTTTGTCGTAGCCAAACGAATTAAAGCTTATAAAATAGAGCAAAAAATTACAAATTTTTTGAGCTATTTAAATTTTTTAAAAATTTCACCCGAGGCTTGGTAGGATCGATTTTTTGAAAATTCAAAAATTTTCGGTTTTTTAAAATTTTTAGGAGTATATCGAGGCTGAGGGTGGTTGAATATATTTTTATAAAATAGAGCAGAATTTTTACTATATATTTAGCTTTTAAAATGTATTGAAAAGGTTTATATTTAGGGAGTTATGAATTTTTGAAAAATGTCGCAAATTTTTCAATCGAAATTTTTGGCCAAAAATTTATTTTTTCCAAAATGACTTAAAATAGGACAAATTTTATATCGATCGAAAGCCCTTCTCGAGCTGAGTATAAAAATATTTTTTGTAAATTTTTTTGACCATTTTGTACAAAGTTACAAAAGGTCGAAATTTCGGGTGTGGGGGTTTGGGGGCCGAAGGCCCCCAAACGGCGGGCAGGAGGCCCGCCGTGCGAGGGCCGAAGGCCCAAGCTTAAGATCCATCTCAAAACGAATCGCGAGGGCCGAAGGCCCGAGCGTAAGATACAACCCAAAACGAATCGCGAGGGCCGAAGGCCCGAGCTTAAGACCCATCCCAAAACGAATTGCGAGGGCCGAAGACCCGAGCTTAAGACCCATTTTAAAACGAATCGCGAGGGCCGAAGGCCCGAGCTTAAGACCCATTTTAAAACGAATCGCGAGGGCCGAAGGCCCGAGCTTAAGACCCATCCCAAAACGAATTGCGAGGGCCGAAGGCCCGAAGCGATGAAAAGGCAGGGCTAAACTTTACTGCGAGGGCCGAAGGCCCGAGCTTAAGATCCATCCCAAAATGAATCGCGAGGGCCGGAGGCCCGAGCTTAAGACCCATTTTAAAACGAATCGCGAGGGCCGAAGGTCCGAGCTTGAGACCCATCCCAAAACGAATTGCGAGGGCCGAAGGCCCGAAGCGATGAAAAGGCAGGGCTAAACTTTACTGCGAGGGCCGAAGGCCCGAGCTTAAGATCCATCCCAAAATGAATCGCGAGGGCCGGAGGCCCGAGCTTAAGACCCATCCTAAAGGTAATCGCGAGGGCCGAAGGCCCGAGCTTAAGACCCATTCTAAAACGAATTGCGAGGGCCGTGAATTATGTTTAAACGCGAGATTTCCAAGGCTTTTTATTTAATATAGCAGAAAAAACCTTCTAGCAGCGCGCGAAGCGCGCCCGAAAGCCGTTAGGCTTTCGGCAGGGCAGAGCAAATTCAAACAAAAAGTATCGTAACTAAACCTATTGCATACGTAACTTACCGCCATACCCCAATGGGCACAACTAGTTATTTTTTTATAAATATTTTTTTATTTATTCCAATAAGATTTTCGAAATCAAAAAAAATTTTTAAAACAAAAATTCCGAACAAATTTTTTCTGAATTACCGATAATAAAGAAAATTTAAATTTTAAAAAATTTTCTTTAAAATGATTATTTAAGTATATTTTTGTTTAAAAATATTTGGATTTTACTGGTTATTTAGTTTAGGGGATTTCTTTCCTAATCCTGTCTCTTATCCGAATCTTTATATTTGGTACATAAATCCTGATCAAACCCCTCTTCTTTCTTCAAAAAATATTCTAGATTGATATTACCCCAAGAAAACCTCAAACTCTCTTTTGGCATATCCAAAGTCGTTCAATGCTTAATTTGATTAAGAGATGCCTGTTATGATACGTTTTTCGGGAGAAATTTTCCCTATGAGTTAACTTCATTAAATAAAAATATATTTTGTAAATTTCCATCAACAAAAATCTCAAATTTTTTAGCCAAAAATAAATATTTTATTAATTGATTGTTCAGATTAAATATTTAATTTTAATTACTAATTAATATTTCAGAACAATAAATATTTATTTCTCATTATTTTTATTTTCTTTTTACATTTTATATATTACTCGATTGTCCAGGGACACGCCCAAGTAGGCGCGCGGCCAAGTAGGCGCAAAGCCATAACTACCTGAAAAATTTATGGACCTTAACAATTTTGGTACCATTCTCTTTAGCTCAATGAGAGGAATCGTTTAATACCAAATTTGGTAAGAATCGGAAATTTTGAAGCAAGTTATGACTTTGCGTCTACTTGGCCGTGCGCCTACTTGGGCCGTACCCGATTGTCCATAACCAGTTGATTAACACCATTAATGTTTGGGAGACTTTTAAAAATACTTTCGAAAACTATCGGAGTTTTTAAACTTTTAATCAATTAATTAATTTTTGGCAAAATAAATAAATATATTTTCTGTTTGTATAATTGGTTCTGAATTAATTTTTATATATTTTTCATTAATTTAGAAAACTTTTCTTTTCTAGGACCGGTGGTCGAGTTTTATTGAATAGAAACTCGAATAATTCTATCTCCTAATTGATTGTCTTTAATTTAAATATTAAATAAATATATTCGATTTGATTAAAACCAACTTTTATTTACATTTATGAATAAACGTGAATTTGAATATAAAAATAATTGTATGTAGTAAAAGAAAAATGTACCTTTTCTTTAGAAAAATGTATCGAAATATAATAAATAATAATCAACAACAACAACAAGATTCATTACCAACAAATATTTATTGGCCAACAAATAATAATGATAACCAAAAAATAATTGAAGGGGTAGGGGGAGGGAATAATAATAATTTTTATCAACCACCAAACAATAATTGTTTATATTCCTCCTCCTCTAATAACACAACAATTAATTCTTCTTTACAACAACCATCTCCCAATAATGAGTACATGAAAAGTGTTTTGGCTGCTGCACAATGGGCTGAAGCTAATCAAGCGGCGGCAGCGGCGGCTGGGTATATTTAAATTTTGAATTTTGAGGAAAGTTTGGGGTTAAATAAGTAAGAGGGAATGGGGAAAGTGATTGTCCCTGGCAAGCATGGGGACTAGGCCAAAATGGCCAGACTCGGACCGAAAGATCGAATTGGGCTTAAGATATTTGGCCCGAAAGTAAAAAAGTACCAGCCCGAGTCGATAAAAACAAGCCCGAAAAAATTTCCTCGACCGTCGGCCCGACTTGAAACTGCAACCGTAGTTGTGACCTTCTAGGAGTTATTTCTAGGCTGTTTCGTATAGGTGCTCTACCGACTGAGCTATTCAATATTTTACTCCAATTGTAAATTAAATTTACAAAAATTCTCACAATTTCTCCAAAAATTAATTATTTAATCCGAACAAATTAAAATTTCTTTTGTTTTAACGCCCTCTCTTTTTATTTCAAGTTTTTATGGTTCCCAAACATCAATGGCCGCTGCAGCAGTTGTGGCAGCAGCATCAGTTTCAGCAATCCCTTCATGTTCTGCATCCTCTACAGTTTCCTCTTCTTCACATTTTTTGGATAATTCTTCCTCTCTTTTATTAAATAACTCTTCTTCTTCTCCTCCTCCTTCAACAACCACAAAATCTTTAAATGTTCAAACATTTCCGTGGATGAAAATGAATGGTAAATATAAAATAAAATTAAAATACACCAAAATAATGAGTAAATTGGCATAGGTTTGTCGATTCCAGAAACCGAATAGAACCCCCGAAAATTTTCCTTTCGATTTGTTGATTTTTTTCGATTTGTTATCTATTAACCGAAGAAGTTTTTTTCCTTACGGGAAACATCAACAAACATCAATTATCAAGGAAAATAGCTCATTTCGAGCCAGTCCAAAGAAATAAGGAAAAATATGATTCCGGCACTCCTTTAAGATGGATTTGAAATTTCAAATTAAGCAACACACCTCCACTTCCCTCTCTCTATTTTCCACCCTTTCATTAAATAATTATTCAAAATTTATTTATCCCTTCTAATGGCTACCGTAATTTATTTTTAAAATTTAATCTCATCAATTTTTCTCCAATTCAATGTTGCATTGAATAATTAATTAATTTTTTATTTTATTCTTCCCTCGGGCTAAAAGATTATTTATATCTTTATTTTTAAACGAGTTTTAAATTATTTTTTTCAAAATTATTTACTAATTATTTTAAAAATATTTTTTAACTTATTAAAAATATTTTTTCAAAAAATTTAAAAATAATTCTGGATTTCTTTTTTTGGATTTAAAAAGCTAATTAATAAGTTAATTAAAACATTAACTACATATATCCATAATCTTTAAACTTTCCATCTTTTTTTCGTAAGATTACCTAATATTTTGCCACTGTTACAAACTCCTTTTTTAAATTCCCAATTTAAAATCCCCTCGCCTTTCTATTATTTTTTAATTTAATTTTCATAACTTTTAATAACCCTAAAACTCAAAATAAATTAAAAAAAAACTTTTTAATATAGATAGAAAGTTCTTATATTAAAACTTTTTTTGGCTAAAAATCCAATTAAATAATTAATTTTACTCAATTTTTTGTAACAAATAATCAAAGGATTTACAGAAAAAAAAATTTCTTTCTTTTTCTTTGGCCAAAAATTGTTTTTCTTTTTGGTGTGACAATTAAAATGAAATAAAAAGGATTTAAATGAAAGTGAGAGAGGAAAGGCGGCATTTATTTCTTTTTTGTTATTTTTTCGCGCGAATGTTTTTGTTAAGCCTTTTAAGGTTGTAAAAAGTTGTAAATCAAAAATGTTATAAAAATCAGAAAATATAAAGAAAGTGTGTGTTGTTGATAGGCAGCCGCCAAAGAAGTTAAAAATAAATAAATAAATTTACGATTTTATATTAATTAATTATAAGAGAAGAGAAAATATTTACTGAAAACTTTGAAAAGTTTTTTATAAATAAAGAAAAGGGGTTTTATTCAAAATTTCTCATATTCTTAAGAAAAATATTAGATTAGATTATATTAAAAAGAATTAATTTTATATAAACAAGTGAAATTAAATTTTCGGAATTAGGAGGAGAGTGCTAATTACAGAAGGATGATTGGAGATTGGATGGAAATTCCTACACGAATTCCAATCCCAACTGAGCTCGATCAATCATATTTTTCCTGGAATAGGGACCGTGAATATTTTTGAGATAATTAAAAAAAACACCGGAGATTAAAATTATTTAAAAGTATCATCCATATACACTCAAATTTCCCAATCCCATTTTTTATTTATCCTTTTCCCTAAATTTTTATTTTTTAACAACAATAATTAAATAAATTAAAAAATTTATTTAATTTCCATATATTTTTTACTTAAATCTTTTTTAGCCCAATTTCCGTTAACTCTCGCCTTTTTCCTCATCTCTATTTTCTTTTCTTTTTTTGCCGCCGTGTCCTTTATATACACCGTCGGGAAAGATCAAAGAAAGACAGCCGGATGAATTATGGCCAAGTACGAATTGGGGGGATATAAATAAATATATATTTATTTTCTTTTCTTCTTCTTTTTTTAATGGAATGTTTTAGTTGTTGTTGGAAATTTTTTTGAGGAAATAAAAAAAATTTTAAGAAAAAAATATAGGGAAAGGGTCAACAATAATATTTTATTTTTTAATTGAGGAAGGAAAGGAAATGGTAATTTTTATAAAAGTTTTGATTGGAAAACAAATTTTAAAATTTTGGGGAAATAAATATTTAAATGGGGAAAGTTAAACTTTTTTTATAAATTTTTAGGACTTAGAGGTTGCAGTGACGGGAAACGTACAAGACAAACATATTCTCGTACACAAACTTTGGAACTTGAAAAAGAATTTCATTTTAACAAATATTTGACGAGAAAAAGACGACAAGAGATCTCAGAAGCTTTACAATTGACCGAAAGACAGGTTAACATAGAAATGAATTTTTGCTATTTTAATCATTTTTTAGGTCAAAATTTGGTTCCAAAACAGACGAATGAAACAAAAGGTTGGAATTTATTCCTGGGTTTTATTAGAAGAGACAAAGACAAGACAAACACAACCTTAAGCGGAAAACTATCAAATAGGCAAAAAACACTCCAAGAAATTTATTTAAGAACAAACAATATTTACAAAATATCACAAAAGGGAAATTACATATAGATATACAATTATGAAGGGAGAATTGTTTTTCCTATATTATCACACATCTCGGCGTCATCATCTTCCATCAACCGCTTACATGTTGTACTCGATTGGAAGGTTCTTGCGGCGAACCATACCGTCACCCTGGAACCACTCGCGGCGGAATTGCTTGGCTGCTCCTTCCGGGGTGTTGGTCCATTCGACGGTGACACGGTCGTTGTTGGTCGCTTCCGCAGCCGGATCGAAGGCGTCGCAAGAGATGGCGATATTGATGGCCTCCTTCGGGTCGAGAACACCATTGGGCGGGTCCATGTTCAGACGGCGAGGGTTGGTCGTCTTGAAGGCGAAGCCGATACGATGCCCACCAGAGTTGATGATCTGTAACAGTGAAGAAAAATTATTAGATGATTAGATTAGAATAAAGGACAAAAGATTTTACCTTCATGTAGTAGGTGTGCTTGTCGTCGAACGGTGCGTTGAAGATGACCTTCACGGCAGGAAGAGTCGTGATATCGCCGGGTGGAACAGACGCCATTGTTGAGAACGGTTTGTTGTTGTAGCAGGAATTGAAGTTGAAGAGAACTGGTTGATACCGACTGGCGTTCTATTGGCTCTTTTATACTTTATGCTCGAGAATAGAATTCTTGAGAGAGAAACTATAAAAACCTTTGTTATACGCCAGTTCCCCCAACCTGCTTTCTGTTCAACTACACAAACAACGACAACAAACCGTTCTCAACAATGGCTTCTGTTCCACCCGGCGACATCACAACGCTTCCTGCTGTGAAGGTCATCTTCAACGCGCCGTTCGACGACAAGCACACCTACTACATGAAGGTAAAATCTTTTGTCCTTTATTCTAATCTAATCATCTAATAATTTTTCTTCACTTTTACAGATCATCAATTCTGGTGGGCATCGTATCGGCTTCGCCTTCAAGACGACCAACCCTCGCCGTCTGAACATGGACCCGCCCAACGGTGTGCTCGACCCGAAGGAGGCCATCAACATCGCCATCTCTTGCGACGCCTTCGATCCGGCTGCGGAAGCGACCAACAACGACCGTGTCACTGTCGAATGGACCAACACCCCGGAAGGAGCAGCCAAGCAATTCCGCCGCGAGTGGTTCCAGGGTGACGGTATGGTTCGCCGCAAAAACCTTCCAATCGAGTACAACATGTAAGCGGTTGATGGAAGATGATGACGCCGAGATGTGTGATAATATAGGAAAAACAATTCTCCCTTCATAATTGTAATTTCCCCCGGTTTTTTTGTGTGATTCTTATTGTCCCTATTTTCTTGTGTGATTGTTTGTAAATATTATTTGTTTGTAAATAAATTGGGTTTGAATGTGTTCTTGTTATTTTCCAAATTTGGCACAAGCTTTTCTCATCTTTGCTTTGTTGGAGTATGGTTGACTTAATTAAGTCTTTATTCCTTGTTTAGTTCCCATCTTCGATTTAAGAATTATCCTACAATCTCAACCAGTTTAAAGACATTTTTTAAAAACAATGTTAATTGTTGAGTTTTCCTTCAGCCATTTTCGCTTACCAAACTTTTAAATTTACCTAGAAAGAAATAAAATGTACGGATTACGGCGCCACTGAAAGTGCTGGAGAAGAGGAGGATCGAATAGAAAGAAATGTTCCAATGACGTTGATGATGGAAGATAAAAATAATTTAAACCTTTGCCATTTACGGAGCAATGGAATTGGTCATTCGCTTTGAGAAAACCGTGAGACAATATTAAATTTATAAAATGTACTTTCTCATGGATCTCACAAAATTTAAAAACAGATATAAAATTAAGAGATGTCCAAATTAATCCAAAAACAAAAAATTTGTAGAAATTAATGGTGACATCTCTTTTACTCATTTATTACTCGTTTAAATCTATTAACATGAATTCACAAACGAAAACATGAACCTCCCTCTATTAAAACTTTTAAGTATAAATGGGAAGCAATCCACAAAATAATACTTAACTAATCTAAACTGGAAAACAAAAAATTTAAATAAAACGATTTAAACGAGTAAATATGTAATTTTTTGTAAATTTTAGATAAATATTTATTGTTAACCAAAAAAGAATTTTATTTTTATATCAACTCTGTTGAAATGTTGTTTTTTTAATTAGGAAAAAGATTTTTTTGAAAATTTAAAGGGTTTTTTGAAGCTAGGGAAATCGGAAAAATATTGAGAGGAACATTACTGTGAGATTTTTTTCGAAAAAAACAACATTAAAATAAAGTTTAAATTTTCTTCCCAACAAAATTCAATAAATCCAGTGCTAAAAAAGAGATTGATATAAAATTGAATAAAAATCAATCTCCTTCTAAAATTACTTATTTTCATTATATTTCTGTCCAAAATTTTATTACGATAAAATATTCAAAAAAAAGAAACAAATTTCAGATATAAGAAATTTTATTTTTATAAAATATTTTAGTAATTTTTTGGCCACAAAGGCAGTTAGTATTTGAAATTATAATTTTTTCATATCAAAAACTGAATCTACTTTTAAATTTTGTTAAAGAATATTTCCCTTCTATTTTTTAAAATATAACTTTATTTTTGTTGGATCGGCTAAACAAAATTGTTTTTCTATAAAGATTAAATTCTCTTAATTAGTCGATTCAGTTTAACTTTAGAAATTTTTTTTTAAAATAAATTGGCCAATATTGAGAGAGATATAAAAAATATATTTTCTTTAAATTCTTCAAAAAAAATTTCTAAGAAGGACCTAACAAGAGTTCATGTGAACATTCTTGTTCCATAAAAGTACTAAGCCGTTCAAGTAATTCATCAGTCACAACTTCACAAGCAATAGCACCATTTCCGAATGGATCGAATGGCATTGTTTGGAAACTGCCGGTATCTGGAGTAAAATTACGAACTTCTTTCCATAAATTTTTTGTACGATCAAGTCCCGCTGCTGCCATATGAGCTAAAAAATTTTTTTATTTAAAATTAAATCTAGAAATCTTTAACTTAAAACAAAAAATTGCCAAAAATTTCAATTCATTTTTGTGGAGTCAATTAATTTCTTGTCAAAGACACGCAGAATTTAGTTATCAACTCGTAAACTCAAAAAGGAATTAGTTAAGGAAATGAGTTAGTCAAATTGGAACATAATATCAGGTCGTTTCAAGCAGTAAATATCATCAGAAATGGGGCCAGATTTCTTTAAAGGGGTATCCAAATGCTGTTAAGACTCGAGGCAAATATTCTGTTTATTGTTAGTTAGATTTTGTTTGCGATTTATTGATTACTACATGGGCAAATCAACACAATTAAGGAGAAATCGACAAACGATAATTATTAAAATTATTGTCTATCGATTTCTTATTTTATTAAAAATAATTTCTATACCATCCATTTCCTGATAACTCATTAAAAGTGGCGCAACGATCAAATCAGTGTCTTCAATTGTCTAAAAAATAAAATTTAATAAAATTAAATAAAATTTAAAAGATAAACTGGTTGTGTAGTTGTGTGTAAATGTGCCTCAATTTCATTACAATTTGTAGCTCTAAATTGATAACAAGCAGCAAGTAAAAGACAATTTGTACAATTTCTCATAAAAACACTGAAAAAAAATAATTTTAAAAATTTATATTTAAAAAAACCTTCCACGTGAAGGTCCGCAAATAAAAATACAATTATTGCAATCTTCAATAATAACTGAAGAAACATAATCAAGTAAAGCTAGAACTGAACTCTAAAATTATTTTGAAATTTAAAAGTTTTAGAAAATATAAGGAATTAAACAGATAGACTGTTGTGCAGTAGGGTAAGTATAAAAGTTAGTGTTAGTCTAGTTGGATCATACTAGCCCGGCTAATCCAGGATCTTTTGCCTACATTGTAAGTTCAATCCCCTTTTAAAATTTTTGGCTCTATCTTAGGACATGCGTCCCATGAACTTTTATGCGTCCCATGAATGTTTATGCGTCCCATGGAGGTTTATGCGTCCCAAAAATAGTATATGCGTCCCATGAAAGTATATGCGTCCCAAAAATAGTATATGCGTCCTATGAAAGCTGCCACGGCCCAAGAATTTATATGCGTCCTAAAATTAATATAAGCGAAAGAGAATTTTGTAAACTTATTTTGCCCAGCCATCGCTAATGATGGTTCAACATTTTCAGTATTTACATATCGTAAATGTTCAAATAATGGTCCATTTGTATTAAAAGCAATCAAGAAGGACTTTTTGAAAAATATAAACCAAGGCCTCATTTTAAGTAAATTTGTAAAACGTAGTTGTAAATTACCAGCAAAATTATTAGCTCCAAGTTCAAGGACTAATATTTAATTGTCATTAATAAAATTAAAAAATGTTTTTGCAATTGTTTTACGCTTATTTTAATTTTGGGACGCATATATTTTGAAGGGACGCTTATACTATTTTTGGGACGCATATACTTTCATGGGACGTATAAACCTCCATGGGACGCATAAACTTTCATGGGACGCATAAAAGTTCATGGGACGCATGTCCTAAGATAGAGCCAAATTTTTCCCTTCCCCATTTCGGGAAGGGAGCTTTAGCCCCAGAAGCCCTCCCCCGTGGCTATGTACGTGATTGTAACATTATACTTTAGATATACTGTTATTCTTGTAGACGCTGACTTAAGGAAATCTCGAACAACCCTCCTCAGTCATAACACAGACTAGGCCACAGGTCACATAAAATAAAAACAACCGTGCATCCCCTTATCGTAAATTGAAGCCCATTTAATTGTCCAGATTCTTTAACACAAGTTTGTTCATTCAAATCAATAAAAGCATTGTCAGCATTCATTAAAGGTGGATAACCTTGCGCAGAGGACATTGACCCGCTCTCTGAAGGTGAAGATCTTCCACCACTTGCTGCCAAATCTTCTGAAGATGAACTTCCACCGCCACCTTTGGAAGAACCTTTTTTTGATGGTTTGTGTGTAAATGTGAACATTTTGAAAAAAAAATTTAAAAAAAATAATTAATAAATTTCAAAAAAATTAATAAAAAATATTAGAAGTGAAGAAAATCGCCAATACAAAAAAAAATCTAAAAAATTCTAAATTAATTTCCTATTTTTTATTTACTAAAAATTAAACAAAAATAAACAACAAAAATCATTCAGGATGATCATATTCGCTTTTTTCCTTTCTTGGATAAGCGCCTCTACGAGGAAACCAAGGCATTAAAATTCCACTATATGGACGTCCAATGTCTAAAAAAATTAATATTTTTAAGGATATTCTGATTTAGAATTAAATATTAAAATTCGAATAGGGAACCATTGAGAAATGTGTTAATAAAATTAATGTCATACAAGTGCATTAGTCTCAAATCATGCAAAATACCAACTTAAGTGACAACAGGATTTTATACTTTTATGCTTAAAAAATAAACCCAGCTAAAAAACAATTTTTCTCAGAAAATTTTTTGTCAGTTAAACTCCCGGAAAAATTAAAATTCAAACAATCAGAAGTCCGATCAAAATCATCAGGATGTAATTCCATATAATGCTCGATAACTGCATCTCTTGTAGCCATATTGTAAACACGATTTTTACCAGCATAATAAGCGAGGCACATCCCCCCAGATATAAGCAAAGATTTTACAACAATTGCTGTTTAAGAGAGAAAATTTTAGAAAATATTTTTGGTTTGAAGGGAAAATTTTTAAAAGAATTTTAAGTAATTTTATCGATCCGGTGGGGCTATTAGTCAAAATTCAGGTAGTCAATTTCAACCATTATCCTCATTTTATTGCTAGTTCAATTTAAAGTAAGGATGACTTTTATTTTACCCCGATGTAAATTAAAATAATAAAATACCCTTAATTATTTAAAATAAAAAAATAACCTTGGTACCACGGCTTTCTGTAGAAGATATTATAGTAACTACACTGAAATAAAAAGAAGTCAAGATATGCAACTAGACAAAGCAAGTTAAAACCAGCCTTTAACATTATTAAATGTCAAATTTAGCCAGTTATGAACTACAAATCATTGGATGGGTCAAAGCTTTATTGTCAAGATGATATTTCAGATAAAAGGAAACCCTCCCCCCCCCCCCGTAAATCCCCAAAATCAATTTCTAAAAAGGCAAATAAAATTTAAAAAAATTAACCGATGTTATACCAGCAATGCCAGCAGCCAAAGTCAACTTAGCTTGCAAAGGCCAACTAAACGGATCGAAAATGTTGTATTTAATTTGTCCTTCAGTCAAAAATGTCTCCCTCCTTTTAAATTCCTCAGGCGAAATTTTAACATGTTGTCCATTAAATACCATCAAAAAAATTAAAGAAAATCCTTTAAAATTAAAAACTCAAAAATATTTAAATGAATAAACAAATTATTAAAAAAAAATTAAAAAACAATTTATCGATTTTACTACACAAAAATAGCCTCAAAACACAAAATAACTCCCAATTTAGACTTTATTTATTTTCCTACAATTTTTTATTTTTTCCTTCTTAGCGATCAAAATCAGCCGGGAATGTTCCACTTTCACGCTGATCGTCCCACTTCTCAACCCAAAAACTTGGACACATATCACGATAGACATTTTGGAAGAATTTACACGGAGCATAGTCTTCACCCATTAATTCCTTGCAACGGAAAAAGTCAACATAATAAGCTAAAAATAAATGTTGTAGTGGGAAATTACGAAAAAGAAAGCAGAATCAATGAGGAAAATCTCTTCATTCAAAATAATTGGGGAGACTTGAATAAGCTATAAATAATCGGGGTAGTTCAAAATAATTTCATAACCTGGGGGAGGATGTCATTTTCTGCTTTCAATTACAAGAGGACTTTAAAAACTAAATTTTATACCAAAACAATGGCGCTGCTTACGGCATTGAGGAAAGCGCGAATCATATGGAGCAGCCTAAAATAAACAAAAATAAAAATAATTTTTCAATTAAAGAAAAGCAAACCCAAGCAGTCTCGTTTTTCGACTTCTCATGGAATTCTTTAGTCCAAATTTTCTAAAAAATTAACAGAAAAATTAAAGAAAAAAACTCGTTTACTGGATCATCCGGAGATGGCATAAGAGGTCCGCCTTTTTCCTTCAATTTCTCAAGACGCTCACCAAGTGTATCAGGAATTTCAAATCCATCAACAAAAATTGGCATTTTTATTTATTTTACTGGAAAATTATTTAAACGACAAAATCTGAAAAAGAAATAAAAAAGATTTTGGGTTATTGATAAAAATCATTAAAGAAAAAGGAAAACAAAAATTGAGAAAAGGTCAGAAAAACCGATTCAGTCAGATCAGAGTAGCATTTCGATCTAGCTAGGGAAAAGAATCTTCATATCAAGAGCTTTCAAATATTAAAAGATCTATGAGAAATGCTAAAAACCCTCAAAGTTATTGATCGAATATAACTCAGGACTCAACCGGCATGACCCGTCCGTTATTCTAACGGGTAGGGAATCATGTATTATTCCTTGTCCCTGGAACCATATTTTGGGCCATAACTTTTTCAATTCTTATCAACCTAGGGATTTCGAATTGGTAAGATGCTACTCCGATAAGATGCTGTTTTTTTAACTCAAAGGGCGTACAATAAAGAAAGGTATAACAATGTTTGTAAAAATATTTTGAAATAAATTAGCTGGATTTATTCAACCAAAAAATGCATGTAAAAAATTATGCTAAAATAATTTATTGAGAAAGTCAATGAAAAAATTCGAAATATTTTTTAAAAATATATTTAATTTTTAATTCTCCAATAAATCCAAAACTTAATTTTCGTCTTTCCAAATTCTACTCCTTCATAATTTTAATTTTAACGTAAAAGCTCTCTTCATTACAAAACGAGAATTTAACCGTTGGATCGTGAATGTTGACAACTTGATAAGTGGTAGATTTTGTATCATTTGATTTCTTAATTTCAGCATTTTTTGCTTTGTCGTGTAATTTAAGAGTTGTACAACTATCAAAATGAAGAATAATGACAGGTACCATTTTCGAAAAGTCTTTAGATGTTGCCACATACTGAAAATTGTAAATTTATTTTTAACTTTGAGGTAAATGAGTACAGCCCTGGAAACCTAAGGAACCTGCTGAAAACATCAAAGGGAATATTGAGGGATTTGGAGTGATTAAAGAGATATCGACTTAGAGTCGGACTAAGCGACTCTGAGTCGAGTCTGAATCTCTAAGATTAGATTCCTGAAAAAACTCGAGATCAACAAATATTGTTGAACAAAGAGCCATTTCTCATGCTCCTAAACTGCGTGATATGGTACACGCTCACGATATAGACCACAGGTTCCCAAATACAGAAGTTGGTGCTTATCTCCATAGGAACTACTAAGTACTTATCTCCCATTCCCCCTTAATCCATCTAAACAACTTGATATTCCCTTACAAAATTTTTTCGGGGGGTGTAGGTTTTCAGGGTTGACCCCAGTTAAATAACTTACTTCAACAATATAATTATAAACATCTTTGGTAAATCCTGGAGTAGAAAAGAGCGTCACATAAACTTCTTTTCGAAATTTGTCTCCTCCACATAATAAAATTTTAAACAAATCATTTTTATAGTTCTTCAAAGTGTCAATATCAAATATCCAAAAAGAAAGTCGATGATATTCGCTAACCAAATTGTTCAAAATAAATTGCATTAAAATGTCAATATTGTAGTCTTGAGCAGAAATATTGCAATTTTGAACATAAAATTGTTTGGCTTCCCCGAATAATAATTCAATCACTTCTGGATTGATTATATAGTCTTCAAAGTAGGAGCATTTAAAAATACATTTGAATAACTTGCTCAAATAATAGTAAACTATCCCGATATCCTCTTTGCTTTTAATCATGGCTGGCAGTTTAAGTATATATTCTTTTGTTTTGTCAACTGAAAATTTTTTAGTTACGTAAAAGAAAATTTGAAAAGCTATCGGACTCTTCGACTAAAAAAATGAGGCAGAGCTGGCCGAAATTGCGTGTTATTTTTGACCGCTTTGCGGAAAACTTTTTCATTTTCGGTAAGAAGTCAAATTAGCAAGTCTTTAAGGAACCAAGCAACCGTTGGCTCTTGAGAGAAGCGTCTCACTATTTATCTTCTCGCTGGAGTCAGCGGTCATTCGACCGCTTTTGCCGCTTCCTCCGCAGCGGCAACAACTCTAAGCCAATTTTTAAACTAAAATTAACCTGTCTCCAAAATAAGATCTTCTTTGTCCGGACCATGACAACTTAAAAACAAAGGAATTGGGTATTCAAATCCATTTTTGAACTAAAAAAAAGGAAATTTGAAGTTTAAACACATTAAATACCTTCTCTTCAAGTCCTTTAGGCAATGGAGAACCAAAATTTTCAGCTTTGGGTTTTATCAAAAAACGAGGAAGTTCGTCACTACCGAGATAACCCTTAAGTAAAAACTTTTTTTCAGAAATTAATTAAAAAGCAATTACAAGAGAAATCATATTAAACTTCTCCTTAGCAAATTCCCCCTCATATTTAATAACAAAATTGTGAAAATAAACATTCGAGAGTTTGAATGCCAATAATTGTTGATAGTTAAGACATTTAAAAATGTCAATTTTCGTTTCATTTGGAAAAGAATAAAGCATTTTTAAAAGAAAGTTTAAATAAAATAAATCCTAGAAAATTTAAAAAATAACAAAATAAATTATCTTTAGCCAACTAAAAAAAGGCTATCCAAAAATTGCCAATTAATTAAACACCAACTAGAGACCGGCAAAATCGCATTTCCGGGATCCCGAGTCGGGATTTTTTTTCTTGACCGATGCCGGGACGGGATCCCGAGGGAGTAATCCCGAAAAAATCCCGGATCCCGAATGATCCCGAAAATCAAAAAAATCCGGGATTTCGGGATCGGGATCCCGGAAAATCCCGTCGGGATCCCGTCCCGCGCCGGTCTCTAACACCAACACACAAAATGCCAACAAGGCTAAAAATGTACATTATGCCAATAAGGGCAAAATTTTAAAAATTTGTCAAGAATTTATTCTCTTCCTCCGCTTACTATCTTTCACTCAAATATCTGTCATTAGGAGTGTGTAAAAATTTCGCTTTTTGCCAAAAATAGCGAACGGCGAAAGACGAGTCAAAAAAGGCGAAAATCGGCGAAAGGCGAAAAAAACTATTATCGAATTTAAAGAAATTTAATTAAAAACCCAACAATTTTAAAATTCCAGTGGGGTACTCAGTCAACTAACTAACAAAATTAGTTGAAGAACTGAGGGAAAACAAAAAAATTGACAGAAAAAAAACAGAAAAATTGACCCTTATTGACAAGATAAACGTTTAAAGTATTATTGGCAAAATGCACAATAACCTTTTGCAATGTGAAATATGCGAAACGCTCAAAATTTAAAAATAATTCTTTTATTTTACAATCAAAGTAAATGAAATACAAATTAAAAGATTTGTGTAGAATTTAAAGAGATTTTTCTATTCTGACGTTTCTATATTTACATCTATTTGAACATCACTATCATCATCATCCAAATACCTTTCATCATTAAGAAATGCTGTATATTTCTCTTTATTAGCAGCACGATTAACAACAATTCTAAGCTCATTCATAAGTTTTTCATCTTCTTGTTCTTGTCGCCAACGTAAATAAATATATACGAGAAAGCCAAGTGCAATAGTTAGCGCAAATATTAAAGTTGAAGAGACAACAATAACCTCAGCTTCTTCAGATTCGAATATCTTTAAGTAAAAAATAAAGCTTTTTTAGCACAAAAATCCCCCCATTCTTACCTCATCGCTAAAACTTTCCATTTCTGATTCAGCAGGCTTCAAAGCATTGGGGCACCACCTCTGTGTGAGAAAATGTCTCACATCAATTGTTAAATTCATTTTTGAAGAGAATAGAAGAAATATTTGGATGTTGATTGTCTCATTATTAGCTTTTATATACCGTATTTTCTCTAATAGTGCGACTGTCTCTAATAGACCGACCCCTTCTATTAAATCGACCCTCTACAAAATGGTTGAAAAATAAACCGACCAGTCGCACTATTAGAAGAAATACGGTATTTGTGGAATTTTTGGAACGGATGGAATTTTTAAGGACATTTTTTAAAGACTTTTTGCAGACTTTGTTTGGGTAAAAGTTCTAGGGTTTTTTCATTTACAAATTATTTATCAGAATTTTTAATGCCTAAAATAATTTAACTAAAATTTTCTCTCATAAAATTTCAATTTTTTACAATCTTTTTTATCCCCCTTCTTTCGTAGTTGACCGGCCAAACAATTTTATTTACACAATTATAACCCAAAAATATCTTTACTCTCCCGGGATTTAGTCGGCAATAGAGAAAATATCCATCAAAAAGATATATTTATAGTTTTTGACCGCTATTTTAAATGCCGCCTTTTCTTTATCTTTCCGCATTACACCTTTGAAACGATGGACAAGGTCGGTCGACAGGAATGACAAGAAGGTAAAAATTAAACTTTAAATTTATTCTGAGATTATAATTTAATTATAAATAATTAAGAGGATTGGAAAGAAAATGGAATTTTTAGAAGATTTTGGAGAAAGGTTTGGAAAAATATGATAGTGAAAAAATTTGAAATAAAAAACAAAAATTTTTTAATAAAAATAGCCCTCAGATTCAATTATAGCAAGTACTTACTTAATACAGTGGTGCCAATTTAGTTAAGAAAAGGGGTAACTTCTATGTAATTCGGCAGACAATATTAAAAAATACCACAATTCGGCTTGCCAAATCAGACTTAGTTAAGTAAGGAGGTTATAAATAAGATTTTTATAAAGAAACAAATCATAAGCCTTAATTATTTAAATAAGATTATCGGACTGTAGAAGAGAATCATAGAAAGATAAACTAACAAACTTACTTATTTCCTATGGATTTCCTTTTATTTTTAATTTTTTTTCTAAAGATTTTTTAAACCCCCATTTCCGAAAATATTTTCATTCATTTTTGTGCCACTCCCTTAAATAAAAAAAAACATTCAATCACCCCATATGGCCTTATTGCGCAATCAAATTTTCCCTTTTTTAATGAAAAAGAGAGCGCGGCATTATTTACTTAAATAAGCCGATAGCTAAATATTGAAAGACTAAAATAAATATATTTATTTATTTAATTCTTTTATTTATCATTTTTAAATTGCCGTCAACAAAAGAAAATAAAAGGAAAAGACAAAAGCCGGCGACGATGTTAATCCCTTAAAGCAAAATAAAGACATTTGGGTGCAGGGAAAGTATGGCGTGGTTGTGTAAAATTATCAAAAAGAATTCTTAGACTGTTTACTGTTTTGCTAAAACTTTCTAATTTAGATTGGGTAATTTAGAAAATTATGGCCTTACAGGAATTGATCTCCAATTTAGGGATCCGTTTTTAAAATCTTCACACTCTAAAGCCGCCCAAAATCCTGCGCCCAACCTTCCCCCACCCTTACAGCAATTGATCTCCTAAAGGAGCCCCTAAGGGTTAATGGGGAAATAAATAGTAAAAGGGTGACACTGTAAAAAGCAAAATAGTTTTTGTTTTGTTTTAGCGATTGGCTTAAAAGATAAGCTCTATAAAAGGCAATATATTAAATGATTGAATAGAGAGAGGGAGAGGAAAAAGGGTTTTTATTAATAAATTGGACTCATTACAATCCACTTATAGCGAGGGAATAAAAAAATCCTCTTTAAAACAAAACATGTCCCCCTCCTCCTCCTCTATTTATATAATTAATGGAAATATATCGGGAATGGGAAAATAAATAAATTTGGAGGGAAGAGAGGTGGAAAGGGGAGATTTTGAGGGAGATTACGGCAAATTTTTGTATATAATTTTGTGATTTATTAAAAGGAATAGATTTTGATTGTAAAACTTGGGAATATTTATTTATTTATTTAATTACTGTACTAAATAATTGGAAATTACTTTTAAGTTGTCCTCTCCTCTTTTATTTAATTAATTTTTGTGAATTAAAAAAAGCTTTAACTATTTATATTCAAGATATACCGACAGTAAATCAACATCCCTGTTATAATTTTATGTATCAGTCTATTTCTTGTGATCTAAATGGGAGAGAGATGAGTTTGTATTAAATTTTAGATTTTTTCGCTTCTTTGGAGGGCTATAGCTTTTTAATTAGTAAATTAACACAGGGGATAATTGAGTTTGTCCCTCGCACGTCTCCAAAATTCGCGGAATTTGAGTTTTTTGATAATTCCCCCGCAGGGTGGCCCCTTCCAAAACACTAAAATAGGGCACAGACACTCAAAAATAGGGCAAATATAGGGCGAAATCGGCCAAAAATAGGGCAAAAATTAGGGCATAGTTTTAAGAGCTTAAACATAATTAAAAATTCAAATAAGGTGAAAATATTGATACTTCTGGAATGCCAAGAAGCCAAATTTCTTCGATTTTTAGCGTCGCAAGAAAAAATTTTGAGGATTTTGGGAGGCTAGAAGCCAGATTTCTTCCATTTTTTGCGCCGCAGGCAAAAATTTTGAGGATTTTGGGAGGCCAGGAAGTCAGAAATCCTTCATTTTTACCATTTTTCTTACAAAATCCGAAGAATTTTTAAAATTTTACAAGATGGAAAAATAGGGCAAAAATATGGCAAATGAGAATATAGGGAAAAAATAGGGCGAAAAGATCAAAAATAGGGAAAATCCTCTATAAATAGGGTAAAAGGGCCACCCTGTTCCCCCGTCCTTTTAATCAACCTTCCCTACACATAAATTTTTCTGAATGATTCGACCTATTGCGGCAATTATTCTACCATTTGACCTTTAAAATTTTAATATAATACCTTCAAACAAAAAAATTCTGCCTTAACATATCCCTCCTATATTTTATACTTTACCTACTTTTATTTTCACATTTTTTCCTTCTTAAAAAATTTTTCAAAAGTCCCTACAAAATTTCCAGTCTTTCCTCTATTTATTTTATCATTCTCCAAACCACTAAAAATTCTTCTCAATATTTTTCTTTTATTTATTCTTTTCTTCAACTCGTTGCTTTCACCACCAGGTAATCCATCATATTTTTGTCTTTTTTCTTCACCACATCCTCCTTCTCCTTTTCTCTCTTTTTTAATAAAATTATTTTTCAAAAAGTTTTTGTGTGTGCGACTGACTGGCGGCGGTTTATAAAATAAAAAGAAGTACGGGTTATTATGTATATATTTTGGGTGGGCTAAACAAGAAATTATTAAATATTAAAGAGCTATTAAAAGGCCGTAGGGGGAAAGTATTTTTTTCTTCTTCTTCTCTCCTTTTTTGGAGAATTAATAATTGGAGAAGAGTATATCTACTGTATTTTTGTAGGTAAATGACCGAATTTAAAAAAAGAAAGAGAAGATTAAAGGGGCCGTACCACTCTAATTTGTAAGAGGGTCTAATATATCCCATTAACAATACCCAAGTCGAAGCAATTTTATGATTTTTAACTACTATAAGTTTTCAAATCCTAAAAAGTTTGAAAATTTTTTAGCGGAATGGGAGAGTGCCTTTCCATTTAAATTATTTGTTAAAAGGGTATTAGGTGTTTTTGAGACTAAAAACCCCCAATGAAATTAAAGGGAGGGTGTGAGTTATTGATAATTCGGAAGATCTATCAAAACTTCGATTTTTTAAAGAAGTAAAAAATATTTATATTTAAAAATTAAAAAATTTATTTGACAAGAAATTTTGTGAAAAAAGAAAATTTAAAGAAAATTTTCAAAAAAATATACAAAATTTATTTGATTATTTGAGAAAATTTAAATTATATAAATATATTCATTGTTTACAATTTAGAGGTTTGATGTGTATAGAATCAGAGGTTTTAAAATGAAAACTATGACTGTAAGGAATTACTGTAAAAAATATTAAAGAATTTTTTTAAAAGGGGGTCGAACCCCTTAAAAGAAAGAAAACAAGCACTTTGCCGACAAAACTATTAGAGCTAGGCCGACAAAGCTCTACCCACCCTAATATTTGCTAAATATGTATAAACACTTTTTTGTTTCTTTTTTACAGTAAAACACAGTCATTGCACAAAAACAATTTGGAGGAAATTGAAAGAAAGGAATGAGAATATTTAATGTTTTTTGGGTGAAGGAGAAGGTCCATCAGAAGAAGAAGAGGAAGAACCAGCTAAGGAAGAAGGACATGAACCTGGAACTTTTTGATTATTTAAATTTTGTTGTAAAATTGTTGGGGGTAGTGGATTTGTTGTTGAAGTATTCCAATTTGTTGAACGTAGAAAGGCTGTTTCTTTTTGTTGTTTTTTCATCTTTAAAGAAATTTTTTTGAAAAGAAAATTATTGTTTTGAATGGGGATAATTAGAAGTAAAAATTATTATTTAAATTTTTAATTGAGAAAAAATTTTTTTTAAATTTATTCTTAACAAAAAATAAAAAACCTTCATTCTCCTATTTTGAAACCAAATTTTAATTTGGGATTCGTGTAGCTGCAACATTGCGGCAATTTCTGCTCTTCTACTTTTGTTTAGATATCTATAAAAAATAGAGATTAAGAAAAAATAATTTATAGGAAATAATTTGAAGAGTTAATAATTTCCTTTCCTCCACTTCCCCTTCCAGTCAAGACTTTGAATAAAAAGAAGCAAATTTTAATTTTGGTATTTTTAAAAGGTTACACAAAGCTTTCAACAGAAAGGAAGCTTTTCACAACTTCTTCCCTCTTCTTCCTTTTTTTATTCCCTAATTTCTCCCCAAAAATTTATTTAAATTTAACTAATTAAATACTTGTTTGTATGAAATTCCTTTTCCAATTCAGTTAATTGATGATAAGTAAAGTTTGTTCGATTAGTTACATTCTCCTGTGCCCCCAATGGAGATATTGACGATATTAAAGAAGTTGAATTTGTTAAAGAGTTATTTATTAAATTATTATTATTAATCGCCTCTTTATTAATTATTGAATGTCCATTTAATGCTGAAAATATTTAATTGTTAGAGGTATATACTACAATTTTTTTGGAGAAGGAAGGGATTTAAAAAGTTTTTGCCAATAAAGAGGAGGGAGACCCTTCTGTCTGTGAGACTCTCTATAGAAAGAGACTTTCTCTAAATTTAAAGGCCCTTTTCAACAAATAATACTTTCAATACGGAGCTTCCAATCACTCCTTTTCCTGCTAGAAACACTAAAAATCTGGACGTTATCGATAGCCATTTGTTCCAAAATAAATTCTAACTAAATCCCCCCCCCCCTCAATGCCAAAAAAAGTTTTTTCTTTGATTTATTTATGGCCTTTCTCCTTCATTAAAGGTGTCAAAGTTGACCCAGGAAAAATAAAGTATTTATTTAATAAAGTTTTAACCTGCCACAGTTCCTTGAATGAAGGAGGAAGTGGCTATTGTTGTTGTTGTTGAGGGCTTATTATTTCCGTTAATATTCCCGTTATTATTTCTTTTTACTT
Organism: Meloidogyne enterolobii; assembly: GCA_963681835.1. NCBI lineage: Eukaryota > Metazoa > Nematoda > Chromadorea > Rhabditida > Meloidogynidae > Meloidogyne > Meloidogyne enterolobii. The sequence continues at coordinate 909,698 of CAVMJV010000031.1, read as the reverse complement.
GCATCCATTTATATTGCTCTATTGGGGGAAGTTGTTTTGATTGGTGGTTTTCATTGTAATTATTTGTTGTGGTGGTGGTGGATTTTGTTATGTTATTGTGTTTTAATTGTTGATTCCTTTTACCTCCTTTTTAATTTAAAACAATTAATTGGAGGGAGGGGGGGGGGCAGGGGAGAGGGGGGTTTCAAATAAAGTTTCAGTTAATTTCCAGGATTCTCTTAAAATCAAGGCTGACACCAATTGATTTTTACTTCTAACTCCAATAAACTAACATTATTAACATTATTAATTATATTGAGGATTTACTCCCTCAATAACTATTAATTGCTTTGATTAGTAAAGCTATCCTCCCTATGTTTTTAAAGATTAAAAGAAGTTTTTCTAGTTAAAATTAATATTTATTTTCTTAATAGTAAAACTTACTAGGACCACGTTTTTTAACTTGTTTAGGTATTGTAGAGGGTGTATTTACAATAAAAGAATTATTTGAGGAGGAAGGAGGGGGAGGGTTATTATTAGAGGAGGACATTGAAAATGTTGAAGTATTTTGAATTTCGTTTGTTGGTTGTTGTTCTTCTTTTAAAGGGATTATTTGGTGATTATTTAAATTAGGATTTCCATAAAAATCAACTAAATGTGAAGGAAATCCTCCGTCATTTGTTCCTCCAATTACTGTGGAAGGCGAAGGAAGTACTGAAGGAGAATTGTTAATTGATAACCAATGATGATGTTGATGGTGAACTGAGGGATCGGAAGAGAATAATTGATTCTGTTGCTGATCCATGGGACAAACTGTCATCGAGGAAAGACCGTGTAAATGATTGGGAGCTTCATAATTTGGTTGAATAAATTGATGGGAAGAAGCTGTTGAAGGCTGGAAATATTTTGGGAGAATTTTTAGTGTTTATAACGATTAAATGCCTAATGAGGGGTCTTTTACTTCTTTCCTAGCCTTTTATTTCTTATTAAACATATTTTTGGACAATGTTCTTTAATCCACAAAACGGAAGGAGATGGTCTTAACAGATTTAGAGTTTATTTAAAAGTTGAAATGGTGAACGTTCTTAAGCAAAATAGGACGAGTATAATCCCCCCCCCCCCCCTACTTTATTGTTGGACACCCTTCCTTCCCCATCCTTCCCCCCAATCCAAACCTGTTGTTGATTATGCATTCCCCCACCCCCATTCCCAATAATTCTTTGTTGGAATGTTTGTGAATGCTGAATATTTTGATAATAATTAGAAGGTGTTGGATCCAATGATTGTGTTTGTATCATTGTAGAATTAGAAGGAAGATGGAAAGGGTCTGCTGAGCAACTCATTTTATGATATATATTTTTAATTTAAAATTTTTGCTTAAATTAGTAGTATTTTTATTTAATAATTAATTAATTAAATGTATATGTATTTACTGACTGGAAAATAAATAAAGTCCAATTCATTGTTATGGTAATTCCTTTACCTTGAGACAGCAAGGTAAGGGAGTTATTTATACTATAACAACAACCTACCTATATCTGTCCTCCCCCCCCTTCCCCCGCTTAGTAATATCCTAAACATTTTAAAATTTTCTTTATTATTCCGTCAAGAGAAAGTCATCAACAACTTTTTTATTAAATCTTGGAAGGATTTAAATTTTTATAAAATGCATAAGATGCTCGACTATAGTACCCAAAACTCTTTTAAGGAGAAATTCACGTTTAAGATTAAAAATACAAAAAAAAACATAATATTTTTATGGCTTCATTGCCTTTTAATTTGAATTTCCCAAAACTCCAAATAGAAAACAAAATTAAATTTTAATTCAAAAAATATTTCAAAGTTTTTACTAAAATTAATTAATTAAACTTAAAAAGTTCTGAAAAAGGCGGCAATAATAAAAAGAATAAAAAAAGGGTAGTAAATATAATATAGCAACTAATAAATTGGGGGTAAATGGAAAATGAATGGCCTGGTGGGTAAAAGAAAAAAGGGTTAGAAGAAGGAAGGAAGAAGTAAAGGAAGATGAGTGATGGGCGGGGCGGGCGGTTCTGTTAAGGGGTAAAAATATATTTTTAATATTTTGTGGGGAAGAATAAATAACTGTTTGATGGGTGATATGAAAAGCAAAAGAATTTAAAGAAGAAAGAAAGAAAACTTTTAGGTAAAAATAATTTTTTTGTCCTCAACACGGCTGTCGGCCGTTCTATAAAGGAAAGGGCCTTGTGGGCGTAGTAAGGGGTAATCAAAGACTTACAAAATTGACAAATAACCCCCTATAAAACCATGGAATTTTGTTTAGAAGCTGGATAATCTTCAATACTTTAATTCACTAATTCACGGATACCGGTTTCGGATGCCTCGGATTTCCCAGACTTCGGATGCTTCGGGTTTCTCATGATCAGCCAACCCTATCCATTGTTTAAAACGTGGAATTTTCGAGAAGTGAATTTACCTAATTAATTTTTGGTTATATTTAACTTATAAAATAGGAAATAGAAATTCTTTTAATTTCTAGAAAAATTAGTCAACATTTATTTTAAAAAATTGTAAAAAAATTTTAGCTATAAATTTATAGTATAAAGGGGGAATTTATTTGTTCGCGGCCAGTAATTATTGCGCCGAAATGTTTTTTCAATTTTTCGAAGGACTATGAAGGAGGATATAAATTCCTTTTTTTTACCGGCCATAAATCAAAGAGACAGCTTCTGTGGCAGTTCTTTCCTTCCACCTTACCTTCCTGTTATGTATCGACTTACGGTGTGTCCGAGATACTAACAGAAAGACTATCTAACTAACAAGGTTTATCTACAATACTATACAATAAAGGTGAACAATAGGAATACGACTATCTGCTGGAGTGCAAGGACTAAGACTAAGACTGACTGAATAGACTAACGACTGACTAACGACTATAGACTAACACACGAATAACAGACTAACTCAATAACTCTCAATAACTCCCCGACTGGCTAAAGCCTCAGCCTTTTATACTAAGCACATACCCAACATCTCCCTCCTTCAATAAGGCAGGAACTATGTGACTGACTTTGACTCATGGGTGTGCTTCAATACTACTCCAACAACAAACAAAAAAATGCATACAAGGGCCAAAATTACAATAACAAAAAAAGGGGGAAATACAAAAACAAACAACAAAAATATCAACAATATTATCACATTTACTTGCCCCCAATCATCAAATCGCTCCAAAACTTCTTTTCATCTTTGTCATCGTAACGTTCCTCTGGTACTGTCTCGCTTGTTCTGGTGCATCCTTAGACTTCAATCTGAAATTTTCAAAGACTTGACTACGAATCGAACTTTCCTCAGTTCCTAGACTATCTCTCGAATATGACTGACTTTCGAATGGCTTCATCGACTCAAACTTTCTAAGGTCCCATTCCTTTCTAGTGACTATCGTATTCAACTTCGGGACTTCGACTTTACATATCTCTCCGACTTTATACCGAATTGTCCCTATCAAGCAGACTGTTTTGCCATTTTTATTCTTATTACAGACTATGACTTCATCATTTTCTTTCAACTGACTCGACATTCTCGAATAAACAGACTTTCCCGAATAACTAGACTTTCTCGACTCTTGACTTTTCTGACTTCTGATACTTCTTGGACTTTCCGACTTTCTGCCCTTTTGACTAAGACTCTTTTGACTATACTCTCTTAACTTCGGAATCTCCACCGTCAGACAATGTGGTCCTGAATTACTAGAATTGACTTTCACATGATTGACTACTGGACTATTGCCCTGGCTCAACCATTTCTTTGGTTTCCGGCAGTTTCGACTAATGTGTCCAATCATGCCACAATTGTAACACTGACGTGACTCTCGACTATTGACTTGGCCTTCTCTTTGCCATGGCTGATTTCTTGACTTTCTGAATTGAGTACTCTGACTATGTTCGACGCGAGCAACGTTATTCACATCAACGTAATATGCAGGTTCGATCTTAACCTTTGGCTGACTATCGAACATTCTTGCCTCTGACTTCATTGCGAGATAACTGCGACATTCCTCTAACAGAATTTTCAGACTACACTCTTCAGTCTTCGAATAACGTTCGACGAATTTTAGACTGATCTGTCGCAAATCATTCATCTCTTCGGGAATCCCGGCAATGAATATGAGGATCTTGACTTCCTCGACTGACAAGGCCATCTCTGCTTTTTCGCATTCAGAATTGACTAAATTTCCGAAATCTAAGACTTTCTCCGGACAAGGGCACTTTAACTTCATTACTTCAAATCGTCTGACTAGCTTCGAACGCGGATCACAAAATTCCTTTTTTAACTCATCGACTAGACTTTCGAATTTCATCGACTCTAACTTCTGGGGCATCAACTTCTGTGATATCTTCGCATACTCACAAGCCCCTAACTTCGTGACTAACAATCTGACTTTGACTTCTTCTGCCAATGACTTTCCGTCGAATTCGAAAAATGACTTATTCTTATCATACCAAGACTCGAATGTGACTCCTCTCTCGATGTCTGCATTGAATTCTCCGACTAATGACTGCAATTTCCAATATAACTCTGATGACTGCTTTTCACTAGAATCTTCGACTCTCGGATTGTTTCCAATCAATCCTTTGACTAGCTGACTAAACTGCTGACTGATCTGTTCAGATTGAGCCTTGAGAATTTTCTCTAATTCTTCTGCTCTCATCTTGACTTGACTAGCTTGACTACTTCAATTGATTTACCGAATAACTATTTGACTGTTCGAATTCGACTGCGACCGCGCCACTGTTATGTATCGACTTACGGTGTGTCCGAGATACTAACAGAAAGACTATCTAACTAACAAGGTTTATCTACAATACTATACAATAAAGGTGAACAATAGGAATACGACTATCTGCTGGAGTGCAAGGACTAAGACTAAGACTGACTGAATAGACTAACGACTGACTAACGACTATAGACTAACACACGAATAACAGACTAACTCAATAACTCTCAATAACTCCCCGACTGGCTAAAGCCTCAGCCTTTTATACTAAGCACATACCCAACACTTCCTCTCCTTCTTTCTTCTACTATTTTTGACTGTCTTAACTTTTCACATTTTTCTTCAATTTCTTTTTTCATTCCCGCGAGACTTACTTCTTTTCAATAAAATATTTTCTTCTCCTTTTTAACGTCCTTGAAAGAAACTTCTTTTTAAAACCTCCAATCGGCTGTCTGGGCGGGCTAATAATTTATGAAAAAAAAAGAAATTTTTGACGAGTAAAATATATTGACATTGAAAAGAAGTGAAGGAAGGAAGAAGAGGAAGGAGGGGAGGGGTAGTTCTTTGGCCTAAAGGGTTATTTTTACTGTAATTATTAATGAGCATTACACGCCTTTTATTAAATAAAAAGTAAACGATTAATTAATTAAAATTGATTAAAAGCGCAAAATAACAAAAATAATTTTTAAATTAAAATCAATAATTTCTTTTAATTAAATTAATATATTTACATATCAGATTTTTAAATGTAAGGAAGGATCTAGTCGGAAATAATAGGACAAAAATGAATTATTTTTTCTTGAATTGAAGGAAGAGTGGGTGAATGAATGTGACCACAAGCAAATTTTTTAAACTTTTGCAAGGAAAAAATGACTGACCATTTCGTACTTCAACTAAATCGCGGACTGGGGGGGGGAGAAAATAATTACATATACATACTATTTATCTAAGATACACAAAAAGTTAATTACTTCTTGAGCTTTAAAGGTTTTTTAAAAATTTGAAATAAATTTTATTTAAAAATAAATATTTTTCTTTTCCTTTTTTTCCTAAAAATTTGTAAAGAAAATACTAAAAATATAAATGTTTTTATTTGCCTTTTTCTCGATTTTGATCTTCATCTTTATTTAACTAATTTATTTTTCTTTCTTCCCTTCATATGCAAATTCATTCATTTATTTTATTTCTTGGCAAGGCCATTTTAAATATTTTTAGCAATTTGTCATTGTCTGCCATATTTTAGGAAATAAATGGTATTTGTTTGTTTTTGTTTGTTTTGTTTCCTTTTTTAAAAAATAAAAATATTTTTATTTAAATTTTCTAAAATCGTAAAATACAATTAAAATCTAATTTGAAATTTTAAACTGAAATTAATTAAAAACCATTTGAAATTAAAGACTTCAGTTTAATCTCTAAATACCACAGATATATCGAGTCAATAGAAAGTTGTTTCTATTTTTATATTTTAAAGAGAAATAATGCTTATTGAAGCTTTAAATATGTATAGAATAATTACAAAAATTGAGTAATTATTTATTTATTTAAATTAAATTATTGTCAATTTTTGGGTATTTTTCAAAACATTTTGATTATTTATAATTATAAAAATAAAAAACTTTTAGCCACCTTATACATATTTTTTTATTCAATTAATCCATTTTAACCTTTGATTTCTTTAGAAAAATTATTTCTTTTTTTCCAAAACTTTTTTTAATTTTTTATTTAATAAAAACATAAAATTCTCAATTATGGATTATTTTATTATTTAATTTTAAATTCTAAACTACCCACTAATTATTTTCTCATTCTCAAACTACAAAAAATATAAAACAAATCACATTTTGAACAATACATATGTAGAGAAGAAACATTATCAAATATTAAATAAATTCGATAGTTACCCAAAGCTATTGGATTTTGAGTATTTTAACTTTTCTGCCTGATTTTATTTTAAAATTTGTTTGGTATGCTAAATGGACGGTGTTTTGTCTTAACTCAAAAAGAAATATTTTTTATCAAACAAAGTTAATCCTTCAAGTCTTATTTTCTACTAATTTTTGAAGTAAAAACTTTTTTAAAAATTTGTAATTTTTATTTTATAAAAGTATTTTTTGGCTGTTATTTTGTTTGTATTAAAATATTTTTAAATTCCTTAAAAAAGAAAGCGAAATATATGTATATATGTAAAATATTTTTACCAAAAACAGAAGGGAAAATATTTTAAATAAAAGTTTTTTGTCTAATCCATTCAAGATTAATGTAAGTAAAAACAAATAAAAAATATTTTTTAAATAATTTTTCTAAAATTTTAAACAAAAAATTGAGATTTAAGAGAATTAACATAATTTTAATTAAAATCTTCTTTTAAATAAAAAAATATTTTTAGAATAAATATTCTTTTTTGGACAAATTTCTTCAAATTTTTTAATTTTTTTGGATCAAAAATATAATTTAAATATTTTCTCAAAATCCACAAAGATTATTCCAAAAAAGAGAAAAATAAAAATAATTTTAATTTTTTGGTTTAATTTATGTATGTAGATATGCCGAGACGAACTCGGTTATCGAGTTGATATTTTCCGAAATATCGATATGGAAATCCAATCCAGTCTAAAATTTAAATTAATGTCACGAACAGAAAAAAGGAAGACCTCCTTCCTTCAAAGTTTTCTTAAATGATAAAAAATTAATTAGAAATTCAAATTTTATTTAAAATTAAAAGAGACGACAAATTATTTGTTAATTTTTAGTTACATGTAATTTTAGAAAAAAATATTATTTAATTTCTTTAGCAACTTTCTCAAATAAAATTCTTATTTTATTTTTGCTATTAAACGCTTAAACTTAAATTTATATAAAAACTTTTTTTTTATTTCCCGGCCAGAAACTTTTTCTTTCTAATTTTATTTTTAAACTTTTCTTTTTCTGTTGTCATTTAGATGTAAAATAAAAACGGTCAAAATATTTTGGGTTTTCCTTTCAATAAAGCACGGTGGATTGAGAAGAGAAGGAAAAGAAGCAACTGTTTTTGGATTTATTTAGACAACAATGGAGATTGTTAAATAAATAAAATAAATTTTTTGGCCTATTGGCGAGCTTTAAAAATGAAGAAGAAAGGGATTGAAAGAAGAAAAAGTAATGGGGACAAGGAGAGGGGGTAATGTGTAAGGGACACAGGTATATATATTTAGTTGGTTGGTTCTTTTACTAAAAGTAAATGCTTGAAAATTAAAAGAAAATAAAATTTATTATGGTCTTTTTAGAAGATAAAAAGTGCTAAAAAGTTATAAAAAAATTTTGGGAAAATAATGAAAAAATAGTAAAAAAAGAAGGTAAAAGAGAAGTCTAGAAAAATAATGTCTTTTAGATATAAATAATTGGCTTATTGCCGAGATAAAAATAAATTTAAAAGAAAAGTTTTCCCATGTCTAGAAAACTTCTTCTATTATCAGCTTTCATCAATGAATTGCCGCCCTTCTCCTACAGGCAAAGTCATAAATCGTTCATTCTCTCCCCGGCATTGCCTCAATTTTTGCTATTTTGCTCTGTTTGCTGTCCAATATTTGCCTTAAAAACTTTTCTCGCAGCACGCCCCCTCCAAAAAAATATTTTTATTTATTATTCTTCTTCTTCTTCCATTTTTCTCTTCTTCCCCCCTTTAACTGTCCACATTCTTCCTTCACTTCCATTTTCTATTCCCAGCCACCATCTTCTTCGCACCGCTCGCGCCATAAATCACTCGTCGTGGTGCCCAACCCGCCGGGTAAATACTTTTTAGTTGAGAGGAATAAATAGATTTGGAAAAATAAGAAAAGATGAAGAACACGGCGGACAAGGCGGATTTGTAACTCGATTTTCAGAAGGCTTTTTTTCCTCCTTTTTTTCTTTTCAATCCCCAAAAATTCTTTACATACATCCATCGCTAATAAAAACAATTTATTAAAAAATAATTATTTTCCGAATTTTTTTATTTTTGGCAATATTTTTTTCTTTTTAAATTTCTTTATAAGTGAATTAAATTCTTAACTTTAATGATAAAAGTACATAAGTATAAGCTTTAAGTATACCTTTTTCCTTTACTTTGAGGCATTCCCTTCCAGGACGAGGCCGAAGAATAAAAGGGCATTAATAGGCTACAAAAATAAGTTACAGGAGAATATCTCCCAGGAAATTACTATCTAGTCATTTCCAAGAAATGTAAACTTTGGGACAAAGTTTGGACCAAGTCTTGTAGAAAAATTTTTAAATTAAAGGCCGTGTTGGGTCTTTTAATCAGAAACCCGGTGCCGGTCGCTCAAAATTTAGTCCAATAACTACCTTTCTTTGGTCTGGCCTTCCCAATATTATCCATCCTCGAGAGTAGAAGAGTCAGTTTTTTTAATTAAAAATTTTTTAAATGCGCATAATTTTAATAATAACAAAAATCGATGCTTAACTACACCAAAATATTGCTCTATTCATTTTTCGAAGGGGGGGGGGGGGTGTTTTCACATGCAGTCAGTCGGTCTCTCCCCACTATCCCTTTCTTTTCGTTTATTTCCTTTTTTTCGATCACCCAATTTGCTAAAGGTGTCTTCCCTCATTATCGCTATATTTATATCATATTTAGTGGAGAAGTACAATAAAAACATGTAATAAACCCTATAATTGTTAATTTTTTGATTTTGTTGGACTAAAAATATTTTTAATTTTAGTTTTTATACAATATCTTTTATTAAAATTTGTTTCTTTTTTTTCTCTCATATATTTTACCCTATGGACCGGAATTTGTCAAATACTGGTGCTACTAATAAGTTAGAACCTTAACTAAATGGGATAATTTAGAAACGTAATTTGAAGGGTTTAAGAGAGGACGTTAGTAAAGGACATAAGTAAAATTTCTGTTTGTAATTTTAGCTTTTTTTAATTTCTTTTTTGCCCATTAATCTTAATAGAGACGATTTTAGAAATCTCTAGGCCTAATGTACAAAAAATATAAAATAATCTCTAAATATTTTAAAATTCTGTTAGAAATACTTTAAAAAAATTTTCTTCTTAAATTTAGCCCCTAAAATGCTAGATAAATAATAAAAAATTAGTAAATATTTTTTTTGTCTAAATAAAGTGAACTAAATTAACGACAAGTTTTGAATTGATAAGGTGTATTTTGACCTAGTATTATTTTTTACTACTCTTATCTTAAGAAAAACAACAGTGAATGTACATAATAAGTAATTTTTATATAATTTTTTGTGCATATAAAAATCGCAAGTTATTTTATATTTTATTCAAATATTTATTTATACATTAAAATTTCTTAAATTTTTTATGGCAAGCATTGATCCGCACTTGTAGTGGTGTAAGCTTGTTTTGTAAAAGCAAATCTGTTGCGCCCAGGCAAATAAGCTCGCTTCTACAGGCGTGGGTCTTCTTAGCCAATTAATATGTAATATCCAAATATTTTTTGTTACAATTTAATCAAAGGAACCGAAGTTTTGTTTTTATTAGACTAAAAAGGGTTTTTTGAAATGCTATCGACTCTTTAAATTAAAAATAGGTTTTGGTTGGAGCAAGTGCCCGTTCAAAAAATAGTTCATGGAAACCTTAACAACGAGCAAATGAGTAAATTTAAAGCCTAATTCGCATCAACATGTAACTAAACCATTCAAAATCAATTTATGTATTTACAAACAAACAATATTTACAAACAATCACACAAGAAAATAGGGACAATAAGAATCACACAAGAAAACCGGGGGAAATTACAATTATGAAGGGAGAATTGTTTTTCCTATATTATCACACATCTCGACGTCACATCATCTTCCATTTACCGCTTACATGTTGTACTCGATTGGAAGGTTCTTGCGGCGAACCATACCGTCACCCTGGAACCATTCGCGGCGGAATTGCTTGGCTGCTCCTTCCGGGGTGTTGGTCCATTCGACGGTGACACGGTCGTTGTTGGTCGCTTCCGCAGCCGGATCGAAGGCGTCGCAAGAGATGGCGATGTTGATGGCCTCCTTCGGGTCGAGCACACCGTTGGGCGGGTCCATGTTCAGACGGCGAGGGTTGGTCGTCTTGAAGGCGAAGCCGATACGATGCCCACCAGAGTTGATGATCTGTAAAAGTGAAGAAAAATTATTAGATGATTAGATTAGAATAAAGGACAAAAGATTTTACCTTCATGTAGTAGGTGTGCTTGTCGTCGAACGGCGCGTTGAAGATGACCTTCACGGCAGGAAGAGTCGTGATATCGCCGGGTGGAACAGACGCCATTGTTGAGAACGGTTTGTTGTTGTAGCAGGAATTGAAGTTGAAGAGAATTGGTTGATACCGACTGGCGTTCTATTAGCTCTTTTATACCTTTATGCTCGCGGAACAGGATCATTGAGTTAGAAAGGAAGTATAAAAACCCCAACTTTACGCCAGTTCCCCAACCTGCTTTCTGTTCAACTACACAAACAACGACAACAAACCTTTCTCAACAATGGCTTCTGTTCCACCCGGCGACATCACAACGCTTCCTGCTGTGAAGGTCATCTTCAACGCGCCGTTCGATGACAAGCACACCTACTACATGAAGGTAAAATCTTTTGTCCTTTATTCTAATCTAATCATCTAATAATTTTTCTTCACTTTTACAGATCATCAACTCTGGTGGGCATCGTATCGGCTTCGCCTTCAAGACGACCAACCCTCGCCGTCTGAACATGGACCCGCCCAACGGTGTGCTCGACCCGAAGGAGGCCATCAACATCGCCATCTCTTGCGACGCCTTCGATCCGGCTGCGGAAGCGACCAACAACGACCGTGTCACCGTCGAATGGACCAACACTCCGGAAGGAGCAGCCAAGCAATTCCGCCGCGAGTGGTTCCAGGGTGACGGTATGGTGCGCCGCAAGAACCTTCCAATCGAGTACAACATGTAAGCGGTAAATGGAAGATGATGACGCCGAGATGTGTGATAATATAGGAAAAACAATTCTCTCTTCATAATTGTATATCTATATGTAATTTCCCCCTGTTTTCTTGTGTGATTCTTATTGTCCTTATTTTCTAGTGTGATTGTTGTAAATATTGTTTGTTGTAAATAAATTGGGTTTAAATGTGTTGTTTATTTTTTAAATCTAGGTTAAACTTTTCTCGTGTTTGCTTTAGTAGTCGAGTTGATTGAGCCTCGTCTTTTCTAAGGATCAAAATTTGAATTCATATCTTAGACTTAAGAATTTTCAACCTATTTAGTTTATAATCGGGCCAAATTATTCTTCCTTTTTCATCCCAAAACGGCGACTTATTCTAACATATTATAATAAGCTCCATTATTTGTTTGTTCAAACACCGGTACTGGTAATACAAAAATTAGCGATTTTGTACTTCGCTAGTACCGTGGTAATACGGAACCATGACAAACCGAGTTCCAACAGTGAAGATGGCAAGAACGGGGGCGTTAATGCAACTATGTATGAGAGAACATGTTCCATCAATAGGGGAAGTTTGTCCGGGGACATGAGATTACTTACTCCAGGAACGGGAGACCTATTTTAATAATAGATTTCATTTACACAGAACTTAAAAAAGTCAAAAAATCCACCGATAGCTACTTAATCATCCAAATCCAAAGATTAGACATGTAAAAAATAAAATTTTGTGTTGATCACACTGGTGTTGTGTGCATTCAGAGTCGATAGGCATGCAGGAGTGACCCCGTTTTGACAATTGGGATATTTGGATAATAAAAATATTTAACATTCCCAACTTTTTTAATAAAATATGTGATGCTTTTTAATTTTAAAATTTTGTTCCTTACTCAAGTCGAACGCAAAATTTGGTCCGTATTCGTCGGTCCGCAACTGTCGGCTCTACAGTTTCGGTCTGCTAAAGTCGGTCTGCACTTTTTATGATGTTGGACAATTCAGTCCCACCGATTCAGTTACGCAGTGAAAATTTAAAATTTTATTCCCAAAATTCTACTTTTATCGAAGGAAAAAAATCTTTGCTTTTTACATTTAAAATTTTGATTTTTTAACTAATTTTTTACTTTTAATTTCAGAGAATCTTAAATTACAAATGGACAACAATCCAAAACCGGCTTCCAAACCTTGCTGTGATGCAATTGAACCGTTATATGAGGTAAACAATAAAATTTAAAATAAATTTCACTTATTCAAATTTTAGATGTTAGTTGATATATTCCACGATCCGGACTTTTTCAACAAATGTTTAAAAGAAGATCCTGACTTAAAAGAACGAATTTTTGAAATTCTTGGGCCTAATAAATGAATGAATGAAGAAAGAATTAAAATTTAAAAAAAAGAAAATCAACAACATTTAAATGCCTTGCTAAATTTTTATTCTCAATTGTTTTCTTTTTGACCTTATGAATAAAAAATGTTGGGGGTTAAACAAGGCAAATATTCTACGGGGATTTTATGATTATTATTATATTATCCAAATGTTATCTCTCATCCTTTCTCATCGTTTAAAAAATTAATTGTCCATTTATTTAGCAGCAATCCGGCGGGAAGGCTGAAATATTTGTAAAAATTTAAGAATTTTTAAGGTTAAAAATTCTTTATAATTAACAAAAACGCCTATTTTAATTGTTGGGGTTTTAAGAAGTTTTTGGCGGACAGAGTTAATCATTTTACTCTTTCTCTATACCTTTGCGGGAGGTTCAGGAGCAGCTTCAACGGGTGCTTCATTTGCATTAATAAACGCCTCAGCAGGAACTTGTAAAGGAATAACAGGCACAGGTGGACGTGCAGCATCCCCCTCAGCTTTAACTTGCTCCACATATTTTGGAGGTTCTAAATTCTTTCGGATTTGTTCCAATTCTTCAAATTCCTTTCGTCCCCATTCTGATGGGGGACGTCCACTTCCGTGGGCAATTGTTGGAATTAATTCTGGTGGTGGTTTCTCGAATAAGTCACGGCGTTCAACATAATCCCGGCGATCAGTTTGTCGGTCGAATTTGGAAGCTACTCGGATTTTTGGCTTAAAATAATCAAAGAGAGTTATTCAAAAACTTTCTTTTAATTCTTACAGGGAAGTTTGTGTTTTCAACTTCTGTCGGGTCAACACCAGTATTCAAAGCTTTTTGACGTGCAGCCTGTTTTTGACGTTCACTAAGCTCCTTCAAATCATATTCTTGACGTCCTTTCCGTTTTTCCAAGTCATACTTTTCTCCTTCCAATTTCACAATACGTGAATATAATTGCTTAATTTTAGCCTTAATATCGTTTGGCAACATATTGGAGACATCAACTGGACGGTTAACGATAGCCATATAATTACGCTTAAAAATAAAGAATAATTCTTTGTGTAAGTAAAGGTTTTCTCTCCAGATTTGTCTATTCGATGCACGCTCGCAAGTTACTTACCCTTCTCCTTAGCAAAGTTATAGCAAACTATTTAATTAATGATCTGATTTTCCGGATTTTGTTTAGACAGAGAGAGCGTGTATTGCAGAGACAAAAACCATAGCAGATAAATTCCAAAGCTTTACCCATCTACTCTATTTATTTACCTTAGCTTCTTCCTGTTGTTCTTTTGATAGTCCCCGTGGTTTGCTCGCCTGTCCAGGCAATCCAGGTGCTTGACCACCACCAGCACCCTTTTCAGGAATAACAAAATTCTTTCCTCCTTCTCCCTCAGCTTGAACAACACCTCCAAAAGAGCCAGCCATCATTAATTGTCTCTTTCTTTTTTCTTCTTCTCTTCGTGCTTTTTCAGCTTCAATTCTTGCTTTACGCTCCTCTTCTGCTTGACGACGACGTTCCTCATCTTGACGTCTTCGTTCAGCTAATTCACGTTCTTCTTGTTCTCTTTCAGCTTTTCGTTGTATTTGACGTTCTTTTAATTCTTGCAATTCTTGTTCAACGGCAACCATTTCTTGTCGACGACGCTCGTCATTGTCACGCATCTTAGCCTCTTCTTCCTCTTCGTGACGTTTTTTGGCTGCTAACATTGCAGCTTCGGCCTCAGTCATTTCTTTCTCTTCTGGCTCTTTTTGTTTAATTTCTGTCTTGCGAAGTCTAAAAAATATTAAATTGTACATTGTTTTTTAAATGGTAATTAAATAACTTACTGGGCTTGTGGTCCAGTTACATCAGTGCTCACACTGGAACGACGTACTTCCCTATAAAATTGAAATAATTAGGAATTAAGACAAAATTTTAGTTGTCTACACTAAATATTCTTCACCTTCTCACCTAATTTTTACATAAATTCCTTACTTAGAAGGAGAGAGAGGTGGTTCATCTTCCCCGCCTTCCTCAAATTCTTGTTGTTCAGCCTGCTCCGATTCTGGTTTTTCACTCTTTGGACTTTTCAAAGGAGACGCTGGGGGACTTTTCAAAGGAGATGCTGGGGGACTTTTCAGAGGAGATTTAGGTGTTGGTGGTGCCTCTTCTTGTTTAGACACTTCTTGAGCAGCAACACTAACTTCGTCTTGAGCTTCTTCGACTTCTTCGTCAACCTCTTCCTCGCTGCTAAAAATTGGATAGTTATTTATGAACTAATTGAAAAAAATTGAAATGAAATGAATGATTTTGTTTGTGAAAATATGAGAGAAAGATATGTTTAAAAAAATTTTTAATTAAAGAGATAGTTGTTAGGTGGTACAAGTTGAAACCTGAAAGGACTAAAAAATTAAAGTAGATTTAATTTATACCAATTTTTCTCCTTCCTTTTAGGTGTTTGTTCTCTTTTCCTCCAACTCGGTACCCATCCATTAGTTCTTTTAATACTTCTTTTAGGTCGATTTTTAGATTTTGAACTTGTCCTAACAATATGATGTAATCCATGTCTATGCCGAATTAATAGAGGGCAAAAACAATGAGAAAGTTTTGTCGGGGGTTTTGTCCATTTTAAATCCCTTTCATTCTCTTCCCCTTCAATTTCAACTAATCTCCTTCCTCTTCCTCTATTTACTTCTTCCTCTTCTTCACCAGATGTTAAAGAAGACATTTGCCTTAACAACAATCTTTTTGCTCTCAACAATTCTTGCATATCCCCCATACATTCAACTCCGTGTCTCCAACTTGTTTTCCCTCTCTCTTTTGGTGTTAAAAGTTCCAGAAATAAAGGCCAAGATTTGCCTGTTTTTGGCATTAAACGATGAATGCAACGACAACATTTTGTGCAGTAAACTGGTCTAAAAAGCCAATCAGGCGCTGGAGGGCGACGACTTCCAAAGAAATAATCAACTAATCGATTGTCTAAATCCTCTTTTTGTTCTTCGTTTAAATGTGAAGTAAATTTAGACCAAATAGCTTCAAAATTGGAAGAATTGGTGGTTGAATTTCGACGAGTGGATATTTGAGGGTTTTGAGTGGGGTTTGAGGAAGTACTTTGTTCATTTTGATCTTCAATTTCTTCCAAACTGCTCTTCTTCCTCTTCCTTTCCTTCTCCTCATTTTTGTTTTCTTCCTCTCCCTTTTCTCTCCTATCCTTCTTTAGTTCTTCTTTCTTCACTTCTTCATCATTCCTTTCATTTTCACTTTCTTCCTTTCCTTCTTCTCCTCTTCCTTTCTTCTTCGCGAGCAATTTTAACCTTTCCAGTAATTCTTCAGCCCTCAAAATATTTGGCAATTCAGCCTCTACTCTACGCGGTCTTCTCCCCTTTCCACTACTTCTTGAACTACCATTCCCTTCATTTTTCTTTTTTATTGAAGAAGGACGACGTTTAGTCGATTTTTTCCCTTTCTCATTTTCTTTAAGTAAAATTTTTGTATTTTTATTTATTTCATCTTTATTTGACATTCTTCTTAAATTATAACGTGCCGATTGTAACATTTCTCTAGCTTCTCTTTTACTTAAAGATTGAAATAATTGTTGGGAAATTAAAGAATTTTGTCTTGTATTATTTACAGAATTAATTTTTGAGGTATTTTTTCTTTGTACAGGAGGGTCTTTTACTTGTTCTTCCTCTTCTATATTTACATCTTCTTCTTCTACCAGTGGCGCAACTGGTGATAAACTTCTTACTTCCCATTCTTCTCTTTCCTCTAAATCGTCATCCTTTTTATAATTTTCATCTTCCTTCTTCCCTTCCTTTTCCCTTCTTTTTACTTCTTTACTTTTCTTTTCCTCCTGTCCATTTCCTTTTCCTCTTTTATCATCTTTTTCCTCTTCTCCTTCTTCATTTTCCTCTCTCCCTTCTTCTTCTTCCTCGTCCCTGTCATCTTCATACTCATCCTCTCCTTCCTCCTCTTTTTCATTTCCTCCTTCCTCTTCTTCTTCTTGCACCTCCTCCATTTCCTCCTCCATTTCATTATTCTCAGGTCTTTTGTCCCTTTCAGAATAATCTTCAGATAATCCCGAATCTGAGGAATCGAAAGACTCATTTCTTTGCCTGTCCTTTTTCTCCTTTCCTTCCTTTTCAACATCTGCTAACAATTTTTCATATTGTCTCAACAACAATTCCCTTTCCTTTTGGAAATCATTACGAGATTGAAGTCCTCTTCTTTGAAGAAGTTCATCAACAGTTTTGTGAGCTGTTAGAAGTCTCTAAAAAGAATTTATTTTTTTGTTATTTTGTTATTTCCTCAATAATCTTTCGAACAGAGCTTGGGCACAGTTTCGGCCCAGCTCTGTTCATTTGTGTCCAGCCTATTTAATTAATTAAATTAGAGGTGATAGTCTTTTAGGATACGATTTCACTCTATTGGGGGGGGGGGGGCTTATCTAATATTTTCAAATGATTCCTACACAAATACATATTTTGTTTTATTCTCACCTTTTTGAACGTGTCGTCATTTATATCATTTTCTCCCTTCCTTTTCTCTTTTTCATCAACCTTTTCTTTGTTTTCATTAACGTCTTTTTGATTAATTGATGAAGCAGATGCTTCATTCTCTTGTTCTTTTATTAATTGTTTCCGTTCACGCAAATATTTACTTGCCCAAGATTTATCAGAAACTTCATTTTCCTGTCTTTTTAAAAGAAAAGGTGAAATATAAAGTTGTTGATTCGTATTTTCTGTTGTTTTTTCTTTTGACAATAAATAATTTGAGGGAGAGGGCCTTCTTCTTGGAGAATAACTTGATGGACGTATAGAAGAAAGAGAAAGTCTTGAATGACTGTTTTTTGTTGAAAATGCTGATGCTGTTGAAACTGTTGGGCCGATAACAGAAGAAATTGATTTTGATGAATATGAGGAGGATGAGGGGAAATGGATAGAAGAAGATTTGGACTTTTGAGAACGATTTTTTGAAAACATTTTTTAAATTATATTTTTTGAAATTGCTGTAGAAAATAGTTAAAGAAATAAATAAAATATTTAAATGAAAGAAAAATAAATGAAGATGAATGGAAAATAAATAAGGAAAAAAAGGCTTAATTATTTACTCACTATTCTTCTTGATCAGACATTGTTTAAATTCTTTTTGCGCGGTTTTGGACGTTCAAAAAAGGATGAGAATTTTCGCTAAATTATAGGAATTCATAAAAATTTTTGGAAAAAATTTTATTTTTAAAAGAGAATTTTGCAATAATTTTCCCAACAAATTTTTGAAATTTTAATAATTTTGTTTAGTGTTTCGCGAGCAACAAAATGATGAAAATTAAAAGATAAAATTAAAACTAAAAAATAATTTTTAGGGTCAAAGATAACTACTACCAACTCAAAAAAGAAATCCCCGCCGGGTCTTAAGGTGTTACGTATTTCGCAATTTAAATGTTTTAGTTTAAAAATTAAATGGATTACAGCAATATATTACCTATTTACTTTAAATGTTTTTAGAATTTTTTTTTCTTTTTAAAAGTTTTCTTTTTTTACTCCTCCGCCTTTTTCTGCCAATTTTTGAACAGCTGTAGACAGCTGTTAAATTTTTTATATTATTTTTAACAATCACAACAATCCTTTCACGTTTGCCATTTAAAAGACGTATGTAAACGTGAATGGATTGTGAAAAAAGAAGAGTTTTTATGTTTAGATTTGGAATACAGAAAAGGGGCTATAAAAATAGATATTTAAAAGGGATAAAAGGAAAAGGGATACTTAAGAATATTCTATTTATTGAAATAGAAAATCTTTTATAAAATTTTAAAAATAAAAAGAAGTTAATGATCAATTTTTGTGTTATATATTTTTTAGATTAAATTTAATTTTAATGATCAATCATTAAATAAAAAGCAGAACAATACAACCCATTTTCTTAAGACTAAATTGGCTTTGGATTTTAAATTAGTTTTGGTTTTGGACCTGTTCCTTTTTCATTTAAATTTTTTTGTTCTGAAATTTTTAAGAATTTCTGTAAATATTTAGGCAAAGTAGACATTTTACGGCAAGACATTTTACGGATAATTTTAATTAAGCAAATACTATTTTGCTTTCCAGTTTCTACCTAATATTTCTTAGAATAATTTCTGAAATTCTAAAAAACTCTGGACTTTTTGCTTAGGGGGAATAATGTAAAATTTTTAAAATAATACAAATTTACATAACCTAAAAAGATAATAATATAATATTTGGCAATTTATTAAACTAAAAATTTGGCCATAATATTTTCAGAATTTCCCTTTTATTTAACTTTGTATTGCAAAATTCTCTTTTTTATAAAAAAAAATTTAAAACTAATTTTCTAAACCAACCTCTACAAAAGTTGAATTAAATTAATTGTATGTAGTAGACAAGTATTACTTCTAAAAAATAAATATTTTAATTATTTTAATTATTCTCTTTTTCACTAATTTTCCCTCCCCCAAACCACTCTAAAGCCATAACTTTTTATAAGCTCGAATCTCTTCAATCTATTTGCTAATTGTGGAGGCTGGTATTGGAAAACGTTTTAAAGGGTTCATTAGACACCCCCCCCCTCCTCCCCAAGCGTAATGTTCGACAATTAAAACTATGTTTTTTTGGCATAATTGGACATCTATTGTTAACTGCTTAGGTTAATATAAAAATGTCAAGATTTGTCGTTAAAAATTATGGCTTTCGGTGTTTATTGATCTAAAAGGTAAGTTGCCGGCATACTTTTGGCCTATTTTTTAGAAATTTGTAACACACCCCTCCTTAGATTGTAGTTTAAAGGAGCAATATTAAATAGGATAAAGTAAACTAGTCTTAAAATTAGAAATTTTGTATTTTCCCTTTTAAATTATCTTTAGGCCGCAAGTGTAGCACTTTTAGGGTTTTTAGTAAAAAATATTTTTATGCAAAATTAAAAATAAGAATATGTAGATAAAAAAAATAGTTTACCTACCTATTATGTTTTTGTGCCAAACACTAAAAAATATATTTTGAAGACAAGAATTAGTAGTATGTAAGTATATTTTGTTTGTTCCCACAAATGAATGACTTTGATAGTTTTTAAGAGAAGAAGGATAGGGAAGAGATTTAAAGGTTTTTTTAAAAACTTGTCTAAAATAAGTATTATAAAGGCGGGGATGATGTAAATGAAAAAAGAGGGAAGAAGAAGAAAGGGATGAAAGAGAGGAAGAAAGAAGAAGAAAAATGTTTGAAAAAAAAAGTTTTTCAAAAATATTTTAACGACAGATGGCTATTCCCCCCTCTCTATACTAATTTTCCTTTTAATTTTTTTCTCTAAACTTCCCACACAATCGACTTGGGGATTTAAAGGTTTTTTGATAGAAAAAAAATTTTTTTGAAGGCAAATGCTTCTTTTACTTATTTTTTAGTGATTTAGATCGCCTACGCAATTTTTGGGGGGAAAAGCCGGCAACATATATTTATTGGGCAAAAATGAAGGAAAGAAAAAAGGAGAGGAGAGAAGAAGGAATAAAGCCATTCAGATAAAGTTTTTTTAGAAAATATTCTTCGAATCATTAAAAAAAGAAAAGGAACAGAAATAAATGGAATAAAACATCCAAACAAAAATTGTGGTGATTAAAAGGGAAAGAGAAGGAGAGGGAGAGACCAACTGTCAAGAAAAGTAAAATATTTATATATTTCTATAGGGCATCAAACGAACGGAAACCAAATAAATTTTGAGGTAAAAAAAGTTTGATGATATTTGGAATAATGAATTGATAAATGAAAAGAAAGATTTTTTAAGTTGAGGGAATGAAAAAAGGAAAAATTTTCAATTTTATTAAAATTAATAGAAAGCTTAAAATAATTAGTTAATGCTTCGGGGTACTAATAGGAATTTTGTGAAAATATTTTACATAATAGGTCGATCTAGTGATCTCTTATATATCCATAAGTTCATTTTTAATAATTTCTTGATTTTTCTCAAATCATAGTTATTTTGCTAAAATTAAGGTTAAAGATCAAGTTTCTTTGGGAGAGGGAATTTTTTAAGGGAGGGAAAACTTCACGGAGAGAATCTAAACTGGTCGCAATTAAAACTTGCGCAGGAGAGAAAAGAAAGCAGTTGGTAGCTTGGTCAGTAAAGCCAACCGCAGTGGTTATTAATTAGCAAACTTTCCTGGGTTTTTTTTAACTTTCCAAACTTCCCTGGGTTTGTAGGTTCGATTCTTGCCCAAACGTTTCCTAACCCTATATACGACTATAATTATTGTATTCGAATTTAGATCAAGGCATTCTTCAGAATTCTTCTTCTCTCTATTTCTATTTATTTAACGCAATTCAAAAGTCAAATCATTTTTTTAACAAAAAAATTTTTATATTAATTTTGGACAAATTTAAAAATGAGGAAAAAAATATAATTTTTTAATTAATTCTAATTAAAATAAAAAATTTTAAAAAGGTTGAAAAGGTTTTCGGTTTTTTAATTTAATTTTTCTTCACACTAAATATGTATATTTTTTATTTATTTTCTTCTTTTTATTATCAATCAAGCACGCGCTTTTGGTGGAGGTGCCGGAGCCTTAAAAATAAAATTTTAATATAAAAATAAA
The DNA here is from genome assembly GCA_963681835.1 of Meloidogyne enterolobii. Classification (NCBI taxonomy): domain Eukaryota; kingdom Metazoa; phylum Nematoda; class Chromadorea; order Rhabditida; family Meloidogynidae; genus Meloidogyne; species Meloidogyne enterolobii. The sequence continues at coordinate 888,151 of CAVMJV010000031.1, read as the reverse complement.
TTCAATTAAATATTAGCTTTGAAAAAAGTCAGAAAATTCTTTGAACGGGTGATAAAAATAGGCTCGATTTAATTTTTTCTGGTGACAATTTTTAATTGAAAAATACAAAAGGACCGAGCTTCCTGGCTTGTTTTTCTTTAATTAATTTATTCACCTCTTTTTCCTTTATTTTATCACGCCATCCACCACCACCTCCTCCACTACTCTCTTTATTTTTAATTTTACTTCCCCCAATATTCTCTTCATTTTCTTCTTCTTCTTTGCCTAAAGAAACTCTTTTCTTCTTTTTACTTTTTTCGTCTTCAGGATTCCAATTTCCAGGTATTTGTAAAGGAATAACAGGCACAGGTGGACGTGCAGCATCCCCCTCAGCCACAACTTGCTCCATATATTTTGGAGGTTCTAGATTCTTTCGGATCTGTTCCAGCTCTTCAAATTCCTTTCGTCCCCATTCTGATGGGGGACGTCCACTTCCGTGGGCAATTTCTGGTTCAGGTGGAGCTGCAGGGTTTTCAAACATTTCACGACGCTCTCCATATTCTCGTCGATCGGTTTTACGGTCGAATTTTGAAGCTACTCGAACTTTGGGCTAAATTTTAAATATTGGATTTTTATTAATTGCTAACATTTGAAGGGAGGGAAGATACGACTAGGCTAGAATTTAAAAACGCATAGATGGGAGGTTTAAAAAAAGTCAGTTATATCGCTGTCGTTAAACATTTTACACGTGACGAGCAAAGCTCCTAGCAATAACTGTCACGTTTTTTACTATTTCTGTTCTATGCCTAAAATTTTAAGTCCTAGTTAATCAGATTATATAAGGATAGTAAGCACTTTAATGGGCCAAAAAAAGAAAGAAGTGAGTTTCATTTATTTAAAAACTCACAGGAAAATTAGAATCTTCAACTTCTGTCGGGTCAACACCAGTATTCAAAGCTTTTTGACGTGCTGCCTGTTTTTGACGTTCACTAAGCTCCTTCAAATCATATTCTTGACGTCCTTTGCGTTTCTCCAAGTCATACTTTTCTCCTTCCAATTTCACAATACGTGCATGTAATTGTTTAATTTTATTTTTTATATCATTAGGTAACATTTTATCGACATCAACTGGACGGTTAACAATAGCCATATAATTACGCTTAAAATTAAATAAAATGACAATAAATACTTATAATTTGTCAGGTTCTGTCTCTCTACTAAATTGTGTATATACAATACACTCTTTCGTATTTTGTCTAACCACATCTCCGGAAAAATCGTGTGATGAAAATTTCTCTCTGTGGATATTATACATTTTCCGGTTTTCCGGAATATGGTTATAAAAAGAAACGAGATAGTACTACTATACAAATTTGTGGGTTAAAATACGAGGACTATTTCGATACCTTAGCTTCAGCAGCCTCAGCAGCTGATGGCCCTTTTCGTCTTGCTCCACCCTCAGATTTAGGCCCAAGTTTTTCTCCTTCTCCTCTCTTCTCAATAACAAAATTTCGAACACCTTTCTCTCCAGTACCTCCACCAATAAAAGAACCAGCCATCATCATTTGCCTTTTATGTCTTTCGGCTTCTTTACGTGCTTTTTCTTCTTCAACTCGTTTTTTTCTTTCTTCCTTAAAATTTTTATATTACAAAATTTTGTGATAATTATTTAGAAAATTCCGCTAGGAAACTGAGGGAACGGAGGGATTTTGAAGCGAGAGGGTTGCGTAGGCACGGAAGAAGTTGAGTTAACCTGAGAGGAAAAAGTCAAATTCTTATTTTTTAAGTGTTGTTTTACTGAAGGAAAGGAAGGGGAGGAAGGGGAAGTTTAAATGCGCAAGGGCAAGGAAATATAGTGACCGAAACAGTACCCGTACCCCATTATATTTTATTTGCCCCCCCCTCCACTCCCAATAGCTTAACTCTTCCCACAACTCTTCCTTTCCCTTTCAATTCTCTTTTACCTCTTCTTTTCGTCTTCGTTCTTCATCTTGTTTTCTAATTGCAGCCATTTCTGCTTCTTCTTTTTTTCGTTCTTCTAAACGTTGACGATGTTGTTCTTTTAATTGACTTAATTCTTGATCTAATTGTGCCATTTCTTGTTTTCGACGTTCTTCATATCCAACCATTTTAGCTTCTTCTTCTGCCTCATGACGTTTTCTTGCTTCCATCATTGCTATTTCAGCTTCGGTTAATTCTTTTTCTTCTGGCTCTTTTGGCTTTTGTTCTGTTTTACGCAGCCTATTTAAAAAATTCATATATTTATTTGGGTAATTGTTTAATTCAAAAACCGGAAAGGCATTTACTTTACCACAAAACTATCGGTTTTTCTTCATTAATTTTTAAGGTCGATCAATTATTTTAATAATTAATTTATAGGTTATTTCAGAATTTCTTAAACTTACTGTGGATGTAATTCCTGTATTTCTCTCTCTTCCTTTTCATCCTCTTTATCCTCCACTTCATGCGGTGGCGGCTCCTTATCCGAAGGTCTAAAAATAAGAATTTATACAGGAAGAGTAACAACTTTCGTTCATTTAGTAAAGAGAAGGGTTAAAGTTAGCCAGAAAAATTTCTTTTTTTAACCAGAATTTTTCTTAAAATATTTTCTACTAAATATCCCCGCCCCGAACCCCCTAAGGTGAGGGGATGTGCCCAAACAAATAATCAAAAAAAATAAATTTTTACGTTATCGGTTTCTCCTCTTCCTCTTTAATTTCTTCTTCAACTTTTTCTTCTTCTTTTTTCTCCTCTGGGGGAGCTTTAGGCTTTGACGGTGATGGAGGAGCAGATTCTACAACTTCCTCTTCTACCTCTTCTTCCTCATATTCTTCATCAGTATATTCTTCTTCTGACATTTTTTTAAATTAATTAAATTTATCTGTAGAAAAATAAATTTATTTATTTATTTTAATTATATTCAAAATAATTTTTAAAACTTGAACTGAATTTTGTAATTTTTTTTGGGTTATCTGGAATAATTTTAAAATCAGATAAATCTTAATTAGGATATGAAACAAATTTCTTGAATAAAGTAAACAATTAAAAAATGAGAGAAAAAATTGGAAAATAAGAAAAAGCCTTAAAATCTCCCTTATTTTTAATTTTCTAATCAGAACTACTAACGATTAAAATAAAAATTTAAATTTTAAAATAAACTTTATAAGAATTTATTTAAAAGTATTGAGGAATTTTACTTAAAGCAAATAAATATATAAAATGACAATGAAGAGCAGCTGTACTTGTTAAAGGATTTTTATTTTTAATTCTTCCCACCCATAAAGTTACAAACTCTTTTATCTCTCCCCAAAGATATAAATCTGTTGTTATTTTTAGAGTTGATCTAGATATTTTAATTTTCTATTTGGAAGAGAAAAAAGAGAGAAATGAAAATTGATTGAAAAATGTGGAGAAAATAAGGGAAGGTTTTATGGCAAATGAGAAAGAAAGTTTTTAAACAATTGGTTATTATTAAAGAAAGCTTTATTACAAAATTAAAAAGTCTTCCAGTAAATTCTCTCAATAAGAAAGAATGTATTAAATAAGAAAGCAACAATTGGTAAAGATTTTAATGAAGATTTTAATGATTTATTTGAGAAAATGAATAGTAGAAGAAGATAATTGAAATTTTAAATAATAAAACGAAATTAAAAATTGAGGATTTTAATTAAAATAATACTGTCAAACTAAAATTGAAGAAAACTACGACATTTCACAAATTATAACACCTGATATGAGATAACTCCTAATATTAGACCTCTTCATAGTCGTTAATAGCCGTCTGTGTAGTTTCTCGTAACTAGAGCGCAAATTTTTATTGAAATAAAAGCAGAAACTACCCTATTTTACAAAAAATTTTATAAAAGCAATAATTTTACCAAACCGCGCTTCGCGCGGGTTTTGCGGCACGCCCCTCGCGGGGAGTCAACGGTCGCTGGGTTCTATACCGGTAACATAAACCTATTCATTTTTACCGATTTTCAGCTTTGAAAAGCCTACTTATCCTTCGTAGTAACACAATTGCTTATAACTTTGTTCAGAATTATCAAATCAGTCTAATTTTCAGTCTGACAACACTTTTACATACATGTATCATCTTCTCTTTCTCTTAAAATTAAAAAAACATCCATTTATTGACGAAAAGTCCGTTGACGGAAAGTCCGTTGACGGAAAGTCCGTTGACGGAAGGTCCTTTGACGAAAATTCGTGCCACCTAAAACACGGCGGGTTAAACGGGAAATTTAACCATCTCGTAACACTCTCTCGTTTTTCCTCTCTTTCATTTATTTACTCTCGTTTCTATTTTAGGTTACCAATTTCGAAACCCAATATTTCGAAAACTTTTCCATTTTTCAAATATCTGTTGCAACCAATTCATTGTCTTTAGTTTTTATAAAAAGATTTCAGATGTTTTAATGCAAAATTCATAAAGTTAATGCACATCTAAATTCAATACAAAATAAGTATGAAATCCCGGTCATTATCTTCGAAAAAAGCACAGCTTTTGGTACCATTACCTTTTTTCGAAAATTCATAACCTCTCCAAAAATTCATATTTTCCGCTCAAATTTTGCAATTTTGTATAAAAATTGTAGTACTACAATTCAGCAAATTTTGAAGAAATTTTGACAAGGGATTCATTAGTTATAGGTAGTAGGTTAACCTGTATGTCAACCTAAGGAGTTAGTCGATATAACATGTGCAAGAAATATATACCTCAATAAATATTAATTATTCTACTATTTTTATTGTGTTTATCAACTACAATTTTTATTTATTTTAATTAATACTAGTTTTTATTTTTTAATAGATTTTAAGCTTTAAAAAATGCCTGGACAAATAAAGACGCCAACAAACCAAAAACTTTTGACTAATGTTGCTATAGTTCGTCTTAAAAAATGTGGGAAGCGTTTTGAGATTGCTTGTTATAAAAATAAAGTTTTAAATTGGAGGAACAAAACGTTTATTTTTTAATTCTTTATATTTTATTTATTTTTTAAATTTTAGAGAGAAAAATATTGATGAAGTTTTGCAGACCCAAAATGTTTTTGTAAATGTTGCAAGGGGTCAATTAGCTAAAAGAGATGACCTTGTTGAATGTTTTGAAACTGATAATCAACTGGAAATTTGTAAAACGGTTAGTTTTATTTAAGGAGTTGGATATTGTGGAAAATTCGTTGTAATTTATAGTTAGTATAACGGAGTTGTAGTCTCAATAACAAAACCCATACCATTTTTCCGGGTATGCCTGTGGACCAAGATATAGGTCCCCGAAAATCGAAAAACCATTTATTCGAAATAGTATAGTCCCCTGAAAATCGAAAAATATTTGTATTTTAAATATTTTTTCATTAGAAGGAAAGGAGAATTGAACTCGTATTTATTTTAATAGTTTACTTAATATAAAATTCCTTAAAAACTTCCTTTCCATTTTCAGTAAATTTTATCAATTTTCTTTTTAGATTTTGGAAAAGGGTGACCTTCAAGTTTCGGATAAAGAACGCCAACTTACTTCTGAAAGTTCTTTTAAGGTTTTTTTGAATTCATTTCATCAATTCCAAATTTTTATTTTTTAGGAAGTCGCAAATTTAATTGCCAATATGTGTGTTAATCCTGAAACTCAGCGACCTTATTCTTTGGCGGTAAATTGTTTTTAAATTATTTTAAATTAAATTTCTTTTTTAGACTATTGAAAATGCTCTTCGAGACGCTCATTTTTCTTTAAAATCAAATCATTCGGCAAAACAACAGGTTTCTAGGGATGGTTTTTGTTAATGATTAGAGTTGTCAGTCTCCCCACATTCTTCGGTTAATCCAAAACCGAACCTAAATTTTGGGTTAAATTTAACCGAAAATCTTTGGGTTTTCGGTTCGGTTAAGACAACTCTAATAATGATACCCAACAGAAAGCAATAGGAGCAAAACTTCCCTAATTTTATTTTCTTTTAATTTTTAAAGGCCCTTGAAATGATTCCAAAAATTCGTGAAAATCTAAAAATTGATCGTGCCAAAATGCGTGTTCGTGTTTCTGTCCCAGCCAAACATGCAAAATCGATTCATGGAAAGTTGAAAGGATTTTTTGAGACTGTCGAAGTTGAAGATTGGGAGAAGGGAAATTTAGAAATGGTTAGGAATTTTTTAAAAAATATTTTTTTCGAGTTATTTTTAGGTTGGTTTAATTGAACCTGGAAATTATAAAACAATTGCTGAATTACTCAAAGGGGACAAGAAAGAGAAAATTGAACAAATTGGGTTGGAATTGTTAAGTTTAAAAGTAATTAGTGAAGGGGAAGTTGAAATTACTTGAAGAAAATTAAAAAGTAAATTAAAATAAATAAAAATACATATTCCTTTTTTACAAATTAATTGTGAAAACAAAATAAATTTTTAAAATTTGATTCATTTTTATAAATAAATTTTGTTTTGGACTCTTTTTGTCTGGACAGAGTTCTAACACAAACAATACTTATATAAATTATATTTGTTGATTGTCTTTTATGCACTCCAACAAACCTGGACTGAAATAATTAAAATATTTCTCTCACTCAGGCAAATATTAAAATATTTTTTCCAGTTTAGATAGGGCAAATAACCTCCTCATAACTTATATTTTCCCCTATTTTATATTGACCTACATTTACTGAAGTATTGGGATGTAATGGTTGAATTTTGTAGAGTTTAATTTCTTCTTTAGATTTTTTACCCTCTCTTTCATTTTTAAAATTAGCTTTTTGATTGTCTCAAAAACTTTTGTTTCTCCCATTCAGGGCAAAATGTCCACGTTCATCCCCCACACAGCTGTGGTGTTTTAAAAGTGGAAGAAAATTGGCGACGGCTGAACAAGTTTTCTATTTTTCCTCTGCTAATTTTCTTCTCTTTCATTTGTCAGACCTCTGTCATTTTTTTCTCATTTTTTTCTCCTTTCTGCAGCTGCTTAACACAATATTTACTTAAATAATTCACATTTACTAACTCACCGACAGTAATTTAGAGTAGTAAATGTTTTTATAAGTATTTCTCTAATTTTCGATAAAATTATTGATATCTATTCAAAATACAAACTGTGATTTAACTTCTAAAAAATTTTAATTAGGAGAAGGGGTATTCTACATATACATAACAGATAAGTCCCCCTCTATCCAGCTTGAAAGTAAATTTTTTACTCAAATAAACTTTCGTTGAGTTGTCTGTCGGTGAATTTTCCCTCACTCAAGGAGAGATTTAAAATAGTATTTTACAAGTAGAAAAAGGCCAGCATCAAAGCCCTCTTTCTATTCGCCTCCCTCCCCTCCCTTCTTCTATTTTACTTACTACCCTCATTTAAAACTAACCAATTTTCTTTCTGCTTATAAAAACATTAAAATGGTACTAGAGTAGACGTAGAAATGCGCAATATACACATTTTTACCTGTAGTAAAAGAATAATTATATTTTTGTTTGTTTACTCACACGTAAACCCCCATAATCCATAAATCTCAACAAGGGAATGATTAATAAAAATAAATTTTGGGTGATAATCTGAAAGTATTTTGAAGACCACGTTTGAACTAGATCCTTTTCATTCATTACTTTTGATTGTTTTTAAACTTTTATTTTTCCAACCCTTCCTATTCAACTAATTAACTTTACTGTTAAACACTCTTTAATGGAGGATTGTTAAGGGTTTTTTAAATTTTTCAAACAAAAATTCCTTTCCAAATTTCATTAATGATTTTCTTTTGTACTTTTTCTCTTCAAAAACCTTTGTTGACTCACCCAAAAACTTATTCCCCTTTTTTCATTAAATTTCATTTCTCTTTTATTTAAAAATATTTCCACGTTTTAAATTAAATTTTAGGTAATTAATTAATTTAACTCTAACAATTAATAATATTTTATCAAATTAATTAATTCAAAAGAGGATGGCTAATCCATCCGAATGTTGTATTCAGGTTAATTAAATATTTAATTTTTATTAATTTTTTCAAATAAAGGTTGTCTGTCGTGTCCGTCCGTTAAATGAAATTGAAAGGAAAAACGGGTCATCTTCAGTTGTCAAGTTTCAAGGCAAAGATACTGTTATGGTTACGGTAAATTTTTAGAAAAATTTTTTTTTCTAAAAATTTAATTTAAAGGGGAAAACTTATGCATTTGATAATGTTTTTCAACCAAATGACACTCAAGAAAATGTTTATAAAGGAGCAGCTCATCATATTGTTCAAGATGTTTGTTTGATTTTAACTAAAATTTAATAAAAGAGGACTCGTGATTTTGATTTTTATGAGCAAAATTAGGGGCATTGAGGGGCTTGAGAGATTTTAGAGGGCGGGAGATATAGAGCGGACGTAGAATTGGGCAATGCCGTAACCGGAACTTGATTTTCGGATTTTGTCAATTATCGATTTTTTGTTACTTTTTGAAATTACTTGTCTTTGAGTTTTCTGACAAGATATTTTTAAAACGATTTTATCAAGTGCTACTTTTAATGATTTCCGAAAAAATGTCTTTAACTTCTACTAATCAAGCAAAAAATTTTAGGTATTAAATGGTTATAATGGAACAATTTTTGCTTATGGCCAAACATCATCAGGCAAAACACACACAATGGAGGTTTTTATATTTTACTAGTTTATTTAATTAATTTTAGGGTGTAATTGGTGAATCTGACAAGCAAGGAATTATTCCAAGAATTATTAATGATATTTTCAATCATATATTTAATTTGGTTTGTTAAGTTTCTTTACTCTTTTTTTATAAAAAAAGAATTTTAGGATGATGAAAATTTGGAATTTCATATAAAAGTGTCTTATTTTGAAATTTATAATGAAAGAATTCGAGATTTATTGGATGTTACAAAAACAAATTTAACAATTCATGAAGACAAAAATCGTGTTCCTTTTGTTAAAAACGTTACAGAATTATTTGTTTCAAGTCCAGACGAAGTTTTGGCAGCTATAGAAGATGGAAAGACTAATAGACAAGTTGCCGTTACAAGTTTGGATTTTTTAAATTTATGGTTCCCGGGTTAGCCCCCCTCCCGAATCGCCCCCCTGACTACGCCCTTGGTTAAGGGTGTGAAATATCCTCCTTGTCTCCCACTCGTTAATTGTTAAAAAATCATTTTTATTTAACAGATATGAATGAACACAGTTCTCGTTCACACAGCGTTTTCCAAATTCAAGTAGACCAAGAAAACAAAGCTACACAGAAAAAATTGTCTGGAAAGCTTTATTTGGTAGATCTGGCTGGAAGTGAAAAGGTTTTGTAAAAAAGTGTTGTTCATTTACATTTTAACTAATAGGTTAGCAAAACGGGTGCGGAAGGCTCTGTTTTGGAAGAAGCTAAAAACATCAACAAATCTCTCTCAGCATTGGGAAATGTTATCTCTGCTTTGGCAGAAGGAACGGTTTGGAAAATTATTTGAAAAAATATTTTTGTTTTTTCAGAAAAGTCACGTTCCCTACAGAGATAGCAAATTAACAAGAATTCTTCAAGAATCCCTTGGTGGAAATTCCCGCACAACTATTGTGGTATAATTAGAAGTTTAATTTTTTGTTTAAATTATTTTTTGTAAAGATTTGTTGTTCTCCTGCTTCTTATAATGAAGCTGAAACAAAATCAACTCTACTTTTCGGGCAAAGGTATTTTAACTCGAAGAACTTGAAAGTAATCCTTAAAATCTTTTTTTTTAAGAGCCAAAACAATAAAAAATGTTGTTGTTGTCAATGAGGAATTGACTGCTGAGGAATGGAAGAGACGCTTTGAACGTGAAAGGGAAAAAGTTAATAAACTTCGTCAGCACATGTTAATTATGGATCAAGAAATTAAACGTTGGAGAGCGGGTGAAAAGTTAGCAGAATCTGAATGGACAACTTCAATTGCTGATTTATCTGCTAATTTGACATCGAATTCTGATAGTAAGTTTTTATTTTTGATGTTAAAAATTTTGAAAAACCTGAATGGTTTCCAATTTTCGTTTTTAACATTTACCAAATCTTGGCTAAAAGATTTGGTAAAAGCTTTACATTAGAAAAGCTTTACACGCCTGTCTCCCTGTTATTTAAAATCAATTTTTAAATAATTTTAAGTGACACCAACTTCAATGACGGAATCAATGATATTTCCACCATCTGATCGTCCCAATCCTCAGCCTTTATTAAGTTCGCGTGTTGGGCCGATAAGTGATGATGAAAGACGAAAATATGAAGAAGAAAGGACTAAATTGTATGCACAACTAGATGAAAAGGATGATGAAATTCAGTCTCAATCACAGCAAGTTGAAAGACAAAAACAGCAGTTAATGGAACAAGTTTGTGATTTTTAAATAAATTTATTCAAAAATAAATTTAGGAAGAAGTTATTAAACAACGCTCTTTGACTAATGAAAATTTAATGACTGAAGTATCAAAAGCACAAGGTATTTAACAAATTATTTGGTAATTTTAACTCAGAAATGTTAGAATATTGAATTAAAACTTTCAAGAAATGTTAAAGGGTGTGTGGTTGTCTAAGTGTTGTTTTAATGGAAAAGACTTTAATACTTATGTAATTAGAATAGTAATGTTCAAAATCATATTCTTTTAAAAAAGAAAGTTATTAAAATCTTGGCTATACTACAGTTTATGGGCCAATCAAAAAATAATTGGTTTTTTCTTGGTATTTCAAAGTGGGGTATGCCCTTTTCCTTATTTTTTACTTTAACATTTTATAAATGGAACTGGGAAAGTAAATTAAAAGAGTATTTAACATATTTTTTAAATTTATATTAATTTTATTTTAATTTAGAACAAATTGCTAAATCTCAAGAAGAAACAGAAGAATTATTTTCTGCAATCCAAGAAATTGCTTTAAATCTTGAACAAAAGAAAACTGAATGTTCTCAATTGGCAACAGATCATGGTATGATTTTTAAATATTTATAAAAATATTTTTGTATTTTAGAACAACTTAGCGAGGAAATTAATAAGAAAAAATTGGAGGCAACTCTTTTAAATACTAAATTGGAGGAAATGAAGGAAATTTGTCTTACTCAAAAGGTTGGGGGTTTTCCTTTAATTTTTAAATCGAAATTATTTTTTATTGCAGAAAAGAGTTTATGAAAGTGTTCAAAATATGCTTAAAGAAATGTCAGAACTTGGAGAAGCTAATTTTACTCTTGCAGAAAAGGTTATTTTTGAAGCTTAATTACTTAAATATTTTGAGAATTTTTAGTTTGTTAATGATTTGGATCAAAGTGATAAACCAATAGATGAGGAATTGTTGGCACACGCTCGTATTTGTATTTCTAAATTGAGCAATGATTTTAAAGCTAATCAACAGGTTTGGAAAAGATTTTTTTAATAGTCAAGGCTACTCAAAGGGCAAGGGGGTAGCTGTTCCTCATAAGAAATTGTGTCTTCTTTTATTCGCCATATATTTTTAATTGTTACATATAGTTTTTGATTATGTTTTTTAAAATTTTTAAAGAAACTTTTGCAATTGGAAAGTGGTTCTGGGGATGCCCAAAAGAAAGCTGATGAATTATCAAGAGAATTGGATGATTGTAAACTCCAAGTTCAACAATTGGATGCTAAAAATAAATCTTTGCATTCACAAATAGAATCACAAGAAACACAAAAACGTCAATTAGAAGATGAAATGGATGCTTTAAATGCTAAATTAGCTAATGTAAATAGTTCTGGAGAAAAAAATGAAGATTTACAACAACAACATCAAAAATTGGTTGCTCAACTAAGAGATCAAATTGCATTAAAGAATAGTCAAATTAAAGAATTGACGGTTTGTTTTTATTGACGTGGGGGGATGTCTTTTTTGGCTTGGAATTTTTTGATCCGGACAGGTGAAAGATATCTTGGTTATGTAGAGTTGCCGGCCCGGTCCGAAAAGGCGAGTCGGGCATTGAATTTTGGCACGAAAAAGACTCGGTCGGGCCGGCCCGATTAAAAATGAGTTCCGAAAAAAATGACGAACGAAGGCCGACTCGAAAACGGTGACCCTATTAATCTTGGTGTTTTCTAAAGGAATTATTCGTTTTGAGTTCTTTTTCCCTTTTTAACATCCCTTTTTAAAAGAAAATTTTTTCGTTTTTCATTTATTTAATAAGCAGCCTTTGAATTTTATTTTTGAAGGAATCAATTCAAGAAATGCAACTTGCCCGTGAAAAACTTCAACAAGATTATGACCGTCTTAAAAATGATGAATCCGAAAAAGAAAAACGTTTGAAAAGTTTATCAGCACTTTCTGACAAAAGAGAACAAGCAAAACAGGATTTGAAAGGTTTGGAGGAAACAGTAAATAAAGAATTGTTGGCACTTCACAATCTTCGAAAAGCTTTTGCCCAAGATTTGTCACAAAGAATTAAAAGGGCAAGTGGACCTGAAGTTGATGATGAATTTCTTTCAAGTCCGATACAAAAACAAAAAATTATATTTTTGGAAAATAATTTGGAGCAATTAACTAGTGTTCATAAACAGGTTTTGAATTTAAATTTAAAATAATTTTTGATTACCTAAAAAGTTTTGAGGGGAAATTTTATTTAAATTTCTATTCTGTCCAATTCCGTTAAATATTTAGCTCCCCTTTTTGTTTTGAATTCTGTTGTCCCTACCTTTTTCCCTTCTTCATGTCCCTTCTCAATTTCACTATTTCAACACTTTCATAGGGGAATAATGAGTGATCAAGCACTTAACCATAAAAATATCCTTTTCTTCGGAAATAAACTGAAATCAACTTACATTTAAATAATTTCCCATTTTTTAATTTAAAAATAGCTTGTTCGTGACAATGCTGATCTTCGTTGTGAATTGCCCAAACTGGAAAAGCGTTATAGAGCTTGCACAGAACGAATAAAAAGTTTGGAGGCAGCACTTCGCGAAACTAAAGAAAACGCCATGAGAGACCGTAAAAAATATCAATTCGAAGTTGAACGTATAAAGGAGGCTGTTAGACAAAGAAATTTGGCTCGAAGGGGACTTCAAATTGGTTTGAAAAGAATTTTTTATTAAAAACATTTTTTATATTAATTTATTTTAGCTAAACCAATTCGTCCTGGACAACATTATGGTTCAAACGTTGTTCGTCCTCAAAACGGTAAAAAATAAATTTTTGTATTTTTTTGCTTATTTTTTGTTTAAAATTTGTAAAATAGAAAATATGGGGAAGTACAAAAATTTCTAATATTTAGAGGTTCTCTTATAACCACTACTAGAAAATTGGGGGTGACAGAAAAATCTTCGCACATTTTCTTACCCCCCTCCCCCTCCTCAGTTCATGTTAATCCTTCAAGTATTATTTTCCTCCCTTGTAAAAATTCCAATAAAACTTTAAAAATATATATGCTTGCTTTAAAAATGTTTTCCCTTTTTTCAGTTGGCCAATCTTAACAACATAACACATGTTTTTCTTCCCTACCGGTCTTCATTTTTGTGTTGGTTGCCGTTATTAAAAAGATGCGAGAAGTTTTTTTTAAAATTAATTATTCTATAACCAGATATGTATCTAACTTTTTTTTCTTCCTCCTTCAATTTAAATAACCAATTTTATTTTTACTAAAATCATTTGTAATTGTGTTGTGATTCGTCTTTTAATTCTCATTGTTTTTAACTTTTATGAGTACCTAAATTTATATTCCGAATACATGAACTTTTTCTGTTTTTTCGTATGACTTTAATTTGAATTTGCTTCTTTTTCCATTATAAATTAGTTTTTATATCCTTGGAGGGGTTAAAAGATTAATGTTTTGATAATTAAGTTTAGGCAAGTAATTATTATTTAGGGACTTTGATAAAATCTAACAAGCTTCGGTCGAGTTATTTAGACCTTGTAATTTTTGAGAACGATTAGGCAAGGTTGATATCAAATTTCAAGCGAAATTTTATCAAATTTTGCTTCGTTTAGTCCAGGGTATGTTTCTCTAAATAAATTTAGGAATTTTAAAAACAAGATCACCTAAAGATTAAATTTTCCAAAATATTAAGCAATTCAACAAATCTCAACAAATGCCTATTATGTTTAATTACAACATTTCTCTTCAAAATTTATTTTATTTAAATAATACAAATCACGCAATAAGAGAAATAATGGAAAAAAGAGATCCATAAATTAATTTTTTTAATTTAAATTAGTCTCCAACTTTGTTTGGAATATTAAAATGATGAGGATCTAAAGGAACACTATGAGTAGCATCCATAAAATCAACAAAATATTTAGTGCACAATTGATGAATTAATCTATTAAAATAATTATATTTTAAATTACAGAATGAGCTTAATCAAAGCACCTTAATACTAAGACACACCAGCACTCTCACAAATAATTTATTTTAATGAAGATTTTTCTTAATGACTTAAAACTTTCTGAGAATCTATTGGCATTATTGGAAATAAAGATTTCTAATGGATTCTTTTTAACGCCCGATAGGATAAAGGATCGGTACCCCCAATCTCTACTCCCAGAAATCTTATAATATTTAATAAGTTCGAGTCATGTTCATATCAGTATGATTCAACAGTGCTATTAGAGTTGGAAGTATCACATATTTAAATTTAGATCTGATAAATTAAAGCTTAGGAAATGCGATAGACTAGGCTCACGGTAGAAACATTCCCGAGAGGAGACTGTGACTAAAAAATAATTTTTTTACCTCTGCCTATCTTCTAATTCAAGCGCTTCCATTTCCTCTTCATTTGGAATATTTTGAGGATCCAAAGAATCTTCTGGAGGGAAATCTAGTAAACGCTGTTGTGGTTCCCTTGCAAGCCTATAAAAAATAAACAAAATTCTCCAAAAAAAACAAAAACCATTCGTGAACAATATTTTCATGTTCCTCATCATTTAAAAGGCCCGGATATCTATTTTTAAGTAATTTAATTAATATCCAATTTGCCCTATTAGAGCTTCTTCTCGTTTCTTCATTTTCATCTTCAGTCACAATTATTTCATCATCCCAACGACGAATTATAAGAACTGGACCTTCATATTGATTTAACTAAAAAAATTAAAATTAATTGACATAAAAAGAATTCTAAAAAACCTGAAGAGAAATAGGCAAATTTAAATATTTTCTAACAGTATATCTCACAAACGAACTCAAAACTGAAGGCATTTTAGAAATAGCTAGAGAAGCCTAAATTAAAAATTAAAAAAATATTTTTTTATTAAAAAAAACCAAATCATCAAAACTAGCATCCAATATAAGTCCTCGAATATTTGGGTGATTGGCTGCCGCCCAAGTGGCCGGAAATCCTGAGAATATATAAATTTTTCTTTAAAGATTTGTGTTAATAAGAAGGGGGGACGGTAGATTTATTATATTAAATAAATTTACAGTAAGAAATTGTTTTGGGGTTTTAGTTTGAATTTAAATATAGGCAAAGGAAACCATTATTTTAAATTCAAATTAAAATTAAAAAAAATTCAAACCTCCAATAGACCATCCAAAAAGAACAATTTGTTCAGGTTCAAATTCCAAATCATTAATTGCAAATTTCATAACTGCTTGCATTGCAAGAAGTACAGCTTTAGGTTTTGGAATTCCCGTACTTTCAGCAAAACCTTTTTTTTAATAATTAATTTAAAAAATATATTTTAAAGAAAAAATACCAGGCATATTCCAACCAAGAACAGAATATTTTAAACTTAAAGGTGTCATCATTATACCCATTTCATAAAAACCAGCATTTCCTTCACAACAAATACTAAAAAAATATTTTAATTATTTAAAAAGAAATAAACTGAGGAAATATGTTTTTTGAATTAATTTTAGGAGGCTCTAAATATTTTAAAAAGTTCCAAAATTAGGAAAAAACAAAAATTTGACAGAAAAAATTAAAATAATTTTTAAAAGACTTACACCAAAATTTTTCCATTTTCATTATCCTCTTCTTCAGAACGATTATCAATGAAGAGAGTATCAATTTTATTTTTATCTTCGGTTAACAAAATATTTCTTTGACCTCCCTTAAATTTAAATTTAAAAAAATATATTTAATAATTTTAATTGCGGACAAAGTCAAAAATAAACTCTGAATTTCTGTTCAAGAATAAAAATTCTTGATGATTTGGATTAAATCTTACTAAAGGTTTACAAGAAATTTTTATTTCAACTTTGACTTTCCGCAACAATTTTTTCTTTTACCCTTTCCAAAAGTTTACTCCTTCCTTCCAATAACTGATCCTGTGCAAGAATATGTAAAATAGTTAACGACCCAGGATATAAAATTCTCCGTCCAAAAGTATTTGCAATAATCCAAGAAGTCCAACTTCTGATTGTATTAAATGGCTCGATTAAATCATTTTTAATAATCGGAGATGGAGCAAACCATTTAGAATTGGGAACTGTTGCCGCAGAAAAATCAATTGGAGCAGCAAATATCTGCAAAATAAAATATTTTTTTCTGAAATAAAAATTAAGAAATCATTCCTTTGACTTTTCAAAATTGTGTTGACTATAAATCCGAATTTTTTAAAGGATAATAGTTAAATATGTAAGCCCCCAAGTTTTTTTCCCTCACAATTTCCCTAAAAAGTAACTAAAAATTTTGTTAGGCAAAATAAGGTGGATAGAAAAAAAAAGAAATATGGGGACTCGGTAAAGGAAATGATGGCCAACAAAAGTAACTATTAATTAGAAAATTCCCTTTTTTAAAATATTTAAAGTTTAAAAAACAACCTCATAATCATAACGCTTCAATCGTTTTTTGTTTTCTGAATTTGGATTATTTCTTGCCCGATCAAGTGTTTTGATAAAATTACAATATTCTTTACTAAAATTTATAAAAAATTTAAAGAAAAAAAATTTAAAAAAACTTTGAAATTCTTCCACAAGTTCTCAACATAAAAGCCGTCAAATAAAAAAATACAACAAATTTAGCTGTAGAAGAATAACTTGAAGTAGGCCAAGTAAATAAAATATAAGGAACGAGTAATGGAGACATTAAAATAGTTAAGCCTTTAACACATTTCCCAACAGAAAACATTTTGTTGCCTGTAGATTCTAATAAATTAGGCACATATAAACGATGTTGATCAACCAAACGATAAATCCTTGGACCAAACATTGCAGAAATTAAAAGTATCATATCCATCCAAACCTAAAAAGAGAAAAAATTAAAAATTAACTGAAAGCGTATTTAAATAATTATTTCAATTAAAGCTCTAGATGGGAGGAATTTCTTTGGATGCAGGAATTAATTAATAAGCTTATTTTATAAGAACGTTAAAGCCGGAGAAGCGCGAACGTAATCATCGATATTTCTCGCGCTGTAGCTTTTTATAAAGTGATTTAATTACACAATATAACTTGGGACTGAAACAGCGAGACTGAGGTGTTCTGTTTCGTTTTTTGAAAATTTTTGATTGGATTTTGGCATTCTGTCATTAAGACAAATTATCCTAAAAATATTGAAGCAAGTGAGGCAGACAAATTTTTATAATTCATTATTTTTGGGACACGCCCGTCTAGGGGACACGCCCGAATGTGCGCTAAACATTATTAAATCTTTTTTATTTTTAAAAGTGTTTATTTTGTTATTTTATTTTTTAAGGTTTTTTCTCCAAAAAATGTCTTCATTTAATTCTGATCCATATAAAATTCTTCAATTACAACCTGGATGTAATAATTTAATTCAAATAACCAAAGCTTACAAAATGATGGCTTTAAAATGGCATCCAGACAAAAATTTAAATCAAAAAGAATATGCCCACCAAATGTTTCTCAAAGTTAAACAAGCTTTTGAATTTCTCAAGGCTAAAAGGCTTCGTGATAATTACAACGAGAAAATGGTAAAATTGAAAAATTTTATTTTAAATAAAATTTTTATTCCGAAAAATGGGTATCATTACCTTATAATTAAGTTTTTGACATTTTGAATAAAATATCAAAATTAAAAATTGTCCACAAATTTTAACCGAAACTATGGGGATGTTATATAAAGTGGTTTTTTCTTTAATATTTCATTTTTTTAAATAATTTTCTTAAAGGTACTATTTAACAAACATTTATCTCTTAACAATTAAAAAATTGTCTTTAATATTCTAAATTTAAAAATTAATTTTCAGACACAAAGGCGAGCAGCATCGGCAGCACATTTTGCTCAACGACAAAAATTAAATAAAGAATATTCAAATTTTTATGAAGAACTTAATAAAGAACATCAAAAATTTAATAAAAAAAGAAATGAAATTTATGAACAACAAAGAAAGTTGTTTGAAATGTCACAAAAAATATTTAATGAATCAAATACTATTTTTAAACAACAAACCGAACTTTTCAATGCTTTTATGAAGGGAATGACCAAAAATAATTTGAATGAAATGGTTAATTTTTTTAAATAAAAATTAGAAGGTCTCTAGGGTATCCAAATTAGGGAGTTAGCAGGTCCGGGTTCGAAAAAAGTCAAAAATATTCTGAAAATTTCGGTTTTAGAACCAACATCAGTGAAGAGTTTGTTGGATATTTTCAGAGTTTTATTTGTAGAAGTACTTTGATGATAAGTTTAATAAGCTTTACTTTCATTTTCAAATGTCCGTCAGTCGGTTTAATTTTGAAGAAAGTTAAAGAAAATTCTAGAGGGCATTTTAAGAATTATTTTTGAATATTTTTTGCCCATAACTCACAAATTAGCCTTCTCTTTTTCTAAAGTTCTATTAGACATCTCAAATTTTTTTTATTTAGATTTGGGGATTAAGAACTCTCCAAATTTAAAAGAAAATTTTGAATTAAAAATTTTTTAATATTAAGAGAAGTGCATTAGATGCTCATTCACGTTGGTGGGAAGAATATAAAAAACAAAAGGCAAAAATGATGTAAATAAATATTTAAACAAAAGCTAATATTTTTGAAGTCAGGGAAGGATATTTTTTGTATTTTTTACTTTGAACATCATTAAAATAATTTTGCTGGGGCTTTCAACATTTTAAACTGCTTTGATTTTTTTGTTTTTATTTTACTTCAATTGTTTTATTTTTGACCGGCGCACCCTAAGTGGTGTAAATAAATAAATAAAAATAATTTTTTGAACCGATTATTTTATTTTTTAAGTATATGTAAAGATAAGAGATTTTTTTAAATACAAGTTAGGCAAAGAAAAGACAAAAAAATATATAAGTTAAGTATAAATAACACACAAAAATCACAAAATTAAAAAAGAAATTACCCAAAAATAAAAATTTAAAGATGAATAAATTCTTAAAAATGCAGATTAACATCCAAAAAGGTGTTTTTTGTTTTAGAAAATTATAAAAAATAATTAATTGGTAATAGCCAAAATTTTAGGGAAAGGTATTTTGTTCTTGTAAAAAGAAATTAAAAAAAGTAAACCCAAAAATAATTAAACCCCTCCCCCTAAAGAATATTTAAACCTTTAAGTAATTTTAGAAAATTTGAAAAAATTTCTTTAAGCCTTAGGAGAAGGTCCAGCAAGTTGACTGTAATGTTCTTCATTTTCTTCCTCTTCTTGGTTTTCTGGCCAATCTTTTCCAGCATCTCCAATATCCCCACGTTCCAATTGAAATTGGTCGTTTGTTGCTTCTTTCATTCTAAATTTAATTTAAATTTTTTCAATACCCCCAAAAAATTCATTTTCCTATTTAATAAAACCTACAAAGACATTTACTAAAAAAAAGTTTTGAAGCTTGAAATATCCACTTTCCCTTTAATTCCTTAGATTTAAAAATTATTTTGTCTAAAATGGATTAATAATCTCAATTCCTTTTTTTTAATATTTCCCAAAAGAAAGCAAATATAAAGAATTTAAAAGAAAAAATTACTGAAAATCAAGTCGATGTAAAAGTTCTTCAAGATTTTGAGTTGAAGTCTTTTTATTAGATTCTTCTGATTTAATTAAACCATTTTTTTGAACATTTTTCTTTTCATTTGCTCTAGGATCAAAATCATTCTAAAAAGATTAAATTTTTATTTTTAAAAAAATAATTTAAATAAAAAACATCAAAAACATCTTCTGGAGGAACAGAAGGAGGGACATTAACATGTTTTTGTTGTTGTTCAAATATTTGTTCCAATATTTTATTTGTGTCATTTTGTGAAGTACTTGATCTGCGAGGAGGAGGGGCTAAAGGCAGAGGTGGAGGTGATGAAAATGATTTTGAAGTAAATGAAGGTAAATAATTGTTCGGTTCTGTTGGGGGAATTGTTGGAAGAGAAATAAGTAAATCCTTTAAAATTAAAAAATAAATTTATTTATTAGAAAAAAGGCACTCAAAAATAGGAAAGCAAGAATTTATTAGAGAAAACAAATATTTATTCAGAAAATAATTTATTTGTTAATTTAACAGAAAAGAGTGATCCCTCTTAGTTAGAAAAGGGTAGTCAGTTCTAAGAAATTCCTTGTATATCCAAACAGAAAATCGACCATTTCTGTTCAAAAGTCACTCCTAATTTAAAAAAATCCAAACCTTATTATTACTCTGCTCGCAAGTACATCTTGCCATTTTTGCCTCTAATTGTTTATTACATTCTTCCAATTCAGAAACTCTTTTCCTCAATAAAAGAATTATTTGATTTTGATCTTCAAAGGAACGTGCTTTCTTTTTAGCATAACGCTTTTAAATTTAAAAAATTCTTTTTTCCTTTTAATTTTTATTCAAAAAAACCTCCAAAGTCAAATCAAAAGATTGACAAATTGTTTGTTCAATATTTTCAGCCATTTTATCACTCAAAAATACAAAACATTGAAGTTTATCTACATCATTTTTGGCAATATAAGTTAGCATTTTCTTCTAAAAATTAGTTAAAAAATTAAAAATTTGGAAATTTTATTTAAAATAAACAAAAATTGTTAAATAATAATTAAATATTATTTTAACTAGAAATCGGTAAAATCACATTTGCAGGATCCCGAATCAGGATTGGGTTTTAAAATTTCGAACAGGACAGTACCCTGCAGGATTTCGGATAGGATCCTGAAAAACCTGTGCAGGATCCTGTCCTGTACCGACTTCTAATTTTAACCCCTCAAATATAAGCTTTTTTGAATGTCAAAAATATAACAATTTAGCATAAAAATTAACAAAAAACAAGCTAATATATTTCTAAAATATTTTCCCCCGAACCTGTTTATCCTTTGCACAATAAGAAATTCTATTTATTGGATGCTTAAAATTAAAATAAAAACTTTTATAAAAATAATTTAATTAAAAACCTTAAATTGAATTCCTCTAGTTTTTAAATCAATTACATTTACTTCATTAACATTAATTTGAATTATAACCTTTTTTAAATATTATATAAAATTTTTTAAATCTTTTTTACTTTTCTCGATTTTGGAATTTGTCCAGTCTCATTTTGTTTAGTAAGTGCTTGTAATCGAAGTTTAGCAATAGCATCTTGGACAACAGCCGTTCCTTTTGAATTGCTAACATCAACGTGTCCAAGCATTTTAACTGTATATTCCACCCTCCCTTTTATTAATAAATCTAAGAAAATAAGAGAAAAAAAGGAATTAGGTATTTAATAAAAAACTAACCTGGTGGATGTATCCATGTATAAATTGGTTCAGTCTTATTTTCAGGTATAAATGAATTTTGATTAGAAAATCGAGAAGAACCAATTATGCTTGTTGCTTTGGATGAAACAGATCTTTTAATTGTTTTATAAACTTCCATCTAAAAAATTAAATAATATTAAAAAAAAATAATTTTCTACCAAAAATCCCTTTTATCGGTCAAATGTCCCAACGGACCAGATGTTCTCTAGACCAAATGTCCGTTTGACCAAATGTCTAGGTATTCATTTGTCGTTAAGCCTGTCAAATTGTAAATTTCCATTAAATCAATTTTTTGTAATTCAATTTTTCTTTTATCTTTTGTTAATTTTGATCATTTTTCAGGTTGAAGGGCTGTAGTTATTCTATTAAAAGTTGCAACAATGAGCAAAGACGATAAAACAATTGCTAAAATTGAAAAAAAGGTTATAAAATTTATTTATTAAAAAAAATTTTTTTTAAAGGAGGTTGAAGATATTTCCCATAATAGTCGAAAACGTACTCATTCAAACACTTCTGATGTTGTAGAAGCCAAAAAACGAAGTATTGTTGAATCTAATGCAAACACAATGAATTATAAATTTGATTTGGTAAGGCTGAAAATAAACTTTTAAATAAATTTATTTTTTTAGAATAAATCAAATCCATTCAATGGAAGACCTTATTCTCAACGATTTTTTGAATTTTTGAGAAAAAGGATGGCTTTGCCAGTTTGGGACTATAGAGAAAAGTTTCTTGAACTTCTCAACAAAAATCAGTGTTTGGTGCTTGTTGGGGAAACTGGAAGTGGAAAAACAACACAAATCCCTCAATGGTGTTTAGATTATGCAAGAGAGAAGGGGGTTATGATGGGCAAAAAATATATGGTTGCCTGTACACAACCGAGACGTGTGGCGGCAATGAGTGTTGCTAACCGTGTCGCTGATGAATTAGATGTTCAGGTATGTGTTTATTTTTTAAATTTTGATTTTTTATGAGAGATACTCCTTTTATTATTCTTATGGAGTCTTTTTTCCTCTGATTTCTTTCCTCTGACCATTTTCTTTTAACAGCTTGGTCAAGAAGTTGGATATTCTATCCGTTTTGAAGATTGTGTTAGTGACCGAACAATTCTCAAATATTGTACAGATGGTATGCTTTTGAGAGAGGCGATGAATAATCCTTTGCTTGAACAATATGAAGTAATTCTGCTTGATGAGGCTCACGAAAGGACGCTTGCCACGGACATTCTTATGGGTTTAATTAAGGTTTTTTGTATTACAAAGAAAATATATTCGATTTTGTATTTTAATTTTAGGAAATTACAAAGCAACGTAAAGATTTAAAAATTGTTGTTATGAGTGCTACTTTGGATGCTGGAAAATTTCAAAATTATTTTGACAATTGTCCTCTTCTTTCTGTTCCTGGAAGAACTTTTCCTGTTGAAATATTTGTATTTTAAATAATTTTATTCAAAAAAATTTTATTTTTTTAGTATACTCCTGAACCAGAAAGGGATTATTTAGAAGCAGCTGTACGAACTGTAATTCAAATTCATATTTGTGAAGAAGTTCAGGGAGATATTTTACTTTTTCTTACTGGACAGGAGGTTTGTGAAATTTGTTTAAAAGAATAAAAAAATAAAAATTTTTGTTTTGAGGAAATTGAAGATGCTTGTAAACGAATTAGAAAAGAAGTCCAAAATCTTGGTCCTGAAGCTGGTGATTTAGTTTGTATCCCTTTATATTCAACACTTCCTCCAAATATGCAACAACGAATTTTCGATCCTCCACCTCCGAATAGACCATCTGGAGGAATAAGTAAGTTTTTTTTGTTGAATTTTGACTCTCCTGTTATTTACTTTAGAGCTGATAACAGAAGAGCCTCTCTCATGTTATTCTATACCCTCTTTAATTTTTAAGGTCGTAAATGTGTTGTATCCACCAACATTGCTGAAACTTCTTTAACTATTGATGGTGTTGTTTTTGTAATTGATCCTGGTTTTTCTAAACAAAAAGTTTATAATCCAAGAATTCGTGTTGAGGTTTACAAAATTATGATTATTAAACTTAAGCAATTTTTAGAGCCTCCTAGTTTGTCCCATTTCTAAAGCTTCAGCAATGCAAAGGGCTGGAAGAGCTGGAAGAACAAAACCAGGAAAATGTTTTCGATTATATACAGAAAAAGCTTATAAAACTGATATGCAAGAACAAACTTATCCGGAGGTTTTTTTGTTTAAATTTTAAATAAAATTTTTAAAAAAGATTCTTCGTTCTAATTTGGCTTCTGTTGTTTTACAATTAAAAAAATTGGGAATAGATGATCTTGTACATTTTGATTTTATGGATCCGCCAGCGCCTGAAACGCTTATGAGGGCTCTAGAATTATTAAATTATTTGGTAGCGATTGATGGTAAATTTTTGATATTTTGTTGATTTTAATTTATTATGATCCTTCTAAACTGCCGCTATTTAATAAGGAGTATGAAATAGATTAAATGAGAAATATAAAAAAAATTTAAATTGGGGAGTTAACAATAACTTTTAAATGATAATTAAATTTTTGAAATTAAAGGGGCATAAGAACTGCAAATTTTAATTTGCGTATCCTAACTTTTCGGATCGAACATAAAATACTAGAAAACAGAAAAATCGGTTTAAGTTTGAGTTATCGATTCTTTTAACCGAAGATTTTTGTATAAGCCGACAACCCTTCATGTTAGAATTTAATGAATTTTTAAATTAATTTTTTTAAAGATAATGGTGAATTAACACAGCTTGGTTCATTAATGGCTGAATTCCCTTTGGATCCTCAAATGGCAAAAATGCTTATAGCTTCTACCGATTTAAATTGTTCTAATGAAATTTTGAGTATTACAGGTTCTATTTATTTTTTCAGAATTTTTCGTTTTAAAAATTTATTTTCAAAGCTATGCTTTCTGTTCCCCAATGTTTTGTTCGTCCAAATGAAATTAAAAAACAAGCAGATGAGGCTAAAGCAAGATTTGCACATATTGATGGAGATCATTTAACACTTCTTAATGTTTATCACGCATTTAAACAAAGTATATATATTTTAAATTATTTTTTTTGAATATTTTTCAGATCGAGATGATCCCCAATGGTGTTATCAAAACTTTATTAATTATCGTTCATTAAAAAATGCTGATGATGTGAGAACTCAACTTGCGAGAATTATGGATAAATTTAATTTAAAGGTATAAAAGGAGAATTAGGGGAAGAATTATACTTGAAGAATATTTTAAAAATTTTTTAAAAATATTATTTGCATTTACGTATAAGTTATTCAATCGGGAAATTAAGGATGGGAAGGAAAAGCAGACTAAAATTGTATCCCTTCTCTTTCCACGTTCATTCATAATTAAAAGTTAAATTTCAACTCTAAAAAAGCAATTTTTCATTTTTAGCGTGTTTCTGCTGATTTTAATTCAAGAGATTATTACATAAATATAAGAAAGGCTCTTGTTGCTGGATTCTTTATGCAGGTTTTTTTCTAATATTTTTCTTTGAAAATCTTTTTTTTAAAAGGTTGCCCATTTGGAGAGAAGTGGACATTATGTAACAATAAAGGATAATCAAATAGTTAATTTACATCCATCTTCGGTTCTTGATCATAAGCCAGAATGGGCTTTATATAATGAATTTGTACTTACAACCAAAAATTATATTCGAACTGTCACAGATGTTCGTCCAGAATGGCTGGTAAGAAAAGAAATATTTTTCTCAATAATTTTCCACAGTTTTCAAAATGTAATTTTAGATTCAAATTGCCCCTCAATATTATGATGTTAATTCATTCCCAGAAGGAAGTGATGCTAGAAGAAAATTAAATGCGATAATAGCTGCTTCTAGACAGTAAAGATACTACAAAAAAGCTTGTTCTTTTCTTTAATACTAGCGGAGTTGGTCGGCCTTCAGCCGCCCCACCCCGCTAGCAAAAACAAAACAAACCAAAAAACAAACTCCAAATCAACTTATCACAACCTCAAAATTGGCCCTAATCCAATCATAATCAAAAACCCGATTATCATGACATTGACCAGCATTAAAACATTTCCTGATTACCAATACATTTAACAAAGCAAAGCATCTAATAGGTGCAGCTGATAGGGTACACACAGGCGTCGTGTGACTCCGCTAGCATAACAAAACAATTCAACTCAAGATCCGATTCAAAAGCCTTTGGCCGGCCTTCTCGCTTACACATTTTTTCTCCTCAATTCTCCCTGCTTCACAATTCCCTCTGTTTAAATATTCCCCTGCTTCGCAATTCCCCTTGCCTCACAATACCGCCTGCTTTACAATTCACCTTGCCTCTCACAATATCGACTACTTCGCAATTCCACCTGTTTCAATATTCCGCCTGCATCACAATTCATCTTGTTTCAAAATTCCGCCTCCTTACCAATTCCTCTTGCCTCTCACAATACCGCTTGCTTCACAATTCCCCTTGTTCAATATTCCGCCTGCATCACAATTCATCTTGTTTCAAAATTCCGCCTCCTTACCAATTCCTCTTGCCTCTCACAATACCGCTTGCTTCACAATTCCCCTTGTTCAATATTCCGCCTGTTTCAATATTCCGCCTGCTTCACAATTCCCCTTGTTTCACAATTCCCCTTGTTCAATATTCCGCCTGTTTCAATATTCCGCCTGCTTCACAATTCCCCTTATTCAATATTCCGCCTGTTTCAATATTCCGCCTGCTTCACAATTTCCCTTATTCAATATTCCGCCTGTTTCAATATTCCGCCTGCTTCACAATTCCCCTTATTCAATATTCCGCCCGCTTCACAATTCCCCTTATAAATATTCCGCCTGCTTCACAATTCCCCTTATTCAATATTCCGCCTGTTTCAATATTCCGCCTACTTCACAATTCCCCTTTTTCAATATTCCGCCTGTTTCAATATTCCGCCTGCTTCACAATTCCCCTTGTTTCAATATTCCCCCTGCTTCACAACTCCCCCTGTTTCATAATTCCCCTTGTTCACTATTCCGCCTGCTTCACAATTTCCCTTATTCAATATTCCGCCTGTTTCAATATTCCGCCTGCTTCACAATTCCCCTTATTCAATATTCCGCCCGCTTCACAATTCCCCTTATAAATATTCCGCCTGCTTCACAATTCCCCTTATTCAATATTCCGCCTGCTTCAATATTCCGCCTGCTTCACAATTCCCCTTGTTTCACAATTCCCCTTGTTCAATATTCCGCCTGTTTCAATATTCCGCCTGCTTCACAATTCCCCTTATTCAATATTCCGCCTGTTTCAATATTCCGCCTGCTTCACAATTTCCCTTATTCAATATTCCGCCCGTTTCAATATTCCGCCTGCTTCACAATTCCCCTTATTCAATATTCCGCCCGCTTCACAATTCCCCTTATAAATATTCCGCCTGCTTCACAATTCCCCTTATTCAATATTCCGCCTGTTTCAATATTCCGCCTGCTTCACAATTCCCCTTTTTCAATATTCCGCCTGTTTCAATATTCCGCCTGCTTCACAATTCCCTTTGTTTCACAATTCCCCTTGTTCAATATTCCGCCTGTTTCAATATTCAGCCTGCTTCACAATTCCCCTTATTCAATATTCCGCCTGTTTCAATATTCCGCCTGCTTCACAATTCCCCTTGTTTCGATATTCCGCCTGCTTCACAACTACCCCTGCTTCACAATTCCCCCTGTTCAATATTCTGCCTGCATAAACGTTGCGCCTAGCACTTGACACATTAACGTTGCCGCCTAGCACTTGACAAATGAACGTTGACGCCTATCTCTTAAAAATGAACGTTGACGCCTGGCACTTCAAGTGACGTTGACAGCTAGCACTTGACAAATGAACGTTGACGTCTAGCACTTGACACATGAACGTTGACGCCTGGCACTTGACAAATGAACGTTGACGCCTGGCACTTCAAGTGACGTTGACGTCTAGCTCTTGACACATGAACGTTGACGCTTGACAATTGACAAATGAACGTTGACGCCTGGCACTTGACACATGAACGTTGACGTCTAGCACTTGACACATGAACGCTGACGTCTAGCACTTGACACATGAACGTTGACGTCTAGCACTTGACAAATGAACGTTGACGCCTGGCACTTCAAGTGACGTTGACGTCTAGCACTTGACACATGAACGTTGACGTCTAGCTCTTGACACATGAACGTTGACGTCTAGCTCTTGACACATGAACGTTGACGCCTAGCTCTTGACACATGAACGTTGACGTCTAGCTCTTGACACATGAACGTTGACGCCTGGCAATTGACAAATGAACGTTGACGCCTGGCACTTGACAAATGAACGTTGACGCCTGGCACTTCAAGTGACGTTGACGTCTAGCTCTTGACACATGAACGTTGACGCCTGGCAATTGACAAATGAACGTTGACGCCTGGCACTTGACACATGAACGTTGACGTCTAGCACTTGACACATGAACGCTGACGTCTAGCACTTGACACATAAACGTTGACGTCTAGCACTTGACAAATGAACGTTGACGCCTGGCACTTCAAGTGACGTTGACGCCTGGCACTTGACACATGAACGTTGACGTCTAGCACTTGACACATGAACGCTGACGTCTAGCACTTGACACATGAACGTTGACGTCTAGCACTTGACAAATGAACGTTGACGCCTAGCTCTTGACACATGAACGTTGACGCCTGGCAATTGACAAATGAACGTTGACGCCTGGCACTTGACAAATGAACGTTGACGCCTGGCACTTCAAGTGACGTTGACGTCTAGCTCTTGACACATGAACGTTGACGCCTGGCAATTGACAAATGAACGTTGACGCCTGGCACTTGACACATGAACGTTGACGTCTAGCACTTGACACATGAACGCTGACGTCTAGCACTTGACACATGAACGTTGACGTCTAGCACTTGACAAATGAACGTTGACGCCTGGCACTTCAAGTGACGTTGACGTCTAGAACTTGACACATGAACGTTGACGTCTAGCTCTTGACACATGAACGTTGACGTCTAGCTCTTGACACATGAACGTTGACGCCTGGCAATTGACAAATGAACGTTGACGCCTGGCACTTGACACATGAACGTTGACGTCTAGCACTTGACAAATGAACGTTGACGCCTAGCACTTGACAAATGAACGTTGACGTCTAGCTCAAGAAGACACAGGACTCCAGCAAAAGTTGACGTAGAAGAGCACAGCAATGTTGAGAAGTTGAAGACTGACCAAAATACCCTGCTTTTATACCATTTTCTTACCCTTACAACCTAATTCGACTGGCAACGCTTTACTATAAAAGCCCCCATTTCCTCACTCCCCCAATCATTTTACTATAAAAGCCCACTTGTCTATAAAAGGACAAACAGACAAACAAACGGACAAACTCTTCTCAATTATATAATAAGATTTTTTTACAATTCTGCGCCCGTTTTATAATATTGTATTTAAAATAAATCAGCATTAAAACAATCGAGTGTCACAGCGGGGTGATGTAAACGAAAGGAGCGCTAATTTTCCGCTCACCAA
This sequence comes from Meloidogyne enterolobii, assembly GCA_963681835.1. Lineage (NCBI taxonomy): Eukaryota > Metazoa > Nematoda > Chromadorea > Rhabditida > Meloidogynidae > Meloidogyne > Meloidogyne enterolobii. Next base: position 859,166 of record CAVMJV010000031.1, on the reverse strand, counting down.
AAATAAATTGAAGACATGTATATAAAGGGCGTAGTTTAAAAAATGGGGGAGATTTTAATAGGGGGTTTTTAAAAGATAAAAAGGAATTTTTTTGGAAACATTCTCGTCGGCCATAGCACCACAAAATCCTTCTCCCCCCACACTACGCCCCTTAATTATTAAAGAAACATTAAAATTAAGAAAAATCAATTTTGTGTGTTCCATAGCAAAGGCGCACCAAGAAAAAAAATTTGGAAGAAAATTGGGGGGTTTTAGATTTTTTTAGAAAAAAATGGGTTTTTAGAGAAAATGAAAGATGGCTTTTTATATATTAAATGAATTTTTGGGCAATTTAAAAATTATATAGAAATTCTCTTGGATTTTCTTGCGCCCATTCTATGAATACGTCAGACAAAAAATAAGTCGCTTGGCTATTAGAGAGAGAGAGAAAAAATAATAAAAAATAGTTATTATATATCCCTCTTTTAAAACTTCTCATTTATTTCCGTCATCGTCACTTATTGCTGCCGGCAGTGGTGTTTCCGTTCCAGATTGGGGACTAGATTCGTGTAGAGGCCAATAAAGTGGATTAATACGAGGACGAATCTTGAAAAAAAAATAATTTAAAAAAGGATTGAAAATAAATTAAATAACAAAAGGATGGCTATCTACCCCCGAATCTTTTAATCCTACACAAAACAGTACACCAGATTACTGTTGAAATTCTCCACTATTAAAACCCTCATCTGAATTTACCCCCAATCTCAATATTTATGTCCTCTATTTATAATTAAATTCACCCCCAAAATTTCTTACTTTAAGCTCATCAGCACTAAATTCAATCCCTTCACTTCCACGAAGACAGCTCAAAATAAATGACACATCATCAGTGAGTGAACGAATACGCGGAAAACTAGCAATTAGACTAAGTGGCAAAAAGCCTTCAGCATCCATCTTTCTTCGTAAAAAGAAGTCTTTTTGTAGATTATCAGCTGAGAAATAATATTCACTGAAAAAAAATAAATTTAATTAGAAATATTAAATAAAAATTACATTTGTCCGCGTACAAGCTCTCCAAGTTTAAATTCTTCTAATGCTGGCACATAAGGCGTTGTTATTGGCGCCATAAAAATTGTATTTTGAGGAAATTGTGTTGCAATAATTGTCGGAGTAAATTGTGTAGTTGCTGTTGTAGGCACTTGATCCGTTGTAGCAACAACCACAGCAGCAGTTTGAAGAGTATTAGCAACAACAAGAGGAAATGGGATGAGTCCATTAGGTGAAAGAAGCGAAGTAGAAGGCGCAGAAGGCACAGCAGTGGCTGAAACAACGGTCGGTGAGATACCCTTTTTTAAATGAAAAATATTAATTTGATGAATAAGTTAATTTGATGAATTATCCTATTATATCTGATCATCTATTCCCAAAAAAGAAATTAGAAGGCGTAAGGAAATGTAACCCCTCACTTATATCTTTTCAACAATGCTTTTATTAACGTTGTATTGAATTAAAAAAAGGATGAGCGAGAAGTTACATTTACTTTACTCCCTACGGTCTTCATTCCTTCGCACACAGAATTAAAAGGGCATATGTAAGTAAAAAATTTCCTAAACGTGTTGGAAAGGCAGACAAAAATTCCCGTCCTGCCATTTACTTTTAACCCTCAATAAAGTTAATTTTCTCATAAATTATTTTCATTTAAATACCGAAATATTCAATTGCTGAAGAGATGAAGTTGTCCAATGATGATTAATACAATTATTATTGTTTGAGCAAAAATACGAATTTGAGAAAAGCTGTTCATCCATTCGTTTATTATTATTGTTATATTTATAAGCATTATTTGGACCAACATGACGAGGCCCTCCTCCACCGCCACCATGATGATGATGATGAGATTTTGATTGATATCCACCAACAGAACGATGTCCTCCTCCTTGCGAATTATTCTAAAAATTATTTTTTGATTAAAAAATAACAGAAAAAAAATAACCATTCCAGCCACATTATTTGTTTGCTCGGTCTGTGTTGACGCGGAATTTTTAAAAAATTTTTGCCTAAAAATAAAAAAAAATATTTCTAAAGTTATCTAAAATTTTTACAGCTCTAACTTGCAAAATTTTAAGGTAAAATAACAAAACTAAAAATTGTTATTGAGAACCCCCTTCCTCAATACTTTTATTAAAATAAAAACATTTAAAAACCTATTTGACGAATATCTTCCATGATTAGGCGAAAATTGTCGTTGTGGTCTATAAGTATTATTATTCGATTGTTGTCTTTTGTCTTTGGAGTTTTTCTTCCAACCCTGTGATCCAGAATGTTGGTAGTAATATCCATTTGAAATATCATCAAAATACCTAAAAATTATATAAAATTATTTTAATAAAAATCTTTATTTCCTCCACTCATTTTTTGAATTTTTTTTTGCAAATTGAAGTAAAATAATTTTTTTCAAAAAATAATGTTTTCTAGTAAGGACATTTTCTTTAAAAAAATTTCCATAAAAGTATCATTTAATAAAATGACTAATATTTTGATAATATGGTGACACAAATATTTTAAAAAATGTAAGGGCCTAAAAATATATTAAATTGGTATCCTGACAAAAAATATCATTGAACCTTAAAAATTAGGTAAATGTAAAAATAAAAAAATATTTTAAAGATTTTCTATTTAGAGATTGAAAAAATCTTTTACTTTCCGATAGGGAGGGAACTGAAGCCTGAATGGTAAGCTAATCTTATCCAAGAAGACAGAACAAAATATAAGAGGGAGATCGAAAAATGACAAATCAACCCATGTTTGTCAATCCAAAAAATTAAATTAAAAAGAAAATACCAATAAGACTGATCCTGAGATTGCTCATTATTATTGTTATTTTGAGCAGCATTATTCGTTGGTGGACTTTTCTGAACATCTTCTCTATTATTCTTTTCTTCATTTTTTCCTCCTCCTCCTCCACCCTCAACAACAACAACAACATTTTCATTGCCTTCTTTAGATATTTGTCGACGATGATGATTATTATTATAATTATTATTAAATTTGTTGTCTTTAAAAGCTCTATTATTTTGTCTAAAACCAAAATTTGTTGTTGTTCGAACAGATTCAGAGCAATTATTATTATTTTCTCTTCCAACATCTCCTCCCCTTCCATCTCCTCTTCCACTTCCACCACCACCCCCAACAAAATTTCCTCCTCCTCCACCACCACTTCCTCCTCTTCCTTCTTTCAAATCACGTCCACAAACTGTATTCCTTCGTTGAGGTCTTTCACGTCTTTCAAATTCCCTTCTCATTTCACGCCTTTTAGTTAAAACTTCACGAGCTGTATTATAATCTACTTCTATATCCAATTTTTTCCAACTATTTTTAGACACTTTTTTGCTTCCTCCAGCCGGACTATTAATTGTTGCTGATGGGGAAAGTGCAGAAACTTCTTCAGCCTAAATTTAATTATTTAAAAATAATTATATAAAAATGACTGTAGGACGTAAAAACATTTATGTAAAACTTAATTTTCTGGCTTAATCCCATGATGGAAGCAAACAAAATCTTGTCCGAATATAATGTTTGATTCCAATAAATTATCTTTATTAAAAAACGGTAATACTAATCCTGACAGACCCCATTTTTTCCTCCCCATGTTTTTCCCTATAAATCTTGAAGTATGGCCAGATTTTCCCCAATTGCCTTTCTATATTTGCCTATAATCTTACGAAAAAAACATGAGGATTAATTTTTGATATTTAACGTGTATGAGACTTGTGAGAAGACTGTTGTAAGAATCATTTTCTCAATTTAAAAAATGGAACAACTTAAGACAACTGGCATGGAAGAATGAAAAAGTCTGCCATTCAGTAGATATATAGAGAAAACTTGGGGAGGAAAAAATGGGGTCTGTCAGGTTCAATAATATACAAAAAAAAACCTTTCTAAAAGAAATTAATGGTTGTTAGATAAATCGAAAAATATCCCCTCATATGGATTAAAATGTTAACTTTCTAGCGAACAAGATTATATCCTACCCGAGTATCCCAAAATTAGAATATAACAAAACACAAACTATTCTTCCCCCCAAAAAATTAATAATTAAAAAAAAATACTTTGTTCACCGTCTCCTCGCCGGTCGTCTCCTGTGTTTTGTCCTTAAAATTATTTACGGCTTTTTTGACAGTTGACTTATTGCTCGGTTTATTTTCTTCACATTTCTGTTGTGCAACAACATTTAGAGAAGGCCAATCATCTGGTGATTTGACTTCATTTTCCGTAGCTGATTCTGACGAATTATTTGCTTCCTTTCCCAATAAAGGTTGTTGGTCTTCATTAGGAATATTACCACCAGATACAACCTTAGCAAAAGTGACCGACGAGTTGACTGGGTGTTTTTCGCTCATAAAATTGTTTTAAAGTTAAAAAATCCTTAAAAAGAGTATTTCCTGAAAAAAAATTGGATTAGAAATTAAAGTCAAGTCTCCCCAAAATCAATAACAAAATAGTGAGAAGTTATAAACACCACAAAAATATAAAATTTAAAAGCTTAAAGATTAAACGCAAACAAAAAAAAAATATAAATTTGAAATTTGCCCAAATAAAGGAAAAAAGATTTTTAAAAAAATCATGGACATGAAGTTTAATTTTCTTGAAAAAATTAGATAAAAAGAAGCTTAAAAATATTGCCTATGCAATGAAAAGTACAGGCCCACTTTGAATATCTAAACAGTATGTAGAATGTTATTTCATATGCTAATTTTTTGAGTAAATGAATTTAAGAATGAAAGCAAGAAAATTCAAAGTTTTTTACTCCTTTAAATAAACAACAATATCCCCCAAAAATACGAATCTTATCCAAGTAGTTATACATATTAAATCACATAATTTTACCCCTTCACTAAACTCCCAACAAATTCAATAATTTGTTTGTTATATGTAGTTGGAGAAGGGGGAAAATAGAGGAGTTAATCAAAATCTAATACTAAATTTTTAATAAAATAATAAGGAATTAAAAATCAGGAAGGAATGTTAATGTCTAATAGACAAATTCGAATTGAATTTTTGTCAAGTGACTGTTTGATTCTAAAATCAATTAAAGAATCGACGCTACAATAGATTAGTAATTCTTTTTTTTTGAAGAATGAAAAATTCTTAATGTTTATATAAAAGATCGTTTAAAAACCCATAAAACAAAATTTAGAAAAAATTGAAAAAAAACAGCCCATAAGAGGCGGCTGAATAAACGCAAGTCAAAACAAAGCGGCACGTTTAATCGCGGGATTAGATAGTTGTAAAACGCCAAAGATGTGTTCGCAGATATCCGTTTAGGGAAGCATAGAATTTAAAGTTAAGGAGAATCACACTAAAATAAAAATGTCGTTAAAAGATGCAAACGAGCCAAGAATTTCTTTGAATCTGCTTTTATGCTAAACAATAATTGTAAACATAATGCCAAACAAACAAAACAATTATTTATTAGTCATTCTAATCAATTAAAACAAAAGAAGAGTAGAAGTAACTTCCAGATACTATTAACTAATAATATTTGTACTTTTTATCATGGATTTTGAGGAAATTTAATAATCATTACACAATATATAACAAGGAATTCAGGGAAATTTTTAATTTTTTTACAAAAATTAAAAGATTTGAATTTTTGTTAAAATGTTGAGTCACTCAAAAATTTTTATTGACTCAACAATAACGACAAAAACATTCTTAAACTAATTTTTAAAAACAAAAAAATACTTTTTTAAACAAATTAAAAATAATTTAAAAGATCTTTTGTGAATCAAAAATTATGTAGGTCTTGACCTCCTGGGTTTTGAACCAGAAGGTCAATAAAAGAAACCAATTTTTGAATAAATTTTCCTTAAAGAAATTCAAAGAAAATAGCCAGCGAAATTTTTGATCTCAAGGCTGAAAGTCCAATTTTTTAGGGGGAAAGTAAATTTTTTTAAAGATCCTCAAAAATACACAATTTTGTCAGTCAATATTTAAAATCAAAATATTTCAAAGACTGGGCGCTTATTTAGCCCTTTTATAAAAGGAAGGAGGCGATCAACCATTGCGTGAATAACAAATTTACATCTAATTTCATTCTTCTTCATTACCTTTTTCAATTCCTTTATTCCTTTCCTCATAAATACTTTCTTCTTCTGAATCAGAGCTTTCTGAAGACGAAGAACAATTCTTTCCTCCTCCATCTTTTTTCTTAAAAATTATTTTTTTAAAAAATTTTCAAAAATTTTTTTACAATTTTTTTAGCCTTTTTACGCTCTTTTTGTCTTTGCCTTTTTTCCCTTTTCCTAGCAGTTTTTAATTCTTCAGCCTCTTTTCTTGCCATTTTTCTTTCTTCAAATTCTTTGTCCAAATCTTCTTTTAAAGCTTGTTTTTGAATATGTTCTAACCTTTCTTGTTCTCTTCTTTTATTATTTCGAAAAATATGAAATTCTGCACTCCCCGCCGCTGCTGAAGAACCAACAACATTTCGAACAAATTCTGGGGGAGGTTTGGGTTTTGGGTCATCTTTCCGTTGAGGAATTATTATTGGTTTGTCCTTTTTAAAAAGAAAATTAAAAAGAATGTTTTTAGAATTAATTACAATATTTTTTTCAAGTCTATTTAATCGAATCCGAATTAAATCGTAAGCATTTTTGGCTCGCCTGTAGAAAGAAAAAGAGAAAAATTAATTTAAGAATTTTTGTGTATTAATATTTACCTTTCCTCTTCAATTTCTTTGTTTTCTTCTCTCGGCATACTTGTTTAATCTAAAATTATTTAAAAATAGTAACACAAAAATAATAATAAAAAATTAAAAAATATTCGCGAATTAATGGATTTATTTCTTAAGAAAAAGAAAGGAAAAAAGAGTGTAGAAAATAAAGAGAGTAATTAGAGAAGAAAACAAAAATTAAAGAATTTACGCGCTAATTTAAAAATTTTGTAGAATTAATGACAGCTGTTTTTTTATTTTTTTTTTTATTTTTAAGATTGTTATGTAGATGATTAATTAACTTTATAAATAATTAATTAAAATAAATGTCTTTTACTCATTCTCCATCAAAACAAGATTATGTGACGGTTAGTTTTTTTTAATTTTTATTTAAAAAATAATTTTCTTTTTTAAAGATATTAGCTATTTATGATGACCCTCCACCATCATTTAAATCAACTAATGTCAACACAACAATTGTTTCCACATCATTACCTGAAGAAAAAACAAAAAAGCAGCTCAAACTTGAAATTGCTTCGAATCACAAAATTTCAAATGAACAGAGAAGCAGAAATGATAGAAGCCCTTTTATTGATGTAAAATCCTTGGATATGCCCCCTAGTAGTAATTTATTTTATTTTTAAATAATTTTTAAAATTTCTCTAATTTTTATTATTAGCTTGAATATTTTTTTTATTTTTCCCTTTAAATTATTTGTTTGCCCAGCTTTTTATTTTTTAAAATATTCCCATCATATTTAATTATTTTGTAGGTATTGGTCTTCAAGTACAACATTCTGAAACCAAATTTTCAAATTTATCAAAGCCACATTCTGAGAAAAATTTAAGAAAACACCAAAATGGAGAGGCAATGTCTGTACATTTTGCCCCAACACAGAAAAAAGGTTTGGGTTTTAATTTACTTTAAAAATGTAAAATCTACATAGATTTTTAGAGTATTTCCAAAATTAATTCTCTAATTAAAAATCAAAATTAATCCTTTTCAAATCCAAATTACCCTATTTTATGTCAGATCCCTTCAGCTTCTGATTAAATTATTTTTAATTGGGAATAGTTTCTTGAAAATGTTTTGCTGACAAAAGTTGTTTTATTTTTCTGTAATTTAAAAGATTTTTAAAATTATTTTTTTAATTAAAATCCCTCACCCAATTCAGATCCAGATAAATTATTCCAAGAAGAGAATTGGCGACAAAATAATTCTAGAAAATCGAGAATTGGGGATAACTTTTTGGATGCTAAAGAAAAAATAGATTTGGAACAGAACGAATTAAAGAAATGGTCTTCTTTTTTACAAGTTGATCCTTCAAATTATCGTTTTCAGGTTTTTTTGGGTTTAATTAAATTGATGATTTTTTATTTTTAGAAAATTGTTCTTTCACCAGAAACTAAAGATTTGTCAATGGGATTGGAGGTAATTTAGTAATTTATTTTTCCTACCTTTTTTCTACCAATTCTTTTTTGACTTTCTTAAAATAATTTTTACAAATTTAGATCTCTGCTGTCCCTAATCCCCAACGTCCAAGTCATTTATTGGCCGTTGAGGTTAGAAAAATTGAGCAAAGAGGAAGGATAGCTGAAGATGGTCAACTTCGAGTTTGTGACCAAATTGTTAATATTAATGGAACTCCTTGTGATCAGGTTGTTCTTTTTATTAAAAATTATTTTATAATCTGATACTTCTAAAAAGAATTTTTAAATTAATATCTCCTTTATAGACTTTTTATTGATTGTGAGAATATTTTTCTAAAACTTTTTTTGATAAAATTGAAACAATTTTGAGTGTGTTTTTTGGAATCATCTTTCGGCGGGAAATTTTTTTTATAAAATTAAACAAAACTTGATTACAATTAACTAAAATATTTCAATTAATTATGAGCCTTATTATTGATTAAATAATTTTGTAAGTATAAATCTACTCTTATCTTTTTAAAGATTTCTTTTGCCCGAGCACGTCTTCATCTTCGAGATCTTCAATCAATTCCAGAACCTTCACTTTCCTTCTTTCGCCGAATTAATTCAAAAAAATTAAATAATAATAGTCCACAACTTGAACAATTTAAATTAAAAAAAGGAGAAAATACTTCTTTAATTGGCTTTTGTAAAGAAATTAAATTAACTAAAGGTTTTTTAAAAAATTAATTTAAAATTGAAATTTAAAAAAATTTTAAGGGGAAGATGGTTTTGGATTTAGTTATGCTGGGAGATTAAATGCTTCTGAACAACATTTATATTATGTTAAAGGTTTAAGGAAGAATTTGGATTTGACTTTGGGTGACAGAATTTTACAGGTTTTTAATTTAATTTGTTTAAAAATGTTTATTTTCTATAACTATTTATTTAAAAACCAAATTTCAATTAAAATTTTTTTATTTTTTTTTCTAGATAAACGGAATCGATTTGTCCAATTTAACTCAATCCCAAGTAACTTCACTTTTAAAGAAAATTGCCATTGGAGAAACAATTAGTTTAATAATTAGTAGCCAAACAGAAGAAAAACAACAGCAACAGCAAAACGAAGAAAAAGAAAATTTAAAAGAAAAATTTTCAAAAAATCTTTTTGAAGAATTAAAACAACAATTAATTGGGGAAACATTTTTGGAAATTATTCAAATGTTAATTCCTTTAAATGAAACGCCCGGTGCTGGTTTAGGTATTTCTGTTAAGGCACAAAGGATGGGTTGTAATGATTTGGGGTTGTATGTTAGAAGTGTAAGTTTTTTTTTAAATTTTGATTTTTTCTGTTTAGAAAAAATAAAAGAGTAATTAAAAATATACTCGAAAATTCTTTTAGCTTTAACAAAAAAATTTTTTTAGCCTTTTCCCTTGTTGAAAATTTTCTGTTAGAAATAACAATCTAACATTGATATTCTTGTTTTAATTAAGTTACTAAACCTTAACTTGAATATGGAGTCCAATAAAAGATAAACTCCCTAAATTATCTCAAATAAATTTAAAAATGAAGGAAGTCTTAAATTATAATGAAAATTAAGAAATAAATAAATAATAAATATAGAATCTTTGTCAAGTCTAAAATTGTAAAAACAAAATTTGTTAAAATTAAAAAGTTTTCTTTTTAATGTTTTACACTGGGGTGCATAAGTAATGACTCATAATGTAAAAAATAATTAAATAATTTCTTTTTTTTCTATTTTAATAATAATTTTCTCTTAAAAAATTTTTCTCTTTAAAGATTTTACATGGATCAGCTGCTTACAAGGATGGAAGATTAAAAGTGAATGATCGTTTAATTGGAATTGAAGAAGTTAATTTATTAAATTATTCTTTAAATGGAGAAGCTTTGGATGCGTTTATGGGAACATTATCACAAATACCAACAAATAAAAGAACAGTTTTATTGTTTATTGCAAGAATTAAAGAAGAAGAAGAAAAAGTAGGAAATTTAAATGAAAAATTAAAACACCAACAACATCAAAGCCGTTGGGGAAGTGATTCTGAATTAAGCCAAAAAGAACAATTTGTGAGGGATTCTGTTACTAGAAGGTTTTTTAAATTTTATTTTAAATTTTTAATTTTTTTTAAAAAGATCGATTAGTGAAAAACGCCCTTTGGGTCAGCACAATGACCCTTCACATTTACGAACTTATCAAAGAATTTTGCATCAAAGACAAACTAGTGGTAAAATTTTTTTTAATTGTTTGAGAGGAAAATAAATTTAAATCATACATAAATTCCTGGATTAGTTTAAGTAAATATATTTTAGAAATATTTAAAAATTCAGAGAACATCCTTTCAATTTTTTCTAACATTTCAGAATTCCAAATTCTATTTTAAATTTAGCCCCAGCAGTCAGTTCAGTATTTCGTTCTCGTCGTTCACTGCATGAACCTTTAAATATTAGCAGCCCTGAAGAACCCCGATCTAGAAAAAGTCGTCCAAGAACAACTTTCTATGACGGTGATTGTTCTACTACAAAATATGGTGAACAAAAAAAAAAGAATTATTTTTAATCTTTTAATTTATTTTTTTAGAATCCCAAACCCTTCCATCACCAAAAAATCAATCAAAAATTGTTTGTCCAGGCAGTTATTCCCCGCAAAGAAAATTTCCTTCTTCAGCCCTTTCAAGTAGTAAATCACAGCCAGATTCTCTTTCTACTCCAAAACCTCAACAAAAAAATAATGAAAATGGAAAAAGGAGGGGATCCATTGGAAGTGGACTTTTTAAACTTTTTTCTAGAACTCATAGTTGTAAAGAAGATTCTTCAAATAAAAATAAGTAAGGAATTTTTCAAAAAAATAATTATTTTCTAACTAAAATTTTGTATCTATTATGACTTTATGGATCTAATTGGATTTTCCTCTTTCTGATATTTTATTATAGTGTTCCTATTTACTCAGAAATTTAGTTTAGATTTTAGTAAAATTAACCGAAAAATATTTTTTCTTTGAAAATTCAATTTCTTTTGGCCCTCCTCTTTGGTATTTTTCTAAATATATCTATTAGATTTAACAAGTTGAGATGAAAATTGTAAAGTCTTAAACAAATTTTTCCTTTTTAGACCTAAAACAACTCCCCATCAACAACAACAATATAGACAACAACAACCCCCACCACCCCCATACTTCCACTCTCCTACAACATCACCACCATATTCAGCATACGGATTTTGGCCTCAATGTTTTCCTCCTCCTCCAATTCCGCATAGCTTTAATCAGGTCGATATCTAATTTTTTAGCACTTTATTTTGCTTTTTGTTTATTTAAATGTCTGTCAAAAGCACTCTCTTTTAGTCTTTTGTCTTAAAATTTATTTTTGGCCGGTATTAAATATTTTTTATGATAAGAAAGCCTCGAAAGCACTCTTTTGGTCTATTAAAGCTAGGATATTTTCCTTTATTTGACTTCTATCATCTACAAAAAAAGTTTTCTTTCAGGATTTTTCCCCATAATTTTCTAAATTTAATACCGGCCCTGTTTGTTTCAGAATTGCACTAATCATCGTCCACGTTCTCCACTTCCTTCATCAATTGCTCCTCCCGGCATTTTACCTTGGACCCAATCTTTTCGGTATTTTATTTGTTTTTTTTTGTTCGTTTTTTCTTTTCTTTTTATTCTTTCATTTAGTTTTTTTAATTATTTAATTTTGTTTTAATTTCAAACAAAATAGATGTCCCCATCCTTCCTTCAACAGCCAATTACATGGGCATGGGCCCGTAGAAGTGCCCCATTGGCGACAAGGCGGAAACAATTTGCTGAGGCTTCAACAAATACATCCTCGCCGCCAAATGTTTCCATTGACTATTACAACTCGTAAATAATTTTATAAAAATTTATTTTAGGGAAACATAAACAGTATGTTATACTTTCACATTAGGAATATCTGACACTAGTAAAATAATTAAACCGATGAAAAAATTTATTTTTGTGTCCATACTTGCAGAAAAAATCGGGTTGGATGATTCGCGTGTGCTTCGGTTGTTTGGGCTCATCTATCGTGGTTCTATTCCTGATACTTTTTTCTGTTACCATTTTGTGTGATATTTTTTGAAATAAATTCTCTTAAATAATTTACTTTCCTAATTAATTTACCCGAACCAAAAAAATCCCTAACAAAAACTACAATTCCTTTTTCAGATTTAACACCTTCTTCTCAGCCCCACCACCAAATCAACCAAAATTATTCGGCAGGTTTTAGTAATTCTGCCAACAACAATTTACATCAATCTACTTACAACAATAATAAAAATAATATAAATTTAAATACTAAAAAGAAAATTGGAAAATCAAAACCTTCAGCTATTTTTTATGATGAATATAATAAAAATAATAATAATTGGGTGATACGTTGTTAATAAATAGAAGAATTAGAAGAGAGAAATAAAGTGCCTCTTTAAATATAACGAATATTTTTTTCATTTTGCATTCCAATATTTTTCCTTCCACTTATCTTATTTTTCTTGAATTTACTGCTTTCAACCAGCAGATCAAAAAACCTTTCCTTATAAGAACATTGTAAATTAGAGAAATATAAAAAGGGAAACACTAAATGGGGGAAAGTGTACATGTCTTGAGATTTTGAAAATAAAGTTTCTCACTTCTTCCGGAATTCCTTAAAGAAAAGTTTCAGAATTATTTTCAAAGGCACCTTAATTTATATAAAAAGATTTAAGGATCTGATCTTCTGGGTTGACCCTTCTCATTTCATTCACTTAATATTTGCTATTAAATAGTTATTCTATATTAAATATTTTGGTTGTGAATAAAAATCTTTGTAAGTAGATAAATTTGTTTTTATCCCCTTTTTTAGTTTTAAATCCTTCAAATTCTCTCCCCCTTTTTCCCTTTTTTCAATACTTTCGTGCAATTCGTCGTGTTATTTTCTTAAAAACAATTTTAAATGAATTTAATATTTATTATTTATCTATATTTTTCCACCCTTCAATTAATTGTTGTTGGGCAATTAGCTGCTATTTATTCGGATGTTCGTCGCTCGTCGGATTGTGCTTCTTGGTCCTCTTGGGGAAGTTGCATGTAAATGCTTTAATTCTCGAGGGAAGGTGACTGTTAGGGATTATTCTGTTAGGGAAATTACTTGTGTTGGAATAAGCCAAAGATTACACCATACTTTATCTTACCAAATTCTCATAAATTTTTTAAACAGATGGCCGGATCCAGGCAACAATGTAAAAATAAACTTCAAATTATTCTATCCTATATACATAATTAATTTTTAGTATTCATATTTAGAACAACTTAGTCCTCTTTGCCAGAGTCACTGGTTTTATCGTTTTATAGGTGGAAGATATGCTACAGCATTAAATTCATTTTTTGAGGTTATGGAAAAAATAATAAAAAAATATTTTTTTAGTATTTTCGAAGTCTCCTTTTGGATAATAACCCTTGTGGAATGTGTAGCTATCAACAAAGTTGTGGTTTTGGTGGAGAGAAAAAATGTCATTCAAGTCCTTTTCAGTTAAAAAAAATTTTCCTTAAAGAATTAACAAAAAATATTTTTTATTAAAGTGTTCAAGGAGGAAGGCCAGTAATTCCATTTTATGTGTCAGAACGTATTTGTGGTCGGAAAAGCCTAAAAGGGTATGATCAACATGAAAGTTGTCGTCTTGATTATAATAAATTAATTGGTTTTGGTGAAGAAGAATGCAGGTAAAGGGAAATAAAATTATCCAGAAATTAAATTCTAGGCTCTGGCCAACCAATAAGGTAGACTTAACATCTGTAGAACCAGGTTTTCGTGAACAAATACAAAACCTTCAATGGTACAACTGTTTGGCAACAACAGAGGCAAACGGAACAGAAAATGAATTGATAAATGTTTGCCGTTGCTGTTGTTTTCCTTTCCGTCCAAATCCACAGACATTTTTATGTGAACACGTTCCTGGGGCACCGGTTGCTCCAGAACAAGAGAAAGAGGAAGAATATTATTACTCTGCAACTGATTTTCATTAAATTATTTCGAATGAAAAATAAATTATGAATTTGAAGAATAATTTGGCACAGTTATAACTTAGGTTGAAAATCCTCAAGTCTAAGATAGGAATTAAAATTTTGATCCTTAGAAATGACGAGGACTCAATCAATTTGACTCATTATTACCTAATAAAGTAAACATGCTTAAAGTTTGAACTAAATTTAGAAAATAACATGAAAACATTCAAACCCAATTTATTTACAAACAAACAATATTTACATACAAACAATCACACAAGAAAATAGGGACAATAAGAATCACACAAGAAAACCGGGGGAAATTACAACTATGAGGGAGAAATGTTTTTCCTATTATTATCGCATTTTGGCGTCTCATCTTCCATCTACCGCTTACATGTTGTACTCGATTGGAAGGTTCTTGCGGCGAACCATACCGTCACCCTGGAACCATTCGCGGCGGAATTGCTTGGCTGCTCCTTCCGGGGTGTTGGTCCATTCGACGGTGACACGGTCGTTGTTGGTCGCTTCCGCAGCCGGATCGAAGGCGTCGCAAGAGATGGCGATGTTGATGGCCTCCTTCGGGTCGAGCACACCGTTGGGCGGGTCCATGTTCAGACGGCGAGGGTTGGTCGTCTTGAATGCGAAGCCGATACGATGCCCACCAGAGTTGATGATCTGTAAAAGTGAAAAGGAAAATATTTATTAGTGGTTAGATTAACAAAAAAGCTGGAAACTTTACCTTCATGTAGTAGGTGTGCTTGTCGTCGAACGGCGCGTTGAAGATGACCTTCACGGCAGGAAGAGTCGTGATGTCGCCAGGTGGAACAGATGCCATTGTTGAGAACGGTTTGTTGTTGTAGCTGGAATTGAAGTTGAAGAGAACTGGTTGATACCGACTGGCTTTCTATTGGCTCTTTTATACCTTTATGATCGAGAATAGAATCCTTAAGAGAGAGACTATAAAAACTCTAGTTATACGCCAGTTCTCCCAACCTGCTTTCTGTTCAACTACACAAACAACGACAACAAACCGTTCTCAACAATGGCGTCTGTTCCACCCGGCGATATCACGACTCTTCCTGCCGTGAAGGTCATCTTCAACGCGCCGTTCGATGACAAGCACACCTACTACATGAAGGTGAAGTTTCCAGCTTTTTTGTTAATCTAACCACTAATAAATATTTTCCTTTTCACTTTTACAGATCATCAACTCTGGTGGGCATCGCATCGGCTTCGCCTTCAAGACGACCAACCCTCGCCGTCTGAACATGGACCCGCCCAATGGTGTTCTCGACCCGAAGGAGGCCATCAACATCGCCATCTCTTGCGACGCCTTCGATCCGGCTGCGGAAGCGACCAACAACGACCGTGTCACCGTCGAATGGACCAACACCCCGGAAGGAGCAGCCAAGCAATTCCGCCGCGAGTGGTTCCAGGGTGACGGTATGGTTCGCCGCAAGAACCTTCCAATCGAGTACAACATGTAAGCGGTTGATGGAAGATGATGACGTCGAGATGTGTGATGATAATAGGAAAAAATCTCCCTTCATAATTGTATATCTATGTGTTATTTCCCCCTGTTTTCTTGTGTGATGCTTATTGTCCCTATTTTCCTGTGTGATGTTTTGTAAATATTGTTTGTTTGTAAATAAGAATAATTGTTGGAGTGATTGTTTTTATTCTCTAGGGAGCTTTGAAAAGGTTTATTTATTCCTTTTTTTCGAGTCCTTCAAATATTTACATATACCCATAAAAACAATTATAGAAACAAAAATAAATTTTACCCTCATTCATCATTTTTATTACTGTCCCCCTCTTCAGGCGGCAGTTGGACATGTTTTCTTATCCTTTTTCTTGTTATTTTGAATTGATCTTGGCTATTAGTAGGTGAAGATAATTTACGTTCAACACTCTCATCATAAGTCCCCTGTTCTTTTTCCTCTTGTTTTTCTTCACTTTCCTCGTTATCCTTCTTCTCCTCTTCGGTTTTATTGCTAGTATGCCATCTAAAAATAATTCAGAATTATTCCCAGAATTTTATTTTAATTTTGTTTTGATTAAATATTCAGAATCAGAAAAAATACATTCTGTTTCTAAAAAATACATTAAAATAACATAAACTTACCCAAACTTTTCCTTCATAAAATCGCTAGCAGGCTCTAAAAATCGAAGAGATTTTCTACGTCCAGTATTTACTCTCTTTGGTATTCCAGCACCCGTGCAATAAACCTTTTTAAATTTATTTAAAATTAAATTATTTTTTTGTAAATATTTTTACATTAGCAAAAACATTTGTTTCTGATTTTCCAGTTCTAAGAGTGTCCAAACGGCGAGCAATTCTTAAATAACTGTCATCTGTCTAGAAACAATTATTGTTTGTTTAGAAAAAATATTCCTTTAATTTACTTGAATAACCAAATCATGTTTTTCTGCTTTTTTCTCTTGATTTGTAGTTATTTCCCCAAGCATTTCCCCAATCTCATTTTCATCATCCCCCACAAGTACTTGAATACTTTCACTTCTTTCTAATTGCAATGATGGACCAAAAAGTGTTTCAATTGCATCACAAATGGTCATTGGATCAGTTTGCGATTCAAAGTGGTGGAGAATGGGTGGGGAATTTTGGGAACTAAATAAAAATATAATTATTGAGAGAAGGGCAGATTTGGGTCGGAATCCCGATTTCCGAAAAAATTTTTGATTTCCGAGTTCCGACTTTTGAGCCAGTTCCGATTTCTTGCTCTTCCGATTTCCGACACCTCTGACTGTTTAACGATTATATTTTAAAATAAAACACATTCCGGAAAGTATTAATTCTGTTTTCCGTAATATAAAATACAACAAAAATACAAATTTCTGATTTAAAATAAATTTCAGAATTTACCAAAAATATGTACATTTCTGATTTTCTCTTTTTTTATTTTAAAACAATTTAAATTACTACCTTCTATTTACCAGCCACCAAAAATCATTTTCCTCTTCTTCTTCACTATTATTATTTCCTTCTTTTCTTGTTTTTCTTCCAGTTTGTACTAATTTTGATTTTGTATTTACTATTTCATTCCCAATTCCTTTTTCTTCAAAAATAATTAATCCTTTAGTATCCAATCTTTGATTCTACAAAAAAAAATTTAAAAAAATATTTTTAATTAAAATATTTACATTAGTTCCAATTCTGTTTTGTGTTCCTTTTGAAATTGTTTTAATTTGTAAAGTATTTACACCTATTTCTTTTTGTATTATTTTCTTTTCTTCGTCTTTTAAATTTTCAAATATTTCCTCTGTTTGTGTAGATTTACAATATTGAGGCGGGGGAATAGGAGAAGAAATGGTAATACTTGAAGGGTCCATTGGAAGTGAAGTTGCATCAGAAACAGAATTGTCTGATTGGGAAGAGTCGGTTCTGTTAAAATTAGAGAAAATTGGTGGTAAATGGGTGTGTTTTGAAGGAAATAAAGAACAGAATAAATAATTCTGATTTTAAATAAAAGAAATTCTGAAAAATATTTAATTCTGATATTTTAAATTCTGAAAGGAAGTAACAGAATTTTTCCAGAATTATTAATTAGAAGAAAATTATTCAAAAACACCTACCTTTTTAACTGTCCACCTCCACCACCACCCCCAATATTTTTATTTTGTGATTTTAATTTTTGTTCATTTATTCTCCTTTCCTCCACCTCTTCTTCTTCGGTTATTTCAATTTCTTCTTCTTTTATTGTTGTTGGCCTAAATTCTGTTTGTATTCCCCTTGTATTTGTGGGGAGAAGAACACGTTCGTATTGCTCTGCCTTTTAATTATTATTTAATCAAAATTTAATCAAAATTTCTACCAAATTTTCCAATTTAACTGTTTGTTTTTCACTAACACAAAGAGGGGCTAATTCACGCATATACCAAGGCTCTTTAGCTAAAAGGTCTCCAAGTATTCTTTCACGTTCTTCTGGGTCAGTTGCTGCTTGTAGTGCTTTTTGATATTCTTTCTATTTTAAAAAAAAATTAATTTTAATTTATTTTGATGTTAGAAGAATCCGGAAAAGTTTTAGAAATTCTGATTTTTTACAGAAAACATACCTAACTAATTCTGATTTTTGTTCCTTTTCCGGAGAGTTTTAAATAATTTCTGATATTTTAATAAAACTTTCTTTTACCTGCATTCTGATAAGCATTCTGTATAGCCATTCTTCCATTTTTATTTGAATAACAGAAATAAGCATTGAAACAAATGAAAGACCAAAAATAACAAAAACAAACTTTAAAAAAATTAAATTAATTTTTTATTTAAAATTAATTTAAAACCATTAAAATAAGCATATGAGGGTGATCAGGCACAACATCCCCTTAATAATTTTTAATTAAATTTAAAAATATTTTCTTCTTTTACCAAGTCCAATAGTTAAACAAGAAATACAAATAAAATAAAAAGAAGTGAAGTAAGACCAACTTAAAATAATTATTTAATTTTAAATAATTTAAAAATTATTTTTAAACCGATTTTCCCAAGCTAGGAAAATAGCAGCAATAACACAAACATAACCGCCTACTAAACTTAAAGCCATCCAAACGGGAATTGTTCTGAAAAATAATTTTTTTAAAATTGAGAATTCTGATTTTCTGGAAGGTTTTAAATACACAATACCTGCTTTCAGTTGTATTAACTGGAAATTCATTTTCTTCTTTTTTAAAATCAACAACAGTCTTTTTACCTTCTTCAGCCTCTCTCCCTTCTTTTTGTTGTTTTTGTAAATTTATAGAATTTTCATTTAATATTTTTTGTTTTTTATGTTGATTTCTAACTTTTTGTCGATAACTTTAAAAAAATAAAAATAATTTATTTTAAATAAAAGTTTTCGGTTAAATAAATGGGAGGCGGTTTGCCTGGGTTTAGAATTTGTTTTTAAAAATTAATTTAAATAAAAATTAATTCCGTTCATCAGAATAACAATTTTGGTGGATATATTTATCGCCATAGACAATTAGGAGTAGCAAATAAACAATCATCATTTGAACGGATTCGAACCAAAGAGAGAAATTAAATATTTTGTTTTGGTAGTCAAAACACTTAACCACTACACTAAACAAAAACTTGGAAATAATTGAGAAAATATTTATTTAAAAGAGTTTTTCTTTTTCTTTTAAATTTCACCAAATAATTATTTCCCTTAAATATTTCCCTACTTTATCCATTTCTGACTTAACCATCTAGTCATTCTTCTACTTGTTTGATTTAACAAAGCCAAAACTAAAGGAATACCAACAATTGCATATAAAATTGAAAATGCTTGCCCTGCTGTAGTTCTAGGTGTTATATTCCCATAACCTATTGTTGTAAATACTGTTTGGACTTTAAAAACAAAAAATTAAAATTTATTTTTAGAAAATTTACCATAAAATAAAGCTCCCCAAAAATCCCAAGCTTCAAAAAAACATAAAATTATTATTTTAATTTCAAAACAAAAACCCTCACCCAAAGCTTCAGGTAATTTAATTTTAACTAATTCTCTCTCAAATTGTATCAAAACTTCTTTTTGATGATGCCTCTCTACTCTAGCTAATCTTCTAAGTGTTTGTTGCCTCAATCTCTCTAATTGATTCCATTCTTTTCGAATTAATAAACGTTCATTTTCTGCTTCTAAACAAAAGAAAAGAAGTGCACCGAGAAGAGCATAAAGTAATAATAACATCCAGGGACCGACATGCCGAAGTGGAGATTTTTGGTAAAATTTTTTAGCCTAAAAGAATTTTAGAAAATTTTAATATGAAAGAAAATTTAAAATGTCTGCAGTCTCTCATGTTTTATACACTCTACATATTATAATGTATTGGGTATAATCTAGGAAATTTCCGGAAAGGTGTATAACATTTTTCTTCATTGTAGGTTTTTCCGGATTATATGCAGACAAAAAGTGAGATAATTAAAAAAATAATAAAATTATTATAAAAAAATCATTTACTCGATTAAAACAACTGTTTGGACTGGACAAAGACAAAGCTTTTCGTGCTGAACGAACTGAGATTCCGCCTGGACTCAATGGAGGACTGGGTAAGGAGTCTCGATGTCCAAGAGGTGGATGATGGTGATGAAGGTGAACAAAAATAGAACGTGATCGGTTTGGCTGCCAAAAAAGAGAAAAAACAAATTTTTATTTTTAGTGGGAGTTGAGGACTTTAGTCGAAGTAAATAACAAATAAACTAAGAATTATTTCAATAAACTTTTCTAGGAATATTCCCTATAATGTTAATGGTAATAATTTTAGAAATTTGGCCAATTTAAAAATTTTCATTTTTAATTTAGATCACTTGAATAAATCCCTTATATTTGAGTGTAAAAATATACAAACCCGAATTCCAACAATACTACTAGCTACATTTTCATAATGACTTGTAGAACTACCTCTACCCTTTTTTGCTGCATTTCCTTCAGATAAAGCCCTAGCCGAGGAAGGTGATGAAGTAGGGGAAGGTATTGCTGAGGAACAACCTGAAGTGACAAAATCGGCATTAAACATTGCCATTTTGGAATTTTTTGTTTTATTTTTAATTTTGGTTGTTAATTCATTATCACTTTATTTTTATTTAGAAAAAAACTAAAATGTTAAAAAATTTATATACATAAATTTTGATTAATTGAACAAAAAATAACTTGACATGTTTAAAAATAGAAATATTATATCCCTAAATTTATTTCATACCTCGAGATCCACCTATGTAAAGGAGATAGTGACTGGGAATTATTTGGAAAAGAATTAGTCCTACTTTATTTTCTCAAATAATTAACCCCCTTTCGCTGAAGGGGTTAATTAATCGAGAAGAGTACATAATTAATTAAGTGGATATTATATATAATTATAAAGGAATCTATTTAAGATTAATTTTCATATTCAAAATTTAAAAATATTTAAATAAACATAATATTTTTAATAAAAAATGAACGTTGCAACAACCACTACATATATTAATTAATAATATTTTGGGGTAAAAAGGCAACGAAAAATCAAAGAAAATATAAAATCAACGTTTGTCTATTACTTAAAACTCTGGCAGCAAAATATAATGGTTATGTAGCGTTTTAAAAGAGAAAAGAGAAGTTCTTTAAGGGGGTCATCAGACGCAATAAATTGGTTGGCTTTAATGAGTTGAAATACTTTTATGATGACAGTTGGCGGCAAATCATGCCGACCCGGCTTACTTAAAACAGATTGAAAAAATGAAGGGAAAGAAAGGAAAAGACGTTAAATGTGATGACGATGATTGTTAAGAAAAGAATTAGTATTAGTAGATATATTGGAGGATAAAATGGGGGACTTTAGTCTATATATTTAGGCGTGGAGTTTGTTTGGAGTGCTGAATATAAAAATACGAGTTTTGAAACTAAAAAATGAACTCATAATCAAATTTATTTGGCAAAATAGGCTTTTTGGAAATTTATTACCAAAGCTATTAGTAGAGGAATTTGGCTGCTTACTTATTTTGATAAAATAATTGTCAAGAAGTTACTTAAGCTTGTCAAACTTGCTTCTTTTTCTATTTTTAAGAGCCTATATATATAATAGTAAAGCAGAGCTGATCCATTACACCACGCCGCCTACTGCACAGCGTTAGGAATTAATTAGCTATATGCTTTACAATATCTAAGCTAATGACGGACCTGCGAAACAAATTATGTGTTAATTGACAATTATACCTAACTATTTATTTCGAATGATAAAATAAAGCCCTTGTTTCTATTTTTATGACAAATTATTCAAAGGAATTTGATAAAAGAAAGGATCAAAGAAGATCATTTTAATTAAACGAACGCCAAAACGGCCAAAACCTAAAAAGAGTGAATATAAAATAAATAAAATTTGAGCTTCTTCGGGATTATTGGAAGAATATATAGTGAAAAATAATATATTTTTATTGGTATTAATAAATTTTAAATAGATTTTTCTTTTTATTTTATGATGAAATTAAAGACGAGAAATGTACAGGGTGCGCCATAAGTAACCGGACACTTGTTTTCTCTCATAACTTTATTAAAACACAATCAAATAAAATCGAAATACAATCAGATGATAGAGAATTAAATAAGGAACAATAATAATCAAGAAAATTCGAGATGCCCACCCTTGGCTTTGATACAGAGGCGAAGGCGCGAAGAAAAATTTTCACAAATAGCACGCACCTCCTTGAGTGTAATTAAGTCCCACCCTCGGGCGAGAAAGTGACGCAGAAACTCCAAACTTTTATGAGGCATAGCACAGGCCCTGGACGCCAAAATAGACCAAAAAGAATTATCCATCGGGTTTAGATTCGGGGAGTAGGACGGCCATTACTGAACGCTAATGAACCCAGGAAAATTGGCCTTGCACCAGTCCTGAACTTCTTTCGCCTTGTGTGCCGGAGCAGAGTTCTGTTGGAAAATCCAGACTCTGCGACCGAAATGGCTCTTGAACCGAGGCTTCAGAACACGCTAAAAAAATTCTCGCAAGTAATAGTCTTTGTTGACTTTTACACCAAAATCCACGAAAATAAGGGGTTTTTTGCCTGACGCACAAATACCGGCCCAAACCTTGACAGATTGGGGATGTTTGGAATGTGTGATAAGCTTATCTGAAAGAGGAGATTCTGTAGTCCTAATTCTATCATTTTGATGGTTGTGAACGGATTTTATTGTAAAAATTTTTTTGTCTGTTAAAAGAATGTCCGGACATGCGTGCCACTGTAGGAGCAGTTTGTATCTTGCAAGTCTAACTTTTTTGGTTTTTTTTGTTAGCAGTTGTGCTTTTTGGATTTTGTAGGGTTTTAACCCTAGTTTATTTTTAGCTATTCGTCTGACGGTCCTCTCACTTATTCCGGTGTCACGAGCCACTTTTCTTACGGAGGGTCGATAATTGAGGTGCACCCAGTTTTTGATCATTTTAATATTCTTGGAAGTGTTTACGGAACGAGGTCTTTTACTTTTTTGTAAGTTCTTAGTTGTGCCATGATTATCAAATTAATTTAAAAAAAATTTTCTCCCAAAAAATTTTCACCAGAATTTTTTGATTGTGTATTGTAAAGTGCTATATGGGGCATTCAAAAGAGATGAAATTTTGCGGACTGAATTTTTTTGTAAAAAAAGTGAGATTATAGAATCACGTTGACTTGCCATAATAGAGAATTGAATGAGCTAAAAAATAAGCCTAAAATCAATTAAAAATATTGACAACAAAAAAAGTTATAAGAAATTTAAAAGTGTCCGGTTACTTATGGCGCACCCTGTATTTTAAAATAATATTATACTTCAAAGGAAATTAAAACTTTGTGGTATTCAAAGAAAGAATTTTATGTAGAGATTATTTAAATAAAAATAAAATTTAATATTTTTTAAATTATTCCCCAAAAACAAAATTAAAAAAATAAAATTATTTAAAATTAAAATTATCCATTCTGTGAATTGTCCTTTTAAATAAAGTTTATTTAATTATTGAAATACAATTAAAATATAATAAAAAAATTTAAGGTAATGAATGTGAACGATTTTTAATCGATCTAGGTTTATTCAAAATTTGTTGTTTTCTATCATTAAAACAAAAATTATTTAAATTTTGGTGATTTGTTGCAATTATAATTCTTGTTGCCGAACATCCAGAACTTTTTCTTTTAATATTCAAAACTTTATTTTCTCCAAGTTTTAAGGCTAAACGTTTTCGAAAAGAGGCAGAAGAAAGACAAAGTAAAATACAATTTAGAGATTTACCTAAAATATTTAATTTTTTTAAATTTTCCGGAAAATTTTATTTTTAAATTATTTAGAGGAAAAGTTGCTGTGTTTTTCCGGAAAATGTTTCAAAATTATTTAAAATTGTATTTTCCGAAATCGGAACAGGACCATTGTGTGCC
The DNA here is from genome assembly GCA_963681835.1 of Meloidogyne enterolobii. NCBI lineage: Eukaryota > Metazoa > Nematoda > Chromadorea > Rhabditida > Meloidogynidae > Meloidogyne > Meloidogyne enterolobii. The sequence goes on along the minus strand of CAVMJV010000031.1, from coordinate 835,178 downwards.
GGCCGTTTGTGTACCTGGCCATATTTTGGGAAATAATTGATAAATCAATCGAAAGCCCGTCGATTGATATATTAATTATTTAAATCAATCAAGAATCGAAAAAGTTATGGTCCAAAATATGGCAGGTACAAAACCGGCCTGAACACAATGATCCGAAATACATTTTTCGGAATCTTCCGGAATACATAAAATGTTCCGGAAACCTTTATTCAGAATTATTTATGTTGCAAAAATGTTTTTTCGGGAAAACTTTCAATTGGTGTTTTTCCGAAAAACTTTTCAGAATTAATTTTAGAATTAATTTAATTAATTAAACAAATTACCCAAAATAACTAAAAATCCAGTCAAAGAGCCAAGTAATGCCCAACCTTCCCAATAATTATTGTTTGTATTACTTCCAACAAGAGAAAGTCTGGCTAATAAAACTAAAGCAGAAGGGCCTTGTGTTAAAGTAAATGCTGAGACTATTGCTGCTATTGAAACAGTTAAACGTTGTTCTGCTGCTTGTTGATTGTTAACACATCTAGTATTTACAGGCCTTCTATTAATAGAATCTCCACAATTTTTAGTAACTGTTGTTTGAGAAAATGAACGTCTTTTAACAATATATAGTAAACCAGCATTTAATAAAAACATTAACAAAACTGGTAACTTTTAAAAGAAAAAGAAATTTCAGAATAAACTTTAAAAGTTTATTTAAATTTACCAAAACCACTAAAAGAGCATTTGCCGCTAAACTTAAACGAACATAAGCACGTAAAGGATGGGGTGTTTTGTTTGTATGATTTCCAGGCCAACTTTCTTGTAATATATCAAAACATTTCCCAACAACTTGACCTCCATTACATAACCATTTTAAAACACAATGATAACTATTTAGATAAATAATTTAATTTGTTTCAGTTTTTTGCTTATAATTTATTTAATTAAATATTTTTATTTTTAAAATTAAATTCTCTAAACATTTTAGAAATATTACAATAATTAAATTAAATTTAATTTAAATTAATTAATTTTTTACGAGAAATGGTTGTAAGAAGTAAGCAATCCACTAATAAAAACAATACAAAAGACTAAACGTCCAGTACTATTTCCGTGTCTATGCCTTCGAAGTGAGCGAATACCGAGTAAACGATCTGTGCTTATTGCAATAATTAACCTTTGGAAATTAAATTTATATAAAAAGTTTATCGGGGTTTTTTGATATTATTATGGAAATAACTTAATACTCACAGTTAGAGGAATTTAAAATTTACTCAAGAGAAATTACCTAAGGAGACTTTTTTTATTTATTCCTTTTTTATTAGAGAAAAAAAGAATTTTCTCAATCTCTCTCCCTCCCTCCCTCACAAAATTTTCAAAATAACCAACCAAATAGCAACAGCAGAACACCAATTAGCAAAACCAATTAAATGAACACGTAAAGACAAATAAAAAACTCTAAAATGTTTTTGTTGACCAAATTGGTCGAATTGGGCGAGTGAAGAAGGGAGGAGTAAAAAAAGGAAAATAATATCACAAATAGCCAAAGCTTGAAGTAAAGAATCTGCTCTGTTTTTTAATTAAAAATAAATTTAATTTTTAATTTTACCTTCGAAGAGACCATTTAGGCCCTAAAAGAACCAAAAGATTTAAACAATTACCCAAAACTCCCAATAAAAAAAGCCAAGGAAATATCCAAACAAAGAAAAAACTCTTTTTAAAAAATTACATTTTTTTAAATAAATATTTAAAAACTTCTATTGGAGATTCGTGTAATCGAAGAAGTTCGTAAGGTAAACAAATTTGATTATTCATTTAGTTAAAGAGGGATGGGTGTTGGTTGGTTGTTGTAATTAAAGAGGAAAAGTGGTTATTTTTTAATATAAGATATTCTTCAATCGGATATGTATATCGAAGAATTGAAAGATTAAATATTTATTTTATTGAATATAAATTGTTTTTAAAGGAAATTAATGAGAGATAAGTTCACTTAATTCAAATCAATCGAATTCCCATATGTCCTTCTGAGATTCGATGTCTACTGCCTAGTTGAATCAAACCCTCTACAAAGGTGTCCGGAATTCGAGAAAATCATTTTTCGGGATGTTTTGGATATATTTACTTGTTTATACTTTTTCAAAAACAAACAAACAAAAAATTTTTTTATTAAAAAAAAAAGTAATTTGTAATTCAAAAAAGGTTAAATTTGGATGTTAAAAAAAGAAAATAAAAGAAAATGTTTTGTTGTTGTGTCTTCTTGGGGGCAACAAAATCGGATTATTTTATTTATTTAGTAGTCAACCCGTTGGCCCAAAAACTTTTTTTTATTGAAAAGACTTTTTTCTTCAAAAAATATTCTTTAATATTATATTAGCCTTTAGCAGGTGGTAGAAAATTGAAAAAAGTGAGGGTGGATATTTGGAAGTTAAAAACAAAACTAAAAAATTTTTACGAAGATCAGCTGACACAAACGAAAATTAGAGAGAAAGGAAAAGTCTTTTTAGTGTGAAAAAAAGTTTATTTATTTATTAGTTTCTGACCATTAAAATAAAGTTTTATGTATGTCCATTACATGATAAATAACTTCAGAAGTTTTAAGGTAAAAAATAAAAAAATAGACTTTATTGTTGAGTTTTAATAATATAGGTTTTTGTCGACCCTAAATGAAAAGAGTGCCGGGACCATATTTTTCATTACCTTCTTTGATTGGCTTGAAATAGGGTCAATTTTCCTTCGTATTTGATGTCTGTTGAATGTTGCCGCAAAGAAATATGGTACAAAAAAGGAATAATTTTTTTCATTTTCTTGCTGTTTTTATTTTGATGTCACGAATTTTACAAATCGTGTCAGTTCAAAGGACGGACAGGCAAAACACGGTCCTACGAAAACTCGATCCGACCAAATGTCGGTCTCAGTCCAAATTCCCGTATTTGGAACAACTTCCTCGAACAAACATGCAACATCACTCGCGTCGAAAGCACTCCTTTGGACCGTGTTTTGATAAGAACGTGTTTTGTCTGGACAGAGTTTTTTAAATTTTAAAAAACAGAGAGATATCAGACAAATTATTTAAGGGGCATCTTGCCAAAAAATGCGTTGGATATCCCTAGGTATCTCCAACAAATGGCGAGCACGGCAGGATGTGCTCCCGCAATATATGTTGTCCAACTTTCTGGCATGTCACAATTTCGCAAATGGTCTAGCAGCAAAGGCGTTGGAACATCTGCAGCAGGACAATTAATAGAGAGGAGCCTGTTTATTATTAGAGAGGAGCCTGAAGAAGGGAATGTAAGAACTGTTCGTCAGCGTCGAGTTGTTTGTTTTTTGTTCAACACTCCTTTAAATTGAGTTTTATAACATAAAAATGGTTAAAATACTCTTTTTTAATATTTAACAAAAAGTAGTATAAAAGACTAGAAAAATTATTAGAATGTCATACTCTAATCATTTAACAAAACATCAATTATTCTACAAACAACAGCAAATCGGCAACAACAATGAGTGTTCAAGCAATTCCTCAAAGCAATGAAGAAAACGAAGATCTTTGTCATCAGCTCTTGACTGCACGAACTGTGAGTAGCGTCACTGTTGGCTCAGTAGAGAAAGAAGATGGTGATACGAAAGCAGAAGAACAACAAAAACTTCCAAAAGAAGTGTCTCCAACTTCGGAACAGTTTTTCACTCTTCAAAGCAAGCGATTTTCTCCATCTAATCATCCACATCAGCAAAATGCAGTGTAAGAAAAGAATATTAATTAGAGTTATTCTATTTTTCCTCCTTTTTTAGCAAACTTGAAGAACTGCTCTCAGAACTGCAACAGCTTGATTTGGCCGTTAGAGGAGGTGCTTTGTCTAGTGATTTGGCACATGTTCGAGCACTGGTAAATTTTACGTTTATTCCAAAAATTTATTTTTGATTCTTTAGTTGGTCCACGAGATCCACAAATTGCATTCATTGCTTCCGATCTATCTGAAGCGTCGTTATGCCTCTCAAATGCCTTCGACAATGAAACGGATTGTTTGCGTGCCGATAAACAAGAAAGCTTTCCAAGGGACTATTGGACAGACTACAGGCTCGATTCCTGATTTGGAGTCGACGATTGGAGTTCAAGTAGGGGTTTAGTAAAATTGATTTTTCTAATGATCAGATTTCAGTCAACAGACTGTCCACGAACGACTTCTAAATACTTTCTCCCTTTTCAGGCTCGCAAATGGTCTAGCAGCAATGGCGTTGGAACATCTTCAGGCAGGACTATTAACGACAAGTTTATTAGAGAGGAGCCTGAAGAAGGGAATGCAAGAACTGTTCGTCAGCGTCGAGTTGTGACCGAAAACGAAAAGGTTAAAGAAGCAGCAAAAACAGATTCTTCTGCTAGTGCTCGCTTTCGTGGTCGTTCTTTGAATCATCAACAACAGCAGCGTTTGCATCGACGTCTCTGTGCTTCAATTCCTTCACTTTTGGAAGGCACAAAAGTTAGCTACTACACTGACCACAGTTGTGGGTCTGCTTGTTCTCTAATGGCTGTTGGATGTGGTGGTGGTGGTAGTGGTGGATTCAACAATAAAGGCTATATGTATCCATATAGATGTGATTATGCTCAACATGTGGTGAAGTTTTAAATTTTATAAATTGAATTTTTAATTTTTAGCGCTTCGAAAACGACCAATATATTATGCAAGAGCGAATCTATTTGCCTGAAAATCCAAGTTTCAAAATTATTGGACGAATTCTCGGACCTCGTGGCAATTCTTTGCGTCAATTGGAAGCTGAGACTCGCTGTCGAATTGTGATTCGTGGGAAGGGTTCTGTTAAGGTGCCGAGAAAATCATTTCCTCGTTTATTAAAACTTTAAAAAATCATTTCAATTTTAGGATAAGAACAAGGAAAGGCGTTTGCGAGGGCTTCCTGGTTGGGAACATCTGAACGAGTCTTTGCATGTGATGATTACTGCACAACATCCGGATCAGTTTTCGTGTTCTCATTTGCTTCATTATGGTAATTTTAGAGAAATTTCTTTTGATTTCTTTTCAATTTTTGTAGCCGTTCATTGCATCAAAAATTTGTTGACGCCGCGATTCGATGCTTACAAACGTGAACAATTGTTGCAATTGGCTATAATAAATGGTACCTACCAACCTAGGCCTTGAATGAAAATGGAAAACAAGAAGGAAATAAATTGAGGAAATAAAAAATAAATAATGTAAATAAATAAATTAGTATTTCCTCTTTTTTCTCTAAATATTCTCAAAATACTCTCTAAATATTATATTTGTAAAAAATAATAATAATTCTTCAGTCGAATCTCGATATAAGGAACTTGAAGGGAATGGACAAAAAATACGGGTCACTATATCGAGTATCGACTGTATGCCTTGAATTTTCTTATTGGCTATATGTATTTTTTGTATGTATATATTTATATCGTTTGTATGCCTTAATTTATAGTCCAATATATAATGTAAATATTGATAAATAAATATAGAAATTTGGAAATTTTATTGTTAATTGATTCTCGATATACCAAGATGCGGCATGATGGAAGGCATGGTGTAAGAAACAGATTTCCCGCTATTCGCACCTGGAATGGCCATTGAGCCCGGGAAGAATCCCGGAACTCCCTATTTGACGTTTGAAGGTTAGGAATAATTAGACAATCCATTATTTGTAGCTCATTTAATGAGTAATGTAGTTGAATAAGCATTATTGAATCAAATCAAATTTATACGCAACAGCGCGACGATTTCAGACAATAATAATGTGATAAATAAATAAAATAAACGTAAACAAACAATTTCCTTAACATAATTTAAAAATTGCAAGTGTATTTTAAGGTGATTTGGGAGTGAGTCAATAAATTGGAATATACACTGCTCCACATAACTATAACCTCACCCTAAATTTTCGAATTTTTTAACTTCTACCGAATCAATCGGGCTGATTTTTATTTTTTATTAATAAAAGCAGTTAACAATTATATAAACCCGAGAAATCTAAAAAATTTCTGCTTAAAAAATTTTTATCCAATATTTCCAAAAAACACCCTCCACATAACTATAACCTCACCCGCAGAAATCATATTAGGAATGCTTGAAAAATTTTACAAAAATTTACGCAAACATTTCCATTGATAATAAGCGATTAGCAAAAAGAACGAAGTTTTTAAGTGCTTTTTTCATCGAGATCCAAAATCTCGAAAATCAACGGGAAATGCGGGGTACAGTACTTAAAAAATATTTTCACAAGTGTAGACTGTAGATAAAATTTTTATTATAGTCCATCTGAAAGCCCACAAAATTTGCTACAAAATGCACTAGGTCCTATCCAGGAGAAAAATTCTATCTTCGAGTAGACTTGTGTTAAATAAGATGATGAACGAATTCACCCAAATCACCCCATAAAATATGATTATTTCGAGTTTCTAAATTTAACCGATTGCTCCCCAGTGATAAAATTTTTCTCGATGATAGGACTAAGTGTTTTTTGTAGCAAATTTTGTGGGCTTTCAGATGGACTATAATAAAAAATTTTATCTACAGTCTACACTTGTAAAAATATTTTTTAAGTACTGTACCCCCCATTTCCCGTTGATTTTCGCGATTTTGGATCTCGATGAAAAAAGCACTTAAAGATTTCGTCTTTTTGTTTTCTACTTAATATCAAAGGAAAAGTTTTCGTGAATTTTTGCAAAATTTTTCGAGCATTCCTAATATGATTTCTGAAGGTGAGGTTATAGTTATGTGGAGGGTGTTTTTTGAAAAAATTGGATAAAAAATTTTCGAATAAAATTTTTTTCGATTTCTTGGGTTTATATGAATTGTTACCTGCTTTTATTAATAAAAAATAAAAATCAGCCTGATTGATTCGGTAGAAGTTAAGAAATTTGAAAATTTAGGGTGAGGTTATAGTTATGTGGAGCAGTGTATCAAAAGTGACTAGGAGTCGACTAAAGTGTTCGGGGTTGAGGAATAAAGTGTTCGGGGGTTGAGGAATAAATTTATATATCCGAGCAGTTCTAACGAAAAAGGAGTGGAATCTAGCTTTTGTATTAATGCTATAGTTATAATGTTTTGGAACCCCCTGGTATTGGCTTTACTGATAAAATATGAGTTATTGTTTTTGATTGTTATAGTCCCACAAACATGTTGATGAAATAAATTGAGATCGGCTAAAATAGCGGTTCTTGTTTAAAGTAATAAAGTAGTCATGATATTCAGGTAATTCGATTTTAGGATTAATACGTCTAAAAACCCAACGGAGGAAATCCTTTTGGACTTTTTCAATTGATTTAATATCTTTATCAAGATGTGGATTAAAGACAGACGAGGAGAACTCTAAAATAGGACGGACATAAATATTAAATAGGTTTGTAAAGATTTTTGGATTCCTACTTTTAATAGATTTGAAAATGGAATATGAGCATCTGATTGCTTTACGAGTGATTATATTGATATGCTTATCCCATTTGAGATCGAATTAAAGTATTAGTAATAAAGAATAATTCATAAATATTTATTTAAATAATAATAGTCTAATAATTTATTTTAATTAATAAATACAAGTAATTAAGTCAAGTTAAATACAAGTAATTAAGTCAAAGGGAATAATAATTATAAATGTTTACATTAATGGGGTTAATAAATGAAAAGAGATAAAAGGGAAAGTTTCTATTCACATGGAAAATGATCGTGAATAAGCGAATGAATAGCTAAGAAATTTGGACCTCGGGTCACCAAACTTCTCATTCAATTCTTTTATCAATTCCCCAAATTTCAGGTCTGACAATTTACGTGGCAATCAGGGCAATTTTAGAATATTCGGGGCCACTCAATTTCGAAATAAGCAATCTAGCTTGCTTTGATTTTTAAGGGACACGCCCAACTAGGCACTGGCCAACTAGGCGCGACCGTCTAGGCGCCGGCCAACTAGGCGCGAGGCCAACTAGGCGCCGGTCAACTAGGAAACCAGAATACGAACATTATCTCCTTCTTCACTGTCTACTAAAAGAAACTTCTCGAAAGCTCCAGGCTCTGATTCATAACGTCAGTATTTGTCCGGGATAGAGTTGTCGGTTTAACCAAATTCTTCGGTTAACCGAACCGACAAACCGAAACGAAACTTTTGGTTACCCGAACCGAAAATCTTTGGTTTTTCGGCTCGGTTCGGTTTGAAACCGACAACTCTAGTCCGGGATTATCAGAATCGATCTATTTTCAAGATTTGTAGAAGCATTTTGTTGAATATTTAGTTAAAAAGGTTCGCGCCTAGTTGGCCTCGCGCCTAGTCGGTCGCGCCTAGTTGGGCTGTACCGATTTTTATGCACACTTTATTTTATTTTTTTTCGTTTATTTGACTTCTAATTTTTTTTAAGAACAAACATTCGAGCATTTATGTACATAAAGTACCCATAAATACATATTAAAAAATTATTTTTAACCGTTTTTTATTGTATAAAACTCAATTTAAAGAAAAGTTTTAAACAAAAAATATTCAAATGTTTATTTTTACATTAAATACACAAAATAAACAAAAATATTTGACTAGAAAGTCTATTTTGAACGTTTAGATTTTGCCTGCGACTTTCCTGGATTTCTTGTTTTTGTTGCAGAATTTGGACGAGATTCTGATTTAATAATTGTTTCTAAAAAATTTTTCGGATTTTTCTTTGAATTTTAAATTACCTTCTTCCACGAGATCAATTTCTGGCACTACAGGCACAAACCAAAGTGATTTTCCGTTCTCCAAATCTGTAGAAAAATCCTCCAATTCCTCTTCATCTGATGACTGAAGGTAATCTGGTGCTTCTATTGTTGTTACATCCAATATTTCCATTTCTTCCTCTTCCTGGAAACAAAAAAAAAGTTAAACAATAACTCCTAAACACCCAAAAAATTCAATAAAACAACTAAAAAGATAAACATTACCCTTTTTCAATTTTAATAACTTTCACCTTTTTCTCATTTTCCATTCCATTATCACTAGCATCTTCATCAAAAGTGTCAAATTCCCCTTCTTTTTCAACATATTTTAAATTTTCTTCCAATTCTGTAAAATCAGGCGCAAAAGCACTCCAATTTTCAACATGTGCCTTTAAATTAAAATTTAACAAATTTTTTAAATTAAAAAAACCAACTTGTGTCCAAACAGTTACAGAACCTGTTCCAGCAGAAACAGAAATAATTACAGGTTTATTTGGATGCCATTGAACATCGGAAAGTAATTCACCTTTATGTCCGTGCAATATTTTAACTAAAGCCCCGGTGCTTCGCTCCCAAATATTTAATGAATGGCTTTTACTGCTTCCACCACAAATATAGTCCCCATCTCCAGAAGTACAAATACATTTCCAAAGAGTCTAAAAAATTATGAATAAACGTTTAAATGTTTAAATATGTTTAAATTAACTCAAAAGAGGTTAATCTTTTCGGTTCTACTTGACTTTATGAGTCCAATCGAACTTTATGAGTCCAAATAAAACTTTATGAGTCCAATCAAGATTTATGAGTCCAATCAAGATTTATGAGTCCAAACAGATTTTATAAATCCGACATGTCTTATTATTCTAAGTAAAAATTGTGGTTCTACTACAGTTTATGATTTCATTCACAGTTTATGAGTCCAATCAGATTTTTGTGAGCTACAGGGGTAGGTCGTCAGATCAAAGCTGTTGATGAAAAAAGGGATAGGTTTATGTTGCCGACCCAGAACCCAGCGACGTTGACTCCCGCGAGGCGCGTGCCGCAAAACCCCGCGCGAAGCGCGGGGTTTTGCACAAGCGTCTCGCCTATACTCCATAGGTCTAACAACAAAACCCTATTCATTTTTATTGTATTATTTAATAAATGCATTATTTAATAAAATCTAATAAAATGTGATTTGACTCATAAAGTTTTGTTTGGACTCATAAACTTTGATTGGACTCAGAAAGTTCGATTGGACTCATAAAATTCGATTGGACTCATAAAGTCAAGTAGAACCATCTTTTCTACTACAATAAGTATAAAAACTACCCAGTGACAAAATTTAAACTAACATTTAGCGATGAAAGAATAATAATTAAAATTTAAAAAACAGAATTAGAATTCCCGTTTTTAAGACGACCTTACAATTAGATTAAAGAATCCCCATAAATTGTTTGAATAATACAAAAAATATATTAAAATCAAAATTCCAAACCTTATTAACAATATCCTGAAAACGCTGTATTGGTTGAAGTGTACTTCCTTGCTTAATATTTAACAAATCCTGAAGTCGATAACAACGAATGACACGATCTTGTGAATTTGTTATAATATAATCATTACGTCTTGAAAATGAAAAGCTTTTAATCTAAATTTGAAAAAATAATAAAAATTTTAACAATAAAAGAACCTGCTGTTGATTCCCTTGTTGACGACAATGAATAATTGGTTTTAATGTAGTTGAATCATAGACAATTATCTGACCCTGTTAAAATAAATTTGGAGAAAATAGGCATGCATAATTATCATTGTTAATAGGGGCTTCTCAATGGCTGAAGAGGTAACAAAGCCAAAAATGAAAGAAAATGGGGAGAAAAGAATAAAGATTATAAAACTTTACATATCAACCGAGGCAATTGATTCTTATAAAATATTCCCCTTTTATGTGAGAGAATATCCTCTTGTATGAAAAGTAAAAACATGCCTTAGTGCTCCCTGTAATAATAAAATTTCCACGACGATCAAATATGGCAGTAGAAATGGGCTCATCTGCAGCCTCAGATTTGCTTCCAATTGGCGCAAGTCTTGTTTCCTGTCCAGTAAGTAAATTTTTAACAACTGGAGATGAACAAACACTCGAATTTAGAAGAATAAGATAAACGAGGATCTGATTTTCGTTTCTTAAATTTTTATTGTTATTAAACTAAAATTTAGAAAGAAAACCTTGGATTAAATAATGCATATTGAGTTGTTGATCCAACTCCAAAACTAAGTCGATGAAGAGGCTGTGTAGTATTCAAAACATCCCAAACAGACACAGAACCATCAACACTAGAAGAAAGTAAACGCTTGCCATTACGCGACCAAGATAATGAAATTATTGGTTTTACATGTCCATTCCATGCCTGTTATATTTAAATATGAAAAGAATAAAAATGTGTTTTAGCGGGAGCTGGAGAGCGGGTAAAAATTAAAGAGAACTTCTTGCTATTTTTTAAGTATCATTAAAGTAGATTATGTACCTAATTTGTTCAAAGCATCAGTGAAAATATTTTTCATTGGGTTTCTTAAATTTGTGGGATATTTTTCTAACATTAAAAATAATGTAACAATTTGGAAAAATTATGGATAACAACACCGCCAAGAAAAATAGGTGAAAGTGCCGTTTGTGTCCCCTTTTTTCTCCTTTTCCATCTCCTTAAAAAATAAAAGAGAAGGGAGCTATTCCGATATTTTATAGTATATATGATGCCAGATTTTATTCATTTCGAATCACAGACCCAAAATTCGAGCTCGAAGGGACGTGACAGTTTTTTAATTTCTAAATTTAATTTGGTCGAATTTTGGGTATGGGATTCGAAATAAATAAAATCTGGCCTCATCCTCGACTCAACATACTCGATCAACTACTGGCAAACCTCTAAAATATCGGAAAACTCTTCTTTCTTTTATTTTCTGGGGAGATGAAAATGAGAAAAAGGTACTTTTACCAAAAAATATTAACTTAATGTAAAAATAAAACCTTAACAACACCTTTTGTTACAAATTCATAAATAAAAATTCTTCCATCAGTACTTCCAACAGCAATTAAAGTTCCAAGCCTATTAAATTTACAAACAGTTGCAGCGGCCCCATTGCTGTCCAATGTACAATCTCTTTCTTCTGGATATGAATTTGAAAAATGTTTTTGAAATAGATCGAAGCCATTCATTATACAAATATTAAAATATGTTGATAAATCTTGAATGTTGATAAATCTGTTAAGAAAAATTTTGAATATATTAAAAAGAAATTCTAAAAAAATTAAATAAATAGAAAAAGGCCGAAAAACGGAAAACAAACAATTAACATTTTTTCCACTTTTGACGTCTTAAACAAAAAGATCCTTCTGACCCTTTTTAAACATTTTATTCTTCTGACCATTTCAAATAACGGGAGAGAAAAAGAGAAACAAAATAGTATATAAAATAAAAATAATTTTGGCACACTTAAATTTATTTTTTGGCATAACGATTTTGCAATTAAAGTGAGAATATTTGTCCCGCTGGAAAAAAATTTTTAATTTGTTAATTGTTATTTTTCTCAAAATTTTAGTTAAAAATATGAATTCCATTATTGGATATAATAAATTTCGATTTGTTGCGGCAGCGGGGCGGAATCTGATCAGCCGTGCTGCTTATTCTGGACTTGGAAGAGAAGAAATTATGTGGAATTGGCCTCCAGAGAGTTTGAAAATATTTTTAAATGAATTTCTTTCTTTTTGTTTTTTAGAGTTCGACAATCATTTTATTGATTATTTGAGTCGTCCAGAGATTGATGGGTGGGAAGTTCGTAAAGGTTTGGGTTTTTTGATAGACAATTACTGTTCGGGTATTGTGCTTATAGGGGTTTTTATTAGCTTGACCGATCTGGTCGATTGAGGTATCATTCGAAAGAGCACCGGTAATAGTTCGGTATCATTCGAAAGAGCTATCATTCGGTATCATTCGAAAGAGCTCCGGTAATAGTTCGGTTCGTACCCCCCCCCCTTTTCCTCCTAAAAGTATTAAAAAATGGTCAGTCAATCTTAGGTTATAGGACACGTCGAGCTGTGTCGAATGACACCAAAATCAACCCCAGATCTAACTTTGGGCCAAGATACACACAAAAACCTGCGCAAAGCGAAAGATTTTGCAAAAGCGTCTCGCCTACACAAATGGTTACTTTATGTCATAACTTTGTCAAATCTTGTTCAATTATGTTGATTTTGATGTCATTCGAATCATCTCGACAAGCTCTTTTGAAAGAGCTATTATTTGTTTAATTTATGTTTAATCGAATTTTTAGCCCAAAATATGAGCTTTGTCCAACCTGTTAGTTTTCAATTTTCTAGAGTCTGTATCTCGGTCCAAAATTAAAACCTGGGGTTGCTTTTGGTGTCATTCGACACAACTCGTTGAGTTCTATAACTTAAGAATGACTGACCATTTTTTAATACTTTTAGGAAGGAAAAAGGAGGGGGGTACGAACCGAACTATTACCACAGCTCCCACTAAAATAATAAAAAATTTTTTTTGGCGGTAAGGTCGGCTCGCGGTAAGGTGGGCGGCGGTAAAGTGGTTTGCTCCCCAACTTCTTCATTTATTCTTCATGTTATTGATTATTTTTGGATCTCAAAACATAGTTTGAGTTCAAAACAGTTGAAACCCTTTATCGTATTAACCCCGATGATCATTTCCATATCCTTTCCCATTGTCTCCTTTTTCTAATAAGAAATGTATTTAATTTATTTTTTAAGCTTTTACTGAACTTTTCAATTTTGACGTTATTCCTGACCCAAAAATCGTTACTGCTGGATTGCGTGCTTGTCGTCGTGTGAATGATCTCTCTCTTGCTGTTCGCTTTCTTGAGAATGTTAAACTTAAATGTGGAAGTGGAAAAACTCGGAAATTGGTTTATCCGTATATTATTCAAGAGGTTTCTTATAAAAATATTTTTTATTCTGATTTGGGTGATTTGGGTACCTAAATAGGGTTACTTTAACCATTTTTAAGCTGCATGCAAATAAATGGTGTGTAAATAAAGTAAATAGGTTCCTGAGGAAAATCTGCAACCCCGAATTATTGGAAATTTGTTGATTGATCTTTCTTAAATTTTTTAAAAAATTATTTTTAGGTGCAACCAGTTCTTGATGAATTGGGTATTCCTACTCCCGAGGATTTGGGTTATGACAAGCCAGAATATTTCCATCCGGCTTCAGAGGAGTATTGGGAGAAAAAGTGGTAAGTATAAATTTATATAGAAGCTATTAATTGGATAAGACTTTTTTTGGAAATTATGTGATGAGTTTTTTGACTTTACATAACTGAGGTTGAATTTAACTATATAAATTAGGAAGGGATTTCTTCATTTTGAGTAATTTTCCGTTAATTTTAGATAAAGGATTTCATGAAAGAGTGTTTTCCCAAAATTAAAAAAAAATAAAAAAATTCAGGTACAAGGATTACGGCTACACTAAAATGCCTGGTTATGAACATTTTGGATGAGAATTGTAGAGAGACAATATAAAATATAAGAAAAGGGATAGTTTGGAGGAATATTTTTAGGGATAATATTTTTGTGTAAAATTTAAAGTTTCTTTTAAAGTAAAAATATTTTGAGAGAAAATAAATAAATTGTTGATATTTATTTTTATTTAAAATACAAAAGAAAATTATATTTTAATTAGAAAAAAGTTTCCCTTTTTAATTTTTAATTCTCTTTCTTTCCTGGCCTTTTCTTTTTTAACGCTGTTGTGGATTGATTGGAGCAGTGAAAGCTTCAGCAGTTAATGTTCTGTTACTAAAAATTTAATTTTTATTTATTTTTTAAAGAAAATTTAAAAATAAAGGAAAAAGATTATTTTTAAAAAGGAAAATTTGTTAAAAAAAGTTTTCATTACTCTCCGCTTTTTCCACCAAAACGTTCCCCACTGTCCATTGTTAATGACCCAGCACCAAGTCCAAAGCCGACACCCTTAAAGTTTTTTTGTTTAATTCTTGAATTGAATTGTTAGTGTTTAAAAATACAAGGTATTAACTGACAAAATCTGTCAGAGGGAGACTTGGGGTATGTTGGAGATGAACGTTAAGAAACGAGATTTTGTTTCTCTCTCATATGTACCTTTTAAACTATTTCAAGTTGAGCAGGAAGTTTAAGTAATTTTGGTTAAGACTAGCTTGAAAAAAATCTTTCGAATCAAACCGAAATTAAAAGATAATAGAGGGGAACAATCGTTAAAGGCTAGTTTTCCCTCTTCGTTAATGCCTCAGAAAATAATTGCCCAAATTTTTTATTTTTAAACCTTAGGACCAAATTTACGTCCATGACATTGTTTGCAAAATAGTTCAGCTTCGTGTGGACAAGCATTAGTTGAATCAAGTAATTTGTTGCACATTCCTTATAGAGGGAAAAGGTTATTTTGGATAGAAAATTGTAAAAATTAAAAGGAAATGTTAGGGATTATTTTTGGTAAGAACACGGAGAAACATGTTTCTCATTTAAATTGAAGTATTCTCTTCCTTCTGAGAATCTCCTTCAATTAAACTTCAATGTTTCTTCTAAATGAAAGCATGCTTCTCAAAAACAAAAAAACATTTATTTCTTTACGTCATTTCCACTTCTCGATTTCCAAATCGTTCCCCCATATCCATCGTTAAAACACCTCCTCCTACACCAAACCCAACACCTTTCGGGCCATATTTTCTCGCATGACATTTGCAACAAAATAATTGGGCTTCATGTGGAGAGACGTTTGTAGAGTCCAATGCTTTATTACAAAGCTCTAAAAACCGGCACGAGGACCAAATGAGAAAATTTTTTAAAACAATTTTTTAGAATTTGTGGTTTATTACTGTAATCATTACTAATTAAACTGCTCAAATGCTTTAAGGTACATTATAGAGCAATTTTGTTCGATATTTGTGAAAAAGGTAGCTAGACTGAGCAAACTCAGATTTTTAAAAATGGAAGGTGGGAAGAGCCAAAAAAAAGTGAATTGCAGGAAAACAGCCACGAAGGCAGGAATACCCCTCCCTATTCTCCTCCTCTTCCAACTACATATTTTTCAGTCTTCTAATTTATTCATAAATTTAATTCTCACCACATTTGAAGCAAAATTTATGCCAATCATCTTAAAATATTTTAAATTATTTTTATATAATCTACTAAAATACATCCTCCAGCGACCATTTTCTCTGCTGCATAAACTGACTTTCCACATTTTGGGCATTTTGATTGGACTGGAGGTTTAAATCCGGGCATTTTTATAAATATAAATCTCTCTAAAATATTTAAATTTTTTAGTTCCACTAAACTTGGAGACAGAGACAAAGGGGATAAATATTTAGTAAATTAACTTGTAGTTAGTAAAAAGACAATTAAAGGACTTATGGAATAAAATTTGAAGTTCTAAAATTTGTTTACTATTAGTGATTTTTAAATATTTTGTGGTTGATATATTTATGTGAAAACAAGAGGAGAGCTTTTATTGTGTAAAGAAAGAAAGGAACTGTCTCTTCTCTCCTCTCTTTTTACACTTTTTACTTTAGCTGACAACGGCTGTTTTTAAGTGACGAAAACTTTTATAAAATCAACGAAAGCATTCGATTGGATATGTGAATAGAAAGGAAAAAAATATTTTTTAGAAGAGCTTCTGTTCAGTTTTTGTTTAGACTAGTCACTTTAAATGTAGTTGAGGAGAGGGAAGTTTAAAGAGGGATTATTAGCTTAGATAAATTGGATAAAATAATTAAATTTGGGGTCTATACGGAAATCATGCCGGCTTTCTTTATTTTTTTGGACTGGTCACTAGTTTTTAATGTTTGTGATCCAAGGCTATATTTTTTCACAAATGTTTTTCACAATCACAGACATTAAAAACTTAAGAAAGATGGCAATTCCGAGCCAGTCCAAAAAAGTAAAAAAAAGAATATTTTTTAATGTAAAATTGGTTGGAATATATTTATCGTTAATGTAGTTAAGTATTATCATGTTCTCTCCAAGGAAATCGTTCTGGGATATGTACAAAATTGTAAGTAATAACATTTAATTCAATGTATAAAATCCTTATTAAAATAAATAATGTGTTGTTTATTTAAAAAAAGTCAATTTAAACATTAACACAAATTTTTCAATGAGTCATTTTAATTTAATTCCTTTTTTAATTTTTTATAACAAATTTTTAAATAAAGTTAAAAAAATCTTTTTTTTTATTTAAACACAAAAAATTATGTAAAGAAGATTTGTTTGTCTTTTATTAGTTTTACTGACAACATTAATACTTCAGAAAAAAAATTTGGATTCTATTTTTTGACAATAAATAAACTGAAATTGAATCAAATTTTGAAGCTAACCTTTTAAATTTCCTACATTTTCTAGGTATTTATCATTAAATTATAAAGTTTCTATTAAAGTTTCTTTTTATTCCCGAATATTATAGAAAAATCTATTTGGAATTCTTTCCCAAAATTTTTTACCTTTAATTAATCATTGTAAAATAAATAAATATTTTATTTAATTATTTTATTTTTATCTTTTCTTATTTGGAATTTAAAATTTTGTCCGGAAGTTTGTCCGGAAATGATATGAATGTGAACAAAAATAGGTGTAAATTGGTTTCACCTTATCATATTTTCCTAAAAATTTTTTAAAAAATATTTTTGAGAGCATTTATGTATATTTAATGTTTATTCAAAATTTGGAAAGTATTTATGTACATATTTAGATATCAAAATTTTTTTTGAAAATTGGTGTCCGGAAATGATATACTCACCTTTGATAATTTTGTTTAATTATTTTTATTTTCAAGTGTCAAAGAGCATACAAAAGGTGTATATCGAGATTAATTTTTAAAAACGGAAATGGCACACCCCTATATTAAATACCCACAACCCCTATAACACAAACTCCAACCAAGAAAAGGAAAATATAAAGAAGCAAATATTCCTCTCTCTTTGTCTATATTTTATTGATTTATCTTAACAATTTTTATTCTTTATAAAATTTAAAATACAGTAAGGTGCAAAAGTTTATGCCGCTACACCTCGCACGCAGAAAAGTCGATTTATCTCAGGAAGAAAAGGGACTTAAATAAAATCGATTATATATTAATTAAATATAGTTCATCCTTTATAATATCCATAAAAAAAATTTTTTTAATAACTACGTTATTCAAAATTTATTCGGTCATAACTTATTTACCTCACATTTTGGGGGAGCAAAAGTTTATGCCGCTTGTAGAAAAAAAATTTTTTTGGTTCCAAAACAAGACGAAAAAAATTACAAATTTTTTTATAAACATTTCCATTGATAATGAATGGACAAAGAGAAAAAACGAAGTCTGTACTTGCATTATTCATTGAGATCCCAAATCTCAAAAATCAACGGGAAATGAGGTTACAGTACTTAAAAAAATATTTAAGCTCCCTAGGGCCTGTATTAAAAATACTTTTTGGGCTCATTAGAAAGCCCATAAAATTTGCTACAAACTACACTTGGTCTCATATGTGTGAAAAATTTCATCTCTGAGATAGGGTCGCATGAATACACAAAGTTGTCAAAATCACCTGAAATACCCTATAAAATGTTTCTTCGGTAATTCATGCCACCCTACCTCCGAGTTTAAATTTTTCAAATATAGGTGACCGACCTTATTTTGTAGTAAATTTTATGGGCTTTCAAATGAGCCTAAAATAAAAATTTAAAAAAATCCATAAGGGGTCGAAAATATTTTTTCAATCACTGTACCCCGATTTTACGCTGATTTTTAAGATTTTGGATCTTGATTAAAAATAACTTATCGAATCCTTTCTTTTTGCTTTTCAATTCAATATCAATGAAAATGTTTATAAAAATTTTTTGAACATTTTTTTGACTTGTTTTAGAACCAAAAAATTTTTTTCCTACAAACGGCATAAACTTTTGCTCCACCAAGATTGGAGGCAGGTAGGTTTTGGCGCCTATAATTTTTGATTAAAACGGTTATGGGAAATTTTTTTAATAAATTTTATAAATAGAAGACCTACTTTTAAATAATATATAATCGATTTTATTTTTGTCCCTTCTTTTCTCGTGATATATCAACTTTTTCTTATGCGAGGTATAGCGGCATAAACTTTTGCACCTTACTGTAAAATGAGCGCAAATATTGAAAATAAAAAATTTAAAAATAATTACAATATTCATTCAACAAAGGATTCTTTATTAAGCAAAAATTCAGAATGGAAGGATTTTAGTGGAATTCGAAATTATTTTATTTTTTTGGTGGTAAGAAATTAAAATATTTTTGAAGGAAAGGAAAAGAAGGATATTGAGAATCAAAAAACTTTTGTGTATATCCTTTACTAATTTTTAAAAGCTTTGTCTTATATCCATTACACCTTACCTCCTCCTGCATAGCTTTATAGGGATTAATTCTTTACACAATCTACATCAAATTTAATAATTTTTTTGTGGTAGAATTTTTTAAATTTTTTATGGTTACACGCAACTAAGAACCTTACTTTGAAGGTTCTTCTAAAAAAAGTTATTTTACTCCAAATAATTTTCTGAATTTCCTTTAATTATTCTATTTTTACATATAAACATTTATAATTAATTAGGTTATTTTAATTCTTCAAAATATTTTGGAAAGTTCACTCAATAATGGAATACTAGACACACTTCAATATATTTATATTAGTTTATGGAATACTTCAATTCAGGCCAAAGACAGTTTTTTGCTTCTGTTATGCTCTAATTTAACAATTTTGAGTGTTTACTTTTTGGAGCTTTTCCTTTGTAAATTTTGATAATTTTATAAAAAATTGAAATTTAAAAGATTTGGGGCTATAATTTAAGAAATTAATCTAAATTAAATGTTGATTATCAATGTCCCGTTAGAAAAATAATTTTGAGCGTCTTGGAAAGTAAATAGACCCAGATTAGAGGCGGGCGCATTGCGTTTTTTCGACAAAAATAACGCAAAAAGACACCTAATCTGGTGGAAAAAGGGAATAAATTTGACTTTAAGGGCCATCAAAAATTCTCAAAATTATCGCCTGCTGTGTCAATTTTTAATTTAAAAATAAATAATATTTGTTTTTACCCAATTGTTTATTGTCTCCCTCCTGCCCCAGATCCTGGTCGAATTCCACAATTATATTTTATTTTTTTATAAAATTTATAAATTTTCTATTTGACTCTTGTCCTCCTACACTAGAGCTAAAAAATCTTTTTTTCTTTTAAAGCAAAGAAATGGATACCGTTTAAATTGGCTATTTTACTTTATTTGGTGGTTTTGGTTATACATTTACTTTTGCCTGTTTTTGTATTATTCAAAACAAAAGTAATTCCAGCTTTAATATTTATTTAATTTAAAAAATAATTTAAGGACAATTTCTTTTTTGTGACTTTTTCGGTGGCCTGTTTAGTTACTGAAGGAATGAAATTATTCTCTTATGCTCACGTTAATTATTGTTGTCGGCACTTGTTATTAGCTAGAGAGAATAAATGTAAAGATTTTAAAAATAAGAAGGGGATAAATGGAA
Source organism: Meloidogyne enterolobii (assembly GCA_963681835.1). Lineage (NCBI taxonomy): Eukaryota > Metazoa > Nematoda > Chromadorea > Rhabditida > Meloidogynidae > Meloidogyne > Meloidogyne enterolobii. The sequence continues at coordinate 814,972 of CAVMJV010000031.1, read as the reverse complement.
GGAGTTCCCCTAAATAATTTTGATTGATTATTTCGAAGATTTCGATAAATTTAGACATAAAGTAATGACTAGGTTTGGTAATGGATACGAATAGGATAAAAAAATGCCTGCGGTATCCGCCATAAATATCCGGATACGGATACCAAAATCCATGTCCATTATCAAGTCTGGTAATAACGATTCTTAATGAGCGTTTTCTCGAAATGATTTTTAATTAAATTATCAGCCATTAAAAATATAGGTGATGATAAGCTACTAGCTGAAGAAGATATTCAAGATGACTGTATAAAGGAGGAATTACCTGAAAAAGAAGAAGAAAATGTTAACGAAAATATTTGTAACAACGAAAACAAAGAAATTAAAGAAGACGAATCTCCACAGGACAACAATGCTGTCACTAACCAAACTCCGATAGACAACAAATTATCACCATTTATTTTGAAAATTTCAGAAGAACATTTAAAATTATATCCACAGAATTTAACTATCAAAAATTTGTATTATTTCATTATGGCGCCAACTCTTTGTTATGAATTGGAATATCCAGTTATTCCAAAGAGGCGGTGGTCTTTAATTCTTAATCATTTAATTGAGGTAAAGTTTGAAACTGTGCACAGTAATGATTCTCGAGACATATGGGTTTTAATTTTGAAGTGTTTAAACATTCTTATAAATCAGCCTAAACAAAAAAGAGATATGTATTTATGTTTATTGCCAGATAGTCCTTCAGTTAAATGTCCTCCTTCCCTTTCTGAAACTATACCATCAACTAATTGATGGTAAACCTTTGAATAGATGTGAAACACTATTTTTCCCATAATACCATGTGGAAGCAATTATTTGTTGGTTAAAACTTGCTAACTTTTAGGGGCATAAACAAACATTACTAATTCTAAATAATAATATCTAATTTACTTCATAGTTTATTTCACTTGTTTACGTCATGATTGCTTTACATAAGTATTCTAATCCAATATTGGAAAAAATGGAAAAACAGAATCAATTTTTAACACTTATTCAATTATGTATTCCAACGGCTGTTATTTATTTGATTGGATTTTATATTTATTTCCATGCATATTTGAATTTTCTTGGTGAAGTAATGAAATTCTCTGACAGGGAATTTTATGGGTAATTTTTGTTTAGTTGTATGGAATTCTTTTCCAAAATTTGTTTGTCGATAAGTAAACTATAACCGTTCATTATTCGGAACTTATGTAGTTTGGGTACACACCCCATTAATTCGCAAGCTCAAATGGACAAAGTAACCATATTGAGGTCGGCAAAACTCTTGGGCATAATTCCTTGCATCATGCGTTGTTATCCAGCACGCGTCTCACAAGAGTCGAGAGCTGCTTTGTTTAGTACACAGTAATATAGGCTCATCGTTAGTTCGCGAATAAATGGGTTGATTAGTTAATTCGCCTAATAAATGAGGGTCATCTCGCGAATAAATGGGGGTGTGTACCCAAACTGCATAAGTTCCCATTATTCAATTGTTTGGGAAATATATCAAGCAGTCATTTTTCTTCATTCTAGATATAAATAAAAGTAATCGCTTTAGTAGCTCAGTCCTAGGAATATGGAATTACCTTTTCTTACCTTTTCTTATTATTTTTACTCTTTTCAATTCAATTTTCAGTCCCGTATGGAATTCTAATTCAATATTAGATTATTGGAGAAATTGGAATAAAAGATTTACTCAATGGTGTAAAAGGCATCTTTACATACCTTTAATTAAATTAGGCTGGACTAAATTTTGGGCACAAGAAGTAGTCTTTGTACTTTCTGATTTGTTTCATGCTTATGCAGTTAAGTGATTAGTTTTTGTTTGTTTGACATTTATAATTTTCAGTATTATTTTGCATTCAAAAAAGTTCTTATTGGAGGAATGATGACACAACCATTATTTGGAAGGTTATTAGAGCGAATTATTGGGGTATTTAATGTTTTTAGAAATTTTTAAAAAGAATATTTTTTTAATTTAAGCATGGACGTTGTGGAAATTTCCTTTTCTGGTTTTATATTATTTTCACACATGCAGGAGCGAGTATTTTTCTATATGAACATCTAAAAAATAAACTGTCATAAATGAAAATAAGAATTAAATAAATTTGGCATTTGGGGAAGAATACAAAGGGGGGTTACACAGGAGGTGGACTCTCAATTAAAAAAATGTCCTAAAATGTTACGGTGTATTGTTCGGGACCAGACATATGTCATTCGATTCGTCTCGGCGAGTTGAGTCGAATCGTAGCACTCACTACTTTAGGAAATGATTCTTGGATGAGTTATTGGTCCCAAAAATTGGAAAACCTCAATTTTGGTTTAAACATTTAACAAAGTTATGAGTTTAAACAAAGTTACGCGATTTAAACAAAGTTATGAGTGTTTGTTTTAGCTCCTTACCTATGGTTAGACAAATCGAATGACATTTGTCACGTCCCGAATATTTCCTTACCACACAATTGCTGAAAATTCCCATTTTTTAATTTCGAAAATCGGGAGTTCCAAGTCATTTCCAATTCCCGATTTTCAGAAATTAGAACATCAGAATATCCTCCATAAATATGTACATATTTATAATCCAATACACATTTTGTCCCCATTTTTAAATTTTTAAAATAAATTTTTGGAATTTTACGAATTGAAGAGATTTTTGTTTTTTAAATTTATTTTCTTTAATCATAAATAAATAAATATTTGTATGTGTTGTTTTATTTTAAAAAGAATTCTAATATTAAAATACAAATATGTATGAGTCATTTTGTTCTCATTCTTCCTTTTTATTTTTTATTACAAATTTTTATATCGATGTAAAAAAAGTCTATAAAGATTTGTTTTTTTTTAATTTTTGTAAAATTTTTAAGATTTTCTATTTTACCTTTTCTTGCTCCCGATTTTTATTTTTTAAAATAATTTTTAAAAATTAATTTTTTAGAAAACAAAATTTTTTTATTTAAATTTCTATATAAAAATGGCAGCCCGGAAGACAGTTACACGTAGAGCTAGACCCCAAAGGGCAACTAGTAATGTTTTTGCAATGTTTGACCAGGCACAAATTCAGGTTTATTTTTTGGAATTTTAAAGTAATTAAACAAAAATTTTTTGAAGGAATTTAAAGAAGCTTTTAATATGATTGACCAAAATCACGATAATTTTATTGATGAGCATGATTTGAAGGATATGTTTGCCTCTTTGGGGAAGGATGTTAGCGATAAATTTATTGAAGAAATGATTAATGAGGCTTCGGGAACGATTAATTTTACTATGTTTTTGACTCTTTTTGGAGAGAAATTGACTGGGACAGATCCAGAAGAGGTTTTTTTGTTAAATTATTTTTTTAATTAGACATGAAATAGATAAGGATTGTGAGGGGTTTTATTTAGGAAAATTGAATTTTGGAATTAAAATTTTTATCGGGTTTAAATACTTGTATAATAGAAAAGCAACACAGTTCCCAAGAGAATCTAATTTCTAAGCCTAGTCCAAATGTTGCTTTCATAAGCCAGTCCCAGTAATATTTAAGAAGATTGGTCCCTAGTAAAAGTGCTCTTGTGTATTTTTAGAATGTCAGTAGGTAATTGAATGTGCTGAGTTTGGGTTTAGAAAGTTTAATTCGAATCCCAGACCCGACCAATCCCTAATTCTTATATAAATTCCTAGCTGGTCTATAATTTTTGTTTCCAAAATTTCCATGATTGTAAGTGGTGAAAATTTCTCTAAAATATTTTTTCTATTAACTTTCCATCTTCATAGAGGAACAACCATCAATCCTTCTCTGAATTTTCTTTTTTCTAACAATTTGCTTAATTCTTTTACCATTTTTCCAATTTTGTAACCAAAAACTTTTTCTTATCTTTTTTTTATTTAAAGGTTATAAAAAATGCTTTTCAATGCTTTGACGAAGACAATAGCGGGACTATTTCTGAAGAAAGACTTCGAGAATTGTTAACTACAATGGGGGATCGATATACGGATGAACAGGTTTTTTTTTGTTTGGAAAGATTTTTTTGGAAAATAAATTTTTAGGTTGATGAACTTTTTCGTGATGCTCCAATCAAGAATGGACGTTTTGATTATATGGAATTTACTCGAATGTTGAAACATGGAACTAAAGAGAAGGATGAAGAAAAGGCTAAATAAATCGACGAAATGTTTAAATAAATAAATAAAAAGGTTTTTCTTTTTTAAATCATTCCCTCGTTTTGTTAAAGGCACAAATGGAAAATTTGAAAATTATTTTGAAATTCTTTAAATCGGTATTTGTTGTAGGAATCAAATAAATTGGGCTAAATCTCCCTTGGAGGGTTTTTGTGGAAATTATTTCTGAAGAATATTTAAGTCTAACGAAATATTTTAGACATACATATTTCAATTTATTCCAATATAAATTATTTTTTTAAAAGTATAATTTATTCCTGTTAATATACAAGAAAATGTGCCTAAATAATTAAAATGCAATTCCTTGCTCTCTTATTATAAATTAAATTTTGAAACAAAAATATGTTGAAAAGCAATTTATTTCTTTTAAATAATTTTGGTAAAATAAATTTTTTGATCATTTTTGTAATTAGGTAAAGGTGGGGGAGGAGGGGGTGGAGAAGGGATTGAATTAAATAAAGGGTTTTGTGTTAAAATAATATTTTTATTTAAATTATTTTCTTCTTTATTAATTAATAAACAATTTTTTAACAATCCATTTCTTTCAAAAAGTTTAAAATTTGAACCAAAATTTAGAATTGGAGGGGATTTGGAATATCCACATTTAATGTAGAAATTAGCTTTGTCTGTTGTAGAAAGAAAAATCTGAAAGAAAAAAAAATTATTTTAATTTTAGTTGGGGGAGGTTTCAGTGAAGTTTCTAATGGAAAATATAATTTCTAAATTATCAAGGTCCATTTAAAAAAACATTCCTATAAATTTGAAGATAGATTTATAAGATAATTGATCTGTTGTGTAATGGGAAATTTTATATGTCCTACCAAAGTGTTAGAGGTGCTACATATCCCATTAATATAAACTACACATATTTATTACATATTATTTTCAATAATTTTTCCCTCAAAACTTTCAAAAAAAACCTCTTTAAATCCAAATTCTTTTGCACACATCTCTATCCCTTCCATCAAAATTCTTCCAAATCCTTTTCCTCTTAAATTCTTCCAAATAACCACAGATTCAATCCAACACCCGTTTTCATTTTGAGGTAAAGGACATAAACGGGCATGTCCAATTAATTTATTTTCTTTTTCGAGTAAAATAATTGATAATGGAGGCTTTTTAATTATTAAATAATTTTTAAAAAAAGAGAAAGATATACTTTATTATTTAATGTTTTTTGAATACTAATCCTTCGAATGTTAATACTTTTAGGCCATTCCTGAATTATTTGAGAGTAATTTTAATTAAATATTAAAAAGGGTATTTTTACTGGATTTTCTTTGTAAAAGTATAAATTTTAATTTCCAAATTTCCTATTACAGAGAATACATAAATATACCGTGTTTACTCGATTAAATCCCCCTTGCTACGGAATAGTTGAAACATTAATCCCCTTCTCCCAAATACCCTAAAACACGTTCAAATCTTAAAACTCGAATAACTCCTCTCCCTTGAATAATTCCCCAGGGGAATTAATCGAGTAAATACGGTATGAAAAAATAATACATAAATGGGTTGAACTCTTTTCACAATAATTCCTTTTCATCTCAAATAAAATCTTTCAAAAGCATATTTTTTCTATCAACTACTAGGCAAATTAATAACCCCTCCCCCTCTCCAAAATTTAATTTTACATTTTTAACGGACCTCATTAAGTAATTCAATACATTCTTCAATAAATTCAGGCATATCAATTAGAGGCACCAACTGCATATTTTCTAATTTAATTTTCATTGTCTTTTCTCTATTACATAATTAAAATAATTTATTTTTAAAATTTTTATTTTAAAATAAAAAAATAAATTGAAAAATTTTAAGTACAAATTCTTTGAAATATTTTATTTTTAAAAATGAGAAAAATGAGGCGTTTTAACTGCATGCACCTTTTAATAAAAAATTAAATGAAGGTAATCGTGGGAGTGCCGGAAAATTGGGCTCTGGAAAATTGGGCTCCAAGATTTTTCGGAAAATTGGGCTCCAACTTTTCGGAAAATTGGGCTCCAGCGGAAATTTGGGCTCTACGTGAAAAAAACGGAAAATTGGGCTCCAATTTTTTAGGCGCGGGGTATTGTGGGCGTCAGAGTGAATTTTTGGATTTAACGAAAAATGACACAAAATCAAACAACGTAAACCTATGGGCGTCGGCGAGGCGCTTGTGCAAAATCCCGCGCTTCGCGCGGGATTTTGCGGCACGCGCCTCGCGGGAGTCAACGGTCGCTGGGCTCTACAACAGTAACATAAACCTATTCCTTTTTATGATTTTCAGCTTTGAAATGCCGACCTACCCACTAAGTATCAGCACTCCAAAGAATTTTGTGATATTTTTCCAATAAATCCAAAAATTCACTCTGACGCCCACAATTCCCCGCGCCTAAAAAATTGGAGCCCAATTTTCCGTTTTTTTCACGTAGAGCCCAAATTTCCGCTGGAGCCCAATTTTCCGAAAAGTTGGAGCCCAATTTTCCGAAAAATCTTGGAGCCCAATTTTCCAGAGCCCAATTTTCCGGACACCAATCGTGGTGGTGAAAAGACAACAATTGTTGCGCCCTTTTGGATATAAATGTTTGTATGTATCTAATCTTGTCTCTCTCTTTCTTTATTAAACAAATGAAACATTATTTGAAGTTTTAATGTTTTGTTTTTTTTTAAATTTTTAGAAATTTATTTTCCAAAAATTCAAAAATCACAAAATAACCAGAATTTGGGGACAATAAAAGAAAACAAAAAAGAGAGACAAAATCTGGTAGAAACAAATTTTTCGAGTCTAAAATTGTTGAGATAAGGGATTAAAAAGAGATAATTGTAGATAAATTTTTGGCCAAAAATGAAAATCGTTGAATAAAAATAGGGTCCCCAATCCCAGTTTAAAATTAAGTTGAAAAGCACGGTGAAAATGTGGGAGATTCTATATAAAATTAAAATATTTAATAGGTTATTTGAGTCTTGTTTATTTGAATCTCTTAAAAAGACATGCTTACAAAAATATTTAAAAGACTCAAATAATCTCTCATATAAATTTAAGCGATTGGCCAATTCAATTTTTGTTAAAATTTAATCTCTTTAAAAATTATCCGAATTGTCCACCACCATTTGAGTTGTTATTCCCTCCTCCTTGCCCTCCAGAGCTCTGTTGCTGTTGTTGTTGCTGGGAAAGTTGTTGATTATATTGTTCAAGAAAATAATGAGGCTGGTACATTCCTAGAGGATTAACCTAAAAATTATAAAAAAATTTTTAATCAAGTTATAAGGCAGGGAATTTTAATATTCGGGCTAAATCGGGAGACGGATTGAAAGACTAAAAAAACTTTCAAAAAAACTCTAACCGGATTCTCAGTAATATTCGGAAAGGCAGGCTGGCAAAGCGAGTTGTAGTAGAGATCAAGCATTTGCACAGGCGTTCTATTTCCACCTGCACTAGAATTAGCTATAGAACCTCCAGACTGGGAAATACCCCCTAAAATAGAAGCAGAAGTAGCAGCCACTCGTTGAGGAAATCCTTGTGGAAGAAAAGCTTGGGGAAAAGTTCCTGCAGGGGCTAAAATAGATCCGGGCATTGAAGAATTTGGAGCGGAGACATTTGGCTGACCAAAATGGCCTGTATTTCCAACACGTTGTAATACTTGTGCCATTTGAGATGCAAGTGGAGCTTAAAAATAAAAAAATGATTTTTCGAGAAGTGTGTTGTCCTTTGAAAAGATTATAAAAATCATCTCAATCACAGGTCTTAAAATACAGCTTAAGCAGTCCCCTTTACAAGGGTCAACCAGATTAAAAAAATGTACACTACAATGTTTTCGTGTTATTGTAGAGACTGTATTTGGGAAGGAAACACCAAAAAATGGATTTCCCAATCTAGCTCAAAAAATATAAAAAACAAACATTGAAAAGGTGAAAATACTTGATTTTGTGTAATTGCTAAAACAAAAAAGAATTTTTAAAAATAATTTTGTTAATTTATTTTTACGTTGTGGAGCAATAAGATTAGCAGCTCCCCTATTAGGTGTTGTGCTACGAGAAGCTTCAGGTGTTGCTGTACATGATTTTAAAGAGGAAGAATCAGCCAAAGATTGTTGTTGAATTCCGCCCTTTACAGAACCGTCTATCGCTTTTTTGGGTCCTTTCTTTTTTGAGGGGGCATATTGAAATTCTGGGTGTTCTTGAAGGACCTTAAAATTAAAAGGAAACATTTTAATCAAAATTAAATATTTTTAAAATATTAATGGGGGCCTTGTAGTCTGAAAAAAAAATATTCTATTCATGGAATTCTCTGTGTAGATAAAAAAATTTGAGATTTTTCTAACTGAAAAACAATCAAACAAAAGAGGTCCAGAGTCACCATTACCAGGTAACCAAACCATTCCAAAGCTCTAACCCCCTTAAAAATTTTCTTTCCCTACCTGTTTGTGTTCCTCCGAATGTTTTTTTGCTTCCTCAAAGAAAGGTTTCTTCTCTTTATCGGTCATTTTCTTCCATCTTTCTCCCATCTGAATCTGACATTTTTTAATTTTTTATACAACACAAACACAAATACACACATTTAAAAATAAAAACAAAAAACTTACCGCTTTGCTAACTTCATTCATTTTCATTTTTGGATCATCTGCCAAAATTCTTTTTCTTTCCTGTCTTGTCCAAATCATATAAGCATTTAATGGACGTTTAATAAATTTATTTTTGGACGTTCCTCCACCCAAAGCGTCATTTTGAGGATGTAATTCTATATTGGCAGAGATATTTGCTAATGAAGAGTGAGATCGCATAGAAGAAAATTCAGCTGGATCATCTCTACAAAATTTTACAGAATTTTAATTAAAAATAATTTTTTGGCTGTGCGCCAAAACTTTTTCAAGAACAAAAAATGCAAAACGCCAAAGTTGACGTTTTTTGTACGTTATAAAAAGCTTTTGGCGCACATCCAAGCAAAAACATTCTCCAAATTTTTAAACAAAAATTCACAAATTCTTTTTAAATGTACAGTATATAAATATAAAATTCAAATAAAAAATTTACGAAGAAAGATCGTCATTTCGATGTGGCGAGTGATTATTGTGTTCGCGTGTAGATGCCCTCGATTGGTTATCAATATCTCTCATTGAAGAAGGAGATGCCTGAATTATTTTAATTTGCCAATAATTATCTCGATCAATTTTTTTGACCTTCTAATTTAATTTTTACTTAATTTAATTTATCAAAAAATCACTGGAATTAGAAATTTATTCGTTTCCTTTCCAGACTTTAATGGAAGTAGTCAGTTTGATGACCAAAACTACTCTCTTTTAGACTTCAGGGGGAGGGGAGGGGGGTTACTGATTTTGTTACAAATTATTTAATTTCAACTCACACTTTCATCGCATTGTGAATCGTTGCAAGGACTTGTAACATTATTTTCTGGAGAAAGCATTTTTCATAAAAAAAGTTTTTTTATTGTAAAAAAGTTTAATAAGCACCAATATTGAGCTATTTAAATTTAGCACCTTAAATTACAAAATTTTATTATTGTGGCTATTTAATAGTTAAAAATATAAAAAAAGCTTTTCTTTTCTTTAAAAGAAGTGGCAAAAAAAGAAATGAAAGAAAAGAAGATGGCAAAAAGAGGACGACCTGCAATGGACTGATGAAAAAGAAGAAGTAGTTGTGTTTAGTATAAAAAGAAAAGGGATAAACTGAAAAATAAAGAAAAGCAAAGGGAAGTTTAGAAAAAGAAGGCAAAGGGCGACGACCGGGGGCGGATGACGGCCATTTGACAAGACGATGGTAAAATAAGAAAAAAAAAGAAATAAGCAAAGGGAAGAATGAAAAAAGAGTAGAAAATGTTAGTATCGATTTTGACGGGGCTGGCGGAGTAAATGGGGAAGAGGCAAAAGAAGTAAAAAGAATTTGAAAAGGAATTGGATTTTTGGGCGCGAGTATATTGGGGCGCAAGTCTTAAAATTGCGACCCCTGTTTATCTGAATATCTACATAATCGTCAGTGATTCCAAATGATTCATAATTTCTAAAATTATGTATGGTTTTTAGTATCTTTTCGAAATCCAAGAAACGGCATCTGTAAAAAATATACCGTATACTTTTTATTAAGGGCACATCCAAACATCCTCTGCGCCCAAACAACCTTCACCAAAAAAAAGCATTTGAAAAGGAAGCAGTCAACGAATATATAAAAGAAGAAATAAATAAAGAGAGAGGGTATTTCTGACGACCAGCCTTTCTCTTCTTTCATAGAAGAGAGGATGATGGAAGGGGCGAGGGAAAAGAGTGCTCTCCCACTGTTTTGTGTGCAAAAGAGATGTGAAGGATGAATGGCTGTAACTGAGAGAAAAGAAGAAAGAGGGGGGGGACTGTAGTAAAAAAGAAATGTGAAAAAAGGACGGGGTCAGATGCGGAAGAAAAATAAGAAAGAAGATTGGAAAATGGGAAAGAAGAAAATAAAAATAAGGGGGGAAGGGGTAGCAAAAAGAAGAGAGAAAATCTAGGAATTTAGAAAAAAAACAAATGAGAGGGACGAAAATATTTTTTTAAAAATGTCAAGAAATTGGTTGAAATTAAGAGATTCTTAATTCGAATCTTAAATTTGATGTTTTTGGATCGGTCCTGAACCTTTAACTTAACTCTCTTCCAACCCTGTTCAATCTCATCATAATTTCCAATTACTCGTTTAAATCGCTGGGAGCAACATCAACGTAGATAAAGTATACCTACAGATAAATTTTAACTGGATCTCATTGAGCTGTGGGGGCGAGTTTATATGGCAAATCATATTTACATAATTAATGGGATTCACGAAGTGTGAGATCATCTAAGATGATTTGTGTTTTGGATATTTATTCATTTGGCTAGCTGTCTGTAAAACGCCGACATAAAAATTTAAATAATGTAAAAAATTATTTTATTCAAAATTAAATTAGAGAAGTGTCCCCATAAAAATGAGTCATCATATTCTTGTAACATGCCATCTATCTTCTTTTTTAACTCGAAATCTCTCTTTTGTTTTTATCTGCAATTCATCTTTATTTTGCCTCTTCAATTCTTCCCTTTTTAATTTTACCGGTTCATCTATCTTTTTTCTATAGTAGATGAAGTGAATAATTGTTGTGAGGAAAATTTAAAAGGAATAAGGATTTTTGTGTACGTGTAGCGAAAAATATTTAAATTGTGAATTATTTAAAGTCGTAAATTTGTCATAAATTCTCTAAAAGAATTTAAGAATTTTTGGTTAGTAAATATCTTTGGCAAAGGTTTTTCAACATTAAAAACACTAATTTCAAAAATTTATTAAAAAGAATACATAAGGGATATGCATTCTCAAAAAATTTCCATCAATTTTTGTAAATTATTCATACACCCCCAGCAGACGTTCCCGTTCCCCTTCCTCCCATATACAAATTGAAGAAGAGGATATATAAATTCTCTGCTGGTCACTCACTCGCGCTCGATATATCCCCCCCCCCCCTTTCCTCGTTTTTTCTTCAATTTCTCCCATCATTTCTCTAGGTCGCGTCCATAACCTCCTTCCCCCCCCCCCTCCTTCACCATCCTTCGTCCATATAATACTTCGGTGATGGCGTCCCCCCATGTTTTCCCTTCTTTTTTCTCTTCCAATTTTCCAACCTCCTCCTCCTCCCCTAACTACTCCTCATCTTTCTACTTTTCCCCTTTTTATTTGTTTGGCCATTTTCCGAGCAAAAGCGTGCTTTAAACCCAAAACTCATTTATTTTTCCCCTTACAGCAACATTTACATTATTTCCATGTTTTCACTTTTTTCTTTTATTCTGATCGGCCAATTAATTTTTGTCGTTAATTCTAACCAATTGAGGCATTCATTGGCCAATAAACAATTTATTGACCAATTAACTGAAGGATCCTATGAGGTAATTTAAATTGGAAAATCTAAAAAGGAGGGAGAGGACAATTATATTTTTTTAGTTTGTTAAGTAAACCCACAAGATCATCCTCTGAATTAATAAAAAAATAGGTACATGAGAAATTTTAATGGATAAAATGTTTTTTCTAAATTTAAATCGGTCATAAGAAATGTTTGATACCTTCTAGGGTTTGTTATTACATAAAAACTACTACAAATTAATTAAAAATTCAATTCTCCCCCAGATTATTCACCCCTTTCAATTGCGCGAAAAATCAAGAGAAAGAATGGGAATCGATACAAGAGAACATTTTTTAAACACAACACCAATTCAACATTTTCGACAAGTTAGCTTTGTTTTGAGGAGCAGTGTTTTACTTAATCAAAGATTGAGAATAGCTTTAAATTTAAATGAACATTTGTTGGGTGGAGGGGAAAATAAAAATGAGGTGTTTTTTGAATTGAAGTATAAGTATTTGGTAATATTTTAGGCACAGTTAATTGATAAAACAGTAATACAATCTGAACAAGGTATGGAAGTGATTAGGCTTTCGGATGTTGAGAATTGTTTTTACCAGGTGTTTTTAATTTACAAAGTTTTGATGTAAAGCGGGGAGGGAGCTTGTGTAAAACTGACTTTTTTCTGAATTTTTTTACTAACCTTAAATGGATTTAAAAACTTTCATCTTTTATTAAAAACTTTATCCCCGAACATTTCCATTAACATGATCGATATATTTACATATTTTCTCTTATGTATTTCACTCAAACAATTTTTCTCTTTTTTAAAGGGCACAGTTATTGGAGAGCCAGGGTCAATGGTCACTCTGTCAACTTGTGACGGCCTTTGGGGATTGCTAGCATTTGCAAATGGAAGTGCTTTGGGAATTTGGCCGTTAGAAGGGGGAGATAAAGGGAAAAGACATCCTCATGTACTCTTTCGAGTTTTTGGGAATGGAACAGAATGTGGAAGGGATAGTAATGATATTGAAGGACAACAACAAGAAAAATTTATCAAAAGAAGACGAAAAAGGACAAAAAAATTTAGAGGGAAGAGGAGAAGTGGAGGAGAAGAAAATTTGAGACGTTTAAGGCAACAAAGATTATTTTTGGATATTGCTTTGCTTGTTAATAAAGAAATGGTAAGGGAGGGGGGGGGGAGGGAATAAATTTGGAATTGAATGGAAATGTGGGAAGAATGAAGTGGGGGGATTTTCTGTGATAAGAAAAAAATATCAAAGAATTTCAATCATTTTTAATTACACAAAACTAAAATTTAAATAAATAATCCCTCTTTATTTACAGCAATATTTATTCAATATTGGCCAACCAAAATTATTAGAATATTCATTAAATGCTTTAAATATTGCTGATTTAATATTTAAAAAAGGATTAAATATTAGAATTTCTTTAAATTATTTTTCTTTAATTGAGAATTTAAATAAAAATAATTCCAATCAATTACTCGATGATTTACTTGATTTTACAATTAATAAATTATATAAAGAAGAGAAAGATGTAACAATATATTTAACTAATTTAAATAAACAACAACAAAATAATGCTTTAAATGTAGATAATAGTGTTTGTAGTGGGAGGGCTGTTGGCTTTACTCAGGTAAAGTTTTATCAGGATATAACAACATCTCATTGGTCTATGATACTTTCCTTTGCACGTCGATTTAGTCCATTCTCAATGATATATCGAGATTTTACTTTATTTGCAAGACTAAGGAAACCTTCAAATAATTAATTTGAATCTAATTGAATCTCATTTTGTTTATTGACAGCTACAAAAATTTTTTTATCTAGATATAGGTGGGGGTGGCAAAAAGGATTTTTTCCTTTTTTTTAACCAGAAAAAAATTTTGTTTTTAAATTATTAAAAACACATTTTTCTATTAAATTATTTTAATTTTTCTTTAGATATTTAATTTATATGGACCACAAACAGCAGCATTATCATTTGCTCATTCTTTGGGTCATATACTTGGTTTAGAACATGATTTGGCTGAATGTGGTTGTGATATGGAAGAGTGTATTATGAGTGGTAGTAAGGGGTAAATTTGTGTCAAAAAATATTTTTTTTAATTTTAAAAAATTTTTCAGTCAATTTGACCATTTTCCTTGGCATTTTTCTGCTTGTTCTTCAGCAAGACTTGAAAGAAAACGTTCTGCTGATCCAAAAATGGAATGTCTTTTAAAATCTAGTAATTTATTTTCACAATTTTCTCCGTCTTTTCTTTGTGGAAATGGACAAGTAGATCAAGGAGAGGAGTGTGATTGTGGAAGGCGGGATCAATGTACTGACCCTTGTTGTGATCCTTTTACTTGTAGACTGCGGCCACACGCCAATTGTGCTGGTAAATAAATAAATAAATAAATTATTCTCTTAAATTCTCATAAAGCTGTTTTTAGTTGAAATTTATTTTTTTATTTTCTGACAATTTAATTAGATTCTTTTAAGTTTCATTTTATTTTTAAAATCTGCAAATGAACCTTAAGAAAATAAGAATCCATTACTGTGGGTATTAAAAAAGATTTTTTTTTGTAATTTACTCAAAAATAGTTAACGCTTGGTTGACAAAAACGTAAAATTCTTTTTTTTATTTTTTACACGCAAAATTGGTTAATTTTTATATTTCTTTGTCAATTTAAATTCGAGTATTTTAACTTAAAAAATAATTTTAAATTCAATTAACTAAAGAATGAGGGATTTTCTTCTTTAAATTTAGCACATGAGGAATGTTGCCATCGTTGTCATGTTCGTCCATCCGGACATTTATGTCGACCAACCCGTTCAATTTGTGATGTAGCGGAAAGATGTGATGGAAAAAGTGGTGAATGCCCGCCTGATAGTCATTTACTCGATGGGACACATTGTGGATTGGGAAATAATGGGCAATGTTGGCAGGGGGATTGTGTGGATAGTGATGAACAATGTAGAGAGATTTGGGGAAAAGGTACTATTTGTTATGGGCTAGTTAAACTTCATTTTTAGATACCCTCTTTAGAGCTGAAAAATAAGGAGTAAATAGAGGAATATTTTAAATTGGGGATATCTAAAAATGAGGGTTAATTTTATAACTAGACTATAAAGTGTCTACCAATCTCTAACATTTTTTAATTTTTTCAGGCTCTCGAGTAGCAGAATCACTTTGTTTTAGTAAAAACGGACATGCTTTAGAATATGGGAATTGTGGGCGTGATACCGAGGGAAAGTTTGTAGAGTGTGCACCCGAAAACGAGAGGTGTGGATTGCTTCAATGCCATGAAGGATCAGCAAGTCCAACAATACCTAACGCTACAGCTTTTGCTTTCCAATTTGTACAAGAAGAACGTCAAGTTCAGTGCAAGTAAAATTTTTTGATTAAGTGAAAGTTTTAAGGATTTGAAGTATTGGCAACTAAGAAAATATTCAAATTCATTAGGGTCGTCACAAATTCTCCTCTTGGCTTTGTTAAAGATGGAACTTCCTGCGGTGAAGGACGTGTTTGCATTAGAACTGTTTGCCTTCCACTTGCTCAAGTCTCTCCATCTGTCAAGTGCCCAAGCAGTGGTTCTAATATTTCTCAATGTTCTGGACATGGGGTAAAAATTATTATTGAAAATTTTATTTAAATCTATTCTAGTTAGGGATCCATAAATTGAGTTAAATTAAGGACTTATAAAATTCTCCCTCCATTTAATTCTTACTGCTAGGTAATAGGAGTCTTATTTTTTTTGGCCTCAATTTCCAGTTCCAACAATACCATGGGGTAAAAATTATTATTGAAAATTTTATTTAAATTTTCAATTATTGAAAATTTTTTTTTTTATTATTGAAAAAGTGTTAGTGATGGAAAAGTTCTAGTTAGGGATCCATAAATTGAGTTAAATTAAGGACTTATTATTATTGAAAATTTTATTTAAATCTATTCAAATTCATTAGGGTCGTCAAATAAAAGTTCTGGGATTTCCTTCAGGAATGTCACATTCTTTCAGAACTCTTAATTAGAGCCCGGCTCGATACGATTTTTTATCGATAATTATCGATATTTTTCGATATTTTTTTCGATATTTATCGAAAAAATATCGACCGACAAAATTTTGACTTTTTCGATATTTTTCGGTATTCGATATTTTTTCGATATTTATCGAAAAATATCGACCGACAAAATTTAAAAATCGAAACAATCGACCGACCAAATTTCAAAAAATCGAAAAAAATATCGAACGTCATTTCTGACAAAAATTTCGATTTTTGGCACCAAAAAGGATGCATTTTTGCTTATTGCCCATCGGAAATTCAAAAAATTTTCGCCTGCGGCGCAAGAAAAGGAGAAAGGTTTCTTCTATATTCACGATTTAGTTTGCCAAAGCGATATGAGAGTGAGATAATATGTATATGGTAACACTGATATACACTGATATGAATTAAGAAAGATGTCGGTAGATTAAGGGATATTTCAGTGGGTTAAGAGTAACTTGTTGGGATATCTGAAGATTTGGTGGGATATTTGAGATATCCAAGGATTATGACGGATATTGTGGATATCCGGGGTAATCGACTATTTGTATAACTTATAGAGGATTAAGTGGTAAAAATGGATCTCGAGGGATCAAGACGGAACTTTGGGAGAGATGAATATCAAAACGGATATCAAATGCCAAGATTTTTTATCCTCTGATATCTTTTTATCCGCCGATATCCCTCTTAATCCACAAATCCCTTGATATCCCTCCTGATCTCACAAATCCACAATACAGTCTTAATACCTCTCAATCTCTTGATACACACTCAATCCTTCAATATCACCCTTAATTGTTTAAAATTCCATTATCCCTAGTTAAAATCCACTTATATCCCCTTGATTCTTCGATATCAAATACAAATCCATTGATATTACATTTAATCCGAACAAATTCACCAATATCCATTTAATCAATCTTAATCTCATTAAACTATTAGGTCTATTCTGTTTTTCATTGGTTATAGAAAAATTTTTGAAAAATCGAAAAATATCGAGACTTTTTTATCGATATTTTTCGATTTCGATGTTTTTCGATATTTATCGAAAAAATATCGACCGAGAAAATTTTGGTTTTTTCGATATTTTTCGGTATTCGGTATTTTTCGATATTTATCGAAAAAATATCGACCGAGCCCTCCGTCCGGGCTCTACTCTTAATCTATTGTCCAAACCTACATACTTTTTTATTTAAGGACTGTACAAGTGCAGGACAATGTTTGTGTTTTGATGGATGGACAGGGAAAGCATGTGATCTTCGTACACCAACTCGCCGAACAGATAATCATCATTCCCCTTCATTAGAATTTTCTTCTCTTCGTGATATTTCAACTCGTTTTGTTGGTGTTAGTGATGGAAAAGTTATTTTAGAGACAACGACTTTATTAATTATTCTTTTATTTGTTGGATTACTTTTATTATTATTTCTATTATTTCTTTTGCTTTTTTATCGGAGAAGTTCGGCTGATGCATTTCAACATGCAAATATACAATTTAAACAAGCAACAACTACAACTGCGGATGAAGAGGAAAGCAAAAATGAAAATGAGAGAAATAATGCTAGAACTATAAAATTTGGACAAATGCCAAGTTGGAGGGAAGAAAAACGTACAAGAAAAACAAACAAAAGAGTTTATGATGCTCTCCAAAGAATTACTGAGGCGAATGAGGTAAAAGTGGAAAGGGAGTTTTGGAAAATGATTTTAAGAGGGTAAACGGCTTAGGAAATTAAAATTTGTGAAACTCTGAAAAACTTTAATTATTTGTTGGGAATCTACAGGCTATAAATCCCATAACCATACTTATAGTTGAAAAAAGGTTAATAAAAGACTTGTAAAAGATACAAGTAAGACAATTTGCCCAGTAAAGGCTATCTAAACAATACAAAAATTCACTCCAAATTTATTACGAACAATACATATTTACACAAGAAAATAGGGACAATAAGAATCACACAAGAAAACAGGGAGAAATTACATATAGATATACAATTATGAAGGGAGAAATGTTTTTCCTATTATCATCACACTTTGGCTTCATCATCTTCCATCAACCGCTTACATGTTGTACTCGATTGGAAGGTTCTTGCGGCGCACCATACCGTCACCCTGGAACCACTCGCGGCGGAATTGCTTGGCTGCTCCTTCCGGGGTGTTGGTCCATTCGACGGTGACACGGTCGTTGTTGGTCGCTTCCGCAGCCGGATCGAAGGCGTCGCAAGAGATGGCGATGTTGATGGCCTCCTTCGGGTCGAGCACACCGTTGGGCGGGTCCATGTTCAGACGGCGAGGGTTGGTCGTCTTGAAGGCGAAGCCGATACGATGCCCACCAGAGTTGATGATCTGTAATAGTGAAAAGGAAAATATTTATTAGTGGTTAGATTAACAAAAAAGCTGGAAACTTCACCTTCATGTAGTAGGTGTGCTTGTCGTCAAACGGCGCGTTGAAGATGACCTTCACAGCAGGAAGCGTTGTGATGTCGCCGGGTGGAACAGAAGCCATTGTTGAGAACGGTTTGTTGTCGTTGTTTGTGTAGTTGAACAGAAAGCAAGTTGGGGAACTGGCGTACAACAAGGGTTTTTATAGTTCCTCTCTTAAGGATTCTATTCTCGATCATAAAGGTATAAAAGAACCAATATAACGCCAGTCGGTATCAACCAGTTCACTTCAACTTCAATTCCAGCTACAACATCAAACCGTTCTCTACAATGGCATCTGTTCCACCTGGCGACATCACGACTCTTCCTGCCGTGAAGGTCATCTTCAACGCGCCGTTCGATGACAAGCACACCTACTACATGAAGGTGAAGTTTCCAGCTTTTTTGTTAATCTAACCACTAATAAATATTTTCCTTTTCACTTCTACAGATCATCAACTCTGGTGGGCATCGTATCGGCTTCGCCTTCAAGACGACCAACCCTCGCCGTCTGAACATGGACCCGCCCAACGGTGTGCTCGACCCGAAGGAGGCCATCAACATCGCCATCTCTTGTGACGCCTTCGATCCGGCTGCGGAAGCGACCAACAACGACCGTGTCACCGTCGAATGGACCAACACCCCGGAAGGAGCAGCCAAGCAATTCCGCCGCGAGTGGTTCCAGGGTGACGGTATGGTGCGCCGCAAGAACCTTCCAATCGAGTACAACATGTAAGCGGTAGATGGAAGATGAGACGCCAAAATGCGATAATAATAGGAAAAACATTTCTCCCTCATAATTGTATATCTATCATGTAATTTCCCCATATTTTCTTGTGTGATTCTAATTGTCCCTATTTTCCTGTGTGATGTTTTGTAAATATTGTTTGTGTGTAAATAAATGAAAATTGTTGGAGTGATTGTTTTGATTCTTTAGGGAACTTTTAAAAGGTTTATTTGTACCCTTTTGGTATTTTGAGTCCTTGAAATTAAGTCCAAACCACTATCCATGATTTTTCCAACACTGCAAAACTAACAGAAATATGTATAGATAGTTATTAGGGCTCGTATTTATATTGAAATAAAATCGGAAACTATGGCCTTATTTACTTTAAAAACTACAAAAATAAGGAAATGTAAATTCAATTCTTTTTTTTCATTAGATGGACTCTGTCGTTAAAATCACGAGAATCATCAATAGCCATAAATAATGTATTAATAAATCCACAACAACAAATAAGTCCACAACAGCAACAAACCTGTTTAAATATAGCCTCAAACATTTCTGAAAAATATCAACAATCAAATTGTTCTCCCCCTCAAAGTCTTCAACATTCACCAACTATACAAACATTAAATTATCAGCAAAATAATAATAATTCAGGCATTTTTTTTTCAAAAAGAGGGGGAAGTAATTCTCTAGAAATGGCAGAAACATCTTTACCTTTATCAGAAGGAGGAGATGTAGAGGAAGAAGCAATGCTTTTTAACTCCCCTTTTGGCCCTCGCCTTGCCAATATTAGTTTATTGATGCGAAAACTTGAAGGGACAACGGGTAATCAGTTAAATTTATATATTAAATACACTTGTCACATCCCTACACTTATCACAGATAATGAAAGGGGAATTTTAGCTACGGGAATTGGGGAACTAAATCTTTAAAAAATATTTTGGTAAAAAACTTAAAAAAAAGAAATTTCAGAAGAGGAAAGATCAACGCCACCCCTACTTGCTAATTGGTCAGTTCCACCTCCAGCTTCAGCAGATTCTGGAAATCCTGGAAGTAATTTAGAACTAAGGGAATCTCCTTCACTTTTCTCTGATCCTTATAGGCTAGATCTGCCTGGATAGTTTGTTTGTTCTGTCTAGCCATGTTTTTAAAAGATTTAATACTCGAAATTTTTTGATTGATTCTCACACATTCCTGAATATTTTTTAATTTATTTTTATTTATTGAAAATTACTTTTTGATGTGCAGTTTCTAAATTTTTTGTTTTTATTATATAAAAAAATAAATTATTTGAAACTTTTTAAGAATAATTAGCCCGTCAAACAATAAATGTCGAATTTTAGAATAGACTACAACCTCCAAAACTATAAATTATGTAGTTTATAAATATTTAAATTTGTATTGTCTCCCTTTAAACAAATCCAGTCATTTGTTTAATAAGAAGGAGACAACAATATAAATTTAAATATAAACTACATAATTTATAGTTTTGGAGGTTGTAGCCAAAATTCGACAGGACTGGGATATAATTTGAATAAAAGTCCCTTCTCTCCCTCCTTAGACATTTTTAATTTTATTGTCAATATTTATGTAACGTGTAACAGATTCCACATGTCAACTTCTTAGACGAGAAACCCTTTATAAAAATAGCTAATAAAGCGAATTAAATATTCATTTTTAAAACTTTTTATATAAATTTAATTATTGTATGAGAAACAAAGGTCCCCACTCTCCCCTAACTTCCTAGCCTAGTTTGTTTAAATCAAATTTTGTTAAAAGAATCTGTCAGTCGGTTGTTTTGGGTAATTCTTCAAAAGAATTTTAAGGAAAAAATTATATTTATAGAAAAATGTGGAATTTTTATATTTTTGTCTTCTTTTTATTTTTTGTTGGGTTTGTAGAAAGTGTAAAGGAAAATGAAGAAGAAGAAGATAATCAAAATATACCTCTAATTCCTTCACAATCTGAAGGAGAAATAGTAGAATTGGAAGGAAATATGTAAATTACCTAAATAAATTGTCTAAATTAATTTAAATTTTTAGTTTTGAAAGAAGTAATGAAGAAGAAAATGAGGAGGGTAAAGAAGAAAATATAAAAGAGAAAATTATAAGAGAATATCCGGGAATCGAAGGATTTTTGGAAGACCCCAAAAAATTAAAAATTTTAATTAAAAAGAACGGAGAAACGCAGAATAAAATTCCAGAAATTAAAAATCCTTTTGCAAGCATTAATTTAAAAGCTGTCGGCATGAAACACGCTGTATTAAGTTTTTAAAAATAATTTTAAGACATAATAGAGGGATATATATAGAAGGGTTTGGACGTCTTCCATTTTTGCCTTCATCCACAGAATTCCGATTTTCTAATCCTTCTGAATTTTAAAATGATGTAGTGCCCAATCCGGGTATATTAGGAAGGAAAGGAACATATTTTGGTGAAATTTTATGTTTTTTTAGGAGTTTACTGCTAATTTAAATGATTATTGTGAAGAGATGTACAAATCGACAAATAAAAAAGATATTAAAAATTCAAATGAAATAGAAACAGAAAAGTTTGAAAAGAAAAAATCTAAAAAAATTGAAAAAGAAGCTAGAGAATTTTTAAATAAATTAAAAGATAAATGGATAAAAGAAAGTAAGAAAAATTTTAAATTAAAAAATAAAAAGAAAGTAATTACTACTAAATTTGGAAAAAATTTAAAAATAAATAAAAAATTAAATTTAAAACAATTAACAAGAAATGTGAGTAAGGGGATAGAAAATATTATGAGAAAATTTTCAAAAAGAAGTAAAACAAATGAATATAAATTATTAAAAAATGAAATCTAAATTATTTTGTTTTTATAAAAATTGGATTTCATTTACACAACACCCCTTAAGCAGAAAATTAAGGTTAAAAGGAAAAGGGCACCTTGTAACTGAGTGAGAATATTCTCCCTAAAAGTAAATGTTGGAATGCTGTGAAAGTGAAATCTGACTTTAAAATTGAGACTAATCCTTACTCAAAAACGAAGTCAAATTTTTTTGTTTTTTTACCTCACTTGGGCACATTTTTTACCTCACCAAAACCAAGAACAAAAATTCAAAAAAAAGTTTAAGGTCAAGACTCAAGACAGTCTTTGCAGAAAATAATGTCCATCTTTATTTAAAAAAAATCAAGAAGACTAAATTTTTATTTAAAATTTTATTTGTAAAAAATTCACCAAGTAAACATTAATTCACATGTACATACATATATATTTTTTTAAATATTTAATTTTTATTTATTTACCAATAGTTTTGACTAGAGACCGAACCGAGACGAGATCTCGATCGAAAAATCTCGGTTATCGAGATTTTTGAGATCTCGATTCTCGTACGAAATACCGGACACTCCCAGTCCCGTCTCTAGTTTGGACATTTTTAAATATTTTAATTTTTTATTTCAAGCCTTCCAAAGTACCCCATACAGAAATATTATTTTAATTCTTTAAAGTTTTATTTTTTATTGTAATGTAAAATTTTGTATAAATCTTTTAGTATTTCCTTTTTAAAGTTAATTTAACACAAAAACTTGTTGTTTACCTCATTAAGAACTTTATTATTTATTTGTTTGTTTCCCTTGGAAACAAAAGAAAGAAGCCAAATTCGCGAAAACGAGAAGGCTAATATTTATAAACATTTCACTTTAATATATTTTTATTTTATTTTACAATTTAAAAACTTTTAGTTAAGTCAATTCTTTCTTTTTTAGTTAAAAAACTTTTTTAAATAATGTCTAGCGAGAAAAATTATGTTCCAGATTTAAAAAATGTTGATAGTGAATCTGTTCCGCCAAAAGAAAAAGTAAAATTATTTTTTTAAATAAATTTATTTTTAAAATTAAAAAAGGAAATAAAGAAGACACATCCAGGCCGTCCAGGTAATTTAAAAAAATTATATTTTTAAGGGAAAAAATAGGGCTTATGGAAGAGATAAACAAATCACAGGATTTTCAAGTCCAATTAACAAAAAATTATTTTAATAAATCTTCTCATTTTTCCCTAAAGATCTGGATTACGACGAGGCTCCCGTTGGCCCAGCTGAAGGATATGTTGAACAAAAAGAAAGTCAAAAATAAAAACAAAAATTTATTTTTAAAATATCTGTCAATTAATTAATTTAGAATTGCACACAAACAATTATTTGTATATTTTAAAATAAACATTTTGTGCAAATAATTATAAATTTAAAAGGAATAGATTTTCACAACAAATTTAAAAAGGAATATAAGTAGAGAGAGAGAGAGAGACTGTCACCTAATTTTAAGAAAAAAATAAAAACAAACATTAACAACAAAGCACCAAATTAAAAGAGTCTATATAGGATTAAATATAAATCTATATATTTATTTATTTCCAATATTTGTTGAATGCTTCCATAATCTGAAATTTAAAAAATAAAGGTTGTTTAAAAAGAATTAACAGTTGAGGGATTTATTATTAAATTTTGCAAGTTTTTGTGTGAAATTAAAAATTAAACTAATAAAAATTTAAATATCAAGGCTTAGTTACAACAGAATTATTGTTAATTAACTCTTTTCTAACCCCACAATTATTTTAATGTTTTGAAAATTCAGTGGTTTTTAGGTAAGAAAAACTTCAATTAACGAAATTGTTATAACCCGATATAGACACTTATATTTTGAAAAAGTAATTCTAAACTACCCTACTACGTATCCCCAAAATAAATTACTAACACTAAACATTACGTCGATATATATTTTTAACAAAAAATTTAAAAAAACTAACAGAATCGTAAATCATAAAAGTAATTGCAACATCCAAACAACTTTAAAAAAAATAAATTTAAGTTTAAAAATTAATTTAAAAATTAAACTTACACTCTACTTAAACGAGGAACTGTTCCCTTATAAAAACTAAAAAATAAAATAAATTTTTTTATAAAATAAAAAAATTCTTACGCAAAAAATCCTTCTTTAACCCAAATCTGTTTAGCACAATCAAAAGTATTTTTATATTTTTTTGCTTCCAATCCCTGCATTCTAGTCTTTACAACATCTACAGGTGTGTTACCATAACTAAAAAATAATTTTTCTAAAAAATTTTCTTAAATAAATTTTTAAGTTTGTAGAATTTAATAAAAAAAGCAAAAAAGGAAATCAAAAACTTAAATCGAAAAATTATTTTTCTAAATTTATTTTTTTCCATGACCTATTAAAAATATTTTTTTCTAAATTTTGACATAAGCATAAAAGGAAATCTCTTTCTCAATTTTCTTATTAAAAATTTAATAATATTTAATTTTATTTAAATAATTATTTGTCCAATTGTTTAAAAAAATTTTCTCAAAGCAAAATTTCTTACACACTAGCTGCACCAGCAATCGCCCCAAACAATCCAACAACAGGTTTACTAACAGATTTACTACTATCCCCACCACGATACCAATCTTTTAAAGTTTCCATTACGAAAAAACGAATTGCTTGATTACTTCCTTGTTTTACCATTGTGGCTGTTAATCCTTGATAAAGTCCCTAAAAATAAAAATTTAAATCGAAACGTAGAGGAAATTTGGAAAAAGGGGCTGAAAGAAAGATTAGTAATATTAATCCAAGGTTGATCCCCATATTTTTACTCACAAAAAAATTAAACAACCTTAAATCCTTCAGTTTTAACAATAACTCCAAGTCCATGAAGAAATCCACGAAAACGAGGCTTTTCCAAAGTTTGGTCATGTATAAATTTAACTTTAATTGTTTCCATAGGAGTTACAGCCAAAATAGCTTCTGATACCCCAGCACCAAGTCCACAAGCAAGTCTAAGTAAAGGAGAGAGATTTCCACGTTCATCGACAGCTCGGCTCTTTAATGACTCAAAAGCACCAAAACGAACGGAAGATTTTGGAATTGAACCATATCTAAATTAAATTTGAAAATACTTGTAAAAAACTAGAAAACATACAAAAGAACAGAAAGTCCTCTATAAAATCCAAAAAATCCTTTACTTTTATAAGTTTGTTTAACACAATCAACTGGCCCCTAAATTATTAATTAAACTTTATTTGAAATTTAAAAATGAAACTTTAAATCTCGGGACAGCAGAACGTTCGTCTAATTGTAGTTGAGTCTTGACATATTCTGTTGGGTAAGTTATACAAATTTCAATTCCTCCAGTTACACCACCAATAATAATTCCTTTTGTTGTCTTTTCTGAAGGTAAAAATCTAAAAATGTTTTTATAAATATTTTTAAAAACTTTATTTGGCTAAAGAACACTTTACCGGGCGATTTTTGATTTGGACAATCTATATGTCAATCGAAAGAGCTCATCGAGCTGACGAGTCGAATAACAACAAAATTAGGTGTCATGTTCCCGCAGACTAATTTTGGTATCGTTCGACTTAGCTGCCAAAACTTTCGATTGAAATATAAATCGTGCAAATCTAAAATCTCCCAGTAAAGTGTACTCCAGCCCTTTATTTAACCTTCTATATCCAGAAATTATATTAGAATTAACATTAGTTGTTGTTTCATTATTATTTGGAGGCATTACCTCACCTCCTTTTTTAAATACTAAAATTAAAAAATAAATAAAAGAAAAGAGAATAAAAATAAAAATTGCAAAGAAATAAAATATAACGCCACATTTTCCCTGAAAAAAAAGTTTCACGTGAAAATAACAGAATTACTAGTAAAAGGAAATGGAATGATCAATAAAAGGTTGGCAAGAAATATGTAAAAGCAAAAATTTTTTTTGGAAATGGAAAAAGGAAATCTTAACAAGTTTTGTACTTCAACGGTTAATGCTCTATTATCTTTGCTACAAATAAGATGGATGATGTCAAAAATATTAAAAAACTAGCGCTCAACGCCGGACCGGACTCCGAGTCCCAAATTCGGAGTTTTTTCGCGATCTCCGAATTTTTTCCGGACCGGATTAATCCAGAAAAATCCGGGCGGATCCGGCCCGGCATGAATGCGAAATCCAAAATCCAGTTTCCGGGTTCGGAAAATGATTTTGCCGGCCACTAAAAAACCCGTGACGAAAAGACCATTGACGAATTGTAATTAGACAAAATAAATATAAAATGGGATTAAATGTCATTTTTAAAATAATAATAAACAAAATGACAAAAAATAATTTGGAATGATTATTTAAATTTTTTTTAAATTTTTGTAAAACTTCACGAGAAATTGTTAAATTTGTAATCTCAAAATATGCAAAAATGGGATTTCCAAAAAGTTTTTTTATAAAAATTTAAACATTCTACAATCTTTATGTTCGAATATAACACATATTTATTAAAATTAATTCATTACTTTTCTAATTTTATTTTTTTAGAGTATTCTGAAAAAAAATTAATTTTTAAATTTTTATTCAATGAATTGGATTCACTGTATGTTTTTTAATCAAAAATTTCGTTTAAATATTTAAATTTAAAGGTAATAAATGTTCGTCGGTTCCGGCTACAGGAAAATGTTTTTTCTGGCTCACTTCTTGTGGACATGTTTTTTGTGGAGAATGTGCTGGAATTGAAAAAGGATGTAAGTTTATTTTCTGAAAGGATTTTTTTGAAAACCTGGAGGAATTGACTTGATAAATTTCGGCAAAATAATTGTCTGATTTTTTATAATGGGTTGTCAGATAAATAATGAGCCCTTTGCGCATTTTTAGTCTTTTTTTATGTAAAGGTTTTCGAATTTTAGTTGTAATTATTTTAAACTTACTAGAGTCGATAGTTCCAGCTTTTTTCTACTAGCCAGAACCATTTAAAAAATAAATTTTTATTTTTTCAGTGCTTTAAAAATTTTTTAAAATTATGTCCTCAAAATCTGAAATTCGAGCTGTTATTTTGTTTTGCTTCAAACGCGGTCTAGGTACAACTCAATCCAAAAAAGAAAATGCCGCCTTGAAGGGCACAAGTTGTGCATCTTTTGCATCAATTAAGCGATGTTACAAAAAATTCCGTGATGGGGATATGGGTCTAGAAGCCAAAATCCCCAAATTTGGGATAAATTTGGGATTTTACACTGGGAATTAACTCCTAAGGGCAATGGATTGCCGGGCGAACTCTAAAAAACAATATTGGACATAGTTCAGATTGCCATCGATGGTTTCACGTTCGTTATGATAAAGTTGTCTTTCAACAGGTAACTGCACCCTTGCGTCGCGTGAGCGCAACTCGAGCCTACATCACGGAGACACTCGGATGGGAACTTTTAGTCGATCCTCCTTATTCTACGGATATTGCGCCGTCTGACTAGCAGTTATTTCGTTAGATGAAAAATCATTTGCGGGAGGTGATGGGCCAAAACAATGCTCAACTCTAAAATTGGGTTGCCAACTTTCTTAATACCAAATCTGCCACTAAATTTTATCAAATGGGAATTCAAAAACTGCCAAGCAATAGGCAAGAAGTGATAGATAATAATGGTCATTAAATTGTTTTTTGATTTCATTTCATTATTCAGTTATAGTAAATTTTATAATTTATGCGCAAAGGGCTCATTATTTATCTGACAACCCATTATAAGTACATTTTGGGCATAAACCGAGCATATCAATTATTAGAAGTATCACTTAAGCATCCTCGTCCATTGACTAACCTAATTAAAAAAGGGTGTTTTGTGGTCATGTAAAATTGAGACAGGACATTTAAATTTAGCTTTTGTGCATGGAACTTCAAGTTCTGTTTCTTGTTTTGTATGTCATCACAATGTAAAAGCTGTTCAAATTCGTCGAGGTATGGATCAATCAGCAGCTGTGCTTTTTCGTCCACCTAATGAATTGTTGCAAAAACTGAGCCAATTTTACAAAATTGGGGAAATTATTAAATTTCAAGCTTGGCAGTTTGCGAGTTTTCAACGTCTTAGACAGGGAAAGGTTGAAAATCTTTTTTTAATTTTTTTGAGAAAATAAATTAATTACAGGATACTTCTCAGGAAGTTTACTACAAACAATTACTTCAAAAGAAAGATCGGGAATTGGAGAAGGCTTTAGAAGAGAATAAACGGTTGACTACTCTGTAAGTATTTTTATTTGACAAAATTTGAAAGGTGGGAACTTGTACATACCTTTATTGAAAAAAATATTTTAGACTTGAAAACAAAGAAAAGGAAATTCGTCAACTATCTCAACAACAAAAAGAAATGACACAAAACAATTTAACGATTATGGATGCTTTTTCTGATGATTCTTTTATGCCACCTCCAACAAAGCGTCAAAAATATTTATCTATGAATTGTCATTCTTTTAATACGCCTCTCTCTTTTGGTGGTGAATTTAACAAAACGAGTACTCCGGTAAATTTTTGTAATTGTTTTAAATTAGAATGGAATGTTGGTTTTGCGATTTTCTTGAAGTAAATTTTAATTTCTTTTCGGAAATTATTTGGGTTTTCTAAAAATATTTTTATATTTTACAAAAACATTTTCTTTTTTTAGATTCAAAATCATTCTCAATCTTCAACCAATTCTTTTGTACCGGCATCTTCTACTTTTTCTCACAGGCTTTCTGCTACAGGGTCAATCTTTCACCGCCCGTCGCCTTTACCTCTTGGAAAAATTACGAAAGGTTAATTAAATAATTACAATAAGACACTAATTAAATACATATTTTTTAATTTTCAGGTCAAGTTTTGCCTCCTCAACAATTTAAACATCGTTGGTGCAAGTAAATATTTTTTTGTCTTTGTTTTCACATTTTTGTATTCTGTTATATATTTTTTGTTGTTTAATTGGGTATTTATTGTATTTAATTGTTTTTTCTTGTGATTTTTATTTTAATTTTTGGAAAATAAATTTTTAAATTTAATTTTTAATTTTATTTTTAAATTTTCATTTATTTAAAATATCTTTTAAATTTTTGAATTTATTCTTTAATTAAATTTATGAGTTATGTCGCAAGTTTGTGCTCTTTCTTTTAGCTCAAGAAGATTAGGCGCTGCAATTTATGATGAAGATGAAAAAGAAGTTAAACTTTTGGATATGGCTGAAGATGACGATTTTTTGGTTCTCGAAAGGCGTTAGTTTTTTAATTTATTGTTTTGTTTACCCTAAATTTTTTGAAAGATTTTTAATTTTTCTGGGTCAGGGGAAAAAATCTAGTTGTATTTTTCCTTAAAATTTTTATAATTAGATATGTCTATTTTGCCAAAATTTTTATTTTTTTAATTTTATTCCTAACAGTATTGCGTGAAGTAAAGCCAAGTCATATTCTTGTAAATCGATCACAAAGTGCCGAATATCAAATGCATTTGCGGAAAAAATGTATTTTATTTTTAAATTATTTTAAATTTTATTTTAAATTTTTAAGGTAGTATGGTCTCTGGAATGGAAGAAGAAATTTCTGACAGATCAAATTTAAAAGAATTTTCAACTTCTCAATTTGCCCAAACACAAATAACTTTTGTAAATACAATGGAAGAAAAAGAATTAGATAAAAGTTCATCAAAAGAGGAAGGAGAATTGGATGATGATGATTCTTTACTTTGGCAGCCTTCAATTACTTTTTTGCCTGATATTGCTTTTAGTAAGTAATTTTATTTAATTTTTAAATTTGTGAGAGATTTTTAAAGAAAATTCTTAAGCCTTATCAGAATAAAATATTACAGTTTTTCGGTCTCTTACAATTAGCAAATAATTAACTGTCAATTTACGTTCTCTCTTATTTTATTCCAACCTCTTCCCTAACACCCTCTCTATGAATCTTACTTAACTTTAAATGTCTCAATTATGAGAGAACAAACATTTTTAATTCAGAATTTCCCCAATTTTTAGGTTCTGTATTTTCATTCACTATTTAATAATTTAAAGGTTTTGGATTAGCTTGTAAAAAATTAGAACAAATATTTGGCGCTGGTGTAAGAAATAAACAAATAATGGCTTCTTTTCGACTTGATTTTACTTCTACAAATATGGTTAATTTTTTAAATTTATTTATTAATTAAAATTATTTTAGATTCGTTCATTGGGGGCACTTTTAAGATTTATGGAACAACATGGAATTAGTGGGCAAGCTTTTGAAAATTTAAGTGTAGAAAAGATGACAGCACTTTTTTTGTAGGTTTTTATAAAACATTTAATTTTTATATAGTTTTTAATCTATCTTCTCATAGGCTTGCATTTTTATAAAAAGGGAGACCAAGAAAACGTATTATTCGAAATAATTTTTAAACGTGTTTAGGGCCAAGACTAGAATTTTACCGAATTTCCTTTTCTTGAGAGGTATTACTTTTTTGTTTGTGAATCACTTTCCCGTTAATTCTTTTGCCTTAAACTAAAAATAATTTTAAAAACATTTAAGTGATGATTGCATCGAAGTTGACTCAACAACACTACGCGCTTTGGAAATTTTTTATTCAGATTATACTCCAGAAACAATTCGAAAAAAATTTGTTTGGGGAAATAATAGACGTGAAGGAATGAGTATATTTAAGCTTTGTAATCTTTGCCGGTCTTCACCTGGAAAACAAAAACTTAGGTTTTTTTAAATATTTAGTAACTCTCGATATTAGCGATATTAAAAGGAAGAGAATTTCTAATTGGTATTCGATCTTTAGATGATAATCCGTTAGAAAGGATTAAAAGTCGCTTATAACGAGAGGACTATAAAACTTTTTATTTTTTTTATTTTAAAGAAATTGGTTTGAAAGGCCAATAAATAATTTAACAATACTTTCTGAACGTCATGAAGCAATTTCATATCTCCATCAGGATTGTAATGTGGAAGTTACTTCATTTATATATAGTTATGTTAAGGATATATTTTCTATCAAGGTTTTTATTTTAAATTTAAATTTAGTTATGTTTGTTGACATGCCCTTATTCTTGCTCATTCCATTTTTTGTCATGTTGACCTTCTTTAAATTTTCTGTTATAAAACGTTTTAACAAAAGAGAAGTAGAGTTGCAAAGTGCCTAACGGTTCGATTTTCTGCCCGTTGGTTAAACTTTTGCTTACAAGCTCTTATACTTTAGCAAGATTCTGTCCGCAACAATAAAAAATTTCCAAATCTTATTGCTTACTTATTTTTAAAAAATATTTTGCAGCCAATCTTCCGTCGTATACGTCGAGGGAATTTACCAGTTTCTGACTGGAAAAATTTATTTTCGGTTAAATTCAAATAATTTATCTAATAATTTTTTATTTTTAGAGTATTTGTGCAATGATAAAAATTGGAGAATTTTTGACTGAAAAAGAAGTTAATTTGGCTTTTTTAAAGGGTAAATTAAACCTCTTTGGGGCAAGACTTCAACAAGTTGCTTGTTTAATTTCTGAAGTGGTTAGTTTTTTTTAATATTTTATTTTAATAGTAGTCTTCTCTCTCCCATTTATTTGGTCATCCTCTCTAGTAGAGACTTGTAAATAGCTACTCGATCAGTTTTTTCGATAATTAGTAGTGTTAAATTTCCAATTAATTCCCATCTCCAATAATCTCCTCTAGAAAATACCTTCCGGTAGATGCAAAGTTTATAACAGTTGGCACAAAGAAAAAGTTTATTATTTTTAGATTGATTTTCAAGAAACACTTGCCGAAAACCGAGTTGTTATTAAACAAGGAATAGATAAGGATTTGGACAAAAGTTTAGTAAATATATTTTTGTTTTAAGAATTTTCTTTTCCAGAGAAGAAATTTTATGAAAATTTGCCAGATGAGTTAACTTCTGTAGCTAGACAGGAAACAGAGGAAATTTCGATACAAACATGCACTGTTGCTTATTTACCTATAGTTGGTTATTTATTAATGGTACCTGCATCTGTTGAAATACCTGCAAGTTCGAGTATGTTAGTTGAATTGGTAGGTAGAAAAATTAATTTTTTTTGATTTTATTGAACATTTTGGGACTGGAAAACCTTAATCTTATGAGGGCCACAAGACTTTTTGCCTTTCCTTTTCTAATTTTTCTATAAATAAATTTTAGAATAACTTTCTTTTCTAGATTTTTACTTCAGAAGGAATGTCTTATTTTAAAACTAAACGTATGCGTTTATTAGATGAAAATATTGGTGATATTAAAATGGACATTATTGATGCTGAAACTAATATTGTTTTAAAGTAAATTTTTGTTTTCTTTTAATTTTTTTATTTGGTTGTTAATGTTACCCCGTCCTATCTTTTATTAGAAACTTTCAAAAATTAAATTTTATTTTGTCAATTTTAACCTCCGAAATATAAACATTCCGTCGAATACACTGAGGGAATTTTTTAAGGATATTTAGAGCTATTTTTGAAAATTTTTTTAATTATTTCTCTGATTTTTCAGAAAATTAGTTTAATTCTTTATAGTTTACAAAAACGTTTACTTGGATCTCGTCAAATTGTGTTGGAAGCAATTGATTTGGCTGCTACTTTAGATTGTTTTGTTTCGCTGTAAAGAAGGATTTTTCTTTAAAATTTTTAAAATTTCTTTTTTAAAGTTCACAAGTTGCTCGTAAATATAATTGGATATGTCCAAAATTTGTAGAAGAACCTATTTTATCAATTAAAGAAGCTAGACATCCAATAGCTGAACATTTGTGTAAAGCAGGGACTTATGTATCTAATCCAATAATGTAATTAAATAATTATTTTTTTTTAATTAAAAAATATTTTTTAATTAATTTTAAGTAGTTCAACAGAAGACGGAAAAATAAAAATTTTATTTGGGCCTAATTCTTCTGGAAAAAGTGTTTATCTTAAAATGGTTGGTTAATTAAAAAGTTATACAGAAATTTTTAATTCGGGCAAGGTCTTCACAGTCTAACCTTAATTTTAGATATTCCCAAATTTTTTAAAATAATTAATTAGATTGGAGCAATAGTTTACCTTGCAAGTGTTGGCTCTTTTGTACCTGCATATCGTGCAACTATTGGAAAAATTAGTAGAATAATGTCAAGGCTTTATACTGTTGATTCTGTATTGGATGGAATGTCTTCTTTTGCTAATGATTTAAAACAAGTTTTTTGACAAAAATATTTAAATAATTTATTTTTTGTTTTTTAGATGTCAAGGGCTGTTGCCAGAAGTGATCAAAATTCTCTATTAATTATTGATGAATTTGGGAAAGGAACACAGACGGTAAGTGGATTAATATAAATTATTCTAAAAAAATCGGAATTTTTGGTTGACTAATTGTTCCTTTTGTTTAATTAAAATTCAAGGCATCTCTTAAATTATAATAAAATAATACTATAATAGCAATTTTCTTTATTTTAAGGAAGTTGGTCTTTCTCTACTAGCTAGCTGTTTAAATTATTGGCTTGAAGGTCCAATAGAAAAATGTCCGCATGTAGTCGTCGCCTCACATTTTTATGCACTTCCAGAACTTTTAACAGATCCAAACAAACTTTTAAAATATCAAACAATGGGTGTTAGTAGATTAGATGATGATACTTTAGATTTTCATTTTAATTTGGTTGATGGTATTACTGACTTTAGTTATGCTACTTTTACTGCTTTAAAAATGGGAATACCTAGAGAGGTTGTTGAACGGTCTGAAGAGGTAAACATAAAAATTTTATTTAAAATTTTGTCTAAAAATCTGTAAATTTTCTTCGGATTTACAGTCTGGATGGGGATTCCGTCTTCCTTTTCCTTTGTCTTGAAGGGCCCAGCACTAATATATAACTTGATAAAATTGCTCAATTCTTTTTTGTAAAAAGAATTGTGATTCTTTTAAATATATTATAATTAGAGGGCGGATTTTTATGCATTAAAAATGCAAAATATGCACTATAATATGCATGAAAAAATCGGAAAATATGCATGAAAATATGCAATAAAACCAAAATATTCGCG
Source organism: Meloidogyne enterolobii (assembly GCA_963681835.1). Lineage (NCBI taxonomy): Eukaryota > Metazoa > Nematoda > Chromadorea > Rhabditida > Meloidogynidae > Meloidogyne > Meloidogyne enterolobii. Next base: position 781,034 of record CAVMJV010000031.1, on the reverse strand, counting down.
AAATTATGCAAGAAAAATTAAATTTACACCTAGAAATTTAAGATTTAAGTCTGAACATTTAAACACCCATTTTTATTAAGATTTTTCCCATTTTTAAATTGTTGTTCGACAAATTGAGTATTTTTACTCAGTTGGACATTTTGAGATAAGGCGTTTTGATGGTGGGACATTTTGGTGTGGGGCGTTTTGGGGTCGAGACATTATGGTGAGGGCGATTTTCGGGCACTCAAAAAAATTTTTTCAAAATTTGTAATTTTTACAAAAAATTTTCCTAATTTTTACAAAATTTACACTATTTTGGCAGGATTTTGGGCAATTTTAGAGATATTTTACCAAAAAACCCCAAAATATGCATTAAAATATGCATTATGCAACAAACCCCGAAATATGCAAAAATATGCATTATATGCAAATAGAAACACCCTTTAATGTTTTTAAAACAAGCGGAAAGTGTGTTTTTTGTGCATTATACACTCTGTCCCAAAAATATACATCCACCTATATTTTGTGGCTTAAGTCCGTAAGTTGTCAACGGATTTGAATGAAAATTTAATACATAATGCAGAAAGACATTTTGAAAGTATATATAAAATTTGAAAAAATTCTAATTATGCACTCAATATTTACAACTATTTATTTGTAAAATAGGGACCTATTTTACAAATAAATAGTTGTAAATATTGAAAATAGGGACCTATATTTTTTATTTGTAAAATAGGGACCTATTTTACAAATAAATAGTTGTAAATATTGAGTGCATAATTAGAATTTTTTCAAATTTTATATATACTTTCAAAATGTCTTTCTGCATTATGTATTAAATTTTTATTCAAATCCGTTGACAACTTACGGACTTAAGCCACAAAATATAGGTGGATGTATATTTTTGGGACAGAGTGTACATCATGCCAAGTTTGCCAAAAAAATATGCATTTGCATAAAAATCCGCCCTCTAATTATAATATACAGGGTGCGGCAACTTTCCCGCCCCTTTTGTTTTTGCCATAACTTTCTTTAAAATTGATGAAAATTGATAATTCTTTTTTTATTCTATTCCCAACACTCTAGGAAAATTTTTTATGCTAAAATTTGTTTTAAATTTTAAGGTTTAGCCTGCTTAATTTTCCTTCAAAGTTTGAGTAAAATTTTTTCATAAAAGTTGGCCTGGGCTCAATGTTAAGATTTCGATATTTGAAAACTTTATGCCATTCGAATAAGCTCTTCAAACTGATTCGAATAATGTTTAAACAAAACTCTTATCTAGTCCATGAGCTGAGATATGAATTTTTAAATATAAATTAGAATATAAGTGTTAAATTTCTATTTTTTAGTCGAAATTTTCAAAAATGTTTTTCTGGGATATTTCGATGCTCCTCAATGAGATAAGTCGATTGGTACCAAAATTAGTAAGATTGGACGACATTGAGCAAAGTTATGACTGTGTAAACTTTGTCATAAAAAATGTTTTTTACGCATTTAAATGTTCGGACGGGTATATCCTTACTAAAACTTAACCAAATTTCAATTGCTTGGTATCAAAAATTTTCCTAGAGTGTTGGGAATAAAATAAAAAAAGAATTATCCCTTTTGGTTGACTTTGAAAAAAGTCATGACAAAAACAAAAGGGGCGGCCAATTTGGCGCACCCTGTATTTTAATATAATATATCTTTTAATATATTTTTATTTATTTTTGAGGTCTATCTAAACTTAAGATCAGGTGGTTTATTGTCTGATTTAACACCCATTAAATTACCAGAATTATTAATTATTAAAGAAGAATTAAATAATGAAGAACAAAAAACAGATGAATCTAATAATATAAGTAAAGTAGATGAAACTATTTTTGATCATCTTTTAGAAAATAAAGAAATTATTTTTGAAGAAGTAATTGAAAAGAATAATGAGGAAAATAATGAAAAAGAAAAAATTAATTTTACTATTGAAGAAGAAATTGTTGTTGAAAATGGGGAGGAAGAAGGAAATAATAATAAAATTATTAATTTTATTGAAAAAATAGAAGAAAGAAAAGAAAAAGAGAAGGGAAAAGAGAATGTTGGGAAGGAAAAGGAAGAAGAAGAAAATAAAAAAGAAAATACTATTAATTGTGTTGATGAAACAATTTTTGAAGAAGAAGAAGAAGGAAATAATGCAAGTATTTTAATAATTGATGAAGAAGAAGAAGAAGAGGAGGAAGAGGATGATTTTAGTAAAATAATTGATGATGCTGATAATGAATTTTCATTTTAAATTTTAAAAATTTTGTTTAATTTTTGTTTAGTCTTTGTTTTTTAATAATAAGAAAAGGTAAAGAAGGGATTTTGGATTGGAGCTTGTTTAAATAAACATAAATTTATATTGGTAAAGGCGGAATTTATTTTTATAAAATTTACAATTTTTTGTAATTTAAGTACTTCTGGAGGGGACCTCTCACTTTTAATTTAAAAAATATATTTTCTTTTTATATTTTATCAACTTTCTTCCCTCCTTTTTCCACATTTTCATAAAAAAGATTTCCTCTTTCATTTTGTTCTGTTTCAATTGATTCAAATAATGCTTTAAAATTGCCAGCTCCAAATCCCTTTAATTTAAATTAATTTTAAATTTAATTTAAATAAATTACTTGGTGATTATGACGTTGAATTATTTCAATAAAAAGTGTTGGGCGGTCTTGACAGGGTTTTGAAAATATTTGTAGTAAATAACCATTCTCATCAAAATCAACAAGAATTTTTAGTTTCTATAAAATTTAAATTTTTTGAGGGATTTTTGAGAGGAAATTTAAAATTTGCTCGCACTCGTACCTACATATCTAAATTTTCTCATACACATAAACAGGTAGAGTACGAATTTTTAAATGAGCTTAAAAGATCTATACAACCCTCTCCCCTAATTTTACACAAATTCAAGCTTTTTAGTTTTAATCAAAATTCCACCCCCCTCCCACTCTCTTTTCCTTAAAACAACCATCCCTCTTTCTTCCATTTCTTTCAAAAAATTTACTTGTAATATATTAATATCTTCTTCAATTTTCATTTTAGCAGCTTCAAGTCTTTCCCTCAAATTTAAATAATAAGAATCTGGAATAGAAAGAAATTGTAATCCTCTAAATTTAAGTGATTCTATTGCTTTAATTATATTTGATGTATTTAAAGCAATATGTTGAACACCGGCCCCTCCATAATAATCAACAAATTCTTGTATTTGAGAGACTGCTTTTCTTGATTTTGCTGGCTCGTTTATAGGCATTTTAATTGTTTCCTCTTTATTTGCCATTACAATTGAACGAAGGGCCGAATATTCTGTGTGAATAACAGAATCATCTACTGACCAAAAACGGTGAAAAGCAAGTACTCTTTCATACCTAAAAATGTTTGGATAAACTGAATACGGAGGAATTTAAATCCATTTTTTTCTAGAAATTACTATAAAGGAAGTACAAAGTTTTACGTAATTTTGTTCCCTAGGAATTGAAACAAAATCTGAACAACGTTCATAGAGCCTCCCTCCCTCCCCAGCATTATAACTTTCAATCCCTCGATACCCCCATTAATCCTTCATAATCCCTACAAATCATCCAATATTACTTTTAATCCTCATAAATATATCCCACAATCTTTCTTGTAATCTCAACTCAGTTTCAAAACTGTATCTTGTATAGGCTCGTTTTTTTATGTATAAGTTTTTTTATCTTGTATAAGTCGTTATATTCTATTATATTTGATCCCACAAATTTCTTTTTTTCTAAATTTTAACAAATCCTTCCTACCATTGTGCCACACTTTCCATAGTCAAATCTGGTTGATTTCCCACACAATGATCTATAAACTTCAGTTCTGGTTGAGGAAAATTAAATTCATTTTCTGTTTCCTCATTTGCTGGTTTAAATCCGGGAAGGAACACTCCACGATATTTACTTCGATCAATTAATGTGTGGACTGTATCTCCATACTTTAAAATTAACAAAAGAAAAAATAATTGTTTAAATTGATTAATGTAATTTTAAAAAGTTTTTTCTTAAATGTTTTGCCAAGTTAAATTAATTAATCAAATAAATCTTTCATTAAAACAAATATTTTAATAACTAATTAATTTAAAACTTTACCGTCTGAATTGAAGCCTGAAATTAAAAATATTTTAGTACCTAAATCTTTATTCGCATCTTAGATACCCTCAAAATTAGATACCGATTTACTAAATAATTACCCTGGTTAATTATTCTTTCAATCATTCACTGGAGGGGATAATTTAAATAGAGGGAGGGAGGGGGGGGGGGTAATTATTTGAGTAAATACGGTAATCCTCATTTAAGTGGGTATCTAAATTTTTCTCTTCAATTTTCTCCCTTACCACCCTAACAGATCCATTTTCATCCGTATCTTCAGTTACATCTTCAACAATTTTCCCTCCATTTATTTTTGCTTGTTCAACTATCCAATCCAAATTATCTACTTCAAAAGCAACATCTTTTACACCTTTTTTATTTTAAATTTAATTTTTTAATTTTAATTTAATTAACCATCTCCATGTTTATTTAAATGTTTCCCAATTTCTTCATTATTTGGCAAAAGAGGGGATTCAAAAACAAAAATTATTTTTCCCTGCTTTATTGCATGGGCTACTGTTCTTTAAATATTTTTTTAAAATAATTAAATTTTTTTTCAAAACCTTCTACTCCCAGTTTCAAGTCCTCTATATGCAAATGTTTTAAAACCAAAATTTATACGATACCAATGAGCAGCCTAAATTTAAAAATTGGGTAAATAATTGAGAGCAGGTAAATCGAGAATATCATCTTGATTAAAATCTAGTCTCGGTCTAAACTCTCTAATTTATAAATTGGTTATACTGTGTATTCTTGTTTCTTTAATTTAAAATCCTCTCTAACCTGCTTAGCATTTCCAACCCAAAAGCGGATGTGATCGAAACAAACAAAACGAGAATCTTCTCCTTCTTTTTTTCCGTTTTTCATTATTTCTTTAAAATTAAATTTTTAATTATTGAATGAAAAATTAATTGGAGAGAAAAGTGCGCAAAAATAATTATAATTTGTTGATTATTATTCTCTTCTCTCCTTTTTTATATTTAATTAATTAAAGTATCTCTCCATCAATTATTATTTTGATCATATTTTTATTTTATTGCATCAGACACACGCGACTTTAACATTCTTTTTTTCGTTGAAATTATTTTTATTTAATTTAATATTTTCGTTGAAAAATATTTAAAACAAAATTCTTTTACCACGCGTTTATTTTAATTAATTTTAAAGACTCTTTTAGAAATATTTAAACTTTATTTCTCTTTAATTTAATCTTTCAGGCTTAGGAATATTATGTTTCAACGAAAAAAGTTTCTCCAATTCGGATATAGACTTAAAAAAATTAGATACATTTATAATGTAGTAGTGAAATCTTACAAGAATAATTTAATTTTTCTATCCTCTCTCATCTTTGACTCGTCCAAATAACCTCTCGATCATTCTATCCCAAACTTTAATTCAAAATATAAATTAATTTTTAAATCAACCCCCTCAATTTATTATTTTTTACTTTCTTTTTTTTTAATCAATTAAAAAATATAACCAACAACCAAAAAAGTGATAGTGGTCCTCAAGAAATAAAATTATAAGAAGAAAAAAAGTTATAGTATATAATTTTACAAAAATGTACTTATATAATAGAAAAAAATTTTTAAAAAAATAGAGAGAGAGACTGTTCTCACAACTAAAAAGTTTAAAAAATAATCAAAAAAGAAAACTGCTGCCGTTTTTAAAATGAGCAAAAAGTTTAATTTTAAATATAAAGAAATGAGAAAACCCAAAACAGAAAGAGAGAAAGTTATATAATTTGAAAGTAATTAGAGAGAGAATTCTATCAGTAAATATACAGACTACTTCAATTGTAGCTACACCTTTGTGGCTTAAAAATAAAACCTTAAATTAAGGGTATCATATCCTAAGGGAATCCCCTGATTCGATATCCAATCCAAAATCCCCGGCCATTTTTGTGTACCCGGTACGCCAACTCTACTTGTAATGAAATTACTTTGAAGAGGTGATATCTCTTTTAAACGGCCTCTCCCTCAAGTGCCAAACCAAAATAAAAACATCCATTAAATGTATCTACAAATCCGTGTATTTACAATTGAAGACTGTATTTGGTTAGAAAAAAAAATTCTAACAAAAATAGTCAAAAAAATGGTGGTATTAATGTTTAATAGTCTACATATTATTTTAAAGTTTTCTTTAAAAACCTTTCTATAATATTCCTTTTCATTTCTCTCTGTTCCTACTCTATATGTCCCAGTTTATTCGCTAGAAGGAGGCAATACTTCCAAATGTTCAGACGAATAATTAATTTCATTAGTCTCAGAAAGTATTCCGTTTTTACTAAAAAATATTGTTACAAATTTTTATTCGTTTAAAAAACCTCAAATTATTCCCATTCGAAGCATAATCACTAATAGTTGTCGAATTTGATGAAACTGAAGATGGTTGAATAACACTTGTCAACGAAGAACTTGAATGATGTTTTAAACGATAACATTCTGGCAAAACTTCAAAAGATTCAAGACTTTCATTTCTCATACGTCTCTAAAAAATTTTTTTATTTAATTAAAATATTTAATTCTTTTAAATTTACTGAATTAGAATTCTCATTTGAATATTTTCCATTAATAAAAGGTTCACGCATTGAAATATTATTTTGTTGACCATTTATATTATTTGAAGAATTTGATGATGGATTAAGTTTTCCAAGTTGCTTAAATTTGAAAAATAAATTTATTTTTCTTTTCATTTTAAAAACCTTTTCAAGATCATATATACGTCTCAAAACTTTATCTTCAAATTGAGACGGTACACGAGAAAGTCCATCAACATCCAAACATTTCTAAAATAAAAAATTATATTACAAATTAATCCGAAAATATATTAAAGGAATTAAATTCAAAAAATTCTTTTTTTTTCATTCCAAAATTAACAAAAATTTTTGGAAAATTTCCTTTTCTCAATTCGGAAAAAACAAAATTAATATATTTGGAAAGTAAAAGAACCTGGCAGAAAACTGCAGAAATTGAACCTATTGTACAATTATCATGTATCTTTGTCGCTGAATGTCCAATACAAGGCGAACCACATGAAACACCAAAACCAATGGTTGGCCTTAAACAAAAATCAATTTACAATAAAAATTAATAAAAACCCTGGAGATGGAATTGGAGTTGTTAAATTCATTGATTGCTCTACTAAAGATGTCAGACTGGCTGCTGACTGAAATTAAAAATATTTAAATTTTAATTAAATCAAAAACCTGAGATCGAGAAAGACCATTATTTACTTTGTCAGAAGAAACATCTTGTGTGCTGCCTGTTCCCGTATTTTGATGAGAAGGTTCATTCTTAATAAATTAGGGATGTAACAAAATATTAAGAAAACTCTCAAAAAATTGTCTAAATGTCATAACCCATTTAGAAAATGTTTGACATTAATGTTCATAATTCTGGTAGTATCTAACATTTTCAAAATATACCGGATTATTAATTAGCGACTGATCAGCCGTACAATAATAAGCATCTCTCCAAATCAACAATTCTGGTAAAGTTTTTGGGTAACGAAGCATTCCACCAGCATAATCCTCACGAAAGGCAGGATTGCGAAATCTTTATAAAAAAAATAAATTTAAAAAAACATTTAACGAAAGCTAAATACTCTGTATTGTGTTTCCCCAAATAACTCCAAACTTGAAAACAACGATGTCTATGCTCATCAGTATCATTTGGATCGCATCCATTTTTTATTGCATCCTTCAAAGAATTAAACAAAAAAGTCCCAAAAAGACCAGAAAAAGTGTGTTGGGCAAGTTTCATCTAAAAATTAACAAAAAAATAATAAAGAAAATTACTTTTAAAAAACCAAATATCGCCGATTAAATTCAAATTGGTCAGTATTTTTCTCCCAAAGTTGATAAACGCAATCCAAAAATTGAAGAAAAACTGGACACTTTTCATTATCATCAGTATTAAGAACACCACAGCGATCAGAAAATTTATGTCCAAATTCAATCCATTGCCAACGAATTAAAAATTCAAAACTGAAAAACATTAAAATTAAAGAAGAAAATCTTTAAACATAAAAACCCTTCAAAAGTGCGGTAATGCGGATCGGCTATTAACATACACAACGAAACAATTTGAGTAGTACGATCCCAACCATCCGAGCAATGAACAAGAACACTGGTACCTTAAAAATAAAAGAAATATTTAAAAAAATAATTTAAAGAAAAAACCTTCATTGCACAAAGATTTTAAACAACGTTCAACAGAATTAAACAATTGACAAATATTATGTAGCCAAAGTGTAGATTGCAAATTTTGAAGGAAAATATTAGGATCTAAAGCGCCGTTAAGAGTTTGACGAAGTTGATGAAAGCTGTATCGAATGTTGTGAATATTTGCCAAACCCATAAAGATAACGTCAGCATTAGGGTAAGTATCTAAATTGATAAATTAGTGGTTTAGGTTACTTGCTTTGTTATTTTAGTAAACAACCCGATTTTGGGACAGAAAATAATTACCAAAACTTATTAAATTTAAAATAACCTGGTCCTTCAAATCCACCTCCTTTGGCTCTATTTGCCCAAGCAGCCGTGTAAGAACGAGCATCAACAATAAGAAACTTTTTGTTTAAATCTAAATTTAAGATAAAAAATTTAAAAAATATTTTTCAAAAACCTGGAGAGATCGCAGAACGAATTCTTTCGTAATGAGAGATATCCTTTCTATAAAAAATTTTACTTATTAAAATATTTTAAATTAAAAATTCCAACTCGTTTGTCAATCCAAAAAAGCCAATAGATGGCTGGCTGCTTCGCAATAAAACAGCTCCATTACGTTTGTTTCGCCAAACAACTGTAGGGAATCGACGATAGCAACGGCCATAAGACATTTGCTTCAAATCCTCATCGCTAACAGATTTTGGAACAAACAAAAATTGAGGATAAGTCGGACAAATTCTATTTATGAAAATAATAGTTTAAAAATTTCTTAATAATCTTACTCAAATGTCTCATTTTTCACAGAAATTCGCCAATTATCATCTGGAAGTTTTAAACGTCTAAAAAGGAAATAAATTAATAAAAACAAAAAAATTTAACCGAAATTCGTTGTGCAAATGTTCATAAGCAGAAAGCCTTTTAGTCTCTTTACGTAACCAATTTGGTGGCTTTTTTGATGTTTGATTAAAAAAAGTAAAAGCAAATATGCCATCCAAATCTCTAACAACACAAGTCTTTTGCATCAACTTTTTATACCAAGCACAGGCAGTCTCTGAGTTTTCAGCTCGAAGTCTTAAAAGATTTTCGGTAAATGACGTTTCCATACCACTCTTTTCCTCCGTTTTTTCTTATACATGTACAGAATGGTCAGACCTTTTATCTTTCTTCCATCCAAATTGCTTTTTTATATTGCTCAAAACCAATCAGAAAGGCAAATGCGATGAAAAAAGGAAAAAGTCTGACCCTTCTGTACATATTCTATATAGAAAAAACTTGGAAGGAAAAGGAATGATACTACTACTACTGGATATTTTAAATATAAACAAAAAAACAAACTTAATTATCTTGCCATCTTTAGAACTAATTTGAAGTCCAACAATATCTTTCGCCTCTAACAACTAAAAAATAAAGTCTAAGAAAAATAATTTAAAAAATTAAAAATACGTCAACTCCTGTTAAAGGGATTGCACAGATTGCACTCTGATTATGAGCAACAATAATAATACGAAATTGAGTAACATAAAGTTGACCTATAAAAAATAGAAAAAAATATAAGAAAAATAATAATACATGATTCCATATCTACAAAATTGTCGCTGTCAATGTCTTCTCCTGGCAGAAAATACATTGAATGTAAATTAGAAGTCGAACGAGAGGACTAAAAAATTTGAAATGAATTTTAGAATTAGTGTGAAATTTAGGAATTGAATGAAAGACAATGCCTTTTTTGACAGTTTTATGGCCCTAATAAAGGTAGTTGCCCTCTCAGATTGAAAGGAAGCTATGACAATATTGGAAGTGAAAATTATTAAAATTAGTTTTGTAGAGAATAAATAGTTAAATTCTAAATTTTAGCTTAAAAATTAAAACTTACAGCAGTACGTGTCCTAACGGTAGTATTCTTTAATTCTGCATAACTCGACTGAGGAAAAGTATGCCCATTTTCGGTTGTTATACTGACAAGCCTTTCGTCACGAAGAGTTGCACTGCTACTGCTTGATGGTACAGCACTCGAGTCAAAAACACCTGTAGCTCCCTCATTACAAACAGATTGATTATCATTACAAGGCATAGAAAGTTTGAAACGTGTGAAGTTATTTAGTCGTTAATTAATAAATTTTTAAAAATTTTTCGAATTCCTAGAAAAAGAAGATTTGATGCTGTTTTTATAAATTAAAAATCTGTCTAAAAAGGGCATTTTCCTCTAAATAAATTACAGTAACCGGTTTCGAGGCCTCCAAGAATATTTATTTCAAAAGTAGTGTACATATGTCCAAATCAACACGTCCAGTCAAAAATAGCCACCATATTTTTCCATATGGCGACAAACGGAAATGCATTTAATGACTATGCGAAAAAGTTGAGCGCGGCCACTATGGCTCAAGGGCATGCGGGAAATATTGTTAGAATAGTGTCCCCCGTCATTGGGGTCTTGCGCCACAGCGACCCGCAATATAGCGGGTCGCCTCGAAAAAGTCCATGCGTCATTCGCGCGGTGATATCAAAATGTAAACTTGTTGAAAATATTTCAAAATACCCATTAAAAAGAATACAATTTCAAAAAGAAAATTTTTAAATGTTTGGAATATTTTTCTCACAAAATAAACAATAGAATTGTGAAAATATATTAAACCCCATTTACATTTTCTAAATTTGTTGAAATTTCGATCATGCTTGATTACTCACGTTAGGTATATAGAATAATTTGTAACGTTTGTACATTTTGACAGTTTTTATTTCGTTATTATTTTAGAAAAGTGTCTTTTTGGTAAAATTTTTTGACCAAAAATTATCGAGAAACGAATCTTCTTGATTCGAAAACTTTTGAATGGTTGCAATTTTTATTTGTTTATTTTGCGTTTTATGGTGACTAATAGATATTGAGATCAATAGTTTAGTATTTCGTCCTTATAAGCTCATAAGAGTGCATGTGATTTTTAACATTTCAATTTATCTGAGTAAATTTTTTTTATCTTTTAGATTTAAAATACTAAAATGACTTCCTTGATACCTATACGTTTTCAAGAACTCTTTTCTGTAAGTTTTTTTGAAATTACTGGGGTTTTATTTCTTATTTTAGTTGCAAAAGATGGGGATCAGTCCGAACAATATCAGTTTTGGATATGTGACCATGGAATCTGACAAGTACATCGTTGTTAGAGAGACAGTTGGTGACTCGTCGCAAGCCGTCGTTATAAATGTTGCGAACCCAACTGATATTCTTAGAAAACCGATTAGCGCTGACTCGGTTATGATGCATCCAGTTTCGAGAATTTTGGCTCTTAAATGTTTTTTTTCATTACTTTTTTTAAAAAAATCCTTTTATTTTTTAGTGCTTAAGAATCTCCAAATTTTCGATTTGGAATTGAAAGCCAAAATAAAAGCTTACAGTGGAACAGAAGATGTTAAGTTTTGGACCTGGATTAACTCAAATACCATTGGATTTGTGACAGATGTTTCGGTGTACCATTGGACACTTAGTGGTTTATTGTTTTTAATTATACATATTAACTGCCATTTAAGGTGATGCTGCACCTGCCAAAGTATTTGATCGACATTCAACTTTGCAGAGTACTGAAATAATCAGTTATCGATCTAACGCCGATGGGAAGTTTCTTTTGCTTGTTGGAATTTCGTCAAAGGTTGTTTCCTTTATTCGTTTCTAAATTAATTTAAAAATAGGATAGTCGCATTGTTGGAGCAATGCAACTCTATAGTACGGAGAGGAAGGTTTCTCAAGCCATTGAAGGTCATGCTGCTTGTTTTGTACAATTCAAGCTTGAAGGTAATCCACATCCGAGTAGTCTTGTTTGTTTTTCTTTGCGTAATGCTGCTGGAGGAAAGGTTATTTGAAAGTGATTACAATGTCAAATCGAATTTTTAGTTGCACATTGTGGAAGTCTCACAAACTCCTGCTGGCAATCAGCAATTTCCTAAGAAGGCCATTGACGTTGTTTATCCTGCTGATGCTGCTTCGGACTTTCCTCTTTCAATGCAGGTTTAGTTTGATTTAGATTCTAGCCTCGATTTATCTTAATTTTTAGGCGTCCTCAGCTTATGGAATTTTGTATATGATCACCAAATATGGTTATGTTCATGTGTTCGATATCGAGACTGGCTTTTCAATCTATACAGTTCGTATTTCGACTGATACGATTTTCATTACAACTGAACATACTTCTAATAATGGCGTTCTTGGTATTAATAGAGCTGGCCAGGTTTTCATCTTATCTAATATACAGCCCTACAAATTTATTTAAGGTCCTTTCTGTTTGTTTGGACGAAACAACCGTCATTCCTTACGTCACTCAACAATTACAAAATCCGGATTTGGCTCTCAAATTGGCTTGTCGTTGCAATCTTCCTGGGGCTGAAGAACTTTTTGTTCGCAAATTTAATTTGTTGATTGGAAATGGAAATTATCCAGAAGCTGCAAAAGTTGCTGCAACTGCACCTCAAAATATCCTCAGAACACCACAGACGTTACAAAAATTCCAAGTTGCTGTTCCACAAGGGAAGGCTACTTATCCTCTTCTAATCTATTTCAATGCGTTGTTAGAACAAGGCTCTTTAAATAAATATGAGTCATTGGAATTATGTCGACCTGTTTTAGTTCAGGTTTGTACTTTAACATTTATGATGAATCTTTCCTTTCTTTTTCAGGGAAAGAAACAACTTGTTGAAAAATGGATTTCTGAGAGCAAACTGGAATGTAGTGAAGAATTGGGTGATTTGGTTAAGCAATATGACGTTAATCTCGCATTAAGCATTTACCTTCGCGGCAGTGTGCCACATAAAGTTGTTCAGTGCTTTGCTGAAATGGGACAATTTGACAAGATTATTCTCTATGCTAAAAAGGCAAATTACGAACCTGATTATCTTTACCAAATGCGTCAAGTTTTGCGAACACATCCAGATAATGCTGCGACATTTGCGCAAATGTTGGTCAGCGAGGGTCCAAATGGAGAACCATTGGCTGATATAAATCAGGTTTTATTTGTAACTTTCTGTTTTTCATTTCAAACTTCTTTAAAGATTGTTGACTGTTTTGTAGAGGTTGGAAATATTCAGCAATGTACTGCATTTTTGTTGGAAGCTCTAAAAGGAGATAGTGAATCGCAAGCTCATCTTCAGACTCGTCTTTTGGAAATGAATTTACTTTCTAATCCTCAAGTTGCTGATGCAATCTTAGGAAATCGAATGTTTAGTTATTATGATAGAGCCGCAATTGGGCAACTTTGTGAGAAGGCTGGTTTGTTACAACGAGCGCTTGAGCATTTTACTGATCTTTATGATATCAAACGTACAGTTGTTCATACGACACTTTTCAATCCAGAAGTAAAATTTAATTGATAAAAGTTAATTTTTCTCCTTCTTCATATTAAGTGGCTCATTAATTACTTTGGTCGACTCAATGTCCAAGATTCGTTGGAATGTTTAAAGGCAATGTTGCAGACAAATCTTCGTCAAAGTCTTCAAATTGTTGTGCAAATTGCGTCCAAATATTCTGAACAATTGACTACACAAGCGCTTATTGATTTGTTTGAATCTTTTAAAAGCTATGAAGGCCTCTTCTACTATCTTGGTTCTATCGTTAATTTCAGTCAGGATCCTGAAGTTCACTTTAAATATATTCAGGTATTTGTTAAATCTATTGAAAAGATTTTTTGTTTGTTAATCTTTACTCAAAATCATTTTTTTATTACATCTAGGCCGCTACGCGTGCTGGACATGTTAAAGAAGTTGAACGAATCTGCCGTGAGTCCAACTATTATGATGCTGAACGAGTCAAGACATATTTGAAAGAGGCTAAATTGACTGATCAGGTGCATTTCTTTGAGAAATGACTTTTCTCGATAATTTTATTTTCTGATTTTGTTTTTTTATTACTTATAAATTTTTGTTTAGTTGCCATTAATAATTGTTTGCGATCGCTATGACATGGTTCATGATCTTGTTCTATACTTGTATCGCAGTAATTTAATGAAGTCGATTGAAGTTTTTGTAAGCAAAGTAAATCCTAAACGCCTTCCTATTGTTGTTGGTGCATTGTTGGATGTTGATTGTAGTGAAGACACAATCAAACAATTAATTCAAAACACTCGTGGAAAATTTGACATTGATGAGCTTGTTGAGGAGGTTGAAAAAAGAAATCGGTTTATTTCTTTCTTAATTCTGCTTTTAATATAAATTCTTTTTTAAAGTCTAAAACTTCTGAGCTCTTGGCTGGAAAGTCGTGTGCAGGAAGGCAACTTTGATCAAGCCACACACAACGCTCTCGCAAAGATATACATTGATTCAAATAACAATCCTGAACGTTATCTTCGTGAAAACCAATATTACGATTCAAAAGTTGTTGGCAAGTATTGTGAGAAACGTGATCCACATTTTGCTTTGGTGGCATACGAACGTGGAAAGTGTGATGCCGAACTTATTTCTGTAATTTCTTAATATTTTCAAATTATTAAACGTGATTTTAAGGTTTGTAATGAGAATTCTCTCTTCAAAAATCTTGCTCGATATTTGGTCCGTCGTCGAGATGCGGAACTTTGGGCACAAGTACTTAAAGAAGACAATCCTCATCGACGTCAATTAATTGATCAAGTTGTTCAAACAGCACTTTCTGAGACTAAAGATGCTGAAGATATCACTCATACAGTAAAGGCGTTTATGGCTGCGGATCTTCCAAACGAATTAATTGAATTACTTGAGAAAATTGTTCTCGACACTTCAACTACAAGCGAACACAGAAATCTTCAAAATTTGTTAATTCTTACTGCAATGAGAGCTGATCCTTCACGAGTAATGGAATATATTCAAAAACTTGATAATTATGATGCACCTGACATTGCTAATATTGCCATTACAAATCAACTTTTTGAGGAAGCTTTTGCGATTTTTCGTAAATTTGGTGTGAATGCGTCAGCAATTAAGGTATTTTTTTATAATTTTTGAAAGATTTTGTAAATTAATTTTTAGGTTTTAATTGAAAATATTAGAAATTTGGATCGTGCTTATGAATTTGCAGAAAAGGTTAATGAACCTGCAGTTTGGGCTGCACTTGCCAAAGCTCAACTAACGGAAGGATTGGTAAAGGAAGCTGTTGATTCCTTTATAAAAGCTGATGATCCAAGTGCTTTTATTGATGTAGCAAAAAAATGCGACGAAACTAACCATTGGGAAGATCTTGTTCGTTATCTTCAAATGGCTCGAAAGAAATCACGCGAATCTTTTATTGAAACTGAGCTTTGTTTTGCATATGCAAAAACTGGTCGATTGGCGGACCTTGAAGAGTTTATAGCTGAGCCCAATCATGCACAAATTCAACAAGTTGGTGACCGTTGCACAGAACAAGGAATGAATGATGCTGCCCGTATTTTATTCAACAGCATCAGCAACTTTGCTAAACTTTCGACTACTCTGGTTGAATTGGGAGATTTTCAAGGTGCTGTTGATGCTGCTCGAAAGGCTAATTCTACAAAAACATGGAAACAAGTAAATAATAAAATTTTTAGAGTTTTATTTTTGATACACTTTTTTTAGGTTTGTTTTGCTTGTGTAAATCATAAAGAGTTTCGTCTTGCGCAAATTTGTGGTCTCCACATTGTTGTGCATGCTGATGAATTGGAAGAACTGATAAATTACTACCAAAATCGCGGCCACTTTGAAGAACTCATTGCCCTATTGGAATCTGCTTTAGGATTAGAACGAGCACATATGGGAATGTTTACAGAGTTGGCTATTCTTTATAGCAAATATAAATCTGAGAAAATGCGTGAGCATCTGGAGTTGTTTTGGTCGCGTGTTAATATACCAAAGGTTTTTCAAATTTAGGGATTTATAAATTTATTTGTGTTAAGGTTCTTCGTGCCGCGGAGCATGCTCATTTATGGTCTGAACTTGTGTTTTTGTATGATAAATATGAGGAATATGATAACGCTGTGAATACAATGATTCAACATCCAACAGAAGCTTGGCGTGAACAACATTTTAAAGAAATTGTTACAAAGGTCTTTTTTAATTTTAAACTATATTTATAATGAATTTCACAGGTTGCAAATGTTGAGCTCTATTACAAGGCTATTCAATTTTATTTGGATTACAAGCCAATGTTGTTAGTTGATTTATTGATGGTATTGTCGCCTCGTCTTGACCAAACACGGACTGTTATGTTTTTCCAAAAATGTATATAAATTAATGTCTGAGATTTTGTAAATATTTTTATTTTTCAGCTGGCGACCTTTCGCTTGTCCAGCCATATCTTCGGCACGTCCAAAATTTTAACAACAAAGCACTTAACGAGTGTCTAAATCAATTATTTATTGATGACGAAGATTATGAATCATTAAAGGCTAGTATTGAAACTTATGATAATTTTGACAATATTGCTTTGGCTCAGCAATTGGAACAACACTCATTGGTTGAATTTCGTCGAATATCTGCTTACCTCTACAAGGGAAATAATCGATGGAAACAATCTGTAGAAATTTGCAAAAGAGACAAACTTTACTCAGTTTATTTTAATTTTTTTTATTAAGAACTTTTTTAATTTAAGGATGCAATGGATTATGCGGCAGAGAGTCGTCAACCAGAAGTTGTCGAAGGTTTAATGAAATTTTTCTTACAAGAAGGACTAAATGATTGTTTCTCTGCATTATTATATAAATGTTATGATCTTTTGAAACCTGATATTGTATTAGAATTGGCTTGGAAACACAAAATTGTTGATTGTGCTATGCCTTTTATGATACAAACTGTTCGTGATTTTGGATCGAGGGTATTTTGTTTTAAAATCTAAATTTTTAAATAAAATACATGTTTGTTAGTTGGAAAGACTTGAAAGAGCTGAGGTTGAAAGAAAAGAAGAAGTTAAAGAACAGCAACAACGTTCAGGAAATATTAGTAAGAATTTTTGTTTTGAAGGGAGAGGGCAATTTTTGCTATCGTTCTGGGGGCATTCATTATTTTCCTTTGAACGAATTTCCATCTTTCCGTCGACATTGGCTTACTAATACTTGCTTTTTTTATATGTATATTTTATTTTAGTGGAGCCTCAACTAATGTTGCCAGCCTATCCGTCTGTTCAGAATTCTACATATCCTGGTGCAATACCTGCTGCGCCATTTGTGACGCCTGCTTATGCGACTTTTCCTTTTAATAAATGAAGTGTTGTGACGATTGAAAATATAAGAATAATAATGAGGAGAATCTTGACTTAAATATATCGCAAATTCTATGTTAAAGAATCGTTTATAAATTGACTTTTGGTAATTCTGAACTGTCCCATCCAGTTTTTTTTCCTAAGAGATGAATTATGGACAGGAAGTTCAAATTACAAAATTTTTCTCAAAACAATTATATTTTTTGTTTTCACTTGTAATGACTTCTTTAAATTAGTGAGGGATTATTTGTTTGTTTTATTTTTTTAATTGGTTTTGGGTTAAAAAATTATAATTGCTTATTTAAAATTAGCTTATCAAGTGTAATTAACCATATAGTATTGTCATATTTAAAGTTAACATATTTTTTGTCTCATGTTAAATTAGTAGACTTTTTATTACCAATCTTCTAAAAGAATATTTGTTTAATGTTTTGGATTATTGTTGGGGTCTTAATTGCTGTTATGTTAATGTAAGTTACTTTGTAATCGTTTATTAACCACATTAAAATTTCAGAATTTCAATTCTTACGGCAATTTATTTTAATAAAAATGATAAATCTAAGAATGATAAGGAAAAAGTTAAGGGAGGAGGAATTGAAATGGGAGAAGAAGAGGCTGGAGGAAATAGTAACATAATAATCGAAGAAGAGTCAGAAGGATATCAGAATTTGAATGGAGAGGATTTGGATGGAGGAAATTTGGATAAAGAAGATTGCAAAGAAATGGAAGAAGAGGCTGAAGGAAATAATTTAATAATTGAAGAAGAGGCGGAAGGATATCAGAATTTGGGTGGAGGAGATTTGGATAAAGAAGATTTCAAAATGGGAGAAGAGGCTGAGGGAAATAGTAACTTAATAATCGAAGAAGTGGCTGAAGGATATCAGAATTTGGATGGAGGAGATTTGGATGAAGATGATTTCAAAAAAATAGATGAAAAAGATTTTAATTTAAAAAGTGGAGATAATAAATTGTTGAAACTTAATTCAATCAAAATTGATTGCCAATGGAAAGTTGCAAATTCAGACAAACCAGTTGTCTTCACAGATGAACAAAAGATGAGAGTGGCCTACCATGAAGGTGGCCATTCTGTACTTGCACGTCTACTAAAGATAAACTTTCCAGTCACAAAAGTATGTTAATTTATTGAATGTTTAATTCAAAAATTTTATTCAGGTATCAGTAATTCCTGCACTTGATTACCATGGCATCACATTATTTGGTGAGGAAAGAATTCTGGAAGTTTTTCAAGATTTAGACGACAAACTTGAGATTATGTATGCAGGCGCTGCATCTGAAGAACATTTTCTCAGTGGTACACATTCAATTGGTGTTACTGATGACTTTAATAGAGCGACACAATTAGCGGCATATATGGTTTAAGATGTTCTAATATTTTTATTTATAATTTTATAGGTTGAAGAATGTGGCTATTCGGAAAAATTGGGTCCGTTAACTGCAAAACCAAATTCGTCTGAATATCTATTACAACTTCAAGATGAAGAGACGTATGCTTTAACAACAAAAGCTTGGTATAGGGCAAAAGAATCGATCAAAAAATATGAAAAGCAAATTCAAAAGGTTTATTTTGACTCCTAAATAATAAGTTCAAATAACAAGTTTTAGGTTGCCGACTTTTTGTTTCAACATGGAGAGCTCGATTCTTCAAAACTTCAAAAGTAAGTACTTGCTTTTCTTTATAAGCTTGTGCTTAGAGCCCGGACTTCGGTAAGAAACTCCTTTTCCGACAAGATCCCGGATTTTTATGCATTAATTTAAAATCTTCAAAAATACCGAATTATGCATAAAAATACCCTCCATTCATAAATGAAATTAAAAAAACAAAATCAATAAAAAAGAAGTTTATTAGTTGGTAATACGAAGGCTGTCCCCCTTTTTTCTTCTCTATGAATGTTATAGTGGTCATTCTTTTTGTCCTTCCTCAATTTCACTTTATTTCCCTGATCCAAATTCAAATCCGACTTTCTTCTCCAAAAAAGACATCAACTGTTTTTTAGTTGTTCGACAGCCACATTTATAGCAGGTCCGTTGTTTATAAATTTTAAGCTATTCGAGTCATGCATTGAAATCATTGTCGCGACGAGGAAATAGAGTGAAATTTAGTATGAATTACTGATCATTATGTCATTCCTAAGGAAAAAAGATGGGCCAGCTTTGGTATTACCGAGAAGTTTTTTACATAAAAATCCTTTTAAAAATACAACTAACTTTTTAAATTTAGCATTATTGACTCTACGCCGATCAATGACGCCCAACAATAACAAAGCTGAAAAAATAAAAAATTTATAGTAATTTGTTTTCTAGAGAGCGAGCTGGATCTGGATCCAGACCTTGATTTTTCCTGGATCCATTTTTCCTGGATCCTGGATCTATACATTTCTTCGATTGTCAGCGCCGTAGGCGAAAATTTTAAGAATTTGGACGGTCATAGGCGAAAATCCCTCCTCATGGAGCCGTTAATCGTCTAAAATCCTCTTATGTTCCTCGGTATCCTGTCAAATCCTCTTCCATATCCACTTAATCCTGAAATATCCCTTCAAATCCTAAAATATTTCTTTAAATACCCGTATATCCCACTTAATCTCCAGTTATCGGTCTAAATGAAAAAATCAAGAATCAAGGCCTGGATCCAGGCAAAAATAATCCTTGATTTTTCCTTGACTCAAGGTCAAGAATCTGGTCAAGGTACCCAACCGAAATCAAGGTCAAGGTCAAGGTTTTTTGAAAATCTCGCTCTATTGTTTTCTTGTTCTAGATCTCAATTTTTTGTGCCTTTATTTTTAGTACATTTATCTTATTTAATTATTGTAAATTATATGCTGAATTGATCAAAAATATTTTCATTGTTAGATTTATTAAGAAATTATCACTTAAAAATGGTAATGATTACATAAGGTTGTTCAAACCCGTTCACACTTTCTTATGATTTTTCTTGTTTTTTTTTTTTTGCTTTCTACATTCTAAGGAACATTTTAATTGTACTTCCCTTTAAGGTGATCTGCACCTACCAAAGTATTTGATCGACATTCAACTTTGCAAAGTACTGAAATAATCAGTTATCGATTTAACGCCGATGGGAAGTTTCTTTTGTTTGTTGGAATTTCGTCAAAGGTTGTTTCATTTTTTATTTTCTAATTATTTTGAAAATACTATAGCCGCATTGTTGGAGCAATGCAACTCTATAATACGGAGAGGAAGGTTTCTCAAGCCATTGAAGGTCATGCTGCTTGTTTTGTACAATTCAAGCTTGAAGGTAATCCACATCCAAGTAGTCTCGTCTGTCTTTCTTTGCGTAATGCAGCTGGAGGAAAGGTTTTATTTGAAATTTGATAACATTCCATCAACTTTTTAGTTGCATATTGTGGAAGTCTCACAAACTCCTGCTGGCAATCAGCAATTTCCTAAAAAGGCCATTGACGTTGTTTATCCAGCTGACGCTGCTTCGGACTTTCCTCTTTCAATGCAGGTTTAGTGTGATCCAGATTCTAGCCTCGATTTATTTTAATTTTTAGGCATCCTCAGCGTATGGAATTTTCTATATGATCACCAAATATGGTTATGTTCATGTGTTCGATATTGAGACTGGCTTTTCAATCTATACAGTTCGTATTTCGACTGATACGATTTTCATTACAACTGAACATACTTCTAATAATGGCGTTCTTGGTATTAATAGAGCTGGCCAGGTTTTTAATGATCTAATATACAGCCCTACAAATTTATTTAAGGTCCTTTCTGTTTGTCTGGACGAAACAACCGTCATTCCTTACGTCACTCAACAATTACAAAATCCGGATTTGGCTCTCAAATTGGCTTGTCGTTGCAATCTTCCTGGGGCTGAAGAACTTTTTGTTCGCAAATTTAATTTGTTGATTGGAAATGGAAATTATCCAGAAGCTGCAAAAGTTGCTGCAACTGCACCTCAAAATATCCTCAGAACACCACAGACGTTACAAAAATTCCAAGTTGCTGTTCCACAAGGGAAGGCTACTTATCCTCTTCTAATCTATTTCAATGCGTTGTTAGAACAAGGCTCTTTAAATAAATATGAGTCATTGGAATTATGTCGACCTGTTTTAGTTCAGGTTTGTACTTTAACATTTATGATGAATCTTTCCTTTCTTTTTCAGGGAAAGAAACAACTTGTTGAAAAATGGATTTCTGAGAGCAAACTGGAATGTAGTGAAGAATTGGGTGATTTGGTTAAGCAATATGACGTTAATCTCGCATTAAGCATTTACCTTCGCGGCAGTGTGCCACATAAAGTTGTTCAGTGCTTTGCTGAAATGGGACAATTTGACAAGATTATTCTCTATGCTAAAAAGGCAAATTACGAACCTGATTATCTTTACCAAATGCGTCAAGTTTTGCGAACACATCCAGATAATGCTGCGACATTTGCGCAAATGTTGGTCAGCGAGGGTCCAAATGAAGAACCATTGGCCGATATAAATCAGGTTTTATTTGTAACTTTCTGTTTTTCATTCCAAACTCTTTTAAAAGATTGTCGACTGTTTTGTGGAGGTTGGAAATATTCAGCAATGCACTGCATTTTTGTTGGAAGCTCTAAAAGGTGATAGTGAATCGCAAGCTCATCTTCAGACTCGTCTTTTGGAGATGAATTTACTTTCGAATCCTCAAGTTGCTGATGCCATCTTAGGAAATCGAATGTTTAGTTATTATGATAGAGCCGCAATTGGGCAACTTTGTGAGAAGGCTGGTTTGTTACAACGAGCGCTTGAGCATTTTACTGATCTTTATGATATCAAACGTACAGTTGTTCATACGACACTTTTCAATCCAGAAGTAAAATTTAATTGATAAAAGTTAATTTTTATCCTTCTTCTATTAAGTGGCTCATTAATTACTTTGGTCGACTCAATGTCCAAGATTCGTTGGAATGTTTAAAGGCTATGTTGCAGACAAATCTTCGTCAAAGTCTTCAAATTGTTGTGCAGATTGCATCTAAATATTCTGAACAATTGACTACACGTTTGAATCTTTTAAAAGCATGAAGGCCATTTCTATTACCTTGGTTCTATCTTGGTCCGTCGTCGTGATGATTTCAGTCAGTACCCGGAAGTTCATTTTAAATATATTCAGGTATTTGTTAGATCTGTTTATTGAAAAGATTTTTTAGTTGTATCGCAGTAATTTAATGAAGTCGATTGAAGTTTTTGTAAGCAAAGTAAATCCTAAACGGCTTCCTATTGTTGTTGGTGCATTGTTGGATGTTGATTGTAGTGAAGACACAATCAAACAATTAATTCAAAACAATCGTGGGAAATTTGACATTGATGAGGTTGAAAAAAGAAATTGGTTTATTTCTTTCTTAATTTTGCTTTTACTATAAATTCTTCTTTAAAGTCTAAAACTCCTGAGCTCCTGGCAGGAAAGTCTTGTTCAAGAAGGCAACTTTGATCAAGCCACACACAACGCTCTCGCAAAGATATACATTGTTTCAAACTGAACGTTATCTTCGTGAAAACCAATATTACGATTCAAAAGTTGTCGGCAAGTATTGTGAGAAACGTGATCCACATTTTGCTTTGGTGGCGTACGAACGTGGAAAGTGTGATGCCGAACTTATTTCTGTAATTTCTTAATATTTTCAAATTATTAAGCGTGATTTTAAGGTTTGTAATGAGAATTCCCTTTTCAAAAATCTTGCTCGATATTTGGTCCGTCGTCGTGATGCGGAACTTTGGGCTGAAGTACTTAAAGAAGACAATACTTATCGACGTCAATTAATTGATCAAATTGTTCAAACAGCACTTTCTGAGACTAAAGTTACTGAATATTTTCACAGATTAACAAAGATGGGTACTTTCCTGTTATCGGCCCTCCGTTTTTTCTTCCTTATTTATCAACCTACTTCTGTACAAAATGGTCAGATTTTCTCTCTTTCTCAAATTCACTACGTTTCCCGGTGGCAACAAAGAAAAGATTATTTTTTGCAAAGAACAGATTAATTTTTTAAAACATTCAAGATCAAAAAAGATAAAACATAAATTGTCAAAAGGGGAAGTTATCCCAATGACTTGGAAAGTTGTTCTGTAAATATGGGAAGTTGTTCTATTCTAACAATGGGGGAACAACTTCTGTCTTTTTTTGTTGCCACAAGGGAACGGGAGTGAATTTGAGAAAGAAAAAATCTGACCATTCTGTACAGAAGTAGGTGAGAAATAAGGAAGAAAAAATAGAGGGCCGATAACAGGAAAGTACCCAAAGATGAGAGCGGCCTACCATGAATGTGGCCCTACATACTTGGACGTCTACTGAAGATAAATTTTCCAGTCATAAAAGTATTCTCTATTTCATTGAATGTTTAAACAAAAATTTTATTCAGTTATCAATAATTCCTGCAGTTGATCACCATGGCATTACAGAATTTGGTGAAGAAAAAATTCTGGAAGTATTTCAAGATTTAGACGACAAACTTGAGATCATGTATGCAGGCGCTGCATCGGAAGAACATTTTCTCAGTGGTACACATTCAGTTGGTGTTACTGATGACTTTAAAAGAGCGACACAATTAGCGGCATATATGGTTTAAGATGTTCTAATATTTTTATTTATAATTTTATAGGTCTAAGAATGTGGCTATTCGGAAAAAT
Organism: Meloidogyne enterolobii; assembly: GCA_963681835.1. NCBI lineage: Eukaryota > Metazoa > Nematoda > Chromadorea > Rhabditida > Meloidogynidae > Meloidogyne > Meloidogyne enterolobii. The sequence goes on along the minus strand of CAVMJV010000031.1, from coordinate 756,965 downwards.
TGGGTCCGTTAACTGCAATACCAAATTCATCTGAATATTTTAAACAACTTCAAGATGAGAAATATTTGCATTAACTACAAAAGCCTGGCTTATGGCGAAGGAATCGGTCAAGAAATTTGAAAAGCAAATTCGAAAGGTTTACTTTAGCTATTATGCAATAAGTTAAAATAAAAAGTTTAGTTTGCACTTGCCTATGTAAAAACTGGTCGATTGTCGGACCTTGAAGAGTTTATATCTGAGTTCAATCATGCATAAATTCAACAAGTTGGTGACTGTTGTACAGAACAAGGAATGAATGATGCTGCCCGTATTTTATTCAACAGCATCAGCAACTTTGCCAAACTTTCTACTACTTTGGTTGAATTGGGAGACTTTCAAGGTGCTGTTGATGCTGCTCGAAAGGCTAATTCTACAAAAACATGGAAACAAGTAGATAATAAAATTTTTAGAATTTTATTTTCTATATACTTTTTAGGTTTGTTTTGCTTGTGTAAATCATAAAGAGTTTCGTCTTGCTCAAATTTGTGGTCTCCCTATTGTTGTGCATGCTGATGAATTGGAAGAACTGATAAATTACTACCAAACTCGCGGCCACTTTGAGGAACTCATTACTCTATTGGAATCTGCTTTAGGATTAGAACGAGCACATATGGGAATGTTTACAGAGTTGGCTATTCTTTATAGTGTTACCCCCGGACTCGAGACTCGATACTTGCCCTTTTCATCAAGTCCCGACCCCGACCATATTTCCCATCGATGTTTATATTTATTTTATATTTATTCCTTCCCAGCCTATCTTTACACTTTATCTCTCTTCTTCTCAATTATTGTTCACCTTCTTCCGTTCCCAACATTAATCACAATTACATTCATCCTTTTGTCAACAACTTTATAACTTCCTCCCATCTTTCCCAGACACATTTTGCCCTATCAACTTTCTTATATCCCACCCACTATTCCCCATATTTAACCACAAACTATTCAATGTATCTTTAATTCAGTTTATCCAAGTCCCGATTTAATGTCCATATAATTAATCCTCTTTTATTATATTATCCCTTATCAAAACACTACCCGTTTAATTGTATTTTAAATGGAAATAAATATTATGAACTATTCTTTTAACTATTTAAATTAGTCCTCTGCGCCTCCCCTACCCAAATTCCCCCACAAACATACGGCGCTCTGAAGGTGCCTGGACCGGGAAGGTCCAGCGCATAACTGGTAGCACCGGATGGTTTCAACCCCCTCTAGGTCTTGGGCATCCCGGTTTCTTTTCCCTATAGATTTAATTTGTCCATTCCCTATCCTAAATTTTTGAATTAAATTTTTTTAAAAATTTTCTCCTTACCTTTATTCCATTCTTACCCTTCCTATTCTTATTTCCCTTTCCCAAGGTTCATTTCCCCCTTCACTCTACCCAAATTTTTTTCAATCCGTATTCCATCATATTTTTCAATAATTAGCATTTTCCAATAAATTCCCTTCTTATGTCCCATACTCTTCCAACCAAACATTACACATTGGCGTTATAAAAAACACCAATGTTTTGTCTCCTATTAAACATTTTTCTTTCCATTCAATTTCTTTCTGATTTTTCCTCTTCTAATTTTTCTTCATTTCTCTCCCATTCGAATTTTTAATTAGCATTCCCTTCTCTTCCCCACCAGAAATTTGAACATATCTCCATCCTGTAAGGATGGAATTTTTCAAAAATCTAAATTTTCCATTAAGATTAGTATTTTCCAATAGACTCATATGTCCGAACTTTTTCCCAGTCAAGCATTACACAAAACATTGGCGTTATAAAAAACCATCAATGCTTTGTTTGCTCCTACGCCCCTACCCCATTAAAAGACATTTTCCTTCCATTCTTTGTCCCATACGCGAACTAATAATTTCATTTCACTTCCCATCCCACTCGATAATTTTTAATTCCCATTCTTTCCACTTTCCCACGAAAAAATAAAAACATATCTTCATCCTATTAGGATGAATGATTCTCTAAGTCCCAACTGATATAAATTCCAATTAATATTTTTTTCAAAAGACGACCTATCTCCATCCTTATTCCTTTCCTCCTCCCCACCTATAAAAAAGCATTTTTATTCATTTTTAAATGAACAAAATGATTAATCCAATATAGTCAATATTTCCCAATAAATTCCTTTCCTATTGCCCAGACTCCTCAGTACAATCCATCCAATCCCACAATTTCTCCCCCTCTGGCTCTTAGGACTCCACATCTCCTTCCATTCCCCCGGGCGTTATCCGATTTTTTTTCTCAAAAATAAATAAACTTTATCCCGGATTTTAAAGATATTTTATTCAAATAAATTAAAAATCCGTGTCCATGTGAATTGTTATTTCAATTTTTCACCTTTATTTCCGTAGTTAAAAACCCTAAAGCTATTAATCATAAAATTAATCACTGAAATTTTGGACGAGGAAATCCTAAATTCCTGCCTCTTAATTCTCTCCAAAAAGAATGAGAGGAAGAACTCCCCACCCAAAATTTACTAAAATCCAATCAACTGAAGCCCCCATTTTTATAATGTCTGCTTAACCAAATGTTCAAGTGTACTTTTAAAAAAAATCAAATCCTTAATTACAAAGTCCAGGATAAATAATTAAAATAATATAGTCCAATGTGCACCTAAAAATTAAATCCCTAATAATCATTCATGAAACCAAAATCCAGGAAATCAATATAAAATAGTCCAAGTGCATTTAAAAATTAAATCCTCAATATTCAATAAAAATTTCATGTCCGAGGATAACAAACAAAAATAGTCCAATGTGCACTTAATAATCATATATAATCTCAAAGTCCTGGATACAAAAAAAGTCCTATGTGCACTCAAAAATCATATCCTTAATAATCACTCAAAGAAATCAATGTCCTGGACAAAAAAATTAAAACAAAATAGTCCGATGTGCACATAATAATCATAAATTAAAGTCCAGTACAAAAAGTTAAAATAAAATAGTCCAAAGTGCACATAATCCACATAATCCTTCCTATCCTTTATGATTAAGTAGAACATAAAGGCTTTTGATTAAGCAGACAATAAAGGCTCAAAAACTAATCACTTCCTCAAAAAGGTTTTCAAGAACGATAGTAATTTAAAGCTAGTTAATTTTAAAATAAAATATTAGCATTAATTCAAATTAATCTAATCGTGAAATATTTTACACAAAATCCAATAAAAACAATAACTCAAGGATTAAAAACCTTGGGCTCGGTCATAGTAACCATCAATTATTCAACTATACTAACACATTCAAATCTCAATTCATCTTTTATTAAATTTTTATATTAGAATAGCTGATCCCCAATTAGACGTGTATGGTTCATTCCCCTCAGGCCATGGTTAACCCAGTCCTTCCCTTACAAATTTTCTAATGGTTCAAATGCCCTCTAGGTATTGGTCACCCCCGCCCTTTCCCCTATAATTTTTTTAAAAAATGTTTTCCCTCTAGGTCTGAGTCACCCCAGTTTCTACCCTATATTTTTCAAGTAAGGTCCCCCCCTCTTTCCTCCCTCAATCTCTTCTAAATATTTAATTTTTAATTTAATTTAATTTAAAAATTATTCCCGCTCCAATCTGTATTTCCAATTCCATTCCCTCCCTATCCCATAGCTCAGAAAGACGTTAACTAAGCGACGCTAAAATTATATTTAGGAATTTTAAAGATCCCCCTCTCTTCAAGTAAAGAAATCCATTAGAATTAATTTGAAATTAATCATAATTAATCTAATTGGGAAACAATAAATCCACTCCCCCTTTCCAAAGCTCCCAAATTACTAATAACTTCTTGAAATGACTCCTCCAGTCCTACACTCATCCCCACCCTCCCCCTCCACAATACACATTTTTCGCATATTTTTATTTTAATTAATATTTCCTACTCAATTATTAACTACAAAAATACATCAATACTCAATTATAACATCGTCTCATCTACTACATGTCGCTGGATGCTGTGAAGTAAATAAACACATATCTTTATCAGTAAAATGGCCGTAGATAAGTTTACCAAACAAAAATCCCATTACTCCCTTCCAATTATCGAGTAACTTAAAACTCAAGAACCATAAAATATTATTTCAACATAAAAGGCCTTGAGGGAGAATAATCCTTATTTATTACCCCTGGGAAATTAGAATTAATAATTAGTCCCATCATTCAATATATTAGTTTATATATTGAAATTTGGTAAATTTGAATTATCATTAAATCCCACCCACCATTCAACTAATCCCTTTAATCCAAATTTACAACCCCTTCCAAATTTACAAACCAAAATTCAAGAACCAAAAGAGACTCAAAAATTTTACTTCAATTAATCCAAATTCCCCATCCCGACACCTATATAAGATGCAAATCCCTCAAGTAATTTAAATAAAATATTTTCGAAATTATTGAAAGTGCTTAGTCAAAAACTCAATAATTTTCGAACAACTATTAATCACTTTCCTAATCACCTCTAATACCCAAAGATGAACACACAAGTAAGTTATTATTTTCAATATCAATAAATCACTTCAACACTAATATTAAAATTCAGTCTGAACTCGAATCCGTTCCCAAGAATTATGCCTCCTCAACCCAAAATGCCTCCTCAACAGAATATGCCTTTCTCAATCTCTTTTCAACGACAATATGACATTGCTTTCTCAACTCAATATGCTTCCCTGAACACACAACTACTTTCAAATTCAATCTGAACTCGAAATTGCTCTGACCACAAAATGATTTTGACCAAAGAATGAAAACGGATGAACAAAAACAAATTCAATCACATTTTCATTTTTCCAAATTTGTAATTTACAATTTTTCACTTTTCTCCCTCTAGTTTCCATTTCAAAATATTTAATTCTAGATTTTACTGTTCCTTCCCCTCATTCATCTATATTTTATTTTTTAGGTTCTGATTTTCCTTTCCCGCTTATATTTAAGTATTGAGTCTTTAAAAGCCATGGGGAAATAAATATTTTAGAATAGAACAAAATCCCCTTTCCATTAAGATCAAACGGACTAAGTAAGTACACAATTTGATCACCAAAACCCAACGTGAAACTTCCAAATAAACATACACCCAAAGGCCCAAGAAATGACGGAATAGACAACCATCATTTCTAAATCTAACAAATCCAAAATGGCGGCCTAAAAATCCACCATTTACCACACATCCCCATTGGCTCCACAAAAAATACTAGAATGGCCAAAACAAAATAAACCCCACTCCCAAAAATGTCGGACTTAAAACCCAACATTTGATCCAAACTTCACTGAAAATTAAGAAAATTTTAATGGCGGACTAAAAAACCACCATCAGACTCAATCTTCCTTTCCCCTCCAAAAAAAACCAACCAACAATCCATAAGCGCAGGGTCGCGCTTATTGGCGGCAGGGAGATGTTACCCCCGGACTCGAGACTCGATACTTGCCCTTTTCATCAAGTCCCGACCCCGACCATATTTCCCATCGATGTTTATATTTATTTTATATTTATTCCTTCCCAGCCTATCTTTACACTTTATCTCTCTTCTTCTCAATTATTGTTCACCTTCTTCCGTTCCCAACATTAATCACAATTACATTCATCCTTTTGTCAACAACTTTATAACTTCCTCCCATCTTTCCCAGACACATTTTGCCCTATCAACTTTCTTATATCCCACCCACTATTCCCCATATTTAACCACAAACTATTCAATGTATCTTTAATTCAGTTTATCCAAGTCCCGATTTAATGTCCATATAATTAATCCTCTTTTATTATATTATCCCTTATCAAAACACTACCCGTTTAATTGTATTTTAAATGGAAATAAATATTATGAACTATTCTTTTAACTATTTAAATTAGTCCTCTGCGCCTCCCCTACCCAAATTCCCCCACAAACATACGGCGCTCTGAAGGTGCCTGGACCGGGAAGGTCCAGCGCATAACTATAGCAAATATAAATCTGAGAAAATGCGTGAACATTTGGAAACACAAAATTGTTGATTGTGCTATGCCTTTTATGATACAAACTGTTCGTGATTTTGGATCGAGGGTATTTTGTTTTAGAATTTAAATTTTAAATAAAATATTTTGTTAGTTGGAAAGACTTGAAAGAGCTGAGGTTGAAAGAAAGGAAGAAGTTAAAGAACAGCAACAACGTTCAGGAAATATTAGTAAGAATTGGAATAATTTCGGAATACTAAACAGACTCCGATTGGGACAAATTATATGTCATTCGATTCAGCTCGGCGAGCTGAGTCGAATGACATCAAAATATCTATTGGGACGTAACTATTTGCCTGCCGCACATGGAATCATCTCTATTTCATCAAAACAAAATTGCCCAAATTGTTTTATCACGATGATTGATCCCATTTGTTAAAGCTCAAGCTATTCTAAATCGTATACTTGAATTTTCCGACCAATATGTACACTCTGTTTCAAAAGTATAACCCACTTTTGATTTTTCACTTTTCTCGATGATAAGTTAATGTATTTTTTTGAAATTTGGTATGTTGATTCATTTAACTAATCTACGAATATTCCCGCAGTTCCATCAATTTTTATCTAATACAAAATTTTTAATTAATTTTTTTCTAAATTCTACCCCAAAATAGATGTTTCATAAGTATAACCCACTTTTATTTTTCATATTTGCAATAATAGGAAAAATCTAAAAAAAATTCCTCAAACATGTATATTGATATTATAAAAATTAGAAAAAAAACAGGTCCATATCTCTACTCAATGCCGAGATCCTGACACCTCTAAAACCTCGAAAATCAACGTAAAACGAGGGTAGGTCTATTTAAAAAATATTTTCTACACAGTAAATGTAGTTTTGAAATTTTATTTTTGGCATATCTGAAAGCCCTTAAAATTTGCTACAAGATAGCATTTGCCTTATTCTTCAGAAAAAATCCATTAGCGAGATACAGGTGGTTAAACTTCAGAAGCGACCCTAACGGTCATTTTGTGGGCATTTAGGCGTTTTTTGTTGATGCGAAAGTTTGACCACCTGTATCTCGCTAATGGATTTTTTCTGAAAAATAAGGCAGATGCTATCTTGTAGCAAATTTTAAGGGCTTTCAGATATGCCAAAAATAAAATTTAAAAACTACCCTTAATGTGTCAAAAATATTTTTTAAATAGACCTACCCTCGTTTTACGTTGATTTTCGAGGTTTTTGAGATGTCCGAATCTCGACAATGAGTAGAGATATGGGCCTAATTTTTTTTATTTTTTTATAATATTCCTATATAAGGTTGATGGAACTTTTGTAGATTTTTCCTAATGTTGGAAATATTAAAAATAAAAGTGGGTTATACTTATGAAACACCTTTTTTAGGGAAAATTTCGAAAAAAAAATTAATTAAAAATTTTGTATCGAACAAAATTTTATGAAACTTTTGGAATCTTCGTAGATTTGTTAAATGTATCTAAATACAAAATCTCAAAAAGATACATTGATTAAGCAACTAAAAAAGTAAAAAAATTAAAGTGGGTTATACTTTTGAAACAGAGTGTATGAGCTTGCGATTTATGATTTTTTGGTAATTGGGGACCTGGGACAAGTGATTATAACTTTGTACCAACGTGTACTCGTAATGTACGAGCAACGAGTACGAGTTAATAACCCGTTAATGATTAGAAAATCGATTTTTTCAATAGATATTGATAATTTTAACGATTTTTGGAAAATCCCGCAATCCCGCGCGGGATCCCGCAAATTTAAAATGCGGGATTTTGCAAGAATGCGGGATTTTGCGGGATTTATCCCGCGGGATCCCGTCCCGCAAAGGTTTTTAAAAAAATTTTATCCCGCGGGATCCCGCAAACACGATTTTGCCGACCTCTAGCCTAAACCTATGGGTCTTCGGCGAGGCGCTTGTGCAAAACCCCGCGCTTCGCGCGGGGTTTTGCGGCACGCGCCTCGCGGGGAGTCTACGGGCGATGGGTCTGGGCTCGTAACATAAACCTATTCCTATCTCCCTTGCTCTGGACGTATTTGGGGCCCCCGTAGCAGCAAAAATCTGCACAGGTGCCATTAGGTAGGGAGCTAAAATAAAATATCATAACTTTGTCCAATCAAGTCAGATTTCGTTGATTTTGGTGTCAATCGACTCAGCTCGATGAGCTCTTTCGAATGAGGTATAATTTGCATTTTCGAATTTTTCACCCCAAAAAAGTGCTTGGTCCCCCCTATGCTTTTTCAAATTTCAGGGTGCTGTATCTCGGCCCATAGTTACGTCCCAATAGATATTTTGATGTCATTCGACTCAGCTCGTTGAGCTGAATCGAATGACATATAATTTGTCTCAATCGGAGTCTGTTTAGTATTCCGAAATTATACCGTAAGAATTTTTGTTTTGAAGGGAGAGGGCAATTTTTGCTGTCGTTCTGGGGGCATTCATTAATTTTCTTTGATCTTAAACAACTTCAAGATTAGGAAACGTATGCTTTAACAACAAAAGCTTGGTATATGGCAAAGGAATCGATCAAAAAATATGAAAAGCAAATTCGAAGCGTTTATTTTGACTCCTAAATAATAAGTTAAAATAACAAGTTTTAGGTTGCCGAATTTTTGTTTCAACATGGAGAGCTCGATTCTACAAAACTTCAAAAGTAAGTACTTACTTTTCTGTTATAAGCTTGTGACTAGAACCCGGACCTTTTCCTACAAGATCCCGGATTTTTATGCATTAATTTAATATCTTTTAAAAATACCGAAATATGCATAAAAATACCCTCCCTTCATAAATGAAATTAACGAAAAAACAAAATCAATAAAAAAGAAGTTTATTAGTTGGTAATACGAAGGCTGTCCCCCTTTTTTCTTCTCTATGAATGTTATAGTGGTCATTCTTTTTGTCCTTCCTCAATTTCACTTTATTTCCCTGATCCAAATTCAAATCCGACTTTCTTCTCCAAAAAAGACATCAACTGTTTTTTAGTTGTTCGACAGCCACATTTATAGCAGGTCCGTTGTTTATAAATTTTAAGCTATTCGAGTCATGCATTGAAATCATTGTCGCGGCAAGGAAATAGAGTGAAATTTGGGATGAATTACTGACCATTATGTCATTCCTAAGGAAAAAAGAGGGGCCAGCTTTGGTATTACCGAGAAGTTTTTTACATAAAAATCCTTTTAAAAATACAACTAACTTTTTAAATTTAGCATTATTGACTCTACGCCGATCAATGACGCCCAAATGCTCGAAAGGATAATTCTACAAAAACATGGAAACAAGTAAATACAGGGTGCGGCAAATTAAGCGCGCGTTTTGTTTTTGCCATAACTCTCTTCAATTCAATGAAAATTGATAATTCTTTTTTTATATCATTCCCAACACTCTAGGAAATTTTTTGGTAGAAAATAATAGAAATTTGGCTTAAAGATAATAAAGATATTCCCGAAATAGTCTATAAATCGCATCATGAAATATTTTTTATGACAAAGTTTACTTTGCCATAACTTCGCTCAAAGTCACCCAATCTTACTAATTTTGGTACCAATCGACTTGTCTCGACGAGGAGCATCGAAATAGTCTATAATTAAATTTTTGAAAATTTCACCTAAAAAAGTGAAATTTAGCATTTAGTTCCTAATTTATCATTCAAAGGCCCATATCTCAGCTCAAGAACAAGATAATCGTCTAATTTTTACGTCAATCGAATCAGATAAAAGAGCTTATTCGAATGATATCAACTATCCCCATATCAGGCACACGGCATTTAAATCAAACGACTTTTGGTTCAAAAAATTTTGCCAAAACTTTAGGAAAAAATAATCAAATTAATTTGAAATTTTTTTAGAATATTTCGGTACCAAAAAATTTCCTAGAGTGTTGGGAATGATATAAAAAAAGAATTATCAATTTTCATTGAAATTGAAGAAAGTTATGGCAAAAACAAAACGCGCGCTTAATTTGCCGCACCCTGTAATAAAATTTTTAGAGTTTTATTTTTGATACACTTTTTTTAGGTTTGTTTTGCTTGTGTAAATCATAAAGAGTTTCGTCTTGCGCAAATTTGTGGTCTCCACATTGTTGTGCATGCTGATGAATTGGAAGAACTGATAAATTACTACCAAAATCGCGGCCACTTTGAAGAACTCATTGCCCTATTGGAATCTGCTTTAGGATTAGAACGAGCACATATGGGAATGTTTACAGAGTTGGCTATTCTTTATAGCAAATATAAATCTGAGAAAATGCGTGAGCATCTGGAGTTGTTTTGGTCGCGTGTTAATATACCAAAGGTTTTTCAAATTTAGGGATTTATAAATTTATTTGTGTTAAGGTTCTTCGTGCCGCGGAGCATGCTCATTTATGGTCTGAACTTGTGTTTTTGTATGATAAATATGAGGAATATGATAACGCTGTGAATACAATGATTCAACATCCAACAGAAGCTTGGCGTGAACAACATTTTAAAGAAATTGTTACAAAGGTCTTTTTTAATTTTAAACTAAATTTATAATGAATTTCACAGGTTGCAAATGTTGAGCTCTATTACAAGGCTATTCAATTTTATTTGGATTACAAGCCAATGTTGTTAGTTGATTTATTGATGGTTTTGTCGCCTCGTCTTGACCAAACACGGACTGTTATGTTTTTCCAAAATTGTATATAAATTAATGTCTGAGATTTTGTAAATATTTTTATTTTTCAGCTGGCGACCTTTCGCTTGTTCAGCCATATCTTCGCCACGTCCAAAATTTTAATAACAAAGCACTTAATGAGTGTCTCAATCAATTATTTATTGATGACGAAGATTATGAATCATTAAAGGCTAGTATTGAAACTTATGATAATTTTGACAATATTGCTTTGGCTCAGCAATTGGAACAACACTCATTGGTTGAATTTCGTCGAATATCTGCTTACCTCTACAAGGGAAATAATCGATGGAAACAATCTGTAGAAATTTGCAAAAGAGACAAACTTTACTCAGTTTATTTTAATTTTTTTTATTAAGAACTTTTTTAATTTAAGGATGCAATGGATTATGCGGCAGAGAGTCGTCAACCAGAAGTTGTTGAAGGTTTAATGAAATTTTTCTTACAAGAAGGACTAAATGATTGTTTCTCTGCATTATTATATAAATGTTATGATCTTTTGAAACCTGATATTGTATTAGAATTGGCTTGGAAACACAAAATTGTTGATTGTGCTATGCCTTTTATGATACAAACTGTTCGTGATTTTGGATCGAGGGTATTTTGTTTTAGAATTTAAATTTTTAAATAAAATAAATATTTTGTTAGTTGGAAAGACTTGAAAGAGCTGAGGTTGAAAGAAAGAAGTTAATCATCAATGACGCCCAACAATAACAAAACACAGAAGATTGAAAGAAATTAACAAATCTATAGTAATTTTGTTTTCTCGTTTTAGATCTCAATTTTTTGTGCCTTTATTATAATATTTAATTTTATTGTAAAATTATATGCTGAATTAACAATATTTTCATTGTTAGATTTCTTAACTTCTTTAAGAAAAAAAATTAAGAAATTCCATAATTAGTTTATATCCATATTTAGTTTATCAATGATTGTTTTGTCTGTTTAATATGCATCAGAAAATCCTAAAAATATTTAAAACTATGATATTTTAACTTTAACTATGTTTTATTCAAAAACTAGGGGGTGCTTATAATTTTCTGACAGAGTGTAATGTGATGTTGCTGTAATGTTGCTGCTGTTCCTCCACTCCCACCCACTAATTGTCCGATCTGATCCTACTTAAGAAAAAAAAGTTGATTTAATAATATCAACAATTATTCGCGAACAACTTTTTTTTAAATACATAACGCCAGAACAACGTTAATATCAACGTTTTGCGCCAAACAACTGCGAATCAACGTTTTTGTATCTTTTTTTCTCTGCTCTGCCATTATATTTCTCTTCTTTTTTTCTGTTAATTTTCGTTCGTGTAGTCTCTCCTTTGGAATTTGAAATTTTCATTTTTATAAATGTTCAGTCCCTTTTCTGTAATTTTTAGGGATTTTCCACAAATATTCTTACTAGATGGATGAATTTGAAAATGAATTAAGAGTAGCATTCGAAAGCGGCGATCCCGAAGAACCTGTGGCACCGTCATCGAAACGTCGGAAATCCGATATCCCTAAGGGATTAGATCTAGGAAGTCCGAAGACATTAAACAATTCCGACACATAAAAACAATTAAAAGTAGAAGATTCCTTAATTATTTCAACACAATATTCTAATAAATTATTTTATTCTTCTTTTGATATTTTTTATCAATTACAAATACTTCGAAAAGAATTAATTTTATTGAGAGAAGATTTTTCTAATCGAAGTTTAGGTAAAAAATAATTTTTTTGAATAGAGGGGAGGAAATATTTAAAATTTATCAGAAATTTCCCGTTCACACACTCCAACAATTGGCGGAGAAATTCATTCGGATTCGGGAAGTTCTGGAACTGGTACAAGAGAATCTCGACGTTTAAGTTCCTCTGCAGCGTTGGAAAAACTTCGTTGGATTCAGCCTACTCGAAGTGGTGAAGGAGGGGATGAAAAGAATGCAAAGAAAAGCCTTTCAAGTCAGCAACAAGAAAATACTACAACAATTATGGAAATGGAAGAAACAGTTGGGGATGATGGAGTAGACTACTTCTGGTTATTTTAAAAGAATAATTCTCTTAATTTTACATTAGTTTAGCCAGTCTCTCTTTATTTTTTTGTCTAGTAAGGTTGCGGAATTTTAAGAAGGAAATTTTTAAACCCAAACATTCTCCTACCCGAAATACCTCTTATTATAAAATCATATTTTCTACCTTTCTTATTCTCTACTTTTTTCAGTCCAACGAGTAAACAAAATCCCTTCGTTACCATTTAGTGCCAGAAGTTCAATGGGTACTTTTCTGTTTTGCCACACCCCACCCATATATTCGCAGGATATATGTTCTATTTTTCCTTAATTCGTACAGAAAGGTCAGTTTTCTTTCTTCCTCAATTTCAATTAATTTTCCCTGTGGACTCAATCTTCCGTGCTCACTTGATTTTCCCAAATGTTGATTTCAATTTTGATGACGTTGGAAAGAAAAATTAATATTTTCTTTGTTGGTGTCTCTCATTGAACACGCCAGGGGGAAAATTGAGTGAAATTGAGGAAAAAAGAATACTAACCTTTCTGTTCGAATTAAGGAAAAATCGAAAATATATCCTGCGAATATATGGGTGGGGTGTGGCAAAACAGAAAAGTACCGTTCAATGCTTCATGCAAGTGGCATTCGACGCAAAACACCTACCCGTATGCCTAGTGCTGATTCATCAGCTACAACATCAGTAGGTCTAGGAAAGGTTTCAGAAAAATTAGAAATGAGTAAAGTCGAGAACTGGGAAGACGTACAAAATCATTGAAAAACATCTTCTACTTCTTGTGAACGCATATTCTCGTTTTTCTCCTTTAGTATATGATTATAAACGAAATCGTTTTGATCCGCATACTATTTCCACACTTATTTCATTACAATCATTATTTAAAGATGAATAAAATTTTGTTGTTTTATATATTTTTTCAATTTTAATAAAGAAAATTCCTACTCGTAAAATTCTTTCAAATTCCAAAGGAGAGACTACACGAACGAAAATTATCAGAAAAAAAGAAGAGAAATATAATGGCAGAGCAGAGAAAAAAGGATACAAAAACGTTGATTCGCAGTTGTTTGGCGCAAAACGTTGATATTAACGTTGTTCTGGCGTTATGTATTTAAAAAAAGTTGTTCGCGAATAATTGTTGATATTCGCCGCGAATCAACGAAAACGTTGATTTGTCGTTCACTAATTTAAACCCATTTTCTTCTTAATTGAGTTAGTTCGTTTTTGATTATCCCTTTCTTGGAAATATTTGGGCGGAAGTTTGGCCCATCTTGACGGAATGGGCCAAATTAAAGGAAGACGTAGTTTGATCCGTCCTGGCTAAAATGAGCCAAATTTGGCGAACAAGTAAAAAAGGAGGAAAAAAGTTTAATATTTTTAAGTAATTGACTAATCGGGCCCATTTTTTGGTGAAGCGAGCTAGTTTGATAAAGAAGGCTCGTTTGATAAAGAAAATGGGCTCGAACTAATTATGTCCGAGGGAAGTCCGAGATTTAACTAAAGTCGACGTGCACAAGATTAACAATTTATCTGTAGAGAAATAACAATGTGTAGGCGAAGGGATTGAGCTGGAAATTGAGCTGTCCAGAAGCATGTCACCTACACTTTTCCATGTGTTTCGTGACAACTATATTCAATGCAATTCACTCACAATTTTTAACTTGCAATTTTTTTGGACTTACATCCTTCTGAATGCCAAATAATACTTTTACAATTTTTTCAATCGGCTAAATTCCGCGCACTTCGGGACCATTAGGCATCTCAGCCTCAATTTAGGCATTCAGCCTTCAATTTAGACCACTGTCCTTTTCTGGTCACTAACTAATAGGTCCAGTACGCAATAACAATTTAATTTTCACTCATACCGATCAATAATTTACGACGTCTGTCCACTCACAATTTAAAACAATCACTTCCAATAATTGCCTCAATCAATTTACTACACTTCGCCTCACTACTTAATAATTACTCGTCCGCACTGTAACGAGGGTTGTCCGAGATTTACCTAAAGTCGACTACCCTGATGGGCCCGAACTACCACTTTGTTTTCTCCTCTCTTCTCCATTTCATCTCGTAAGTCCGCTTCCATTAAACTATCGACAGGAAGATTTTCTTCCAGAAGTCTCCGTGTCGAAAATTTCTGACGAAACTTTCGTCGAAGGATAAAATTATTAAATTAATAAATTTCATTTTTGTATGACATCATTTTTGATCGTTATCGCCTATTTTTGCTCTTTTTCCGTTTTTCCATAAATGGATGAAATTATCCATTTTTATCTAAAATTCCAATCTTTTTAATAATTTCATCCATTTTCACTTCCGCCCAACCTTTTAACCGCAAACATATAATTTTTTAATGTCTTTTATTTTTTCCATTGCCCACATTCCATACCACACACATAGATTGTGGCCTATTTAAACCTAATCATTTTTCCCACTCTTTATGTTTTTACATACCCATAATGTTTCGACATACACAGTTCTGACTTACACATAAATGTTTGGACATATTCATTTTCATACCCCATAATGTTTTGACATAATCAGTTTTGACTTAACCATTCAACCAACCAAATCCCTTTTCCAAACACATACACACAAATAATTGTAAAATTGTATTGAATTAAATAAATATTATTAAAATATTCTTATTCTTTTGTTTGGTATTTTTTGAGAATATTCGCCTAACTTTCGTCTACGTCTAAACTTGGCCGTCTAAAACCCTTTGCCTCCTCGTTTGGTTTGCCCTGTCTTAATCTTTGGGATTAAGACATTCACCTCATCAACACCCTTAACCCCAACTTCTTATTTTAGCGGTCAAGCTTCTTTGATCCCTCGTCAGTGGATTCCCGACCTGAGAAGTTTTGCCGTTAAAATTGGTGCCACGACCCGGGACTGCCGTCGACATTCATCAGTCAACACAAATTCAAACAACAATTCGACTATATTTCGTCTGCGCCGAAAGGATCAGCCGTCGACAAAGACCAACATTCCCAGCAGAACAAACGACTATAGTTGAACCAGTACAGCGACCTCAAGCCGTCCAACTGTACACCTTGAATTTATTTTATTGGCAGCCCTTTCGTCTAATCAACTCGTCTAAATTCTAAATTCGTATATTGGTTAATTCCGTCAACGTATTAACAACACTTAACCTTTCAACATGTCACGAATACTTCGTCAAGAGCTCAGTGTAGCGGTGACGTCACTCGTAGAACGTCTAAAGAATGCCGATTCGTATATCGACAAAATCAAATCGACACCCACGGAAGAGGAGGAACGGGAACTCCTAATCGAAGTTGAGATGGAACTCGTACATCTATCTCAGAGGACCGAGAAGCTCCAATCAGTTATTCGTCACTATCATCAGTATATGGAAGGTTTAAGCGAAGCGAAGCAAGATGAGGAAGAGAATTTTTTAGTCAACTACTTGACTGACGACGAGAAATCAGACCGAAATGAAATCCAACATCATTGGCCAATCACCAGTTTGGTCAACCGGGCAAATGAGGCAATCAACCATCTAAAGGCTTATCGAGTCATGCGTCAAATGACAGATAGCAACAGTAATAATTCACCAAGTGCGCAAGGATCTATCAACCTCAACGAATCGCAACGTACACATATTATTTGGCCAAACCAGGAAAGATGTCAGTTATATTCGGATGAAAAAGAAGAAAGAGAATGGACACGACTGCGACGAAACGTACGACAAAACGACAGAGATGCTTACGAGCCAGAATTAAGAATTCGTCAGGAACCGTCACAAACGACCATTTCATCATTGAATGCTCTTAAAGTCGACAGTGTGCGTCTACCTACGTTCGGCGGCGATATTAGAGAGTGGCGTACATTTTGGGCAGCATTCGAACATGCCGTCGATCGACAACCATACCCTCTCTTCCAGAAACACCTCTTGCTCTTGCAAAATCTTAGAGAAGGATCGGCAGCTCGTGAAGCTATCATTGGATACCCACCATCAGATACCAATTACCCAATCATCAAAGAAATTTTGAAGGATAAATATGGTAACGACGATCAACTCAGCGACCAATTAGAAGCACAACTCTTAAAATTACAGCCAATTCGAAACAACCTTCGAGAATTGTCCCAATTTCAAAAGGAAGTCGAACGAATTTGTTTGCAGCTTGAACGTTTAGGAGGTCCAAAACAACGATTCATCTGCAACATCATCAAATCAAAACTTCCTCAAGAAGTCTTGCAACAGCTCATCACAGAGGAGCTGCGTTCGAGAAGAAGGTGGGATGATACGGATCTTCGGAACGCCTTAGCGGATATCGTCAAAATACGACAAGCGACGGAAGAATGTATAGCATCGTTTCAACATGAACCACGAAGAGAACAACATCGAGATCAAAATAATTATGAAGCTTATGGAAGGGAAAGATTTGAAGTACGACAAGAAACACGACCAACACCACGTCCAATGGAACAACCGATAGCAGTTCCTGGAGGCAACGAAAACGACAATTATCGTGAAAACAATGAACCGTTCTGTTCGCTATGTTGTAACCCTGGTCACAAACCGAGCCAATGTTCAACATATTCAACACCTCAACAACGTGAAGTTCGTCTATTGGAACAAGGCCGATGTTTGAAGTGCTTGCAGCAAAATCACACAACCGAGCAATGCCAACGTTTAAGTAATTGCCGAAAGTGTGGAAGTGGTCAACATCATTTCCTTATTTGCGCACCACCGCCGAATCCAATCGACTATTCAACAACTCAAGTTTGTTACCCTGCACCACGTCTAGATGTGCAATCGTTTGGGGTTCAGTCTTCAACATTACCGCCAACGTCGAATTCAAATGTGTCCCAACGCCAAACATCACCACGTCGAAATGAGGAACCAAACCCGGATGGAACAGTTGGAAATGCAACGATGTTCAACAGTCAACGAGATACGACCGCAATGTGTTCGCTTCATGAGTCAATGGTTTCTGTTAAAGAAGTCAAAGAAGAGACTGCCCCAGTCATGGAAACTCAGGACACAATGGAACCTGAAGCAGTGAAAGAAGAATCAAAACCGACTCTCGATTCATCAACTTACGACGACAAAGAGAAGTTAATATCCAAACACATCGAAGTTTCATGCAAAGTAATTCGTAGTGAATGTGTTTTGACTATTGTTCGCCTTGTGTCAAGAAGTCAGATCAGTTATACCGTCAAAGAACCAGTTGTTCAAGAAAAGCCATCAAAAGCATCACAAGAGGTTTTAGACAACATACCTTTGCAGAAAGAAGAATTAACTGATTGTGTTCAACCGTCAAAACAGCCCGAAGACATTCGTATACATACTTTGGCAAAATGTAATGAAGTGACAACAAGCGAAATGACAATCAAAAACGACAATGACAACACCTCAGTAAATCCTGATAGATCGTCTAAAGAATCGTCACAACCAATACTTCAGAATCCAACGACATTACCGCCGATCAAAATTCAGTTAAACCGGAAGAACGTCAAATGGAAAACCTGTCATGATTCAATAACCGACCAATACCACCCGTCAGGAAAAGATAATATCGACAACGCCAAAATCGACAAAACAATATTCGAACTAGATCCGTCAACCAATCCAGGATGGTTTTGCTTAATCCTTATTCTTCGAGTTGTAATTGGGATTATCCAATGCCTACGACCACGTCAACTACATGTATTCAAAACGTCTAAAGCTTATATCAAACAACCTATGCACGATTCTTATAGCAAACAAGACGACAAAACAGTATGTATCTGGAGTATACGACATGATCAATATTCCTTGTTGGAAAACTGTGCAACATACCCAACCAACAACGTTGATACATCACACCATGCACTAATCAGCAGCGATGGACTTTTATATTTAAAACCCCGCGCTAATTTCTGTAATGGACCTGAAACAATCATGAAATGTCATCACTCAGGCAGATATGGCATATGGATGATCGGCAAAACGTCAACTGGATTTGTATACATTTTCTTGCAACTACCACCAACATTTCGAATTTATCGACAAGTGGAATCAAAACAGCAACCGACAAAACCAACCCAATCTCGTCTACGTCTATATCACCAGAATATACGTTTGGATGTAATTTATTTGGAATCGCGGATGCGTCGACTAATACGCCTGAACCCTTTCGACCATTTCGACAACAAAACGACTGCGCCTATTTTTACCATTCAATTCAACGACTTCCATTCAATTTACTTTCTGCGTGGCCGGCCGGATGTTCCTTCCAGAAAAAGGAAAGATTTGCGTCAAATGGACAGATTTTCGACAAATAGATATCTACATTTGATCCACCACCCACAGATGAAACCAATGAGGTCAATGGAATTGGAATGGAGGAAACCGTAAAGAAATTTTTTGTAAATTTTATCTTTCTATTTATCCTTTTCCCTCATTCATATATTTGTATCTGCCCCTCTCAAATTCTTAATCATTTTTTTGTAATTTTTTCAAACGTTTGGAATGGATGAACATCAACTCAAATTTCATCAATAATGGGTCCTCATCAAATGTCACAGCATTTCGTCTAAACGTCTAACCTTAACGTCTAAACATTAACGCCTAAACTTTAACGTCTAAACCTTAACGCCCAAACCTTAACCGTCTAAACCTTAACGTCAAAACTCAACAAAAGAAAATCACAACAAAATCGTCAAGTTTAAATTTAAAAAGTAATCATCAAAAGCATCTTCAAATTAATGTTATTGGCGAAGCCAAACAAACTAAATTAAATAAGAACGTGGTGAAACATCATAATCTTAAATTTCAACCTCATCAAATAAAAAGCAAACCTTCAAACCAAATCTTTACAACAAAACTTATAAAACGCAAAATCGACAAATGGAATATCGACTAAAACTTTAAATCGACTAATCAACATAATCTTAACAACTAAGGACCCACTGATGTGCCTGCCCGCGGCAATGTCGAAAATTTCTGACGAAACTTTCGTCGAAGGATAAAATTATTAAATTAATAAATTTCATTTTTGTATGACATCATTTTTGATCGTTATCGCCTATTTTTGCTCTTTTTCCGTTTTTCCATAAATGGATGAAATTATCCATTTTTATCTAAAATTCCAATCTTTTTAATAATTTCATCCATTTTCACTTCCGCCCAACCTTTTAACCGCAAACATATAATTTTTTAATGTCTTTTATTTTTTCCATTGCCCACATTCCATACCACACACATAGATTGTGGCCTATTTAAACCTAATCATTTTTCCCACTCTTTATGTTTTTACATACCCATAATGTTTCGACATACACAGTTCTGACTTACACATAAATGTTTGGACATATTCATTTTCATACCCCATAATGTTTTGACATAATCAGTTTTGACTTAACCATTCAACCAACCAAATCCCTTTTCCAAACACATACACACAAATAATTGTAAAATTGTATTGAATTAAATAAATATTATTAAAATATTCTTATTCTTTTGTTTGGTATTTTTTGAGAATATTCGCCTAACTTTCGTCTACGTCTAAACTTGGCCGTCTAAAACCCTTTGCCTCCTCGTTTGGTTTGCCCTGTCTTAATCTTTGGGATTAAGACATTCACCTCATCAACACCCTTAACCCCAACTTCTTATTTTAGCGGTCAAGCTTCTTTGATCCCTCGTCAGTGGATTCCCGACCTGAGAAGTTTTGCCGTTACTCCGATTGGCAGCGTTCTCAGTTGTAGCTCCTTGAGAGTAATCAGAAGCAGAATGATTGCAGCAGTCTTCGTATCGATAGTCCACGTCGGAGTCTGTTCAGTGCGTTCCAAAAAGGGTTATCTGCTTCCGAGTGAAGTAAGACGAGCGAGCTAGCACGTGGGAACCTCGCTCTCGAGTTCAAAATGAGGTTTTTAACTCACTCTTTCTTCATTGCCTCATATCAATCGTCGTTCCGGGGTTTTAAGCAAATTTATAAAAAATTATCTTAATGAAAAAATAGAATTAAAAAAATATTTATAAAGACCTAAATAACTTAAAATAAACTAAACTAAGATAAATAAAAATAAATGAAGCAAATTTATAAAAAATTATCTTAATGAAAAAATAGAATTAAAAAAATATTTATAAAGACCTAAATAACTTAAAATAAACTAAACTAAGATAAATAAAAATAAATGAAGCAAATTTATAAAAAATTATCTTAATGAAAAAATAGAATTAAAAAAATATTTATAAAGACCTAAATAACTTAAAATAAACTAAACTAAGATAAATAAAAATAAATGAAGCAAATTTATAAAAAATTATCTTAATGAAAAAATAGAATTAAAAAAATATTTATAAAGACCTAAATAACTTAAAATAAACTAAACTAAGATAAATAAAAATAAATGAAGCAAATTTATAGAAAATTATCTTAATGAAAAAATAGAATTAAAAAAATATTTATAAAGACCTAAATAACTTAAAATAAACTAAACTAAGATAAATAAAAATAAATGAAGCAAATTTATAAAAAATTATCTTAATGAAAAAATAGAATTAAAAAAATATTTATAAAGACCTAAATAACTTAAAATAAACTAAACTAAGATAAATAAAAATAAATGAAGCAAATTTATAAAAAATTATCTTAATGAAAAAATAGAATTAAAAAAATATTTATAAAGACCTAAATAACTTAAAATAAACTAAACTAAGATAAATAAAAATAAATGAAGCAAATTTATAAAAAATTATCTTAATGAAAAAATAGAATTAAAAAAATATTTATAAAGACCTAAATAACTTAAAATAAACTAAACTAAGATAAATAAAAATAAATGAAGCAAATTTATAAAAAATTATCTTAATGAAAAAATAGAATTAAAAAAATATTTATAAAGACCTAAATAACTTAAAATAAACTAAACTAAGATAAATAAAAATAAATGAAGCAAATTTATAAAAAATTATCTTAATGAAAAAATAGAATTAAAAAAATATTTATAACAACTGGCGCGAATTTTCTAAACAATACTTTTTTTTCTTTAACGTGACTCGCATCAGAACGTATTGTTTTTTGATGATTTTAGGATTTTAGTCCTTAAGCGACAAACAAAATTTTTTGAGAGAAGTTTTCTAAACAAATTTTTTTATATTTGTTTATTAGAAAGGTGGACCTCACTTATATGTAGGTGTAAATCCTTTGGTGGTAAACTACCTAGTGACCAACTGAATTTTAAATCACAAATGAGGCTTAAATGACTTTAATTTTACAAGACATTCCCATAAAAGGATTTTCTATTTATTCTAATAAAAATGAATGGTTTGCTGATTAGGTATATTTTATTATTAAAATGATTAGCTGGGAAAAAATAAATGTAAGAAGAAATCAAAAAATTTTGGAAGAAAAAAACTTAAACTGAATTTTGAATCACAAATTAATGGATATTTAAGAAATATTTCAAAGTAGATTATTTATTGTTATTAATTTGTTGATTACGAGATCGTTTCATTATAAAAATGTTTATTGACATTTCCTCTCCTCTTCATTCACTAAAAATTTTATTCATTTTAAATTTTGTTTTTTAAAATTTTAAACCTTTCACTTTCCGTGTAAATATCAGTTTCAGCATCTAATAAATCAAATTCTCCATACTAAAAAATAATTTTTAATTTTATAGAAAGGACTTTTTTGGGTATAAAAAGAATTTTTTGGAATCGATAATTTCAACATAATTTTTTGTAAATAAAGGATTTAACCCCCTCTCCATAAATTAATTATTTTAACAAATTTATTTTACATTAAATTGTTTCAACAAATCATTTAATTTATTAAAAAATTCAAGAGTAAATTGTTGCTTTCCTTCAATAATTAATGTTTTATTTAATTGTTTTGATTCAAGAGAAATTAATTTATTTTCAAAAGAATCAATTAATTCCTTCAAATTTATTTTTTTTTAATTTAAATTTATTTTAAACCTTATTAAAATTATTTTCCTCCTCTTCTTCTTTTTCATCATTAATATAAATTATTAAAAAATGTGTACGTCGGAGATAGCTTCTTTAAAAATTAAATTTAAAAAAATAAAATTAAGAATAACTATTTTTATTTCCTCTCCCCCAATTCTCCTTTTATGACTTTTTTACAATTTTCGGAGTTAGGTATATTCCAATTTTTTTTTATTTTATAAAAATATTGAATAAATTAATTTATTTAGAAATGGAAGGAAATTGGGGATAAAAACAAAAATTCGACAAAATGGAGTCCTAAATTTTTTTAAATATTATAGAATGGATTAAACATTTTTGAACGGGATTTTATTTTGATTCTCTCTTATATAATTAAAGCAAAAACCTTTCCCTTTTTTCATATTTTAATTCATCCAACCAATCCACAAATTCAGAAAATCGAGTAATAATTGAAGAAGAATTTTGATTAAAAACATTTTTGTTTAAAATATAAATATGTAAAGATTTGGAATTTTTGACTTTTTCTAATTCTAAAGCACTCAATTTGGCAACAAAAGGATCAAAATGTAAATTTTCTGTTAATTTATAGGCTATCTAAAATTAAACATAAATTAAAAAGAAAAATGTTTAGAAAACAAGGAATCCTCCATTGTTTAAGTTTTCCACTCATTCATTGCCCCTGATAAATTCCTTAAAAGATCCTTAAAAGGGAGGATAACCAATTTAATTTTCCGTTAAAAATGCCAATTAATTCTTTGATTTAAATTTGGTTAATTTCTAAAGAAATTTAATTACTTCTTTAGTTTCTGGACAATCTCCACAATAAAATATTGTTGTACTTCTATTAAATTCATTTTTACTTTTTTTCTTATTTTTTCGAGCATTCTAAATTAAATAAAAATTATTTTTTATTTAAATACTCTTCCCCTCCTCAACTTTATATCGATTATGTACATAACGATAGAAAAAATACATAATTCCAGGCATTATAATACCTTTAAAAAAAATATTTTTTATTTTTAATTCTTCAAAAATAACCAAAAGCAGCAGTCAAATAAAGAAGAAAATCATCTTTTAATTTAATTTTTTAATTAAAAATTATTTAAAGAAAACCTTTTTCTGCATATCTAACAACTTTTTGTAAAGTAGATAATGTTTGTTGGTGTTGGGCATTTGCTTCTCTTTTAAAACCTTGATTTGGTTGGTGGGGGATCATTTAAAAGTATTTTTTCTAATACAAAATATTTTTTAAAATAAGTTTCTATTTACCAAAAAAAGGGGGGGGGAGAGGGGACATAAAAGCCCAAAACCATAACTTGCTGAAAAATTTTCTGGCCCTTATAAATTTAGGTACCAATTTCTTTATTTTGATTAGGGAATCGTTTAATTGGGAAGATTCGGAAAATTTGAAGCAAGTTATGGATTTGCGGCTTTATGTGTGTGCGTGCTTTGTGTCTGTGTGTGCTTTTTGTGTGCTTTTTCTTTTGCTTTTCCTTTCCTTTTGTGCGTGCCCATAAAAATCCTTTAAAAATGTTAAAAAGGAAGGTTAAAAATAAAATAAAAAATAAATATTTTGAATAAGAAAAAATAACAAAAATTTAATAAATTTGTTTAAAAAAACTTTAAAAAAACTTAATTTTTATTTAATTTCTCAACAAATCATAATCTTTTAATTTAAAATTAATTATCCTTTTTTCACAATCCTTTTTACAAAAAATAATTACCACCTCGAATAATTGTCAATTCGGTAATTTTGAACTTCGTACCCCCCCCCCTCTTTTTTTGTTTTAAAAGTATTAAAAATGGTCAGTCTTAAGATGAATATAGAACATAACGAGCTGTGTCGAACGACACTAAAATCAAAAAAATCCGGCTTGATTTGACCGAGATACAGACCCTGAAAATTGAACAACCATAGGGGCAAAAAACCAAAAGGACGAAAAAGTATACAAATGATAGCTCATTCGAAAGAGCTCGTCGAGCTGAGTCGAATGACACCAAAATCGACGTGATTGGATAAGATTGGACAAAGTTACGACATAAAGTTGCAGATTCCGGTATGTCTAAACAATGTCATAACTTTGTCAAAACTCGTCCCACTACGTTGATTTTGGTGTCATTCGACTCAGCTCGACGAGCTCTTTCGAATGAGCTATCATTTGTATACTTTTTCGTCCTTTTGGTTTTTTGCCCCTATGGTTGTTCAATTTTCAGGGGTCTGTATCTCGGTCAAATCAAGTCGGATTTTTTTGATTTTGGTGTCGTTCGACACAGCTCGTTATGTTCTATATTCATCTTAAGACTGACCATTTTTAATACTTTTAAAACAAAAAAAAGAAGGGGGGGTACGAAGTTCAAAATTACCGTCAATTCTTTTATTTTTATTTTAATTAAATTATCTCATTTCTCTATATTTACAGCATTTAATTAATTTTAATCGGTTTTTTTAATTTTGTTTTTCCATTAATTAAATAAAAGTAAATAGGTAAACGTGACTGTGTCTACTAAATATTTTTTTTAAATATTTATTAATTGATTATATTTTTATTTACTTTTTTTATCAGTAAAAAGTATAGAATGATTTTTAATTAAAAAATGTTATTTAAAATTAATAATTATTTATTACAAACAAAATTAAAAAAAAATACAAATTTATTTATTCAACAAATAGCTAAAATGAATACTTATTTAATTAATTCTGATAAATATTTGTTTTTAAAAGAATTGGGAATTTCTGAATTAAATTTTGGTGTTTTTGATGGAAATAAATGGATATCTAATGGAAAAGTTATTGTTTCTAAATAATTTATTTAAAAAATTATATTTATTTACTAAATATTTCCCCTATGCTCTCCCCCATTTTTCTACTTTTTATTGAAACTTTATTAAAATGAATAATTAAAAGACCGATAAGGGGATCTCAGAAAAACAAGTAAAAACTTGAATGAGACTGATAATCTTCTGAGCTAGCAAGGGGTCTATATATTTTACTCAATAGTCAACTTTTATTCTTTATTTTAGCTTAATCAACTATTTTAGGAAGGTTAATTTAACGACCTTACAAATTTTCAATAACATATTTATTGAACTTTTTGTTTGTTGTTAAAAGACTTATTTTCTGAAACTACTTCCCTTAATAAAATCTCAATTTATTTGAGTTTTAAAATTATAACTTTAAAAACCTTAAATTCATTTAAAATTAAAAATAGATTATTGACATTTTATGTCCTTCAACAAACACACCAATTGCTAAAGTACAATTAGCCTCTGAAGAAGTATTAAAAAATAAATAGTTTTTAATTAAAAGAATTTTTACTAAAGGATTATCAACGTACTTTAAAATATTCTCGAGAATCTATCAAAATTTGGCAAAATCTACCAGCCCCCGCCAGAGGGGAAATTGTCAGACAAATTGGGGATTCTTTGAGAAAACAATGTGAAAACCTTGGAAAATTGGTGTTTTTGTAAAAAAATTGTTTTTTGAAATTTCTTTTTATCCAAAGATTTCATTGGAAATGGGAAAAATTTTGTCAGAAGGAAAGGGGGAAATACAGGAAATTATTGATATTGCTGATTTTGCTACAGGATTGTCTAGAATGTTTAGTGGAAGTATTATACCTTCAGAAAGAAAAGAACATGTTTTGTTGGAACAGTGGAATCCTCTCGGAATTGTTTTTAAAAAAGAAACTTTAAAATTAAAAAATAATATTTTTTAAAGGTTGGGGTAATTACTGCTTTTAATTTCCCTGCAGCTGTTTATGGTAATTTATTTTAATTGTTGGGGGGACTGTTCACCGAAAAGACGGGGGGGGGGGGGGGTTGATGCTTGTTTTTTCTTTAAAAATAATTTTTTCTCCTTGTTTTTTATACAGAATTTTGAAAGGAAGAACTGAACTTAAATTTAGACTTTAGTTTAAAATACACATCCAACACTCCCCTCAATTTCTGACAGTTAATAAATTTCCCTAAACAAAAGGTTGGAATGCTGCTTTAGCTTTGACTTGTGGCAATTGTTTAATTTGGAAACCAGCCCCAACAACTTCTTTAACCGCAATTGCTGTTACTCGTTTAATTGAAAATGTATTAAAGGACAACAATCTTCCACCATCTATTTGTTCTTTAATTTGTGGAGGGAGTGATGTTGGATTGTATGTTTTAGTTTAGTTAGTTAATGTTCAGATGGTTTATTGCCCCCTCTTTCTCGTAGTTCTCCAACGATGACAACAAAGGGGAAATTGCTACAAAAGAACATTCCAAAAAAGAAGCAAGGATTTTATTTTATCTCTCAAACATTACATTGCTGTTACTCGTTTAATTGAAAATGTATTAAACAAGATAGTGACAGTTAACAAACAAACAAAAATATATATTTAGAAGGGGATACAATAGCAAAACAACAATATATTTATTTAGAATACATATTTATTTATTTATCATCTCCTACATATTCCTATCTTCATCTTTCTGCCTTCTTTTGTTTATGGCTTCTTCGACGATGGGCCAGCACAGTACGCAGACACATTGCAGATACTTCCAATCAAGAGAAAGCTTAAAAAAAGAATCTTTTATTTAAACATTTAAAACTCCTCACGTTCCCAACACGGCTCCAAACCCAACAAATCCAGAGATGGCATAGTGCTTCGTTTGGAACTCGCAGTCATCGGCAGAGACAAGTTGAAGAAGAAGAAGAATAGTGAACACAACAATTAGGGAGGACACAAACTTTCCTTGCACCATTGTAGAGCAGTTTCCCTTTTGTTGTCGTTGATCGAACAGATGAATAATAGAGCAGCAATTTGTATATATTCTTGAGGATTCTGAGGGAGATTATAATTTAATGTGCTCTTTTATAGTAAATATCAGTAACCGAACCGGATCCGGCCGGATTTTTCCGGAGTCCGGGTCCCAAATCCGGGTTTTCCGGCTGGATCCAGTCCGGCATGAATGTGAAATCCATTGTCGGTCACTAGTAAATATTTACAAAAATTGTTTAGTAAAAGAAGAGAAAATGTGAAAATAAAAATATTTTTGTAGATTATTAACAAAAGATCCAAAAGTGGATTTAGTTTCGTTTACGGGCTCTACAGAAGTTGGCCGTATTGTTGGTCAACAAGTACAAGCACGCTTTGGAAAAGTTTTTTTTAATTAAATTAGAATAATTATTTTTTGTGTTTTAAAATAGTTACTTCTTGAACTTGGAGGGAATAATGGAGTTATTGTGATGGAAGATGCTAATTTAGATTTGGTTGTGCCTGCAGTTACTTTTTCTTGTATTGGGACTACAGGCAAATGAATATATTTGATTAGTAGATATTTATGGGGAGAAAAGAAGGAAGGAAGGAAATTCTTTTAAAAAAATAAATTTGAAAAAGCCATAAAGTGTTCGATGAAAAGACAAAAAATTTTAAATATCTAAAATTAAAAACACACTAATTTTAAAGGTCAAAGATGTACAACAACTAGACGTTTAATTGTACATAAACAAGTTTATGATGTTCTTATTGAAAGGTTGACAAATGCTTTTAAACAAATTGAGTCGAGAATTGGAGATCCGGTTAAAATTTTTTAGAAAATTTTTTTGTTCACTTAATTCCTCTCTCACGGTATAACATCAATTTGTTTGTCCCGAGTGAGCGATAAAGGATCCCGCAAGGGGGAATTATTATTTGTCAGTCATTATTTGTCCCAAAATTAAATGAGAGAGGGAAGGAGTTTTTGCTTTGTTAATTTTACTTTTCAATTAGTTAAACGAAAATACTTTGGTTGGCCCATTACATACAAAAACTTCTGTTCTTGCTTATAAATCGGCAATTGCTGAGGCTATTGCTAATGTTTGAGAATTTAAAAAATTATGTAAAAAAAATTAATTTATTTTTAAAAAGGGAGGTAAAGTAGAATGTGGAGGTAAAATATTGGAGGAATTAAAAGGAAATTATGTATTACCTACTTTAATTAGTGGATTGAAACATAATTCTGATTTGGTTTTGAAAGAAACTTTTGCACCTATTTGCTATATTTTAAAGTAAATTTTTTAAATTAATTTTGTAAAATAACCAAATATTTCGAAGAAAAAGGGTTTTTTCTGAAACAATCAAAACTTATACTTTAAAATACTCGGAGATTAATAATGAAGGGTATCTTAATTATCGAGTATCGCTTAAACAATTTTTCCACCCATTAGCTAACTAAATTTAAGAAAATATTTTAGGTTAAAGTGTACTATATCTACATATATTACAGTGCTAGAAAAGGAAAGAGGAAAATTCCCCCCAATTTACCCCTTTTTTTCTTCTAATGACCAAAATTATTATAATTTTTCAGAGTAGATAGCTTTGAAGAAGCAATTTCAGTTAATAATGAAACTAGACAAGGGCTTTCTTCTTCATTATTTACACAAAATGTTGAACGTTTATTTAAATGGATTGGGTAGATTTAGAGGGAATAAATAGAAATTTTAAATAAATTTAAAAGACCATTTGGAAGTGATTGTGGAATTGTAAATGTAAATATTGGTACAAGTGGTGCGGAAATTGGGGGTGCTTTTGGTGGAGAAAAAGAAACTGGGGGAGGGTAGGGATGAGTAAATTTTAATTTTTAAATTTTAAAATTTTTAGAAGAGAAAGTGGTTCTGATGCTTGGAAAGTAAAAAATAAATAAATTATTTTTTAAAATTAAAATTATTTTTTTAAGAATTATATGCGTAGATCTACTTGCACAATTAATTTTGGAAAGGATTTACCTTTAGCTCAGGTTAAAATTTAAAAATAATTTAAAAAATTTTTTTTTAATTTTTAGGGTGTGAAATTTGAATAATTTGTGATGGAAAAAATTGATTAGTTTAAAAATATCATATTTTAATTAGTAACAAAAAAGTGCCAAATTTTATAAATAATTTAATTTTTAATTAAAATAAAATAAAAAAATAAATTTAAAATAAAAATAATTAAAAAAGAATATTTTAAATTAATTGAATTATTTGTATTTAATATTTCTCCTTTTTTATTTTCTTCTTCATACTCTTTTGAATTTTCCCCATCATCGTCATCTTCTTCTTCACTTTTACTATTTTGTTCTTCCAATTCCTGTCCATCTGGCCAGATTTTGAAATTACAAAAATCGGAAGAATAACAAGAACAGACCTTTTTAGTTAATTTAAATTTTAATTTCTTCAAAAAAATATTAGAGGGGGGTTTTAGTAAATTTTTACTACTAACCAATATTTTACTAAGAATTCCCCCTAAATATACATACGAAATTCTTTTCGCTTTTCCTACACTCGCTAAATTATTTGCCAAAAATCCCAAAAATATGTTTAGCAAAAGTTTAACCACCGGGCAGGATTCGAACCTGTACCTTTCTGACAGTTATTGCTAGGCGCTTTCGCTCACCGCTTATAGGAGCTCTACCACTGACAAATGAGCTACGTGCCAACGACTAATGCTTTTTCTTTTATCCTTTTAGATCGTCTAACCCCCACCTAAGCGTTTTAAATGTTCTAGGTGAATCATCCTTACAATAAATATTAGATAATCGAGATAGATTTTCTCTTGTCTTTTTTTCAAAAATTATTTTAAATTAATAAATATTCTCATTCTTTTAAATAATTTACTTTAACATTAGCTCCTGTTTTTGATTTTTTCTCCACACATTCCCCTTCACCTAAATTAGCATTTGTTGAGCAAGCATAATGAAGTCCAGATTTTGGGTGATCTTTTTTTAAGAAGAAAAATAGTAATAAATTATTTTTAATTAAAAAATATTTCTTACCAAGCATTAGACAAGAGGAGATTTTTGTTGGCACTTCGCAAACGCCGTGCTTTAAATTTAAATTAAGATGTGAGGAATACAAAATAATCATTTTTCGTGTTGCAAAATTTGTGGTGCAGTCTTGGTAATCCTGCAGAATCTGGGATCCACTTTTAAAAACCTTAAAAATCATTGTTTTTTTTCTGAAAATCATTTTATTTAGGTAATCGATCATGCTGAGTCCGAATCTGAGCTTAGAATTTGTTTATTTTGAACCCCGGACCTGAATTCGACCAAGTCGAATAGAGGGGTAAAATTTCGAAATTAAAAATTTAGGGCTAATCTGACTCAACCTTTCGAGCTGAGTCGAATGCCACCGAAATCATCGCGATCCGACTCCATAGGGCCGAGTTATAGACCCCCGAACTTAGAAAATTTTTGGGGTCAAAAAATTCGAATATACAAATGATAGCTCATTCGAAAGGGCTCGACGAGCTGAGTTGAATGACACCAAAATCAGCTTGATTGGGTGATTCTGAACTAAGTTATGACCAACGGAATCTTCGCTGGAAAAACTGTGGGCAAATACTAAAGCGACCTAAAATCAAGCATATAATAAAAAATCATAGATAAAATGTCATATTTGACAAAATCTGATATCAGATTCGGACTCAGCATGATCGATTACCTAAATAAAATGATTTTCAGAAAAAAACAATGATTTTTAAGGTTTTTAAAAGTGGATCCCAGATTCTGCAGGATTACCGCAGTCTTTACCTTCCCGTTTATTAATTAGGGTTTCCAAAACTGATTTTTGATATAAAATAAGGATTTTTAGTCCAAAATTAAATTGCGGATGTTTAAAACTTCGAGGTACGAGCTTTGGTTTAAATCTCTTGTGCCAAATACAATAGAAACTCTCCCTAACCCCTTCTGGATCCAACTTAACAGATTATGAGGGAAAAGCGACGTGCTTTCCCCTTCCTTGTCTTTCCCTCCCGCTTAAATAAAAAAAACTTTCCAGAGAATTTTCTTTTTTTAACAATTAAAATAAAAATACCTGACAAGGGACTTTCTGAAAATAAAAGAAAAAAATTATTAAATTTTAAATTTAAAAATTTACCGGTGAACTTTGTGTACATTTACATTTGAGGGAATTTGAGTAATTTAAAAAAGAAATTAAAATTGTGAAAATAAATTTTGAAGAAATTGAAATTAACATTTTCTTTAAATTTAATTTTTACATTTTCATTATTTCTTTAAAAAACGTACAAAAATAATTGAAAAAAATGGAAGAAATTATTTTTTAAAAGGACCACACAGAAATATTAAATAAATAAATATTTAGTAGTACTTTTTTTCTTTAAATTTTTTTGTCCGAAAGGTTTGGTTGATCGTTGAAGAAGGAAAAAAACAATTAAATTTTTAGTAAAAATTTTTAAATTATTTTTAAAAGATAATATGTATTCCCGGTCATTTTTATGTCAAATCTCATTCTCAGTTTCTTAAGATTACTTTTTAAAAATGAGACAATAATTAATTAAGTAGGGAGACAACACAAAAATAGATTCTTAAAAGTGTGATCTGTTAAAAATTTCCCTCAAAACAAAATAATTTTGTAGAAAACTAAATTACTAATTAAAAATATTTGCCTAGTTTAACAATAAATAAAAAGCAAATAAAAGAAAAAAAATTAAATTAGACAAAAATAAATACAATTTTTTTTATTTTTTTTTCTAGTCAATTGAAATTTTTAAAAAATTAAAAAGAAAATTTGCTTTTTTTCAAAATTTTTGGTTGTCCTTGGATCTATTTTGTATATACATTTCCTTCAATTTCGTTTTTATTAACACTAAAACCACAAACACTTAAATAGAGAAAAGAAGAATTGAATGGATAGATGGATTAAATAAAAAGACTTTACTGCCTTTCCTTTCCCTCCCTCCTTCTACCAAAATATATTTATTTATATTTACGCCAATTCCTTCCCCTACCAACTCGCGCAGTATAGCATTAATTTAATAATAAGAGTAAATGAAAGGAAAATAGAAGGAAGGAGGAGGAAATAAGGGCAAGCATTGGGGAATTAAATGAAAAAAAAGAAAATATATATAAAAGCTTGAGAGGTGTTATAAGCTGATAAAAGGGGATATATTTGGGCGCAAAAAAAGAAGGAGACAAGATTATATTTAGTTCAGAATTCTAACTTTTCTTCAACAATTGGAATAATTTAAGTCCAAAAGTTTTTTTATGGAGCAGCCTTGTCACTCAAACAATGTTATAGACATTTCTGACTGAGTTAATATTAGAATCATGCCAATGTAAAGCCTATATTAGCTATTTAATTCCTAAGGCTGTGCAGTAGGCGGCGTGGTGTAATGGATAAGACATCAATCCGGCAGCCGAATACCTTTTGTACTAGCTGAAGGAGAGAAATAGTTATATAGCCCATATGCTTTACTCCAAAATTCTCTAGATTCCTTAACAGATTCGGGAAATAAAAACTCTTAAAAGATATCAATCAAAAGAGGAATAACCTTTTTTTATAAATCAATTAAATTAGGAAGGATCTCTCATTTATTTAAAAAATAATAAATTACATGCAAAAAATTTGAATGATTAAATAAATGTAACTTTTCTAACGCCAAACAGCTTAACGTCTAAACTTCTTTTTTAATTTTTAGAGGTGTTTGCGCGACTTGTTTATAATAAATTATTTTATGTTAGAAGAAAAAACATACATATTATTTTAGTAGAAAAGGTAAAAGTTATTATAACGGTTTGGAAAAGCGTAAAAAGAGAGAGAGAGAAAAAGATTTTTTCTTTAAAAAGTTTTTTTAATCCTTAAAATCCTTTAAAAATTAGTAGATTGACGTTATGTCGCCCCCATAAAATAATCATAAGATATTTACTTTGAGAAATGAAATTCTGCTAAAAATATTTAGAGGAAATTAAAGTTAAAAATACTCCAAAAAATTAAAATTAAATTTTCTAAAATTCTGTAATTTTCGAAGGTAAAAAAGAATTCTTGTTAGATAATACTTTTTGGGGATATTCAATTTAAGTATTTTTAAAAATAAGAGAATTAACTGTTATTTTTAAAATTGTTAAAAAAGACAAAAAATGGCTTAAAAATACTTTTAAAAACCATAAAGTGCCAACAATTTTTGCCTTTTTTGGACACTTTGTTTGCAAAAATAACTAAAAGAATGACCCAAAAACGCCCATGGGAATAAAAATAGAAAGTCCAAAACATAAAAATATTGAAGAGAAAATTGGAAATTTTTGTTTAAAAAGAGAGGAAAAGAGGAGAGGGGATTTGTGGAGAAGAGAGAAGAGAAGCTCTACATACAGATTTGTGTTAATCCTTCCCTAAATTATTTCCCTGACGATTATTTATTCAATACAAAATGATGATACGCGCAAAAAAAAGTCTAAAAAATATTTAAAAAATTTGAAATTAAAGAATTTAGGTTCTATGTGGATAACTGTTTTTAAATAATGTTAAAAATTAAATTTATTTGAATTTGGCTAAAAAAATAAATTTAAATATTTTTTTAAATTATTTTATATGAGGAAAAAAAATTTTTTTAAAGTTATTGGACAAACAAAGTTTTTTCCAAAATTATCGGAGGAAATCAAACAGAAACTTTTTGATTATTCAAAAAGAATATTTTTATATAAACAAAAAAGCTTATTTAAATAATCAAAACATTCAGAGAAATATATTTATTGACGGAAAATTTAAAAAATTTCAACAATTTATTTTTTAAAATCCAAAAAAACAAAAATTATTTTTTAAATAATCTAAGAAAAACCGCCATCATTTCCAGACGAATGTGAACGTATTTTCTGTTCCAAACATTTTGCAAGATATTCAGTAGCATCTGCCATTCGATTAACACAATTAACCATACAATTTTCTAACTAAAAAATTAAAAGTTGAGAGGGAATAAAGCGAAAAGAAATTTAAAAAAATAAAAAAAATATTTTTAGCAAATAATCAAGGAGAGTAGAGATAATTTATTTATCATAATCAATTAAGCAAAAAAAGATAAAGGCTTCATTAAATAGCAATTCGTGGTAAGCGACTTTGAAATTTAAATAAATTTAAAAAGAAATTCATGCTATACAAAATTTAATGGATGGAAAACTAATAGAACCATCATAAAATAAGCCCAAACCGAATCCTAACCTTTACCCTTTATATTCTCCAAACCTTTTGCAAAAATTAATAAGGGCCACTCAAGTATTTTCAAAATTATTATAAAGTCACCAAACCTTTGCATCCATTCTATTTGGTGGTCTAGCATCTGGAGCGCAAATATCAAAACATTTTGAACAAATCGTCATAACCTTTTAGGGGGAAAATTTTTTAAAAACATTTTAAATAAATATAACTTGTTCGTGAAATTTTTGTCTTTCACCTTCCTGCCGAAGTTCTTGAATAAATCGAGCAGTTTGTGGATCTAGAGATTCCATCTAATTTTTAAATCAAAAAATTTAAATTTAAAAAAATGAGAAAAATTTAAAAGAAAATAAAAGGGAAAAACATTTTAAAAATTAATAAAAAAAATTTTATTTAAAAAATTTTGATAACCAAAAAAAGAAAAACAACATTTTCTCTTCAATAATCACTTGTAAACCCTCATTCTTTTCTTCAAAACATTAATTCAAAAAATAGTCAAATCCAAAATATCTAGCTCCATAAACAACTAAAAATTAAATAAAATTAAATTTTATATTTTTAAAAATAAAAACTTACAAATTTCCACAATAACTCCAAAACTTAAAAATTTTGTAAAATCTTCCAAAGCCATCTTTCTTGCTTGAACAGAAACTCTTCCATCTGACATTGTCGGGGGCATTCCAGGCTCAAAAAACATTTTTAAATTTGTTAATTAAACTAAAAACTTGGAAAAATAAATAGATAATCTAATCTTAATTTTGTTTATCTAAATTTACAAAAATCTTTTTAAGAAAAAAATATGAAAAGTTGAATTGATAATATGAAATTTCTCTAAGTAAAACAATCATTTCAACAAAAAGACATTTTGCCACAAAGTACAAAATTGTTCATTTTGTCACATATCAATTGAAGTTTACTAAAGATTTTTATTTTTAATTTTTTTACAAAATATTCTTCAATTTTTAATTTAATTATGGGTAATCAACAAAGCAGCACACAATTAAGATCACAAAAACATGAAGAATCAACAACAAATACAGAAATTTCAAATTCTTTTAAATTAATTTCTGATAATGGAGAAGTTATTAATTTAAATCAATTTAAAGTATTTTTTAATTTAAAAAATTATTTTAAAAATATTTTTTTAGGAAAAATTTGGTGAAAGACTTGGTTCTTCTCTTTGGAATTTTTTTCAACAAAATTCTGACATAATGGATAAACAAAAATTTGAGAATATTGCAAATAAATTGAATAAAATTAGCTCTTTTGGACTTGTTAAAATTTTAATTTCTCCAAAAAATTTGGTTTTTTTAATTAATATTTTTAAAAAATTTAAATTTTAGTTTGAAGTTTGTGTTGAATTAGCAAATATAAAAATAAACAAAAATGATGAATTTTTTGTAAATTCTTTTTGTAAACAAATGGTTGGGAATTATGGTTGAAATTGTTTTAAAAATTATTTTTAGACATCAAAAGGTGATGATATAAATTCAACTAATTTGTGGATAGAAGAAAATTGTCCGAGACTTGTTGAGCCTGTTTTTGACAAAATTAATAAAATTTTCTTTGGAAAACAAAATGTTTGTGGGGGTTATTTTTAAAGAAAAATAATTTTTGTTTTTTTTCTAGATAATTTTAAATAATTTACAATCAGAAATTCTGTCTCCAATTCAATTTTTTGTTTTACGACAAAGTTTACCAACAACTATTTTTTGGCCTAAACCTATATCAATTGATTCTCGGGAGGATTGGACTTTGCTATATTCTAGTACAAAAAATGGACTTTCTGTAAACAGGTTAGTTTTTAAAAGAATTTTTTATATTTTAGGGGTATTTTATTCTAAATTCGAATTTAGTTTTTTGTTTAAATCTTTAAAACCTCGTTTACTTAAATTAGTCTTTCGACTAAAAATAATTTAGGAGAAAAGATTCTCTCAAAAAGCGACTTATATAGACAAAAAGTAACGCCTTTTTATTTATATTTGTCTTTTAAATTTTCCCCTACTTTTTTTAAAAATTATTTTTTACTTCCTTAAATTCTTTTATTTTTAGGTTTGAAGCAAATGTTTTTGACTATCGAGGACCGACTGTAGCTATTTTTAACTTAACTGATAACCAACTTTATGGAATTGCTGCAGATGAAGAATGGAGGTTTTTTTCAATTTTTATTTAAGAAAAAATATATTTTTTAGGCACAGCTGCAAGTCTTTTGGGGGCCCTCAATGTGTACTTTTTAAATTTTCTCCAGAATTTAGAAGGATTGATTTACCTTCCCCTGCCTTATATTGCAAGTTTTTTTTTGAAATTTTTGTTATTTAAATTGTTTTTTTGGAGTCTTTGGGAATAGGGAATGAAAGTTTTCTGATTTTTGTTTTTGAATATTTTTGTATAATTTAGTGGGGTGGTTTTACTAAAAATCTAGGTTAAATTGAACTTCGTACCCGCTCCCTTTTTTTTGCTCAAGAAAGTTTATAAATTATTTTTTAGGTAATTTCAAACACCGAACATCCAAACTCGGTTTATATTTTGGCAATTTTTCTCAATTTTCAATTGATGGGGATTTCAATAATGTCCAACAAATTGAGGTTTGGGGATGTGCGGGAATTGAAGCTTTATCTGACCAAAACAAAACAAAATGTCGACAAAAAATGCAAACAGAGAGAAATGCTAAAGTGCCTTTACCAGGAAATTGGGAAGAAAATGCTGACAAAGCTATTTTGGAAATGGGTATTTAATTAAATATTTGATAAACTTTATTATAAGATACGCTTTTTGGGCTAAAAATTTTTTATTGATTGTGAGAGGTAAATCTAATTCTATATTTACTTACTGTTAGAAGTTGCTTTTTTGTGATAGATGTTACTATTCAAAAGAAGGATAGATAAACTGGGCGCAATTTTTCTTTCCTCTTTTTCTAATATTTTTTATATCGCAAGCGCGTGTGATTTTTATTTAAACGAGGCTTTAGGTAGCTCACAACAAATGGTCAACTACTAAATTTAAATTAGGGACAAATTGTGTGTGTTAAATTAAATATAGATAGATAGACCTTTTTAATTTTTACCGAAAATTGAGAGGAATATAAACTCTGATAACTAAAATTTTTACACTTGATTTCTTTAAAACTTAAAAATATTTTTATTTTTAAGGAGGCATTAAATTCTCAAATGAACGTAGAGACTATAAAATTCAATAAAGAATCAAATTGATTTGCCAGATTTTTTAATATTTTTTCTGTGATAAAAAGACTAACACAAATTCGCATATATTTTTAAAAAATATTTTTCTCAATTTTATACAATGTATATTTAATTAAATAAAATTAATTTTCTTTTAAAAATTTATTTTTTTAAATTAACACCTCTTTTATTGACTTTTAAATGTAAAATGAGTAGAGGAGGATTGAACAAAATAAATATATTTTTGATAAATAGAAAAGAAGTTTTTTTTTGTTAATTTTAAGTGGCTTTTTTTAAAAGAAAGGTGCGCGAAATTTTTTTGTTTTCCCTCATTCATTTTAAAAAAATTTAAAGAAAAGCGAATATAAGTAGATATGTATGTTTCTTCTTTTCTCTTTTATTTTTTACATTTATCGCTTTAACTGCGTTTGTTTGTTAGCTGCTGTTTTGGTTTAGCTTACAAAAGAAAAGTCCTTTGAATTTTCTCTTATTTTTCCTTTTTTTGTCTAATAATTTTTCCTATTTGACATTAGCGACTTTTTTTGTTAGAAAATGATGGTAGAAAGGGGTAATTCGAAGAATGATAACTGACAGGGGCAATTTTGGAATAAAAAGAGTGGAAATTGTTTTTGAGGGAGTGAATTTACGCCTGAAAATTTAAAATATTTAATTTTCCTTCTTCGAAACAATAATCGACTAGTTTCGAATAAATTTCTTTATTCTTTATATCCCAATTTCGAATTGTTTATGTTCTCCCTTAATTCTTTTTTAAGTATTCCAGTCTTTTTCGAATTGTCTTTTCTGCGAGTTGCCCTAACACGTGAAACAGTGGCAGCTGCAAAAGCTTTTCCCCTTACTTTTCCTTTATTATATCGAGCAAATATGGTCAGAGTTAGTGTTTCTCTCTTTCTCGACTTCAAAAAAGGGGAAAGCAAAAGCAAAAATATCCTTCTTCTCTTAAATGGCGGGGGAGGGCGAAAATAAGGCAAAAATGTTTTTTTTATTATTATTTCTTTCCTTTTTAGACTTTTTCTCCCTTTTTTTTGCCATGCCAAAACCATTTTCTCCTTTTTTTCCGCTAAATATTTACTTAAATTTCCCACGGAATTTCTCACTAATTTTGTGTAAATTATACACAAATATAAATGCCTTTTTAAAAAATAAATTGTTTAAAATAAAATATTTAATAAAAAAATTTGTGAGAAAATTGTGAGATAATTAAATTATTTAAAACTTCTCTTTTTTCACAAATTATTTAAAGAAATTTTGACAGCTTCGAAATGTTTAAATAAATAAATAAAATTAAATTAAAAATTAGCTACACAAAATATGTATTTATTTAATTTATGGGCAATCGGAATTCCATTCGTCATCAGGGATTGTTATGTCCATCAGAAACCGATTTAACAGGTTCTCCTTTTGTTTAATTTCCCCCTTAAACCTTTTAATAATTATTTAAAATCTTCTTTTTTTTAGACTTCCAAATTTCCAAATTTATTGGCATTGGAACTTTTGGAAAGGTTAGAAATTATGCTATAGTTGAACCTCACTTATAGCTACTAAGGTTGGGGATAGTTGGAAATCTTCGGATATCCGGGTCCGAAAATCTTATTTTCAAAATTTCCGCCTGCGGTGCTGAAAAGTTGGCCCCATGGAAGGATATAGAGGGATTAGGATCAATTATGAATTGATTTGGTGATTAACAGAGTTATCTAGGTGTAATAAATGTGAGGAAACTTTTGTAGTTTATCTGGTTATTTGTGATAATTCAGTGGACTTGGAGGAAGTAGTAGATCGGGTATTCTTTACATTTAAGTTTGGTGAATTAAAAGCTTGAAATTAAGAGAATATCGAGGAATTTTGGTAATTAGGAGAGATCTCCTACCTTTTATCAGTGTGGTCCAATAAATTAAATAATTTATTTTAACTTCTTTTTAAAAAAAGGTTTATGTTGTTTATCACAAAGGATTAAAAAAAGAATATGCTCTAAAAATAATGCAAAAACGAAGAATTTGTAAATATAAATTTGTTGAAAATATCCTCAAGTTTTTTAAAATTATTTTTAAAAAATTTAAATAATTTTAAGTGAATTAAATTTACTTCAAGGATTAACTCATCCTTTTATTTGTTCACTTTGGTATGCATTTCAGGTAAAAAATTAATTTTTCATTTAAAAATGACGGGGATTCTCTTAAGACAAATTCTCTGCTTAGAAGCACATAGAGTTGTCTAAAACCAAAAATTTTCCAAATTCGGAACCAATACTGGACCCCAAGACTAAGGATTTTGGACATTTCTAGAATCATGTATTGAGAAATGAAACATCGGTTTCAAGAAAATACTAACTACTTTAGAAAATCTTTGTTTTTCGGAATTAATATAAGATTTTTTAGAATCATTTAAAAAATTTTAAATTAAATATTTTGACAGGACTCCGACCAAATTTATATGATTAGTGATTTACTGCCTGGAGGGGATTTGGCCTATCATTTAAAAAATCAGGGCCGTTTCTCCGAATCTAGAGCTAAATTGTTTGTTTTTTTTAAATTAAATTTTGAAAAAGAAAATAAATTAAAGATTATTTTGTGAATTGGCATTAGCACTTGATTATTTACATAGACAAAGGTTAACATTTATTTTATTAAAGGAAGGAATTCTAAATCTAAAATGTAATCATGTCTCAAATTTATATACTAGTAAATTTATGAACACAGCGCTTTTAGATTTTTTAAAATTTGTTTGGCCATTAGATTGGGGAGCTGTCTAAGAGATGCTTTTATTTAATTTACACCTTATTTTTAAACCCCAGGGGGGAACTTCGAGACTAATCTGTATTTCAGTAAAAGTTCTCTCTCTCTCATACAGTAATTTGTGTATGTACCAGAGAGAATTGTTTATGGGACCTTAAACTTTTACTTAAAAAATATTCTTAGGGTTGTGTAGCAATAAAATCTTTTATAATTAAAAAAATATTTTTTAGAATTGGCCATTTTGATGTAAAGCCAGCAATTATTTTATTAGACGAGAAAGGACATTCACATTTAAGTGATTTTAGGTTTAGAACAAATTTTTAATTTTAAATATTTTTTTTCTAAATTTTCAGTTTAGCCAAAAGACTTTTAAAAGGAGAATTAGCGAATACACTTTCTGGTAAATTAATTTTTTAATCAATTAAAATTATTTTTTAGGCACCCATCTTTATATGGCACCAGAAATATACCTCACTTTTACTGGCAATATTAGAGGGTATGATTGGAGAGTGGATTGGTGGGCGCTTGGTAATAAAAAATATTTTTTAAACAAAAAAAAAGCTTTTAAAAAATCATTAAAGGTGTTTGTTTTTATGAAATGCTTCGTGGACGTACTCCATATGAATATCCCTCAACTTTTTCTTCACTTCAGGTTCTTACTTTAGGATTTTTTATACCCAAAAAACTTAAATTTTGGGGTAATTCCTTTCCTCATATTTTAAATTAAAAATTATTTTGAGAAGGATTGTCTTTAATTCTTAACAGTCTTCTAAAATAGTGGGGGGAGCTACAACAGCTGTACTTTAATACAAATCTTAACAACAAATTTTCTTTTCAATTTTTTAGGCATTAAATATAATATATACTCGTAGTGTTACAATGCCTAGTAGATGGCCATCTGATCTCATTTCCTTCCTTAGAGCAATTATTAATCCTGATCAAACTATGCGGGTAGAAAATTTTGAAAATGTTCAAAATCATGTTTATATGGAAAGAATTAATTGGAAAAATGTTTTTGATAGAAAAATGATTCCAATTTTTGTTCCTCCAAAAGAACGTTTAGAATCTTTTGGACGACGTAATTACCGTGCAACAATTTCTGTGCCTTTCTCAAGATCACAGCAACATAATAAATTAAAATATTTACCTTCAAAAGAGAAGGAGAGGGCGTCAAATGAAGCTGTCGGTAAATAAAATATTTTTGTTCAAATAATTAAAAAAAAATTTTATTTTTAAAGAATTGACTCAATCAAATGAACTTTTAAATGAAATAGCTAATTTAACTATTAAATTTAAAATGTTTAATAGATTTCGGTGTGAAACA
The DNA here is from genome assembly GCA_963681835.1 of Meloidogyne enterolobii. Classification (NCBI taxonomy): domain Eukaryota; kingdom Metazoa; phylum Nematoda; class Chromadorea; order Rhabditida; family Meloidogynidae; genus Meloidogyne; species Meloidogyne enterolobii. Next base: position 715,215 of record CAVMJV010000031.1, on the reverse strand, counting down.
CAAATTGCTGAACCTAGACAATCTTTGGATATTGTGGCTAATAAAGAAGTTTGTTTTATCTAAGATAATCTTTACCTTTTAAGGATAAGAATAAAGGAATATCCAAAAAATAAGGACCAACCCCATCCCTAAGAAATAGGAGAACCGAGCAAAATAAAATTCAGAAATGCTGTGCTTATCTAGGAACTAGCTCCTGAGCCGGAGCCAAGATTCTTAAATACCTGGAACCCAATTTTTTCAATTCAACACAGCTCCAACTATGTCCTCTAATAACAGTGGCTCTGGTTTAGTGGACGATAAATTGGCCAGAGCCATAATAGTGATATAAGCGAATGGTAGGCGTGAGAAAAAAGTGGAGAAATAATTAGAAAATTATATTATCTCCCTAATGACTAACCTAATTTATAAATTATTATATGTACTAGTAAATAATTTAAATATATTTTTAGAGAAAACTACTTTCTAGAAAACCAACGCAACTATCAATAATTAATAAAGAAAAACAACAAAAACCGTTAACGGGTCGTCCGTTAACACAAGCGGACAAATTAAGAAAGGCCTTCCAAACGGCTAATCAAGACGTTAATTATTCAATTTAAAATTTTTAAATTTAAAGCAATATTTGTCTTTTTTAACCTTTGAAATATGTAAATTATTTTTAAATACAAAATATTTTGTTCAATACCGGAGTAAAAAGACTATTCAGACCGAAAAACTTTTCGAGCCAAAAAATAGAGACAGGATTTATGGTGGACCTCTTTTTTCCTTAAAACCTTCCTTAAACCTAAAAAGGTGTTCTACCCTTAATAAAATTATCCTTGCATTAAAAATCTTTTTATTAAAAAACAAACTATATACTAAGTAGTTACTATTATATAAAATTCTAAAAACAAATACATACATAATATGTATAATTATTTAAAAGAAACTTAACAACCTAGGTATTACTTGAAAAGGAATAAGCGGTGTATTTACTTCTAAACTTGAAGCCGTTTCAAAACATTCTAATGCCTCATTACTCCTTCCAAGTTCAGATAAAACACATCCAAGTTGGTGCCAATTCCGAGCATCATAAGGTTCAATTGAAGTTGCATCTCTTTAAAAAATTAAAAAAAAAATAAAAAAGAAGATAAAATAAACCTAAACATTTTCTCAGCCATTTTTAAATATCCTTCAAAATGATAAATTCTTCCCAAACAAGCTATTGAAAGTACATGTTCCGTACATATAGAAATTGCTCCAAGAACAAAATTCTTTGCCTCTGCCATTAATTTTTTGCTTAAATTTAGATCAGTTTGGGCACATTTCTCTGCTCTTTTAAAATAAAGATGCCCCTAAAAATTAAATTTTAAATATTTTAGCTTTCAAATAAAAAAAACCTTTAAATAAAGCGCCTGATAAGAGTTTGGATAAATCATACAAGCTTCTTCAACACAAGCTTGAACATCATTCATCCGTTCAATTTCTATAAAAAATTCTGCCAATTCCACCCAAATATCAGCCTTAAAAAATAAAGAATTAAAAAATAACTTAATTTCAACCTGCAACCGAAAAACAGAAAAATTAATCCAAGACTTGCTAGAAGAAGATAATACACTCAAAGAGTCTGTTGATGCTGGTCCACCTCCGTCAGAAGTATTTGTTGGAGGACCGATTGTTGAGAGATTATCTAGTAAAAAACATTGAAGATTGACTAACTTTTTGGCGTTTTCGAATTTTTTGTCAGTCAAAAGTATTTTCAAAATTAACGGGAAGGAATATAGTTTTATATTAAATTTTTAAATTCCTTAAAATAAGAATTTAAAAAACCTATAGATGGATATGGTGTCCCTTCAACATTCGAAGCAATTAAATGTGTAGAAGGTCCCGGTGTTGCTGTAATACCTAATGGAGCGATTAAAAGAGGTGTTAACGGAACTATTGCTTCTTTGCTTGCCGTCTAAAAATTTTTTTAAATTTATCAATTCTTTTCTTCTCTTTTCTTACCATTTTATTAATATCTCCATTTAATCTACTATTTTGTTCATCATCACAAGGATCAGTTGCTGATCTATTTTTTCTCCAAAAACAAATTAAATTATGTGAAGTTTGTAAAGCTTCTTCTACTCGCCCATATCTTGCTTCTAATTTTAACCTATTTAAATAAAAATAATTTAGGCAAAGTTAAAAGTAATCAACAAGAAAATTCGGGTGGAGGTTTTATAAATCAAAAATCATTTCACATCCACAGTTAAATTCCTAATTTAAATTATATATGAGATGCTATTTAAAAGGTTCAGCTACCTAACATAAAAAATTCCAGGAAACTTAATTTCTCTGTTACCCCGACAACTTAACAAACCCCCCTTTTCCTCACAAAAAATATCTTATTTAAAAATCTAATTCAGATAAAAATTAAAAAAGAACCTCAAAACTAAAAGGCCATAATGCGAAGGGAAATCATTTAGAGCATTTATTCTACAAATAAAAATATTTTTTCTTTTACAGAAAATAAAAATACACAAGTTCCAATGCTCCTTTGTAATCTTTTCTTGCAGTAAAAATTAATGCCAGTAACATTATTGCAAAAGGATTTTCTGTATTAAGACTCAAGGCTGTTTGACAATATTCTTTTGCTCTTTCAAAATCTCTGGCTGATGTGAGAATTAAATTGAAAAAAATTAATAAATAAATTTCAAAAGATCTCATGGATCAATGAAATGAATAGAATTGAGAAATTTGGTAATATTTAAATTAATATTAGGGATGTGGAGAAGGTTATCTATGTAAGAGCCCTCCTCAAAAAATTAAGCAAAAATTTACATACGGCACGACAAATATTTAATCTTTATTACTAAAGTTAAGAACGTCTAAAATTTCAAAAGCAAAAATATTCTTACTTACAATTAGCATATTCTAAAGCACAATAAAGATGTGCTGTATCATCATGTGGATCTAATTCAATAGCTTTTTCATAATATTTAATACTTTCAGCAATTAATTCTTTTTTTGAACATAAACTATTTCCATATTGAGCTTTTAATCTTTAAAAAATTAAATTAAAAAAAATACATTTATTTAAATAAACCCAAAAATCATAGCCAATAATAAATGACAACGTCCAGAAAGCCAAGTCCCAGAAGATAAATTTATTGCTTTTAAAGTTACTGATTCGGCTTAAAATAATGTAAAAATTATATAAAATTTTAAAGAAGTAAACCAACAATTTTTAAATTAAAATTTAATTAATTAAAGGAAAGTAAACAAAAAACAGAGGTAAAGCTAAAATGGTACTATTGACTTATAGGGGACTTTTTTTGGCTGGACCGATTTCGACAAATGATATGTCTTTCGAAAGAGCTCGTCGAGCTGAGTCGAATGAGGGGTGAATGGTGTCGATCCGACAATCAGGGGCCGAGTTACAGACCCCTGAAGTTTAAAAAAGAGAAGGGGAGTAAGCTCATTTTGGTCAAAAAATTCAAAAATGTAAATTATAGCTCATTCGAAAGAACTCCTCGAACTGAGTCGAATGACACCAAAATCAGCTCGATTGAACAAGTTTGGACAAAGTTATGTGTCGTTTTTAGCTCCTTACCTATGGTCTGCGCGGTTTTTGCTGCTACAAGGCCCCGGGTACGTCCAAAGCAAGAGAAATAGGAATAGGTTTATGTTACGAGCCCAGGCCCAGCGCCCGTAGACTCCCCGCGAGGCGCGTGCCGCAAAACTCCGCGCGAAGCGCGGAGTTTTGCACAAGCGCCTTGCCGATGCCCCATAGGTTTACGTTGTTTGTTTTTTGTTTCATAACTTTGTCCAAACTTGTTCAATCGAGCTGATTTTGGTGTCATTCGACTCAGTTCGAGGAGTTCTTTCGAATGAGCTATAATTTACATTTTTGAATTTTTTGACCAAAATGAGCTTACTCCCCCCTTCTCTTTTTTAAAATTCAGGGGTCTGTAACTCGGTCCCTGATTGTCGGATCGACACCATTCACCCCTCATTCGACTCAGCTCGACGAGCTCTTTCGAATGACATATCATTTGTCGAAATCGGTCCAGCCAAAAAAAGTCCCCTATAAGTCAAGATTTCCGCTAAAATAAATAATTGTGTGAATAAAAATGTGATAAATCTTACAGCATATCTAATCCGAGCAAAATATTTTTTCAATTTATGAGGATACGTTAAACCACGTTAATGAAGGAAAAATTAGGAAATAAGACAAAATACCTATTTTTTATTTTTTAAAGTCAACCAATCAATATACAAAAACTTCAAAAAAATCAAAATCAACTTAAAATAAACCTAATTCCAAATCTCCAAGTTGTTCAATTTGTAAACGGGCCAAATGTAAATATTCAGTAATTAAACTTTCATCAAATTTATTTTGGTTGTTTTCCTCTTCCTCTTTTTGCAAAATACATTTTTGTAACATTTTTGTTGCTCTAGAATATCGATTATCACAAATTAAAGACAATGAAAGTTGTTGACCAAAAAAATTATCATCTTTTTTCGAAACACGTAAAGCTTTGTCATATAAACCAGAAAGTAAACGATATTGTCGAATATTTGTTAAAATACTAATAATCTAGTTACAAAAAAAATTTTTTATGAAAAAATTCTCAAAAAAACCTGAAACTTTTCCCAACCTAAATTATCATCTTCATCACTCAATTCAACAAAAGATTTTACAAAATTAGAATCCAATACTTGACTAGTTTTAATATCATCACTTCTTCCATTAAATTGACTTTCTTTGTTGCCCATAAATAAATACTTAAAAATAAAAAATATTTATCTAAAATTTTCGAGGAAACAGCACTTATGTGAGAGAAACAATTTGTAGGGAAATTTTAATGATATTTTTATTTTTAAGTCAGGGCGGCGCAAAAGGCAGTGGCGCATATGTCGCCTGCGCGAAAGTCGCTGCGCAAATGTCGGCGCACCGATAGAAGAAAGTGCTAGACAAAATGGTACGCGATAAAATGGTACGACGGGTATAGTTGGACAAAATGGTTCCAAAAAAGGTGGCTACCGAAATTCCAGTTTCTAGTTCAATTCAGTTTTTCATCGTTCATGTTTTATTTAGGACTATTATTAGATACTATAAAAGCCTTCGGGTATGGAATATCATCTTGTATTCAACGTTAACACTGCCAAATTATGGCGCCTGCCACCTGTATTACAACTGCGGAGGATGAACTCATTAATGCTCCTTTCTATCACGGATTTCAAACTGCAGCAGAGGCTGAACCATTATTGACGAAGGACAATGGCCGTTTCCTAGTTCGCCTGATAGAAGAAAATGGTCATTTTGTAAGTAGTTTCCTTTTATAATTAACGTAAATATAAACTTGTAGATCTACATTGTAAGCGTATATTGGAAAGGCAAAAAGCATCACTATCGGATTTTTCAAACAAGACACGGCAATTTTTTTCATTTGAATGGGATTCCAAAGCGAGTAAGAATTCTCTTTTATTTCTTATAAATTTATCCTTCACTTAAAGACAGTTGCGGCCCTTATACGATACCACCGATTTTCACAGAAGCCTGTCAACGACGAATCTGGTGCCTGCCTTCGTAGTTACGTGGAGAGGAGTCACTATGCGTAAGTTACTTGTTTTCTACGTTAATAAAATAAAAATACTGAACATTGTAGCATATACCGTGAACAGCTAACCATTCTTAGTGTGATAGGTCATGGAGAGTTTGGCGAAGTGCGCAAAGGGAAACTTAGAGTTGGAATGCAGAGCATTGATGTAGCTGTCAAGACAATGATTACTGACAAGAAAGGCATTGATCCAAATGAGAGGTGAGAGAATTAAGGAAATTATTGTCTCTTCAATGATTACTTATTTTTAGGATTCGATTTCTGCGCGAGGCAAATATGTGAGTAATTTTAAATTAAAAAATATTTTGAAAAGGTTCTACATAAAATTTAATAGACACATGCGCCTGCAACATCGAAACATTATTCGCCTTTTTGGCGTAGTCGTGTATAATGATCCAATATTGATTGTGACGGAATACGCACCCGGTTTGTCATCTCCAAGTATGAAAGTATTTTTTATTTTCAGGTGGTTGTCTACACGATCGTTTGGTAGAAAAAAGGCCGACTGATAAAGAAAGACTGAACTTTTGTCGTGATATATGCTTTGGAATGGCTTACTTAGAGAGTAAGGAGGTAATAAAGATGATTTTTTTCATTGGAATCTTTCTGATTTTTAGGTAATTCATCGGGATTTGACAGTCAGAAATTGTTTGCTTTCGAAATGGAACGTGGTAAAAATTACCGATTTTGGCCTTTCGCTTCAAGGAATAACAAAAGTACTCTTGCCCAGAGCTCGTGCCCCGATAAGGTGTTTACTTTAATTTTAAATTTTTACATAATTGATTTAATCTTTACAAGGTATGTACCACCCGAAACACTGAAAACTGCACTTTTCTCACACAAATCTGATGTTTGGGGTTATGGTATTGCGCTCTTTGAAATTTGGTCAAAACCACATGAGGAGCCATACAAAGAAATTCAAAATAATCGGCAACTAAGAAAGAGAATACTTGAAGGGTAACTGAGAAAATAAAAATATTTTTTAAAATTTTCCTTTAGATATCGACTAACACCACCAAAAGGAATGCCAAAAAAGATGCAAGAACTAATGCTGAAGACTCAGAGTGCTTCACCAGATAATCGGCCAACATTCAAGACGATAAAAAAGATATATTTTGGAGAAGAAAAGAGTACATTCAGAGAATATGTTAGTCGAATCTTTCGAATTTCTTGACTCAGGAAACCTTTATAAGAAAGTTCTAATTGTAATTATTCCTTATTTGTTAGTGCAATGTATTAAGAAATTCTTAATTCACATTTTTTGTAAAAAATATTAAAAATTCTAGTCTTAATACTGTAGAACCTCATCCCATTTATTCGCAATATTGTGCTTTAATTTGTTAATAAACATTTTTTTAGAATTTGTTTTTTAATAAAATTTTGTTAGATCTTGTTTATTTATAGATTTCCCATCTAGCAATTGTACTTGGACTTTCACAAAATTTTTACTTTTGCATTTTTCAGACTTCTAAATTACTCTAATTATGGACGAAAATGAGTTTATGGAACAGGAAGATGACATTGAATATGTTGAAGAGCCAATGGCAGCTGATTTTGATTTTACAAATGTTAATGATCCTCTCACTTTAGATGACCCAGTTTCTCAAGGTTTTTTTTGAACATTTGATGAATAATTATTTGAAAAAGCTTTTTAGATGATGTACAGCTGCCTTCTACTGTTAATGTTGTTAGCGTCGAACTTGAGACTTTTTCGAAGGAATATACAGATTATGCATTGATGAATAGGTTTTTAATATATTTTAAAGCTTTTTTTTGGGAAAAATAAACGAATCTTTATTTCGTAATTTCTGCGTACCCATATAGTACATTGTAAAAATTTTTTGTTTTTCGATTCAAAACCCAAAAAATTTTAACCACTTTTTGATAACTGATTTTGACTGTTGTCTAATTTTCTATTTTCAGACTTCTTTTTATTGCCGATGTTTGCCCTCCTTTGAGGGCTGATGCATTAAAAATGCTTATTAACTATGTTATTAAGGTTTATATTTTTCAAATAAATTTATTTAAATTAAACTTTAAGAAAACTCAAAATATTCCAATGCTCAATGCTGCCTATCAACGGGTTGAATCTGCAAAAGCTTTTGGTAATATTTCTGGAATTGAAAGTGTGCCTGATATTGATAAAAGTTGGATTGAGATTACCACAGTTAAAGCAAATAATCGATTGGAATCTCTTCTAGCTGAGTTTAAACGGCAGAAAGATGAAGCTGTTAAGGTTTGTAATTAAACTGCCCGTTATAACAATCCTCTATTGTTTTTTCTAGGAATCTATTAGACGTTCATTAGAGGATGTTTTCCATCAATATGTGCAAATGGGAAATCTCCCAGATGCTCTTAAACTTTATACTCGAGGAATGCGTGAATATTGTACTTCTCCAAATCAAATAATACAGGTTTATTTATGCGAGACGGGCAAAAAATATTTGCAAAAAATTTCCTTTAGATGCTCATAAGTTGGATTAATGTTACTGTTTATGCTGAACAATGGCAAAAACTTTCTGTTTTGCTTCCACAAGCTGATCGCGCAATAAATGAGATTATTGAACGTGAAAATGTTTCTTCAATACCCAGCAATACTTTTAGCACAACTCAATATTCTTCTCTTCAATCTCTGCAGATTCCAGCGCGTACATCTAAAATTCAAAAAGATTTGATTCTTAGTTCAAAGTCGAAAATTTTGGCTGTCTATGGACTTGCTTTTTTGCAGAATAAAAATTACAAAGCAGCGGCCGAGAAATTTATGACGGTGAGTCTGTGTGTTTCTTGGATGAAGCCCATATAGTATTAGAGTCCATATATTCTAGATAATTTAATCCAATTTTACTTTTTAGATCGATTTGGATGTTCTCAATTACCCACAACTTATTTCCCCTAGTGATGTTGCAATTTATGCACTTATCTGCGCTCTTGCGACATTCAGTCGGACCGAATTAAAAGAAAAAGTACTTGGTTCTCCTCTTTTTCGAAAGTCTCTGGAATCTGAACCAAAACTTATTGAATTATTACAAAGATTTTGTCAAAGTCAGTTTGGTATTTGTCTTGATATTCTTAATGATCTGCGTGATCAAGTATGTTTTAACATTATTTTATATACAGGGTGCGGCAAATTAAGCGCGCGTTTTGTTTTGGCCATATCTTTCTTTAAAATTAACAAAAATTGATAATTCTTTTTTTATTTTATCCAAAACTCTCTGAGAAAATTTTTGGTTCCAAAAATGAGAAATTTCGTCTACGGATAGTAAAGATAATCCCGTTAGAACATCTAAAAGCGTCAAAAATATTTTTATGCCAAATTTTAATTACTCATAACTTCGTTCAAAATAATTCAATCCGAGAGATTTTGGTACCAAACAACTCCTCTCGCTTAGGAGCATCGAAATAGCTATTAAACTCATTTTTGAAAATTTTACCTAAAAAATTTATATTAGCAAAATTTATTTTATTTTATCAATCAGAGAGTCATATCTCGGTCCATTTACGTGATATACATCTGATTTTGATGTCATTCGAATCGGATTGAGCAGCGGATTCGAATGATATATAAAGTTCCCAAATCAAGCTTATAGCCTTTAATCTACTTCCACTTTTTCATAAAAATTCTTACTCGAAATTTGAAAAAAGATTAATCAAAGTGAATCGTAAAATATAAAGGAGATTTTGGTATAGAAAATTTTCTCAGAGAGTTGTGAATAAAATAAAAAAAGAATTGTCAATTTTTGTTGATTTTAAGGGAAGATATGGCCAAAACAAAACGCGCGCTTAATTTGCCGCACCCTGTATTTTGTTGTAATACTTGTAATGAATTTAATTTTATTTTCTTGGAAATTTTTCGGTTAAAGGGTTTTTGGATACTTTTAGTGTTAGATTTTAATTTAAGAATTAATATGAGAGCTACATTTAATTATTATAGTTATTATTGAACATCTACTTAGCGCCACATATTTCTTTTCTATATTCTCTAATCAGACAGAGTGCATTAATTCAATATTTTGACACTTATTTAAGCTCTGAAATTGGTCAAATGGCTATTGAATTTCGTACTTCCGTAGATGAGGTTTTTATAATTTTTTGAAAAAATATTTTGTTTATTTTAAGCTTGAATCCGAGTTGATTTCTTTAATTGAAAAGGGCTTGCTCAAAGCAAAGATCGATTCGTACAAGAAAGTTCTTTACGCAAAATTTTCTGACAATCGAACAGAAATATATGAACGGTATTTATTTTATTTTTTAATCAAAATTTAAAAATTTTTAAAGGGTTTTAAATTTGCGGAAACGAATCAGCCAACATGCCAATGCTGTTTTACTTCGAGCTGCCTTACTTAATCATCGGATTCATGAACAGAAATAATTTTTGTTTTATAGAACAAGTTTTTTTAATTATGATTTTTCTGATCTATACAAGGAGTTCGAATTTGTTTTATAAAAAATATAAATTTATTTTTTAAAGTTTTATATAATCGAATCTTGTATTAACATTAACCTAGTTTAATTTAGCTCATTTTATCACAATTTCATTTAAATGAGGATATCCATCTGACCCCTCCTTTATTTTAAGAGGTGATTTTTCTGGGTTAATGTTAATTGGAGATTTAACAAATTTTTTCTAATTGTCTACATACAATAATTATTTTTATATTTAATTGGTTTAATACAATTTATTCTTAAAACAGGTGTTAGTAAATTAATTGTCTACAAAAAATATATAATGGTTGAAGTTATCAATGCTTCTAGCTACATTCAGGTAATTAAATTTAAAAATATTAAACGAATTTTTTTTAATTTAGTGGCAAATCATTCGTAAGAACAGCGCGTTTTTGAAACGTCAGCGAGGTATTCCCAAGCATTTCAGCACTGAACCTTTCAATATGGCTCGTATAAATAGTATTCGCCATAATGGGCTGATAAATGCAAAAGCTGTGGATGTTCGTCTGCCAAAGGATGGAAAGGGTGTTCAATTGACTATTAAAAAGAAGCGTGCTGTCAATAAACCGGTTAAGGCAAAGTCGACTACTATTTTTACTAAGGTTGTTATATTTTTTAATTTTTTTTCTTTAATTCTTGCCCCATTTTAATATTTTACTTTAAATAATTCAAAATTGTTTTTAGGACAGTCGTAAAGTTCTCAAATCTGTCGGAAGTTTCATTCGCACCTATAAACCATCACACGCCAAATTAGCTCAGCGACGTGCATCCCAACTTTTGCGAACCCAGAAGAAGATAAAATCGAAAGGTGCGAAAAAGACCAAGGCTGAATAAATTATGGAGGAATAAATGAAAAGAAGTTTTTTGGAATTGTTTTTTCGGTGTTATTTTGTTAATTTCTTTGCTGACATTTGTTTGGTCTTTGAAAAAATTGTTAAAAAATAAAATTAAAAATAATTTTAATTTGTATAGTTTGTGTTTTAAATAAACAAAAATTACTTGAAAATAATATATATTTAAAAAACAATATTTTGGCATTTAAATTCGATAATTAATTTGTTCTCTTGATGGATATAAAATACAAGGTAATTATTTAATAATTGTTATTTGTATTTTTTAAATTTCAAGTTTGTTGATTTAATTGGTTCTTCATACAGAAATGGACCTGTTCGATTTTTACCAGATAATTTTTCGTTACTTTGTGCAAATGGAAATAGATTAAAATATTTTGATTTGAAAAGGTTTTTTGTTAATTTTAATTATTTCAAAATTTCTGTTTTTTTAAAGAAATACTTCCTTTACATCAGAAATCCAATTAAAATGTAACATTATTGCTTTTGATATAAACTCAACTGGAACACATGCAATTGTTGGGGATGAACGTTAGTTTTGTTAAAATTATTTTTTATTTTGAAATTAAAAATTAATTCTTCAAAATTAAATAGCCGTCTTTTCCTTTCCAAAATAGAATGGCATTTTCAGGAAAAAGAGTTTCTGGAGAGGGTTAATGATAAAATTTGTTTTTTTTTGATAGGAAAGAATTGTCCAGTGTAAGGAGTCAAAATTCCTTCCTTTTTGAAAAGTTTAAGGAGAGTGTATATTCCCCGAATAATCTCTTGCCAACTATACACTTTTTAAGAATTTAAAACTGTTTATTTACATTATTTTAATTTTTATATAATTTAGGTGGAAATTGTACTTTAATACATTTGGGTAGCGATGTAATTCTCTATAGAAGGAATTTTCGACAAAAAATCAGAGCTTTGAGTTTTTCTAATGATTCAAAGTTTATATTTTTTATTTAAATTATTTTTTTATTTTCAAAGTTTTGTTGCTGTTGGTACACAAGGAAAAGTTTTTATTTTTTCTGTGGCTGATATATCTGCAAATCAATTTGTACCTTTGGCTTTGTTAAATAGATTTATTCATTCTGAAAATAAGATTAATGCAATTGGATGGTCTTTTGATGGAAGGTTTTTTTTAACTTTAAAGATAATAATTATTTCCCCCAAACTTGTACCGACTTAACTGATCCTTGAAAGGTGCGTGTGGTTCTCTCATTTTTCTCTTTAGAGAGAGAAATAATAAGAAAAGTCAAGGCGACTCAACCGCTCCAAAAGTCTAAAACTTTGAAGCCCTATAACTTTTCGAAATGGGGGTCAGGGGAAGAAAAGCCGGGTACTACAATACGTTTTCGACCACGCTCTACACGATGGTATAATTTTTATTTAAAAATTTTTGGTCACAGTTCGAAATGTTCCCTTGTGAATTCTAAAATTATTTTTCAGTTAATTTTTCGAGAAAATAAATATTTTTTGAATTTTTTTAAATTATAATTTTGTTAAAATTTTCTAGTTTAATCGCCGTTGCTGGAAATAGAATTGTTAAAATATTCAAAACAGTACCTGATTCTTCTAAAAATCCTGGAGGTTTTACTTTTGGAGAAAGAGCTTCAGTTGTCGGTGTTTGGTTTTTTAATGAAAATAATGAAGTAAATTTAATTAGAAAAAATTTATTTTTTAATTTTTAGTTTCTTTCTGTTGATAAAAGTGGAATGTGTAGCATTTTTGAGTTGGAAGATAATTCTGAAAAATTGATATTTGAAAGAAAAATTAGGTTAATTTTGAATTAATCAAAATTTAAAACAAAAATTTTTTAAAGCAAATGTTTAACTTCTTTAATTGGTGTTACTACACATTTGGGGCTCTTATCCGCTTCCGTTAACAAACAAAAAAAGTTATTGGCTACTGGATTTTCAAATGGAACTTTTTGTATTTTTGACATTCCTGGACTTTCTTTACTACAAAATTTTAGGTTTGTTTAAATACTAATTAAACTTTAAAAATTCATAATACGCAAATAATCCACAGATTTTATCTGAAACATTGAATTGAATGTTGTTGTTTAAATAGGTTGTTAGACTTTTTCAGAAACATTAAAGCCGCCTCTAAATTTTTTGAACTTATTTTTAATAAAAAAAATCGTTAATTTATTTTTCTTTTCAAGTATTGGTGATAAACAAATAAATTCAATTAATTTCAATTCTCGAGGGGATTGGTTAGCTATAGGATGTGGAAGGGGAATGGATGCACAATTACTTGTTTGGGAATGGCAAAGTGAATCTCATATACTTAAACAACAATCACACAGTCAAACAATTACTGCTATAGCGTATTCTCCTGATGGTTCAATTTTGGCAACTGGGGCAGAGGATGGAAAAGTAAGATAACATTTTTGTAAACAACGTTTAAAACCCATCCTAATTTGGGGTTCTGATTGTTATGATTTTCACTCGAATTTAAACAAGGATTAGACACAAAAGATAAAACAAACACTCAAACAATTATTTATTTACAAACAATATTTACAAAACATCACACTGGAAAATAGGGACAATAAGAATCACACAAGGAAATATGGGGAGATTACATTATAGATATACAATTATGAGGGAGAAATGTTTTTCCTATTATTATCGCATTTTGGCGTCATCATCTTCCATCAACCGCTTACATGTTGTACTCGATTGGAAGGTTCTTGCGGCGCACCATACCGTCACCCTGGAACCACTCGCGGCGGAATTGCTTGGCTGCTCCTTCCGGTGTGTTGGTCCATTCGACGGTGACACGATCGTTGTTGGTCGCTTCCGCAGCCGGATCGAAGGCGTCGCAAGAGATGGCGATGTTGATGGCCTCCTTCGGGTCGAGCACACCGTTGGGCGGGTCCATGTTCAGACGGCGAGGGTTGGTCGTCTTGAAGGCGAAGCCGATACGATGCCCACCAGAGTTGATGATCTGTAAAAGTGAAAAAAATGTTTATTAGCAGTTAGAGTATTAAAAAGCTGAAAACTTCACCTTCATGTAGTAGGTGTGCTTGTCATCGAACGGCGCGTTGAAGATGACCTTCACTGCAGGAAGAGTCGTGATGTCGCCGGGTGGAACAGACGCCATTGTTGTTGAGAACGAAGTGTTGTAGCTGGAATTGAAGTTGAAGAGAAAGCAAGTTGGGGAAATTGGAGCATTATTACGGTTTTTATAGTTTCGATCACAAGCATACTGATTTTGAGCATAAGAGTATAAAAGAAGCAGCAAAACACCAGTTTCCCCAACTTGCTTTCTCTTCAACTTCAATTCCAGCTACAACACTTCGTTCTCAACAACAATGGCGTCTGTTCCACCCGGCGACATCACGACTCTTCCTGCAGTGAAGGTCATCTTCAACGCGCCGTTCGATGACAAGCACACCTACTACATGAAGGTGAAGTTTTCAGCTTTTTAATACTCTAACTGCTAATAAACATTTTTTTCACTTTTACAGATCATCAACTCTGGTGGGCATCGTATCGGCTTCGCCTTCAAGACGACCAACCCTCGCCGTCTGAACATGGACCCGCCCAACGGTGTGCTCGACCCGAAGGAGGCCATCAACATCGCCATCTCTTGCGACGCCTTCGATCCGGCTGCGGAAGCGACCAACAACGATCGTGTCACCGTCGAATGGACCAACACACCGGAAGGAGCAGCCAAGCAATTCCGCCGCGAGTGGTTCCAGGGTGACGGTATGGTGCGCCGCAAGAACCTTCCAATCGAGTACAACATGTAAGCGGTTGATGGAAGATGATGACGCCAAAATGCGATAATAATAGGAAAAACATTTCTCCCTCATAATTGTATATCTATAATGTAATCTCCCCATATTTCCTTGTGTGATTCTTATTGTCCCTATTTTCCAGTGTGATGTTTTGTAAATATTGTTTGTAAATAAATAATTGTTTGAGTGTTTGGTTTATCTTTTGTTCTTAGGTGTATATATAAATTTTTATTTAATTTAATGAAACTTACTGTTATAGTTCTATAGCTTTTCGTTTGGAAGCTGACAAATTAAAGTTGCCCTTGAGTTCCACCGCCCATCTATTCTCTTTATTTTTTCTCATCAATCAAATAAATCTAGCTAGCCATAGTTCCCATTGTGATTACAATTTCCAATTGTATGAACGTCTCTCTCTCCCCTTTAACTCGTTTTACCTTCTTTCTGTTATTCTTTTAAACTTAGGTGAAACTTTGGAATTGCGCAACTTCGTTTTGTACTGTTACTTTTACTGAACACGAAACTGGAGTTACAGATATTTGTTTTACTCAAAATGGAAAAGCTGTATTGTCTTCTTCTCTTGAAGGTTCTATCAGGGCACATGATTTGAAAAGGTGAATTTAAAATAAAAAAATCCTTAATTATCTTATTTAAAAAGGTATCGTAATTTTCGAACATTAGTAGCACCTAAACAGACACAATTACATTTACTTTGTGCCGATTTTTCTGGTGATATTGTTGCAGCTGCATCGAGAGATTTATTTGAAATTTATGTTTGGGTGAATAATTTATTTAAAATTATTTTTGAAAAAATTTTTTCTTCCAAAAATTGAGGGTATTTAATCTAAAATAAAGAATTTATGTTTGGAGATACATAGAGGGGGATTATTTAAAAAAAGTTATTTTAGTCTTTTGAAACAAGTGAAGTTTTGGATGTATTGACAGGCCATTCTAATTTAATTAACGGATTAACTTATTATGAAAATACTTTATGTACTGTTTCTTTGGATAAAACAATGAAAATATGGAATATTGTGGACGGTGGAAATTGTTTAGAGACTGTTAATTTATTAAATGAGGGGTTGGATGTTAAATATAGGTAAATTAATTTTAATTAATTTAAATATTTTGTTTATTTATTTTTAGTCCAAATGGATCTCTTTTAGCTGTTTTATGTTATGATTCTAATATAAATTTATTTAATACTTTAAATACTAGTCAAATTGGAATAATTGAAACAAAATTAGATATTGATGCAGGAAGGCAGAGAATTGATAAAGTTAAAAAGACTACTTCAGAAAAGAATAAGTAAAGTTTAAATTTATTTTTTTTTGATTGGTGAGTCTGATAGACGGAAAGTGAGATATTTTTGGAAATTTTTGAAGAATTGGGATTTGTTTAAGAATTAAATTCTTTTTTTTTAGAACATTTACTTGTATTGCATTTTCACCAAACGGTCAATTATTACTAGCTGGTGGACAATCAAATATCTTTTGTCTTTACAGTGTGGCTGATAGAATTAAAGTTCGATCATTTAAATTAAGCAGTAATTACAGTTTGGATGGAGTTAATGTAAGAGAGAATTTTATAAAAAATATTTAAATTCCCCCTCTCTTTTTCAGTTAGATATTAATTATCGAAAAATGACAGAATTTGGAAATTTGGATTTATTTGATTTAACAGATTCTGATGAAGAAGAAACAAATCCAAAAAAGAAAATTAGATTGCCTGGAACAAAACACACCGATCTCTCTGAACGTGCTGTTAGACCAACAATTTCAATGTCTAAAAATGCTTTTTCTCCGAATGGTAAAACTCATTATGAAATAATTTTCTACTAATTTCCAAATATTACTCTTAATTACTCTTAATTAGGGTTGTGGGAATTTTAAATACTTTCATCTTTAATCTCGTCAGATTTACTAATCTTTGTTGACGAGAATATTCACTATTTTGTGTGAATCCAAAAGACAACCTTACTGTAGATATAATAATCCCAATAAAAATTTTTAGGTTTGGATTTTGCTGTAGCATGTACTGAAGGTGTTTGTATTTATTCTTTAACAAAACCCCGAAGATTTGATCCTTTACAACTTGAATCAAATGTTACACCTAAAGAAATACTTAATTCAACAATTAATGGAGAACATGTAAATGCCCTTTCTCTAGCTTTGAGATTAAATGATAGAGAAATTGTTGAAAGAACAATTGAAGCAATACCTGTTGAACAATGTAAAATTTTTTTTCAAATTTAGGTGTAAGAATGGAATCCTTAAAAGAAGATAATAGAAATCTACAATATTTGAGGGAAGGAGTTTTTCGTTGTACGAAATATATTTTCTTGAGAACATAATCTAACTTTAATTTGATTATATTTTGTAGGATAAGCTTAAAATTATTTTTTTAAGTACGTGTTGTTATTGACAATTTGGGTATTTCTGCAGCAGAATTATTACTTTATTGGCTAGCAGCAAACAAAACTGGAGGGCCAATTCCTTCAAAACATTTTCATTTTTATTTAATTTTAATTAAAGAATTGTTATATAAATATAGTAAAGAATTTAAATTATTAATTGATTTAAATAATCCATCACTAACTGCTATTCTGGAATTATTAACAAGTCAAAGCAATTTATTACTTGGAATGTTTGTTTTTTTTTTGAAAAATATTTTTTTTGAAACAAGGGGAGGAAGGACTTAACTAGAATATTGATTAATATGTTAAGATAACTTAGAAATTATGGGTTAGTCTTTTTGGTACCCAAATCCTGAATGTTTAGGCAAGCGCCTCGAAACTGACCCAAAAATTCTTAAATTTTTGGGGAAATATTTTAAAGCACAACTAAGATTTTTCTGAATTTTTGACTTAAACTGATAAAAACTTTAATAACTTTTCGATTGCCGGTTTGACCTAAAATTAGATTCCTTCACTTTTTAATTGTTAATATAATAAAATTATTTTAAAAATTCCTCTTTAATTTTAAGGTCAACACAAAATTTGCATTCACTTGAATATTTAATAATGACTAGAAATATGGAAAATATTTAAATTGATTTTTTTCTTTTTTGTTGATTTATTTGTTAAAATTTTAAAATAAATAAATAAAAATAAAAGGAATACAAATTAAAAATAAAATAAATAAACAAAATAAACGAAATATTAATTCTGGTTCTAAATTCTTTTTAAATTTTGTAGTAAATAAATTATTTGTTTCTGAAATAATTAAAAGTTTTTGGAGAAAAGAAGAATATTTGATTGCTTTTTGAACTAAACATTTTGTGAATATTTGAATAATTAAAGATATTAATGTTGTTATTAATAGAAATTGAGCAAATGTTACTAAAAAAGTAATTAGAAAAGAAAAAGTAATTTTTAGAGGGGGAGAGAAAAGTATTTATGTTTTTTGAAAGAACGGTAGTTATGGTAAATTTGAAAAAATAAAAGATGGCTCTATGGTGGATTGGTGTAATATAAACTTGGAATTTAGAGAGGACTTGGCAGAAAATTGGGTTAAATTCGTTTTCTCTTTCTGGAATTACTAAAAGGTGTGGACGCGGATTTTGCTATCCGTGTTCGGATGTATCCGTGAGATTGATATCTGCATCCGACATATCCGCTGATAAAATGTCCGAATCATTTTTTGGGTCCGGAAACGCTAACTCTAATTAATATTAAAAAATAGATTTCCTTCTTTTTAAACAAATGATAGGAAGGGGATTAAAATAATTAATTTTAAAAAACTCCAACCAATTTTTGGATTTTCCCCCGCTGCTGGAGGCAAAGTTTGAAGAGCATCACGTAACAAAACCGATTCTAATACAAAATTAGCCAATAAAAGTCCAATAGATAATTCAATTTTTGTTGACAAAAAAGAAAGTAAAATAATAATTAAACAAACAAAACAGGGCAATCCAATCCCCAACCAATATTGTGGAGAATTTCGACGAAATTTTAAATTTAAAATAATTAATGTCCTTTGAATAAATATTTTTAATCTCCTTTCTTTTAAATTAAAAATTACCAGGTACTCTGTGCCTCATAAGCACTATTTGGCCTTTCATTAGAATATTTTCTGTGGCTTTTATAAAAACTTAAATTAGCATTAACTGACAATAATTCCCATTCTTGTATATTTTTTTTGATTGATTGATTCCCCCAACCAAGCATTACTGAAGGTTCCAAATTATAATAACTTTTGAAAAATTAATTAATTTAAAAAAATAACAAAAGAAAACATTGCTAATTCAACTTCACTCATAACATTTGTTGTGTATAGACGGGCTAAAAATTCGAATTTTTTAAAATTTTAATTTCTTAAAGGTAAAATAAAATATAAATATTTAAACTGTGCGCAAAAATATAATTTGTGGGGAGTTAAAACGACAGAAATTTAAATAGACGTTTTTAAGCATACTTGCGCACATTTTAAAATTTTTAAAAAATTTTCTAAATTTATTTAAAATTTACCAGCACAATTTTGTTCATCATTTGGATAATCTCTTTAATTTAAATTAAAAAAATTAATTAATTTTAAAAAACCTAAAATTAAAATTACATCCAACACGAACAGAAAATGTTGGGTAACTTTCTACCTAAAAATAATTAAATTTAATTATTTTCTTTTTAACTTACTTTTGTTTTATTTGGAGTTATTGATGTTAATGTTGCGTGTGATCGACGAGATATCTTTTTTATTTAAAAATATTTTTTTTTATTTATTTTTAACCTCAAAATATTGATTAACACCGGAAACACTAAAAAATAAAAATTTTACTTTTATTTCATTTAATAAATGTTTTTCTTTGTAATTAATTGAGACACAAGGGATTAAAAATATAACGAGAAATAATAATTACAATTTTTGGGAAAGATTAAAAAATTTTTGTAATAATCCCTTCAGATTTATTTATTTATTTAAACTACCTATTAGCTATTCGCAATTCTGGATGCCAAATTTCCCTTTTAAAAAAAGAATTGTTTTATTTTAATTAATTATTTGAAACAACCAAGTTTTAACCATAGTTGTTCTAACATTATTAAATAAAGAAGGGTCCCAAGTAGCTTTATCATCACTCCAAGTCATACTTTATAATAATAAAAAAATTATTTTAAAATTTTAAATTTACTAAATGTGTCCATTCAAAAACATTGTTTGTTGAAGTTGATCAACAGAAAAATGCCTAAAATATTTTTTGAGTTTAGTGATTGGTTATTAAGGGAGTGAGGGAGAGAGGGAAAATGATTAATGATGGTTAAGCTCTCCAATTTTATATATTTTTTAATCCCTAAAGACTAATCAAACACGACTACATTAAACAATTTTGACATTTTTGTTTCATCACAAATACGTAAAATATCTTAGTAAGGTAGTCTTCACCTACCTACTACCTCTACATAGAGATGTTGTCTCATTAAAATAGTTTTTATGATAAATAGTTAGAGGGTTGATGTTCGAAGTATATTCTCTTTACTGATTTTTATCGAAAAAAGGTCATTCTAAATAATTCTCGAATTATTTTTGGCCCCTAAAATGTAATAAGGTTGTAAAAAATCTATTTAAATTTACATTAAATAAGCGTGGAAGAGGACAGTAGTGGGTATTGACTGATTCTGTACAGGCCTAGTTTTTCTGTCATATTTTTTAAAAATATATTTTTGTAAATTTGTTTGTTCCTGTACAAATGTTCTGTTTGATATTTCTTTTAAATAAAAATAAAAATTAAATTTAAAAATTAATTAAATTAAAAAACCCTCAGGCAATTCATTTTGAAAATTTGAAAATTCAGAAGTTTGAATTTGAGAATTTATTGGGGAATAAATAAATAAAATAATTAAGGGAAAATAATTAAAGAAGATTAAATAATAATTAGTAAACATTTTTTAAACCCTAAAAATGAATTTTTTATAAATTCGAAAAAATTTCTAAATTATCATTAATGCTAATAAAAATTTAGGAACTACAGTTTCCGGATCAGGCTCAGAATTGGACGATTTATATGTCATTCGAAAGAGCTCATCGAGCTGAGTCGAATGGCACCAAAATTTTTCCGCGGAAAAATTCGGAGCCGAGATATAGGGCTCGAAATGGTCAAAAACCATAGGGGGGAGTAAGCTCATTTTTGGGGTGAAAAATTCAATTTTACAAATAATAGCTCATTCGAAAGAGCTCGTCGAGCTGAGTCGAATGACACCAAAATCAGCTCGATTAGATGATTATGAACAAAATTATGACCAACAGAATCTTCGCTGGAAAAACTGTTTTTGTGCTGCTACGGAGGGTAGGCCGGGCATGGTCTTCGCTACACGATGGCCGTGCTTCGCTGCGGTCGTGCTCGCTGCGCTCGCGGCGACCGTAGCGAAGCGGCGGCCGTCGTTCCGCTCGACATGCCCGGCTTCCTCCGCAGCGGCAAAAACTTTTTTCCGCGAAACCCTTGTGGAAGGGGCTAAAACAAACGGTCATAACTTTGTCAAATGACGTCTGATTTTGTTGATTTTGGTGTCATTCGACTCAGCTCGACGAGCTCTTTCGAATGACATATAAATCGTCCAATTCTGAGCCTGATCCGGAAACTGTAGTTTAGCCAAAATTTATATTTATTGGAAAGAAAATATTTTAATTTATCATCCAAGAAAAAAGGATAAACTTATAATTCAAAGACGAGTTATACTTTATTTAAAAATTTTACCCAGAGTGCATAAACTTTTGTAGTGTGTTAGAATTAGTAGAATGCCCAAGATCGAAAATTTTCCAAGACTCGAGACCAAGACCCCCCCCCCCCTCCAAAAAACCAAAGACTAACAAACCCGTGAAAAATCTTGAGTCTCTCGGACAGCTCTAAAAATTAAGTTATTAGACAACTTTTATTTAAAAATTTTTTCTGAGTCCTTGAAAGAAAAATAATTTTATATATTCTGATTATTTGGGAATTATACTAAAAATTAAAAAAAAAATTTAATTTTCAAAAACAATTTAATAAAATAATTTTTCAATAATATTTTATTTAAAAAAGTGAATATAAAAATCTAAAAGTTTTATTAAATATGTAATTTAATATACACATTTGCAAAAAATTAAATAAACAAAATAAATATTTATTTTGCTCTTTTAAACAATCAAAAATGTCCAAAAAATAATACAAAAACTAGGCTTTAATTTAGTTTTTATGATCTCAATAAAATTTAAATATAAAGAAAAATTATTTAAATTTATTTTTAACAAAAAATTTCTAAAAAATTTTAAAATAAACAAAACAAAATATAAATAAATATTCTGTTTTTAAATTAACAATTTTTGTCCATATTTAAGTTTTTGTCCAGCTTCTATACAAAAATTAATATTTTTTGGGGCTTCAAAAATCTTTTTTAAAAAATTTATTTAAAATTCTTTAATTTATTTATTAATTTACCAAAACAATTGCTGACCCCATTCTAAATTCTCCGATCTTTTCTCCAGGATTTACAGACAATCCTTTTATTGCAAATTTTGTATTTTCTTTTAATTTTCTATTCTTTTCTTGTTCCTAAAAAATTATTTTAAATTTTTTTGTTTTGTTATACTCCAATCTCGTTAAAGGAGTAGTATACCCCCCCCCTCACTCTTTAATTTAGTTAACCATTGAAATTAGTTTGCAAAAGCTTTACATGCAGAGGTCGAAAATGAAGAAGGTGCCGGAAATCGGAAATAATAATTTCAATCAACCTCTGCCTCTCTCATTAATATGTGTAGTAGAATTAATTTATTTGTTAGTGTAAGATTTAGCCTCTAGTTTAATTCACTCCCCATTTAATTTACTCCTTATTTTAATCTACACTCGCCCACATATTTATAATCATTTTAGTTCTACTTTTTTACCCCCTAAGCTTACACTTAGACTATAACGAGATAAGAGGAATAATCTCTCTCTCTAAATTTACATCAAAAATAACAATATTCCCAACAAACATTGCCGCTACAGGAGTCATCTATTTTTAATTTAAAAAATTTTTTTAAATTTTTTTCCAATAAATTTACCGAAAAATACCCAAATTTCCATTTTCCAGTCAAAACAATCCTTTCATTTTGACAAAATAATTTTGGATTTTTTAATAAATTTGTTGGCCTAACAGATTGGTAAAAACCGGGAAAATGAGTTTTTTCAAAAATTTTCCTTTAAAAAAATTTTAGAAAATTAAAAAAGAAATTATTTTACTGACTGACCATTTTGTTGGGGAATGAAAAGCTTAAAAAATTTTAAAAAAATTTTTCAAAAAAATTAAATTACCGTGATAATCACCGGGGGCCAAATAAATAATTAATTGATATAGGGAATTATTCTCCTTAAAAAATTAATTTATTTATTTTAAAAGATATTTACTTTAATTTATTTACTTTTATTTTATTTATATTAAATGGACCAAGAAATTCATTTATTTCATAATCCTGCCCTTTTACACATTCAATACGTCCATCAATGACTTGGCCAAAATGCAAAACTTTTTATAAAAAAGAGAGAATTAATTTATTTTTAAAATTTAAATATAGTATATTTACAGTCAAACCATTACTTTTAAAAAATACCCATAAAATTAGAAATAACTTTTAATTTAAGATTACGTCTTTTTTATTAGATAGATATTGGGTAAATAAATGATATCCTCAAAATATTGAATAAACTTAATTTAAAATACAAATTCTTCAATGAGTGAGGTTTGATAGTTAATGTTTAAATATTCAAAAAACCCCCCCAAAAAATCAAAACTTTTATAAAATTAATTTTAAATTATTTTTACCAGTTCCATCTGCTGGGGAAACCTTTAAAAAAACAAATTTAAAAAAAATTAATTTTTTCTTTCAAAAATAATTAACCAAATCAGAATATAAATTAATTGGTCTAATCCCCTCTTTTAATTCTCTATTAAAAAATTCAGAAAATGTTGAATAATTTAATAAAGAAGGTTCTTTAGCTTCTTCCATATTACAATTATATAACCAAACATATAAACCATAAATATATTCACGCAAAAATGTTGAAACTTTTAAATTACAAAGAATTCCTGCTCTATAATTATTTCTTTAATTTTTAAATCCTTTTTGTTCTTGTGGTTCTAAATGCCAAAAACTTGAAAACATTGGGAACGAAAACCTTTCGACATTTATATGTATCAAAGGTGTTCCAGTTTCGCCTTTCGCGGATTTTCGTGTTTTTGGACTTTCGCCTTTCGCTTTTTAAAATCTGCTTCGGCACACCCAAGTTTTATACTTATTTATTAACTAGTTAGTCCCTTTATTTAATAAAAAAATTAATTTTTACTTTGGAGAAAGAAATGAAACTAAAGGTGAACATTGAATTCTAATCTGGAATATGAATTGTATTAATTAATTAATGTAGGGAATTGGGAATATTGGGGATTCCTGAGACTAGAATTATGGTGGTATAGATTGATATGTTAATTAATAAGACTTTTTGGAGTTTGTTTTAAATTTAAAAGAATTTATTTTTTGTTAAAAATTTCTCAAAAAAATAATTATTTTTCGGTGAATTGTCTATTCAGTAAAATATCCCCACCAAAAATACAAACTTACCGACAAATTAGAGTAATAATGTTTTGGATCTCTAAATTGTCTCCATTCAGGTAATATATTTAAAGAATATAATAAAGTTAATGCCCCAACAGCCCCAGAAACTTTTTTAATTGTTGGTAATTTAATTAATGAAGTTTTATTTGGAATTTTTGTTGTTAAAAATCTCTTTAAAAGATTAAAATTAAATAAAAATTAATTTAAATTTACTAAAGAAATTGGAGACTGTTGACGATGAAATAAATTTGAAAGTATTATTGTTGTTGTTTTTTTCATTTTTTTTGAAAAATAAATTTAAAAATAAATCTAAAATTTGTGAATAATTAAAGTGATATAATTGTCATTGTTTATTTATGTATGTATAATTTCAAACACAGAGCTACATATGTACCAGGGATCGCGCCGACCCGATTCCCGAAATTCCCGAAAATCGTGAATTCCCGACGATTTTTGGCTCGTGAATTCCCGATTCACGAAAATTTGATTTTCTGTCGGCGCGTTCCCTGATATGTACCATAGGTATTTATCATAATAGACCACTTCTTAGCTGATTTTATATCGGAGACAAATATAGAACCATTTTGGGAGAGATGAAAATGAGTCACACAAACGACAATTTTACCCAAAAATTTCCCAATCAGTCAGAAATTTTGAAAAAAATTCTGTGAGTCAGTCAGAAAATATTAGAAAATTTTTCCTTACTTTCCTTGGATAAAAAAATTAGAAACAGAAAAAATAATGTAAATTAAAAAATAAATAAAAGATTTAACAACTCTTTTTACTTTTTTAAACAAAGATAAACAAAGAAAATCATTTATTTATTACTAAAATATAAATTTAAAAAATAAAAAAATAAATTTAATAACAAAAATTAAATTAAACAATTTAATTTATATTTCAAAGCAGTAAGGCAAATAGGTATTGCTTCTTCTGTTCTAATTATTCTACTTCCTTGATCTGGTAAACTTTAAAAAAATATTTAAATTTAACATTTAGAAAATAAAAAAAACCAGTTAATATAATTTTCAAAATAATCTTTTGGATTATTTAAATTAATATTTGGATCTGATTCTATTGCAGATTCTAAACCATTTAATCCACCAAAAACTATCAGAATTTTGCTAAAATTTTAAAAATATATAAAATTATAATTACAATCAGACTTCACTTGAAAATACACCCTTAGAATTGAAAAATTGTATTTAACCTTAAATTAGGTTTAGCTTAAACTGGTGATAATGCTTACATTTAAAGGCTTTTCTCCAACTAGAAGTCAACAATATTAAGAAAATCTTAAATTGAGGCTAAACGATATTGGGTGTATTTCAGAAGTGTGCCAGTTTCGCGTTTTTTGGATTTTTGTCTCTCGCTTTTGGATTTTTGGATTTTTGTCAACCGCTTTCGGCACACCCCTGGTTGAGATTTGACTGTAAAATTTAAAAAAATATTTCAAATTTTATTTTTTCAAAGTAAACTCTTTTTCTCCAACAAACAAACTAACCATCCTTCCTTTTTTGGAATATTAATTTCTTCAATTGGAGTTCCTCTTTCAGATGTTCCAATAACAAAATCATAAGAAGAATTGATAACTTCAGACAAACATTTTGCTATTCTTAATTTAAAAAAAAATAAATTAAAAAATTAATTAATTAGTAATTACCTAACAGAATATCCCCAATAAATTCCAGCTTCTTCTCGAATTTGTTTTGGACTAGTCAAATAACCTTTAAGCTTTTTAGACCCTTCCGGCTCTTCTATTTTTAAAGTAACTCTTGTATTTGGAGGTATTAGATTTTGTTCACAATTTATTAAAGTAACATCCTTAATTGATTTAAAAAAAGTTTTATAATACTCCACCAAGTTTAATCTTCCCATTTTCTCATTAAAATTCAATTAAAAAATAACAAAGACGAAAATACAGTAACGGCTAAAATAAGTAACGTACACTACACTCCTCATTAACGTATTTTAAAGTTGAGTGAACATTAGAGCGTTGCCCTCAATTTTATGTACATCCCAGTT
Source organism: Meloidogyne enterolobii (assembly GCA_963681835.1). Classification (NCBI taxonomy): domain Eukaryota; kingdom Metazoa; phylum Nematoda; class Chromadorea; order Rhabditida; family Meloidogynidae; genus Meloidogyne; species Meloidogyne enterolobii. The sequence continues at coordinate 689,018 of CAVMJV010000031.1, read as the reverse complement.
TTACGTCCCCAATGGTGTATGTACAATCAAAATCATCCTACCCCCCCCCCTCCCCCTTCTAATTTACCCTTTCAAATCCAACAAAACATTTTTGTCCTTTTTTTGAACTCTTTTCCAAAACAATTCCTTCTCTATAAGGTAAATCAATATCTGTTGCTCTTAAATGATGCATTGAATCTAGTGGATTTAAAAGACCTTTTTAAAAATAAAAATTAGAAAAAGATATTTTAATTAAATTTACCAGCAAATTGTAAAGAATTGTGAATCGGAAAAAAATTTTTTCTCAAATATTGTGGGCATTCCAAATATTCAAAAACTTTTGCCATAAATAAATTACCTAAAATATAACAAAAATTATATTTCTTTTTCTATTAAAAAATAAAATTTTTGAGAAAACGGGGGTTGCTTTTCTATTAAGTCGTTTTTATGTTGTGCTAAAAAGAACGAGATTTTTTCACCAAATTTGTTTTATGGTTAACCCTCGAAAAGATATCCTAACTAAATAAAATATCTTTTCTATCACTCCTCCATAAATTCAGAAAAGGGTAAGAGACTCCAGAATTGGAGTAATTTATTCAAAAATTTACTCAATTAAAACAACTTACATTCACAATTATTTGAATTAATAGGGTCTTGTCCACTCCAATTTCCTTCTTTATATTCATCAATTTGTTTTTGTTTTATTTTTGCAGTCTCGTCAAATATAATTATTTCATCAACACAAAAAATAGCAAAACTACGGGCTAACTATTTTTAAAAATTAAATTTTAAATTAAAAACAAAATAAACCTCTCCAGTAATATAAGCCCTTAATTCTTTTGTTTGGACATTATTTAAAATTGAACCAGGCAAAGCTACATTTAATGAATACCAAGTCTCTAAAAATTTAATTTTCAGTTAATTTATCTCTCACAAAATTAATTAATTTAAATAACTTAATACTTTGATTTGCTCTTCTACAATTAGGTTGTTGTTCTTTTATTTGTATTTTTTGTTCAAGTTCTTCAATTGTTTTCTCTTGCTTTTCTTGTTGTTTCTTTTTATGTACTAAAATGAAAAAAAACTTTTTAGTTGAATTATCGATAAAATTAACAAAACATTTTTAGTTAATAATCAATAATTTTTATCAGTTATTAATTAAAGAATTTTCTCGTTCAAACATTTCTAATTTCATCATAATAATTTTTATAAAAAATTAAAAAAAATAATTTCATACAAAAACGCCAATTAACATATCCTCCTTGTTGATGTCCATTTCTTTTGTTTTTAAGTTTTTTGGTTATTTGAAGACGATCTTTTCTGTTAAACATTTTCTGTAATTTTTTTCTTTAAAATATTTAAAATATAAATAAATATATAAAAAATAAATATTAATTTCTTTAAAAAATATTTTTAAAAGCCAAATTTTATCTTCAAAAATACCCGAAAAATAAACAAAAATAATTAAAAAATCAACTAAAATTTTTTTCTATTTTTTAATTTTTCTTTTTTTATCATCAGCAATTAAATAATTAATTGAAGACATTCCTCTATTATTAACAAAATTTTGTATAATTAAAAGAATATATTCAAACAGTAATTTTACCTAAAAATTAATTAAAATATTTTAAAAAGAAAATACTTTTGATTGATTTAAAAAAGCCAAAGTTAAAAACAAAATTAAAGCTAAACCAAAATAATTTGCTTTAACATCAGAGTCAGTTTTACGATGTTCCGATTGTGGTAAAATTCTAAATTAAAATTTTAGATTTTTTATAAAACTTGTTAATAATTTTAAAGTTTGGATTAAAACAAAAGTTAAGCCACATTAAGCCAAAAGTAAAAAGCCACACCCAGTCAAGAATTTCTAATCCTATTCAGATGTTCTACTGACTGACGTGGATTAACTAATTAACGGAATGATGATTTTACTTCTCTTATATAAATAACTGCTTAAATAAATAAATATTGTGTGAGGATTGTTCAATAAAAATTTAAGACTCCACAAAAATTGTGTAGCCGACGAAAATAGAATCAATAAAAAGGACAAAAACCTAGATTACCTAATTTTTCCTATTCGGTATTTAAAAATATTTTTACCTAACATAATTAAATTGAGAATTTGCAAAGAAATTGACTGAAACAGAATCCATTTTTGATTGTTTTGAATCAATTAAATCAACAATAATTGAATATTCCTTTAAAAAAGTTTTAAAAAATTAAATTAAAAAAAATACCCGTTTATAATTAGGAAGATTAAAAACAAACAAAGAAGAATGACTTTTAATTAATTGTTCATTAATTGCATTATTATCTTCCAATAAAACAACTCTAAATCCATTAGAATTTTTTGTTTGCTCAATTTCAATTTCTCCAATAACTATTGGAGATGGACGGTCAGAAGGTAAAATTGAAAAATTTATATCATTTTTATTTTCTGTTCCAACCTAAATTTTTTGAAAAAATAAATTTTTTTAATAAAAATTTAAAAAAATTACAATAAAATTAAAAAAAGAAGGAAAGGCAGGAATACTATCACCTCCTTCAGAATTTTTTAAAGAAATTTGATAGTTGCATTGAGGTTTAAGTCCTTTAATTCGAAAATCACCAGAACGTTGATCTATTAAATCTTCCTCCTTAGAAAAGAAAAAAATAAAATTAAAAAAATTGATTGACATTCAGAAACAATAAAAGAAACAGATTAACTCATTGTAAGATTATTGTTAGGCAGCCCGCCTCAAATGAATAAAAATAATATTTCGACTTTTAGCTATATTCTAGGGAAAAATCAATCAAATTAAAAAAACCTGATGATTCTCACATTCAACAGAAATAGCCTCAACACGGATTGGAAATTTAAAATTTCTACTTCCAATTGTTGAAACTTTTCCAAAAGCACTATAATAAGAGTAATTAAAATTTATTTAAATTTAAAAAAACCTGTAAGCAATTCTTTTTGCTTCCAAAATTAATTCTTTTTCTTCTCCTTCATTTATTTGAAAAGAAAAAGAACTCGAATTAAATTTATATTCTTGTAAAATTGGACGAATAAAATAAGATCCAGGCATCTTTAAAAAAATTATTTTTTTTTTTCAAAATTAACTTTAAAAAATCCCAACCAATCCAATAAATTTCAAAAGCCCAGTTTCGTTTGTAATATTATTTGAACGAAAATTTGAACCTCCACTAATCGAAACTAAAATATCAGAAAGAGGTTTATTTGTCTTTTCTTCCAAAAATTGTATTCGAAGTTGTGTTAATTTAATTGAAGTAAAACTGTTGGGATAATCAGCCATTTTAACAAAAATAAATCCTTCCTTGATTATTTCAATAGAAAAATCTTCTTCTTTCCAAACAGGTCCAATACTGAAATTTTTTAACGTAATTAATGAAAAGAGGAGAAATATTGGTACTTGAAAAATGACCTAAAAACATGGAGTTAAACAATAAAAACTTAAAATTATTTCTCAAAAATATATAGTTATCACAACAAAATAAATTTAAAAATTAAAATAAATCCAACCTAAACAATCCTTTATTGTCTGTATTAGTTGTCAATACATCACTCTCATCCGTTTTATGTATTGCTTTCACAAAAGCATTTTCAACTAAAGGTTCCACCTTTCCTTTAATAAATTTCCCAATTTGGCTATTAAATGAAGCTACTACACCCTCACATTCGCCATTAAATTCAAAATCCACCAATTTTGGCATAAACAAAAGTTTATTAGATTTTGGCATAAATTGATATTTATTTCCAATTTTAGAATTATTTAATGAAAAGAGAAACATTTTGCCTTTATTTGTTGAATAAACTTTTTGAAGAGTTTGTTCTTCATTGGTTGGTTTCTCTCTGAAAAAAATTTAAATTTAAGATTAAGTCAGAACCCTCACATTCCCCATTAAACAGAACATTAAGTAAAAATAAAACCCAGAAACATGAGAAAGACAATATTTTTCTATTTATGTTCGAGAAGAGGTACTTGTATAAAAATCTAAAAACCTCAATTCCATTTCAAGAGTATTATCTTCAACATCAGTTTGGACAAAAGCAGTAACAGAAGAACTTACAGCAGTTAATATTAAAGGAATATTTGAAGGAATATTAAAATATTTTTGTTGTTCATCAATCCCTTCAACTTTAAATTCATGACAAGATTCAATTGAAAAATAATATTTATTTTCTTCTTCAAAATAAATTTTATTTTCCCCTTCTTTTAATTGTAATTCTTCCGTTTTCCGGTTCTCTTTTGTATCAGACCAATATTTCTTTATATAAATTTATTTTTAAAACAAAATTATCAAAACAAACCAAAAGTGCTGACTTTGATGATTTAATTTCCAAGAAATAACCTTTTTGAATAAAGTCTAAATCTTTAATATCATCACCTTCAACAATTATATTCTTTTCACTTTCAACCCACAAAAAGTTTTGTTCGTCAAAGATTTTTACTAAAAATTGGGATAATTTTAAAAAATATTAATTTGTATTCTATTTTTGGAATGATGAAACAAGGAAGCGTGGGAGATGTTTCAAAATTGGAGAGTTAAAATATAGAACTCCAAAGTGTTTCCAAAATCTTCGAAATGTGAAGAAAAATAACGCAAGGATAGAAATTTCGAAACAGCGTTTCGCGGAGATATAAAATTAAAGATCACCCAAATACAAAATTGAACTGTTTGAGCACAAAGCCTAACTAATATAAAATTTAAAAACCTATATATTTTGATGGTAGCACGTCATTAAAATAGTAATCTCCTTTTGTATTAACAAATTCATCCACAATTTCTCCATGTTCATCAAAAAGTTTTATTGAAATTTTTCCACATTTTTTAAGGCATTTGATTGTTCCACTAATTTTTGATTTGTGTTGAGTAAATTTTAAATCGAGAATTGGCTCTTCTTTTAAATCAATTTCCACTTTACTTGGTGAAAGAAGCAATTTAGAAATTGGCTGGAAAATTTTTAATATTAATTTTTTAAAGAAAATTTAAATAAAAACCGTAATTAAATATTTTCCTGGTGTAAGCATCTTACAGAATCTCCCTTCAAAATTTGTTACAACACCATCAATAAAAACATTTTCATCTAGTGAATAAACTTTAAAAGAAATTTTTTCTAGTTCATCGGCAGACAAAATTTGTCCACAAACTGCTATTCTGAATTACAAATTTTTTAAAAATTATTCTTTAAAAATAAACCTGTTTGGAAAGAATTTAATTAATTTTTTTGTTTTTGAAGAAACATCAAAATTTAATTCATTAAATTCAAAATGTTCTTTTTCTACAGCCAAGACGTGCATTCCAGGAGAAACATTCGCCAAAACAAATTTTCCTTTTTCGTCCGACATTGTATTAAATTCCCCATCCAATTTAATTGTTACATTTTGCAAAGGTGCTTGTTTGGCAGTAAATACAATACCATTAAGGTTAAAAGATTTAACTGATATTGTGACCTAAATTAATTTAATTCTCTCCATCTAATATAAAATATAAAAGAAAATCGAAAGAAAAATAAGACGCCACAAAAATCGAATACATTTTTAATTTAATTAAGTATAGGGCTATTCAGAGATAACAGAATTTACATCTATCTAATAAATATTAAAATATAAATTCTAATGTTTGTTGCATCAAAAATTATATTTTAATGAAATAAACTAATTGGTAATCCTTAAGATCATTGGTCCCTAAAAAAATTGGGAAAAAAGTGCTGTTTTGATAATTTTGAGGTCTGCCAGTAGGTAATCGAGTGTGCTGAGTCCGAATCTGAGCTTAGAATTGGTTTATTTCGAACCCCAAACCCAAATTCGACAAAGTCGAGTTCGGGGTAAAAATTCAAAATTTCAAATTTTTTGTTTAATCGGACTCGTCTCTTCGAACTGAGTCGAAAGGCATCAAAATTATTACGTTTGGACAACTTTAGACGAAGTTATGGTGTCTGATTTGTATACGGAAGTCTCAGCAAGCGTGTATTTGATTAATCATAACTTCGTCCAAAGTTGTCGAAACATCATAATTTTGATACCATTCGACTCAGTCAGCTCGAATAGTCGTGTCAGATTAGCTCTAAAATTTTAATTTCGAAGTGTTTCCCCCGAATTCGACTTTGTCGAATTCGGGTCCGGGGTTTGAAATAAACCAATTCTAAGCTCAGATTTGGACTCAGCACACTCGATTGCCTACTGGCAGACCTCAAAATTATCAAAACAGCACTTTTTCCCAATTTTTTTAGGGACCAATGATCTTAAGGATTACCAACTAATTTACAAAATTAAAATACCTTCGTCGTTTTAGAATTCATTTCAACAGATTCTTCTTGGAAATTAGCTTCACCAAAATTTAAGACTCCTTGTCCAGCATTAATAATGTATTTTCCTGGAGGCAAACAATTAATTAAAGTAGAGCCGGAAGAATTGGTATTAAATTTATAGAACCATTTTTGGCCTTCATTGATGGTAATCGGTTGTTCAGCACTCAAAGGAAGATTTTCAAACTAAAAAGTAAAAAAATTTTTTTAAATATTTTTTATAAAAATAAAACAGAAACCTTAATTTGTTTATCTGATTGTAAGACAACATTTGTCGATAAAAATGGAGCTCCTTTTTCGTCCACAACATTAACTTCTAAACTATAACCCTCAATTCGCAAGTCCGGCTTTATTACCATTGGCGTTGTTCCAACCTCAATTTTAATGCTGCCTTGGCTTAAACATTTAGTAGAACCACTAAAGGGTGAAATAACATATTTTCCTTAAAAATTCGAGTATACAAGCTTATTATGAAGTAAAAATAGAAATCCACTTCTCTGAAACTCAAGGGAAATATGTAGATTTTTTACCCGTCCGTGCGTCTATGAAAAATATTTTTTAAGAGGGATTATAGATCGAATAATTCTTAATTTAAGAAAATTTTAGTCCAAGGCAGATTTGACCCTAAAAACTGAAGCTAATTTTATATTTAAATAATACCTGGCCAAGTAACAAAATTATAATTTCCATCTTTATCAACAATAGTCTTCCCAACTAATTCTCCATCTTCTTGTTTAAAAAGACCCAAAACCAAAGAAGAATCTTCCCCATTTAAAATTCTACCAGAAATTTGAAGTCCAGCCAAATTAAAATTTAATTCCTCAGAACATCCACCATTGTTGCCAATCTCAATCTCATAAAGTTTAGGTTCTTTAGAAAATAAAAGTTCAAAAAAAAATGAATTAAAAATAATACCAAAAACATATCCATCAGGGGCAATAATTTTAACCAAATATTTTCCTTTATTGTAAATTGGAATTAGAAAATATCCATTTTGTGGATTACATTCTGCCTCATATTTTAAATTTCCTTGAGAAGTAAACAGTTTTACCTTAAAATTTTATTAAAGAATTTAAAAAAATAAACCTTTATATCAGATAAATTAATTTGAAAAGTAGATTTCACAAAACCCTCACAACCAATTACGTCGGCTGAGCAATGGTAAACAAAAAATGGGAGAAGAAATAAATAAAGTTTTAAAAGATAAAACATCTACCTAAATATGTCTAAAAAAAATTAGCAGAATAATTGAAAAAATATATGTATGTATAGCTTAAGTTTAATACCGTATTTATTCTAATAGAATGGCCCCTCCATTAGAATGGCCCCTCCAATAGAATGGCCCCTTTTTGGGGGTATCGAAAAATAGAGTGGCCACCTCTATTTGAATGGCCCCTCCAATAGAATGGCCCTTTTAACTACAAAACATATACCTAATACATTTCTTTATTTTCTTATTACCTGTTAAATAGTACTCTTTAGTTAGGGTAATCATAATATTTTTGAGCAAATCTGGAGTAATAGAAGGGAGATTAAGGGGGATATTAGGGGATTTGAGAGGATTAGAAGTGATATTACGAAATTACAACGATTTACTGAAGATAAATACTACATATCAAGGAATTAAGAGAATTAATGTTAGATATTCATGGATTGGATAGATTAGATTTATCAGAGAACATGCTGGGATACATAGGATTTATAGGAATATCGTTCAAATTCATCAATAACCCTCAGAATCTCTTCCGATTCCAATATATTAACGTCCAAATTCCAAGATCCCACAAAATTTTGGGAGCCAACTGTACCGGAAATTTTGATTATATGGCACCGAAGTACATAAAAAATTGCCTTTTTGCCCAGCAGGCAAAAGACATTTATGTTTTATAGTGTTACGAAAAGAAAGATTCACTAACCAAAGTCGAAAATATAGAATTTTACAAGAAAAATCGATTAAATTTCGAAGTCGAAAAATATTCGATCGAAGCTTTGATTCATCCTATCTCTGATTTTTACCTATGAAAAATAGAATGGCCACCTCCATTAGAATGGCCCCTCCAATAGAATGGCCCCCGTATCCCCTCAAAATCTCTATTCATTAAAATCTCTACTGGGCTAAAATGCCTTATAATCTCTACACAGCTAAAATGCATTAAAATCTCTACTCGGCTAAAAATGATTAAAATAACTATTCCTTAAAATCTCTATTCCTCATAATCTCTACAGGGTAAAATGCCTTAAAATCTCTACACGGCCAAAAATAGGATAAAATGTCTATTTTTTCATTCGGAAGCCTTTTGAGTGCCAACGTTCAGTGCGGAAACGTTGTTCTGATTTCTGGCTTATCTTTTGATATTATTTTGCTTGTATTGTTTTTGCCGCTGCGGATGAACCCAGGCATGTCCAGCGGAACGACAGCAGCCGCTTCGATACGATCACCGCAAGCAAAATGAACACGACCGCAGCGAAGCAGTCGTGTATTATGTATATCTTCGATATTTACAGCGGATACAAGCAGATATCCGCAGCCATTTTTAAATCAATTATATCCGTATCCATTACCAAGTCTGGGTTTTCCAATGAATAGTTCATATTTTACACTTTTGTTGAGACTCTACCGTCCATTTGCACGGTGTAGAGATTTTAATTATTTTTACCCCAGTAGAGATTTTAAGGAATAGTTATTTTAAGGAATAGAGATTTTAAGCATTCTTACCCTAGTAGAGATTTTAAGGAATAGCGATTTTAAGGAATAGAGATTTTGTATGGGAGCCATGGCCCCTATTTGGGGGTATCGAAAAATAGAGTGGCGGCCATTCTATTAGAATAAATACGGTAATTTAAATTAAAAAATCAATAAAAAATTGGATAATCCCCAATAAAATTTTAAAAACTCTTATTTTTCAAAATAAAATTTTATAAAAGCTGAAGAAAATTAAATTATTGTTGAAAAAAAACAATCGATGTTTTAACCACTTTTAGCCTAGTCGATGTTTTGACATGTCTGATAATCTTTTAACGATTTTTTAAGGATTCGACATTTTGACTCATGCTTGCCGCGTCGATGTTTAGTCAATTTCTTGTATGTCGACATTTTGACCTGTTTTACCCGCATCGATCTTTAAGAATTTTTTTACCAATACGCCGCTTTTTAAATAGTTCTTTGCTTCATTATTTATTCGTGTCCTGTCTTTATTAGTGAACGACATATCTACGTTTTCGTCGATTCGCGGCGAATAACTACTTTTATTCGCGAACGACTTTTTTTTAAACACACAACGCCAGAACTACGTTAATATCGATGTTTTGCGCCAAACGATTGCGAATCGACTTTTTTGTGTCTCTTTTTCTCTAATTTCACATTATATTTCCTTTCTCTTTTTCTATTAATTTTCTATGTCGTTGTCTCTCCATTGGACTTTCCTCTTAACATTTCTCGTGAAATGCTCCAACAATCCAAAATTCTTAAAGTGATCCGAAAGAATTTGGTCAAGAAGTGTATCGAACTTTTTGATGAAATTGCTGAAGACAAGGACAACTTTAAGAAATTTTATGAACAATTCAGCAAGAATCTTAAGGTTTTTTTAAATGTTTTTTTGAAAATTATTTGTTCTTTAGTTGGGTATTCACAAAGATTCTGTCAACCGTAAAAAGCTTGCCGAATATCTCCGTTACAACACTTCCTCTTCCGGCGATGAACTTGTTAGCTTGAAGGATTATGTTGGACGAATGAAGGAGAATCAGACTTGCATTTATTATATTACTGGCGAGTCTAAAGAAGTTGTTCAAAACTCAGCTTTTGTTGAACGTGTTAAGAAGCGAGGTTTTGAAGTTATTTATATGGTTGATCCAATTGATGAATATTGCATTCAACAATTGAAAGAATTTGATGGAAAGAAGTTGGTTAGCGTGACTAAAGAAGGTTTGGAGTTGCCAGAAAGTGAAGAGGAAAAGAAGAAGTTTGAAGAAGATAAAGTTAAATTTGAGAAACTTTGCAAAGTTATTAAGGTATTTAAGATTTTGCTTAAAGAATTTTGGAATATTTGTTTTATTTTTAGTGTTAGGATATTTTGGACAAAAAAGTTCAGAAAGTGTCTGTTTCAAATCGATCGACTCCGACCAAGATGACAAAAGATCCACAACAACTTCAATCTCTTGAAGATTGAAGCTTCAATCTCTTGGATCTTCAATCTCTCGAAGATCCACAACAACACGCTTCACGTATTTACCGAATGGTAAAACTAGGATTGGATATTACTGAAGAGGACTTGGAAGGAGGAGAGCAACAACCCTGCACTTCTGGGGAACCTGTCGAAAAGATTGCCGGTGCAGAGGAGGACGCTTCGCGTATGGAGGAAGTTGATTAAATTAATGTAAAAGGTTTTGATGGATTGATCTCCTCGTTGACTTTGTTTTTCTTTAGATTTATTTTGTTTTGTCGTCCTTATAATTATTTACTTTGTTTTTGAATCACGGATACATAAATTAATTTCACAAAAAAGTTTGTCTTGATTTTTAATTTGAGATGTGTTTTAGGGGAGGTGGGGAAACAAACGGCAGGATCAAGCCTGTTAAAGGCTTTCAATCCACTTTTGGCTAAAGCTGCTCTGACTAAATCATCTCCTCTTACTTCTCCTCTCCATATAGTAAGAATATATGTGGAAAAATCCCTAAAAATTACAGAAAAGGGACTGAACATTTATAAAAATGGAAAATTGCAAATTCCAAAGGAGAGACTACACGAACGAAAATTAATAGAAAAAGAGAAAGGAAATATAATGTGAAATTAGAGAAAAAGAGACACAAAAAAGTCGTTTCGCAATCGTTTGGCGCAAAACATCGATATTTACGTAGTTCTGGCGTTGTGTGTTTAAAAAAAAGTCGTTCGCGAATAATTGTAGATTTTTTTAAAACGACTTTTTTTCCTTAAGAAAAAGTCGATATGTCGTTCACTAGTCTTTATGCATTTTCGCTTTCATTTTTTATGCTTTTTAAATTTCAGAGGGCTCTGAAATTTGAAAAAAAATTTTTGGTTTTTTTGAATTTTTTTGGGCCTTGAAATTTGAAAAACATGAAATATTTAAGATTATCAAAGTTTGAATTTAAATTTTATTTTATATTTTATGAATGAATACTCCTTGGTATGTTTCTATAATTTATATATTTATTTCTTTTTAAATTACTAGGATAGAAAAATATCGTCCAAAAACTCTTGATGATGTTGTTGGTAATCCAGAAATTATTAAACGTTTAAAAGAATTTTCAAAAACTGGGAATATACCCAATTTAATTATTTCGGTTTGTTTTTAATTTAAATTAGTATATTTTTAAATTTATTTTTTAGGGACCTCCAGGTTGTGGGAAAACTACAAGTATTTGGGCGTTGGCTAGAGATATGCTTGGAGATAAAGTAAAGGATGCTTGTCTTGAATTAAATGCTAGTGATGAACGGTAAAAAAAATTTTTAAAGAATTTTTTGAGTATTTTTCTTATTGCGATAAATTAATGGTAGCGTAATCTTTCTTTCTTCGTAATCTTTCTCAATTTATTTTTCGACTCTGATTATTTTTAGTAGTTTATTTTTTTAAATAAATATAAATTAAAATTTTTGGGGGTTTTATTTTTTAGTTAAATTGTCCAAAGAAGATTATGAAATTATTGAAAATTTACTGGAATCAGGAGAATATACCACATATTGTTTTTAAATCCTTATCCAAATTTAGATGAATGAAATTTTTAAAATTTCCTGTCATTTATTTTTCAATACTCACACTAAATTATTTACACCAATTTTTTAATTTTTAAAGTTTTTTTCTTTTTTAGAGGTATTGATGTAGTTAGAGAACGAATAAAACGTTTTGCTTCAACAAAAGTAACTTTGCCTGATAATATTCAAAAAATTGTTATTTTGGATGAAGCTGATAGTATGACTGAAGGAGCACAACAAGCATTACGTAGAATTATGGAGGTTTTTAATTTGATTTTTTTGTAAACTTTTTTTAAAGATTTTCAGTTCAACCACAAGATTTGCATTTGCCTGTAATCAATCAGACAAAATAATTGGTATTTAATTTGACTTTATTTATTTTCCTATGATGGTTGTTGATCTAAAAACTTCCTTAAAAAATTTCGGAGCCTACAAAATAGAAAAATAAAGTTCTTGAACAAGAAATACAACAATTTTTCTCATTAACAAACTACAGAAACAATATTAAAATAAAAACTTTACGTTGGAGTTATTAAATCATAATTTAATCTTTTCTTTTATTTTGGTATGATGTTATAATGCCAAAAGCTTGTAATGCCAAGGCTTGTAATGCCAAAAGCTTGTAATGCCAAACCCCCAAAATATGTTGAAATGCCAAACAGTGGAAAAAAGCTTGAAATGCCAAATAAATACAAAACTAAAAAAATTTTTTGTTATTTCTGATAGAATTTGTTGTTAAAATTTTTTGTTTGTTCCAACAACAAGAATGTTGTTGTTCCAATTGAATGTTTGCTGGAAAAAGTCTAGGCCGGGCATGCGGGGAGGGGCCGGCACTACGGGGAATGTCGTTCAAATTGTGGGGAAAATTGTTCAAACGGCTGGGATGTTGTTCAAATGACGGGGACGGTTGTTCCAGTGATGGGGGAAGTGTGATGTTGATCCCCCGTTGACGGATCAACATCCCCCGTCATTGTAACAACTTCCCCCGTCATTGGAACAACTTCCCCCATCGTCGGAACAACATCCCCTGTCATTGGAACAACTTCCCCCATCGTCGGAACAACATCCCCTGTCATTGGAACAACTTCCCCCATCGTCGGAACAACATCCCCTGTCATTGGAACAACTTCCCCCGTTGTGTTGGAATAACATTTGGCATTTCAACATCTTTTGGGTGTTTGGCATTACAAGCTTTTTTCCACGGTTTGGCATTTCAACAGCTTTTGGGAGTTTGGCATTACAAGCTTTTGGCAATATAAAACGCTCCGTTTATTTTAGTTCTTTCTAGACAAAAGATTTATTGAAATAAAAATTTTTTAAAACAACTTTCAGAACCTCTACAATCTCGTTGTGCAATTGTAAGATTTACAAAATTAAGTGATGAACAACTTTTGGAAAGAATTCATTATATTTGTAAACAAGAAAATGTTAAATTTGTAGAACAAGGTATTCAGGCAATTATTCATACATCACAAGGAGATATGAGACAGGTTATTTTTAAATATATTTTTAATATGTAGAAGGGACTTGTTGAGAATTTAGATTATATTTTTGACTTGTTTATTAATTATGGTTTTGTGTATCCCGACCGTAAATTCGGGGAATTTTAGATTTATGGTGCTGGTTCTGTAATATCTCCTAGGCTCTTATCCAGTCTGGAAACAATTTTAGTTTATATCCACATACTTATCCATATACCTTTTGTTTGTAATTTGATTGAAATTTATTACGATAGAATTTAGGGAATTTGTAATATTTCAGAAATTTGCTTTAAATTTACACTTTTCTAACCCAACAGTTTTTAAACTTTCCAATTAAATTTTCTGTTTTTATAAATATTTCTAAAAAAATTTTAGGCTTTAAATAATTTACAATGTACAGCAACAAGTTATGGAAAAATTACAAAAGAATTTGTTTACAAAGTTTGTGACGAACCAAATCCAAGCAGTATAAAAGAAATATTTCAACATTGTGTTGATGGAGAAACAAAGGAAGCTTTTGACATTATTGAAGAAATTTACAATTCTGGATATTCTATTGAAGATTTGGTTGGAATTTTGTTTAGAAATGTGGTTTGTTTGTTTTTTAAAATTTTTTGGTTGAAGGTGGGATTAGAGACCTGACCGAGACGAGATGTCGATTCTCATATGACTCTCCAAGTCCGATCCCTAGTTGGGATTCTCTTTAGTAAATAGTGAAAGAGAATCTATTAGTCGGTTATGAGAGGGGAGTTTTATAAGGAAATTTTCCTTTTTTAGCAACATTATAAATACCCTTATAATTCCGACTTTACTTTATTTGATTAAAAAAATTTTTTTAAAGAAAATTGCTGACATTCCAGAAGCATTACGTATTGAATTTATTATGGTAAATTTTAAAATTTTTAATTGAATATTTTAATTTATTAAACAAATAATTGTAATTCTTTTGATTTTTTGTTATTTATTGTTAGTCTTTTTTTGGAATTTTCTGTTTCAATCCTAAAAAGTCTAATCAATAGGATCGTCGGTTTAACCGAATTCTTCGGCTATTTTGGTTTAGTTAAGGTGAAACCAACAACCTTACTAAAATCAAAATTTAAAAGAATTACTAAAAAAATTTTTAAATAAAACAAAACATTTCAAAGGAAATTGGAAAATGTCATTCAATAGTAGCTCAGGGTTTATCAACAAAACTTCAAATGGCTGGGTTAATTGCAAGACTTTCGAGTATTCAAGAAAAGTTGTCTTCAAATTAAATAATTATTTAATATTAAAAACATCAATTTTTGAATTTTGTATGTGTATCCACGGTTGAAATAAAAAATTAAAAAAAAATTAATTTTTAAAACAAAAAAAATTAATTTACTAAATTTTCCACATTTTTGACTTTCCATTAATTGAACACAATGATGGCCATCCCAATTAAAAGTTCCTTTAATGAAAATTTTAATTGAAAATAAAATTATTAGAAACCAAGTTTTATGTTACATCCTGGGCAGTTTATCTTAAAAAATAAAATTAAAAAACAATTTTTTTAAACAAATTTTTAGTTTTGCTTAACCTCTAAATTCCTATTTTCTTGTTAAAAATTAACCAGTTTTTTTTTCAAAATTCAAAACTAGGAAACATGTCCAGATAAATAATTGTCTCCTCGTTTTCCTCTATTCCGACTATGGACGGGCCGGGATATCCGAAATCCGATCTGACAAATTTTCGAAACCCCGATCCAAATTGACTCTGGTCTCTAAACCTCCCCTCACTAAATAATTGAATAAATACTTGACTACGATTCTGAAAAATCTAATTTTGGATATTCGACTATAAAAATTCAAAATCTTATAACGAGAAAAATTTTTTTAAGTGATTCCTTACTTAAAAATTTTTCAATCTTATACGCTTTGTTACAAATATTCCTTTTAAAAATCCCCAAATATTTTATAATTAAAAATAATAATTCAAAAAAAACCTTTCCCTTTAATTCATCCAACTCCATCCAAACCATCGGAGTAATTAAATATCCAAATTCACAAAAAATATTTTTATTATCCGAAAAATGTTTTAAAACATTAAAATCAAAAAAGAGAATTTTTCTACATTTTTTACAAGAAAATTTTTTTGAAGACAATAAATAAGATTCTTCCAAATTATATTTTGATGTATTATCTAAATTTAAAATTAAAATTAAAAATTATTTTTCTTCAAAAAAACCATTTAATTCAAATAAATATCCATTAGAAGCAACAAAATCTCTAAATATTTCTGATTTTTTTAAATTAATTGGGTCTGTAGTAAATCCAATTTTCTCAAATAATTCAAGTTGTTTAATAAATGAATTGTTTGGGCTTTAATTTAAAAAAGAAATTTTTTTTGAAGATGAAGAGCTCTAAAACAATTAGTGTTCGAGGCAAATAGTAGATTTTTTTAATATCAAAAATACCAAAAAAATATCAAGTCGGCATTTTGTAAAAAAAAACCCTTGCCGAACACTAAAAAACAATCAACAGATTTTATAAAAATCACAATCTAAAAATTGTATGGATTTTGCAGTCTTTCTGTTCCTTGTTAAAAAACAAAGTTAGAATTTCCAATAAAAATTCCCCTCACACAAAATATATTTTTAATTAAAAATTAACGAAAAATAACCCCGCAATTGAATGTTTTTCCTTCAAAAAATTAAAAGAATTTAGATAACTCCAATTATTTTTTTTCATCAAAAAAGCAATAATAATTGTGACTGATCTACTTATTCCACTTTCACTTTAAATAAATTTTAATGAAATTTCTTTAAAAAAAATTAACCAATGTACAAGTATTGACTGTTTATTTTCCCAACATTTTTGTAATAAATTAAATGTTTTTTGTAAAATATTTGAACTAAAAATATTTTGATTTTCGACGTCTAACATATAAATAAATTGGTAATCAACACCAATTATTCTTTTTTCTAAAGCCAAAGGTTGAGATGAAAGGGTTAAAACTGTTTGGATCTAAATAAATATATTAGAAATTCTTTAAAAGAAAAACCTTAAATTCCTCAATATTTATTTCATCGTTAGAGAATATATCCCCTTTTCCAAAATAAACAGTTTAAAGTAAATTTTTAACTCAAATTTATTTTCTAACACTTAATTTCCTCTTAATTACTCTCAATTTTCTTCAATCAATTTTAAACAATCACAAACAATTTTATTTCACAGGAAAGCGTATAAAATATATTTTATTGCGAAGTAGATTTTATTTAGAAGAATTTTATTAGAATGAAAAGTAAAAAGCCTTTAAACTGGGAAAGACAATGAATAATGAATGAATGAATGAACACTTTTTAACTATCCGCTGATAGATTTTATAGGAAATATGTTGGGAAATTTTACAACGAAAGAATTTTAATAATAAACAAGTTTTTGTAAGCTTGGGAAAAATGAAATCGCATTTCAAAAATGCGACACTCCGGCCACAAGGTTAAAGTGAAGGGAATACATTAAGTCCATTAATTTGATGATGAGGTAGAAAAACAACAGAAAAGAAATTTTGATTAATAACAGGAAACAAAGAGATGGAAGGCAAATGAGAGATAACTCCAGTACAAGATTGAGAATAGGTAGAATGTGAACGTATAAGCGGGATATAATAGAATTTTATGTCGTTTAACGGTATCGGTTTTGTCACAATTTTGGTTTTTTCATTCATTGAATTTCTGGGAAATTTGGTCGACTCAACCCATTTTTTTCCACATTTCTTTTTCACTGTTATTCGATGCGTTCTGGCCTTATGGTTCGGGATTGTTTGAGCTTGTTCTTTCGGCGGGACAGATTCTTTTGGGGGTGAGGTAGTAAGTGGGATATCCTTCACGTCTATTTCGGGTGGTTGTTGTTGTTGGTTGACAGTAGGTGATTGAGCGAGTGGATCAGAGTAGTCGATTTTTGTTGCAGTGGGAGAAGGGGACTTGACTGATGGCACATCACCTGGGGGGCCTGAAGATTCATTCTGTAGTGTCCAAGTTGGCGTATTATCTGTGGGAACTGAAGTTTCTGGTTTTACCCTATTAATTTTCATAGCTTTCATTGCATTTGTTGGCGTGTGTATGGAATTAATTTCATTATTATTTTTTAATTTTGTATTTGCGGTAGTCGGTGAGTTACAGGAATTTGTTCTGGAATCGGGAGAGGGTAATTGGGTTTGATTGTTATCTAGCTGTGTACAATTTTTGATTGAATTATGGATTAATAATGGCTTGTCTGGTATTGGAAGGGACTTTATTCCAGGGTTAATCTCATTTAAAGTAACTAGTTCGGTCTTGGTTTCCATTGAATTATTGTGGGAGGTGGGACTGTTGAAATCTTCTGGAAATTTTATCAGGGATAAAGGGATAGGCCTTATAGAGGGAGTTGCATCAGATATCATCTGAGAACAGAAATTAGTTACATGCTGCGGGGGAGGTTCTTGTAGGGAATTGAATGGATTTGGACAAAGTGCACGGGGATGGAGATTTCGACAATTAGTGCACGTAATTGGGTTTTGACAGGATCTAGCGAGATGGTCAGGCTTATAACAAGTAAAGCAGAGTTTCTTTTCTCGTAGCCGGGATTTTCGTGTTTGAAGGGTATTATAATTCGAACAGAGGTGGGAGAGGTGATTAGGATGATTACAAAAAACACAGGGGAATTTATACATCCCTGGTCTGTTATTCGGCCTAGAGGTAGAAAATGTCAGAGAGGATTGAGGCATATTTGGGGAACGAAAATTTCCAACTTGCCTGAACTGTTTGGGAGAATTAGAGGGCCTGTCCTGTGTATTGAGTTCCTTCTTCTGGTCCCTAAGGGCTTTGACTCCTTCCTTTCTTTTCAATATTGACTTCAGTGTATTGCGGAGTTGGTCTGTGTTCCAGTCTTGCCCATGAATTTCTTTGTCTCTGAACACTTCTTCAAGTATTTGAGGGGGTAATTTCGATTCGAGTTCCATTTGAACGGGCAGAGTATTTACATCAAAGTGTTGTTCAAGCATTTGCAAATAAAGCGATTCGAATTGGTCGACGAAAGATCGTAATTCAGTACATAAAATTTCAGGACCGTTCACAGAGTGAACGACGGGTAATTTTCGGATTGCGTGGTGGAGAGTACGGTTAATTTCGTCTACATTTCCAAAGTTTTCATGTATTAGGCGAATTGCTTCATGGTAAGAAGCTTCTGTGAGGGGGAGTGACTTTACTAGTAGAAGAGGGGGCCCTTCCAAGCATTCCTTCAAATAATTAAATTTTACGGAGTCTGAAATGTTGGTGAGGTCGTGGACTCCGACGCGGAAGGCATTCCAAAAAGAGGTGAACTCCACGCATTTACCGCTAAATTTAGGAAGGGACAGTTTTGGGAGGTGGAAAAGAGTGTCGGTGGTTTGGGAGGGGTCGGGCAAATTTGCTGATAATGTCCCTCTTTCAGAGTGGAGTTTTCTGTTATATTTCATTAATTTACGTAATGTGGTGGGATAAGGCACGTCTGTGACAAATTCATCATAAATTGGATTGTCCGCCAGTCTTTCAGCTCCAGTCATAGACGTTCTAGTGGCCATCCATCTGTCATTTTCATTGGTAATGTTGTCAAATAATTCAGTCACGATTTGGGATTCTGAGTTAAGGGAAGTGATAAGGGAGCGTATTTGTGCGTGAAATTGGGATATACTTCCAGTCTGCACTGGGAGAACAAAGGACTTGGGGTCTTCCAATAATTCCTCCGCTTCTTGAACGAGAAGCCGGATTTGGTTACGAAAGGGTGCCGACATTCTCACCGGCTGAGCTTTTCCAAAATAAACAGTTTAAAGTAAATTTTTAACTCAAATTTATTTTCTAACACTTAATTTCCTCTTAATTACTCTCAATTTTCTTCAATCAATTTTAAACAATCACAAACAATTTTATTTCACAGGAAAGCGTATAAAATATATTTTATTGCGAAGTAGATTTTATTTAGAAGAATTTTATTAGAATGAAAAGTAAAAAGCCTTTAAACTGGGAAAGACAATGAATAATGAATGAATGAATGAACACTTTTTAACTATCCGCTGATAGATTTTATAGGAAATATGTTGGGAAATTTTACAACGAAAGAATTTTAATAATAAACAAGTTTTTGTAAGCTTGGGAAAAATGAAATCGCATTTCAAAAATGCGACACCCCAATAAAAATACAATCCAAAATTTTGGTTATCATTTTTATAAAGAATTTGAATAAAAATATATTTTAAAATATTCAATTATAAATATGTATATAAATTTAATTTTAAATTAAAATAGAATAGCACGTTTATTAAATTATAAAATATGAAATTTGTGTAAAAAGAAGGCAATTTTGGTCATTATTATTTTTAATCTTCCAAATCAGATCAGACTTTAGAAGAAAAAAACGTTTTTCCAATTCGTGTTGGGGACATTTGAACGTGGACGGTTATCTATGTATAGTGCAGCTTTTGTAGTTTTGATCAGGGGTGGGCGCAAGAGGCAATCGTGAAAAACGCAAAACGCAACGCAAGGCCAAAAATCAACGCAAAACGCAAAAAACGCAAAACGCAAGAACGCAAAATTCTGAAAAAAAATTTTAAATCGAGTATTAACCATTTTTCAGTTAAAATAGAAGTATTACTATAAGTCAGCGAGTCATAGTTGATCTTGTGATACAATTAAGTTGGATGGGTAATGATTTGAAGGGGATACAATGGGATTATGAAGGATATTAGAGGATTTAGAGCGATTATGAAGGAGGGATCGAGGAAAATTGGAGGGATCAAGGAAATTTAAAAAGATACCATGCTATTCTGATGAATGTCGGATGGGTTGGGGAGTTAGCGGAGGATAAATGCCTATCTGTAATTCTCAATTGATACCGCGGATATCAGGGGATTTGGAGGGATAAAGGGAGATCGGAGCTCAAGATATTGAACTGATATTTTTCTGAGCAGTTCCATGATCTACTTTTAGCGCCGCAGGCGAAAATTTTGAAAAATTTGGGACCAAGAAGCCAAATTTCTTCCTTTTTTAAGCGCCGCAGGCGAAAATTTTGAGAATTTTGGAAAGTCATAAGCCTGATTTCCTTCAGATTTTGCCCTCAGATTGTGTATATTTCTTGCGGTTTTTTGCGTTAATTTTGGCCAAATTTACGCAAAACGCAAAACGCAACGCAAGGCCAAAAATCAACGCAAAACGCAAAAAAACGCAAAACGCAAAACGCAATGCGCCCACCCCTGGTTTTGATGGTGACTTTTGCCTGTAAATGTGGGGGGCTTGGTATAATAAGAGGAAATGATTATTAAATAGAGGATTAATTACTATCTTAATTACAATCGAATGAAAAAGATTTTAACTTGTAAATAATAAAAATTAAAAAGAAATTTTAAAAATAATTAATTTATATAAAATTTAAAATAAAAAATATATTAAATAAAATTAAAAAATTAAAAATTTTAATTTTATTTATTCTTTCCACACCATTATTTTCATTATTATTCTCACAAATTTCTTCAAAATTCTTTTTTTCTTCTTTTATTTGCTCTGTCCACCAATCCTCTATTTTTTCTAATGACATATTTTGAGTTAATTTTGGTGTCTAAAAAATTAATTTTTTTAGTAAAAAGAGAAATATAGTTTGAACTTAAATTAAGACAAACACTAGTATTTCACCGGAACCGAAATTTTGACCGGGACCGGATCCAATTTGAATTCCGAATCCCGTAACCTGAACTTCCAGTGAAACTCTAATAAACACCTTGAAAATATTATAACTGGGGGATATATCTTTTGAATAGAGGGTACATCTTAGGCATCTCTTCCCTTCACTAATAGTCAAACAGATTTTAAAAGACTTGATTTTATTTAATTTTGAGTGTGTTCAGAGGTCCAACTATATTTTTATTTAATTATTTACATTATTTCTTCTACAATCCAAATTACAAACAGAGCAAAATTTAATAGAACAAGCCAATCTAATATAATCCAAATCTTGTAGTCTAACTGTTAGTCTTCCCAAAGAATATGCTGAATGATTGAAATGTTTGTATATTGGGGTAGATATCTGGTAATTTTTAATTAAAATATTTCGGGTTTTTTGAGTTGAATGGGAGATACATATGTATGCATATTAGAAATTATTTAAAAAAATTTTTTTTGAAATTAAATCCTCTTTCTTTTCCATAAAAAATACGAGAAAAAATGGAGATAATAAATTGTAAAGAGGAATATTTGGAGTTAATAAAACCAAATAATTTAAAAAATTAACCAAAGATTGTTCTCTAGTATATCCATTATTGTCAATTAATTTTATAGGACTTGTTTCACTACCTGCCCAACAATCAAATATTTTCATAATTAATTTATCTGTTGTTCTAATACATCTCCACAAAAAACAAATTTGTTCCTTTTTTTGATTAGAAATTTTTTTAAATAATTTTTTTGTGTAGATTAATAATTTTAATTAATTACCTGCCAACTTATTTTATCATTTTGTTTAATTTTTGGTCCTCTACAGTCTCCTCTATGTAAAACTAAAACACATATTGGTTTATTATTTGAATAATTCTTTAAACTTTCATCCTTTTTAAATAAAATAATAATTAATTTAAAATAAAAAGAGGAAAAATAAATTTTTTGAGAAGAAATGTGTACTTTTCTTTTTAAAAAATGTTTGAGAGAATTTAGAGTTGAACCTGGACGGCACTGTACTACATACAGTATTTTTTGATATACAGTACCGAATACGGTACAAAATTCTGGGCTATTTTTCAGAGCAAACCCTTGGAGATTTTAAAAATCCAAAAAACTCTTCTTTTCTTTTTTTTTTAATAAATTAGTATTTATTTACCTCAATAAAAACTTTAACAGAATCAACAATAATTTTAACCTTTTCAATTACAATATTAGAAAAATGAGAAGAAGAAGAACATTTTGTTAATGACAAATAAATCTTTTTATTTAAATTTATTTTTAAAAAAATAAATAAATAAACTTACCAATATTAAAAGATTAAAAAATGTTAAAAACATAAAAAATAAGTAAATATTTTTTTAGAAAAATAAAAGAAAATATTTTTAACAAACAAAAATAAACTTTTTTTGTTTTTAAAGCTCATATGGTGCCGAAAAGTACCTTGGGGAATTTTTGAGAAATATTGAGGGAAAGGAAGTAAAAAAGAAGGGGAATTTGTACATAGTTTTTTACTCTTCCAATTATAAACAAAAATAAACAATTTTTGAAGAAAAATGACTGGAAATTATTATTTAGAAGAGAAGAAAATTTAAAAACAATTTTAAATGATTTATTTTCTTTTTTGTTATTTTTTTAAACTTTTTTTTCTCTTTTTTTTTAAATAAAAATACATATATTTAAATTTAATTTAGTAAAATATTATTTTGAGAAAATTAGGAAATAATTTTTGTTAAAATATTTTATTTATAATTGAATTTAGAAATGTGTTCAGTAAATAATATTTTTTCCAAATATTCAGAACCCCACTTTCTCTAAACTTTTCGGATCTACATAGGACCGAAAAATCCTTTATTCTTCGGTTTAAACAACAACTGTACTTAAGGGCGAGAAATAAATTTTGTATCATCAAAATACATATACCTTTCTTTACATCATTCGAAAGCTTTTAGTATCTAACACATTTTAGCATTTTCAAAAATTAAAGTTACTAAGATATTATTGGCTAAAGTGGATTAATCTGGATATACAAAATTTGGTCAAATACTTAAAATTTTCTAGATAATCATTGAAAACTTGAAATTCTGAGACACAAAAATCCTCCTAAATTTTATTATTATTTTTATTAATTTAAAGCAAAAATTTTTTCCTTTTTCAATTAAAACAGACAAATTATTTAAAATTTTTTTATTAACCTAATCCATCTTTTTCTTTTAAATTTTTGTTGAAATTTAAGAATCTAATATTAAATTAAGTTATAAATATTTTTATTTTATTTTTTTTTTTAATTTTATCCAACAAATTCTTTCCTTCCCTTCCCCTTCCTTCAACAAACTTGTCATCAATTCTTTTTTTAAACTTTTTTTTATTTTTTAAAAATAAAGTCGGTAAAAAGAAAAAGTAAAGAAGAAGAAGAATCTAAAAATTTTCGGCGTGCTTTTTTTACTTTTTGGGGGTATTTTTGGCTTTAAATCCAAGCCATCATGGCCAACATGTGGGGAGGGAGAGGGAAACCTTCTGTTGCTCTTTTTCTGGATTTATGGCCAATGGCCAGTTTACTGCCCTCTGAACCTCCTAAAGGGGGTTATCTATCTATCAGTTTTCTGACGCCCTTCTCGAGAGTTGAATAAAAAGAAGAAGAAGAAAATAAAGGAGAAGAGAAGGATTGAAAAAGACTAATGGGAGGGGGAGGGGGGAGGGATATAAAAATTAATGGAGAGAGAAAAGAGAAGGGGTTTTTATTATTTTTAGGAGTGAACAGAAGTACAAATCTGAAAAGTAAGGATTTAATTTAGAAAAGAGATATTTCTCTGTTGGAGGTTTTAGGGAATAATCTCAGCAAGTTATGATGAGGGCCAAAAAAGAAGAAGAAATGTTTTTTCTAGGGCCAGAAAAAATATTTTCGGGCACCCATTTTTTAAATAAATTTTCTATTTTATTTATTTAAAATTATTAAAAACTCTGAGCAACATTCGATTATTTTAGTTCCAGGTAAAAGTTTGTAGGTTTAAAGGTTCTAAAACTGAATCTGATGTTTCTATAAAAGAATAGACTTCAGGGAATGTTTAGTATGTTATTCAGCCAAACTTGGGGCTTAATATTTTTCTGCATCCCAGGATTTCTTTTTTTAAAAAGAGAGAGATTTATGTTTTTAAAAGTGAGAAGAAGATTTACAGGGCCCACCAAGAAAAAGGAGAGAGAAGAGGTGATCACTCATAATTCTTTTTGTGTGTTCCTCCTCCTATGCAACACACAATCCAACTAATCTATCTAATATATCACCTTTCCATACTCTTTCCACTCATCAACAACAAAAACTTTTTATTCTTTGTCCAATTTCCGCCCTTAAAATCGTCAACTCATCCTCTAAAAACAAAAATATATTTTTAGATAGATTGCCCCTTTTCTTAAACCCTGTGGCGCGTCACTTTATTACTTGCTAGATCGATTTCAGGAAGGATTTTTAAATCAAAACTTTTTTATTTTCTTTGCTTATTGATATTTTTATCCAAAATTATTAGTTTTTGATCAAAAAATAAATTGTATTTTGATTTGTATATTCTTAAAGTTCCCTATTATTAGACAATAAAACTCCCCCAGATTTCAATAACTTGCAACTGTATTCTATTATTATAGAATCGAGTAGAGAACAGACAGAACAAATTTTAGAGAGAAATCACACCTTACTTTTATATATCCGAGAATGAGGAATTATAATTTATATCTCTCATCCTCTTTTAAGAGGATATCTTTTAAGGGATAATTTATATGTACATTAAATAAGGGTAGTAGGCGGCAGGGCTGGATCCGCTTCCGCCTTCCGTCTGCTGTCTGCCGCTTTTTTATTCAAAATTCTCCAGACCTGGTAGGCAGCTCTCATTATTTTAAATTAAAATACTTTCTATTAGACACCTAACTCTAATAATTTCTAAATTAAAAGCCGCTAAAATTTATTTTTTTTTGTTTTCAGAATTTCTACAAAAATTGGGCAAAGTTATTATTTAATTAAAGGCAAAATGCGTAAACGTTCTAATCGTTTACCTGTTTTGTTAATTGTTTTGGCTGCTTTTATTTTTATTTGTATTGCCTGTTTATTTATTTGGTTAAAAAATAATAATAATTCTGAAAATAAATTTTTGAAAGAAAAACAAGAGGGGGGAAATTTAAAGAAAATATATCCAACAACAAGTCAAATAAAAGAAACAACAAAAACTACAACAGAAGAAAGTATTGAATTAACAGGTAATTTTTAGAGGATGAAAGTGATCGTTTAATTGAAAATGTTCTTGAGATATAGTATATGCATATCAGGGTGGCCTTTTCCAAATCACCAAAAGGGGACATGGGCTCGCAAAAAGCGGGAAAATGCCTCCCAAATGTGGCAAAAGGGCTGCCCTGATATATATTTATCTTTGGGCTGGTACCAGATCTCTAGTTTCTCTAGTATCTCTACCTCGAAGCTGACCGATCTCTAGTTATCTATAAAATTATTTGAAATTTATGATGCGTTGAGGGAAATCTTTTTCTGAATTGTTGATTTTCTTCTTTTTATCTCTAAAAGGATTAGCATTCTTGCAGATAGGGTAGTTTTTGTTGCAGAGCTTTTAAAATAATTGTGGCCTGTAAATTTTATTTGTTATTTACAACTGATGAGGATATTATGGAGGGATTTGAATCTTTTCCATTTTTCCCAAAAATTAATTTATTCAAGATTCTTCAACATATTCTACAACAATAACAGATTTATTAAAAACAGAAGAATTCCAACAACAACAAACAACAGACACTACATCCCCTTCTTCTTTTATGGAAGAAATTGTCGAAAAACCTCAATTAAAACATATACCTATATGTCCTGAACCACCACTTGAAGAAATTAATGAAATAAATGAATGCGAAGGAGGAGGGGAAAGGTAAGGGAGGAAAAGAATTTATTTTTGTTTAAAAATAACAATTTTATTAAAAACAATCGAGAATAACAAACAAAACTAAAAATCGAAATAAAATTTTTAATTGAAATTTGAAGGAGGGAGGGTTCTTTGTTAGGGAGTTCTTCGATTTCTCTTTACTTTTTAGTTCCTCCTTTTTAATTATTTTTTAGTTTTACTGTCACATATATTTAAAAAACATGAAAAAATGCTAATAAGAATAATTCTGAAAAATAAATTAAATTATTTACAAACAAATTACATCTCATTTCTAATTAATTTTTTTAATTTTTCACAGTAACCCACAACAAAATGATTATTTAAATCAAAATGATATTCTTCAACCTTTTGAATATTTTTTAAATATTTCTTTGCCAAATAATAACGAGAATTTAAATTTCCAATTAAATTTACTAGCTGAATTACAACAAAAAAGCAATATTTTATTTTTAAATTATGGAAAAGAAATGGGGATAATTAATGAAAATGAAGTTGGTGTGGTTGTTTTTTAATTAAAATTCTGACAGTAATTTCTTTTTCCGTTAATTTTTGAAGGGACAATTTACCGTCAGATTTTTCACCAAAAATCCTTTAATTAACGGAGTCAAATTAATTCGAAAATATAAGAAAGTTTTATAAAATTTGTTAAAGAAGAGACTTCCACTAATTTAAAGAATAACAATCAATTCTAACATTCCACCCCAAAACAACCCTCCAAATTCTCCAGATTTTCCTCCAAAAATAATCCCTTTTTTCTTCCCTCCAAAAATTAATTTAAATTTAGGTGCGTATTTGGAATTGCCAAAAATCTCGTTTTGTCTGTATTAATTCAATAATTAGACAACTAGACAATCAAAAATTAATTTTTAATTTAAAAGAATATTTAGAATCCAAAACAATTCTTCGATTTTATTTTTTTAATTTAAAAATTCCCCTTTCTTCCCCAAAACTTTTAGTCCAAATTCCCTCACCTTGGGAAAGAGAAAGAGCTTGGATGTTGGGAAATAAATTATTTTCTGATAAAAACAATATTTCTTCTTATTTATTTCCGTCAATTGAAGATTCAGAAAATATTCGAATTGTTTTTCATTTGTGTTTATTTCATTCACAAGATGTTTTTGTTAGGTAAGTGAGTATGTTTTAATTGAAATTTATTGTAGTGGTTTTGGTGTAGTGGTAAGGTGTTAGGCTGTAGGGGTTGCGGGTTCGATCCCTTTGGGCAGATTTTTATTTTTTAAAGTTATTTTTTGTTCTTTTTAATATTTAAATAATTAAAATATTTTAAAAAACAATTTTTTAAATATTTTTTTCAGAAGCAATACAATAGTAGAAAATATTGGCTCATCAGCAAAAGGAATATTAAAACAACAAAAGACTTGTTTTAAAGAAACCCCTCCAATACCTCAATCTAAATTTACTTTTCTTTTATTTCGAAATCTTCAATCAGTCCCTCCTCCAGAAAATGTTAAAAATGGAAAATTTAACAAAACTTTTATTGAATTATTTATTGGTGCTCATTTAAAGGTAAATAACCGTTTTTAAGGTCTTTTTACATAAACCCTCCTAGAGATGAAACAAAATTGGTAGATCCCTTTTCAAGTTTTTATCCCCTCCATGCAAGTTAAAAATTCTTTAAAGAGTACTTAGGTATACTTCTTATCCCCCTTTCTATTTCCCTCAGATTTTTGGAGAGTTCTCTCTTTTCTCCTTTAACACAATTTAATTTTTTAAAATTAGCCAACAGACTATACATGGGCTATTGAAGAAAGTCAAAGAACAATGAAACGAATGACTGAATTAACAAACACAGAATATCCATTACCCAGGCTAACGGTTAAAGATAAATCTAAATTTAACTAAATTTTTCTAAATTTTTTTAGATTGTTTCTTCTCCATTGGGTGCTGGAAATGATGGAATGGGAGGGGTGGGACTTGTACAAATTAGAGATAGTTGGGTAAGGAAATTTATTATATTTTTGGTTAATTAAAAAGGAATAAGTTAAATTTACTTTAAATTTAATTTTTGAATAAAGGAAATTTTGACGGGAAATTTAAAGAAAGATACTCCCTACTTATAATTATAGAGTATTAAAGTTGTTGGCGACTAACTATTAACCTGTACATCTGATTTTCGGTTCGGTTAACCGAATGTTATCAACCCTACTTTCCTAATTATCAAGTTGGACTATTATTCAATCCCTGCCCGATACTTTATTATTCAAGAATTTTTTTAAATAATTTATTTAAAAACAGATGGAATACCCCAAATTTGTATATACACATAATTTATTAGTCGGCCAAATAGTTCAACAATGGACTACCAATTTATTATCTATTTGTAATCAATGTACTCAAAAAGGAATTTCTTTGTTTTTGGAGTGGATATTGGCCTCGGAATTGTCAGAAAATGAAAACGAAGTATTTTCTAGACGTGTGGATGAAACAAGAAGACGATTATTTGGAGGAGGAGGAGAAACAAATTTGGGAATTGTTGGGGTAAGGAAAGGCTAATTTTGACATTTTTTTGCAATTTCACCTGAGTTTGTGAATTTAGCTGGGACTAGGAAAAAACAGGAAATACTCTCGAGAGTTAAAATCTGAAATTTAGAAACTTCCAAAAAATTTTTTTCTTTTTCTTAGCCAGCCCCTTTACATAACAATTAAATTATTTACATTCCCATTACTTTTCTTTATAAAATAATTTTTTTAATTTTAAAAAATTAAATTTAAAGTCAACAAATCCAGCAATTAATCAACAACAATGTATTGAAAGATCAGCATTTTCTCTTTATACTTTGGACAGTACTTTTGGCAGAGAAATTATTACAAAATTTTTAAATTTACTTTTTTCTAAATATTCTTGGGTATTTAAATGTACAACAAATTCTGATCTTTCCAAATTATTTTTTGAAGCAAGTGGAGGAAATAAACAAATGCGTGGGCAATTTAATTAATTAATTTTGTCCCCTCTTTTTCTTAAAAATTTTAATGGGAAACGGGAAACGACAACATGAGAGGTTAAAAAAATGGGGGGAGAGGGAAGGCAAATCTGCTATATGGAGATGAAGAAATTCTGTTGGTGTATGTAAGCCCTTTAACAGTTTAGTTAGAAGCTTTTATCACCCTTTATGTTAATTATAGACCGGATCGAAACGAGATATCGAACAAAAATCTCGATTAAAATCATCTTTTGAGACTTCTCAGTCTTGTCTCAACTGTTAATAGTATTTTATTTTACCCTTCTTTCTCTTTCTGCATGACTTCGGACATGATAAATTAAAGTATTTTTGAAATTAATTTAGGTATCTGTAGAGATCTATTAATACCCTCCAAAAGAGTTTTGGGGGGAATATTTAATCTTCCAAAAAATTATTTTAATTAATTTTCTTATTTTTTCAGAAAATATTTTTGATTCCCTATTTAATTCTAAAATCTATTTAACACCATTAATTCGAATTAAAGTTTTGCCTCTTTCTTCAATTTTAAATATTGAATTAAATAATAATTTAACAACAAAAAATATTCAAATCCCAATTGAAGTAATTGATGATACTGGGAAAATAAATAAATTAATTTTAAATTCTTCACAATTAATTACAAAACTTCCAATTATTGTTTCTGCTTTTTTGGTTGCTAAACCTAGCAGTTTTGCTAGGTTTTTATATAATGTTTGTTTTGGATTTTAAATAAAAAATGAAGCAAATTTTTCTAGTCATTGTAGGGGGAATTACTTGGGCGATACTCCCTCAACAAGGAATTTTTCAGCCCCAAAGGTGTAATGTTCAATTATATATTTGAATACATTCTCGAGGAAATTTCTGATTTTAAGTAAAATTTTTGGATTAGAAAAGTAAAATT
The DNA here is from genome assembly GCA_963681835.1 of Meloidogyne enterolobii. NCBI lineage: Eukaryota > Metazoa > Nematoda > Chromadorea > Rhabditida > Meloidogynidae > Meloidogyne > Meloidogyne enterolobii. Next base: position 659,077 of record CAVMJV010000031.1, on the reverse strand, counting down.
CTTTAGAAAGAACAAAAAAGAAAAATGAGGAAATAATTAATGAAATAAAAATAACCAAGTATTTTTCAAGTCAGAAAATGTTTCGTTTTTTAATTTTTTTATTCTTTCGATTTTTAAAAGCGGCAAGGCTTATTTATCCCTATTAGATATTGTTGAAATAAACGTTTAAAAAATTCTTTTAATATTTGTTATAATTTTCTTAAATTTAGGTAGAGAATTATATTCATTTAATTGAATGTCTTGAACCAACAAAATGCCCTTCAATTAAGCAAATTTCAGTAAAAGATGCATTTGAGGATCTCTGTTGGTAAGAAAATATTTTTATGTCGCATGACGTAAAAAATCAAAGCAATTTTATTGTAGGGGATTCTTTGGGAGGGTTTAAATTTTAAATTGTTTCGATTTATACCTTTTTACTATTCTTTTTAAAAATTTCTCCAATTTATAGGGCACTTCTTCAGCAAAAATTAAATCCTTTAGAAGAAGAAATTCCTAAATGGAAAGAATTATTCAAAACTTTAAACAGTAAAGGGGCTGTACATAATGATTGTGCTTGTTGTATGCAAACAGAAACTGAGGCACTTAAAAGTCATTGTAGATGGACTTGGTTAGATAAATGTAAAAAAATAAAAATGTTAAATTAAAATAATTAAATTAAAAAATATTTTTTTGAATTTTCTCAATTTTTATTTCATTATTTCCTCATGTTTCTTTTATTTTTCTAAAGAATTATTTGTTACTTTTCTAATTATGTATAAAAATAATACTCTAGAGAGTAGATCTACATTTATATTTTTTAAATACAGCATAATTTAATGAATATTAAAACTTGAAACACATGGAGCTAAACTTTTAAATATTCCAACGACGAGGGATGTTGTTCCAAGAACGGAGGAATTTGACAATGATAGTAAATATCCAGCTGCGGCCTGCATGTACACAAAAACCCTCATATATGGCTCATTTCATAATTTTCATATAAAAAAGCAAAATATACCCATACCTATTTATACAAACAATTAAATAGTACACTATTAAAAAACATTCGAACAAATAAAATTAAGTGAAATAACCGGGAAATATTAAAAATTAGCATTATTATAGTTATAGTGAGAGAGAGATCTTTTTTGTTTAGGTGATTCGTTAGATATATAAATAGAAAATATTCACATTAAGGAAAAAAGAAAAGGGAAATCCTAATATTTTTATTTTACACATCTCTCCTTATCCAATTTTGGAATTATAAGAGGCGTAGTTTGACAAAGAAGGGCGACGTCGCTTCGTATTACCTTTAGAAGTAGAAGACGGGGAGAACCACTCTAACAAAGCACATTGATAAATGTTCTGAAAATCAAGGAAAGATTAGCTCAAACAATCTAGTACAATCGAAACTCAATTTTGGATTCCACTTTGGGTCCGAAAAGTAGAAAATTATGAGTGGTGCATTAAATTATAAGTTTGCTTAGGCAGCCCTTACCACCCAGAGACCAACTAAATTTCAAAAAATCGTAATACTAGTAAAATGATATAACTAGTAAAATGATAATAGCCCATATTGGACAATTTATAAGCGAGATCTGACTGTAATAGCAAATCACCCCCAAGCCTTACTTTTAAATGTCTTCTTAAGCTAATTAACTTACCGGTCGATGTTTAGGGTCAAAAGTCATCATTTTGTCAATGGCAGATTTGCATTCAAAACTAAGACCCAATTTGGACGAATATCGATAGCGTCGATGCCGTTGAGCATCAACAATATCCATGTTGTCAACATCCTCACGGAATGGCATTGTATTGGTAAGCATTATGTAGCCAATAACACCCAAAGACCTACAAATAAAATAAGAAACTGGAAAAACGCCAAAAATTTCTAAAACCAAATATCAGCCTTGAACGTGTCATAAGTGACACCACGAAGAATTTCCGGTGCTGAATAAGATTTTGAGCCACAGAATGTGGAAGCTAGATCGATACTTTGTTTGCAAAATCCATAGTCAGCAATTTTCAGAATGCCTCCCTCAAAGAGAAGAATGTTTTCCAGTTTGAGATCTCGATGAGCAATCTCTTTTTGGTGGATGTAGACAAGAGCATCAATAAGCTGGAGCATCCATCCACGGCTTGAAACTTCAGAAACTGGCCCTTTGCTTTGGACATACGAAAGCTAAAATGAAAGAAAATATTCCAAAACAACCCAAAAAGTAACCATATCCCCATCTGTGGCTAACTCCATAATAGAGAACTGATAACCAGCCCTTTCAAAATCCTTGTAGAGGTACACGTGGTTCTTGTGATCCAGTTGCTTCCAAACACTCAACTCGCGTGGCAAAAACTTGTGCCTAAACTCGGCTGATATTTGCTCTAGATCAATGACTTTAATTGCAAGAAAGCGTTCCCCGTCCCTATAGTAACCTTTGTAGACTTTGCTGTAGCGGCCACTGCCCAATTTGTAATTACCAGAGAACTCGAAGCCGATTCGTGCCAAAATGTGTTTTGGAGAAGAGCGAGACTTATGCTCCATACTGTAAATGAGAAGGAGTTAAGAATGGAAAAATATAAAGAAACGATACCTGAGAATTGACGAGCAAAAATAAGAAAAAAGTTAGCAGTTTTGTAATAAAAATGTGTTTAAATTAAGAAGAGTGAAGCTTAAATACTCTCGAGCTTTTCTAAAAATGTATAAGCCAAAATTAGAGCTAGGAATTTTGAAAAAACCGGGACCGGGTCCGGGTAACGGGTTCTGAGAAATGGACCGGCCGGGTTCCGGGTCCGGGAAACCGGGAAAACCCGTTCCCGGTTTCAACCCGGTCTAGAAATGGGCGGGTCCCGGCCGGGAAACCGGGTTTTTTTTATTTGTTGAAATGGGGCTGTATTTTTACACATGGGGCTGTATTTTTCATCGCCTGAGGCGAAAAATTTGAGAATTTTGTAAGGCCTTAGGAGAAAAAATTCAATTGTTAGAGCTGCCGGCGAAAAAATTTTTCGAAGTTTAGATGGTAATGAAGCCAGAACTCTTAAATTTTCTGCGCACAGGCGAAAATTTTGGAAAATTCATGATTAAATTAAAATTTCTAATATTTTTTCAAGTTTAAAATATTAAAAAAATAAATTTGCAAATTTAAAATCAAAATCAAAGACTAAAATTATTTTTTTTTAAAAGAAAATTTTCTCAGCCCCATTTCCATACATGTATTCGAACCCCATCCCTATAAATTGACCAAATGAGTGAAGTCAGTCAACTTAACCACTCAACTATCGACCAATTAAAGGAAATATTGTAAATTATAAATATTCCTTTCCCTTTTCCTTCAAAAATTTAATATCGAAGTACGCAAATATACTAAATATTTTTCCCGGTTTCCCGGTGAAAAAAAAGCCGGGACCGGGTCCGGGTAACGGGTTCTGAAAAATGGACCGGCCGGGTTCCGGGTCGGGAAACCGGGAAAACCCGTCCCCGGTTTCAACCCGGTTGCTTCAAAAAAACCGGGAAAACGGACCCGGAAACCGGGAAACGGGTCCGGGTCCCGATCCCGTTCCTAGCTCTAGCCAAAATCTTAAATTATTTGAAGACCGTACTTTTACAAAAATTAACATAATGCCAAATTTATAAATCAGAATGCCAAATTATTAATTTTCAAATATTTATGTGACTCGATTTCCATGTCGACTTTTTAATATTTTTTTGACTTTGTTGTATAACGGATAATGACATCTTGTGTTGGATATGCTTGGCGATATTTGGAACAACGTGCAGCACAAAATTCATCAACACAACCACCTAAACGTGAATATTCCTTTGTTGTTGAAAGTGATGAAGATGATGAATCTTTGTTAGGATTTATGAAAAATGTAGTGACACATAAAGAATTAATTCCTCCGCCTACATATTTATCAGACCATAGACAATTACAAATAAGAAGAAATCAAATTGCTGGAAGAATAAATGTTGGGGGTGTTTCTTCTGACCCTAACTCAACTGGACTTCCGAGACAAAAACAAAATACTGACGTTGCGATGACTGCAAATGCTTTTTCTGATTTGGTTTTTTTATTTCTAAATTTTCTAAATTATTTCTCTTAAATTTAGGATGCTATAGCTGAAATGGGTGCTGGTGCGGATGATCAAGATTCTCAGTCACAAATTAGTGGGCAGAATACTCCTTGCCTTCCACATTTTAATAGTGATTGTCCCCAAATAATGACGCAACAACCGCAGGCCGTAAATCAGTCAACAAAAGATTTTGACCAAAGATTGAGTCGAATAAATCAAATTAGTGGAATTCAGCAACAAAATTCCTTACTTCAACTTTCGCCTTTAGAGCAACAACGAATGTCGGCATATAGACAACAACAACAAAAACTTTTAGCTGGTGTTAGTTCTTATAGAATGATGGTAAAATATTTAAATTTTTGAATTTAATTGCTCTTTCAAAATTGAAAAAAACTGTTAGGGGTTCTTCAAAAAAATTTTTCCTTAAAACGTCCATTTAATTCAATTTAAAGCTTCAGGTTCCATTTTTATTTTTTAGCAACAAAATCAATCTATTTTGCCCCAATCTGGACCAGAAGTCTTTGATTTTGATGACTCTTCTAATTTTACGGGAGCTATTAATAGTCCATCCTATCAGTCTCCAGGTGGCCGCTGTCGTGGTAGAGGAAGACGTGGTGGTGGAAATGTTGGGGATAGACAACTTTCTTTTTCTTCATTAGAAACTGAAAGTACTCCAGCTTCTCCTTCAGATTTTCCCGGGAAAAAACGAGGTTTTTAAGAATTTTTTTAATTTTTGAATAAATTTTTAGGCGTTTCTGGACAAAGAAAACCAAGAAAACCAAGAACAAGAGAGATTGCTTTGGCTTCTGATGAAAAATTGGCATTTTCTTATCAACAGGTTCCTTTCCAAACTCCACCTTACCAACGACAACAATCAGTACTTCAGCAACAAGTTTCTATGTCTGGACATCTTAATTATAATATTTGTAAGCACAAATTTTTTTTAAATATTTGAAATATTGAAATTTGTTTTGTTCGTTTCTTATTTCAAGTTTTGACAATATTTAATTTTATTCCCTTTTAATTAAACCGCAAAGACAAAATAAGTAAGTTTTTTCCAAAAAAATAAACTCCTTAATCAGTATATTTTTGAGTTTTAATATAAGGAGTTGGCATAATCAAGTAATGTTTTTTAATTATTTGTTTATTAAATAGATTGCTTTAGCTTTGTTTGGGTTTTCATTTAGGTTCATATTTTGATCTCATCATGTTAAAAACAGCTTAAAAGGAAACTTTTTTTTATTTTTCTTTTATAATATTTTAATAAAAAAATTTTTTTAAGCTTCAAACGAAGAGGAAGTTCGTTCAAGAATGATGACTGAATATGAAATGGCTGCCTGTGAATCATTTTCCTCTGACGAAGAAATGGATCCTCCACCCCCGCCAAGAAATTTGCATCGAGAATCAACTGAAACAGAAAAGGACAATCAACAAGGAGAAAAATCAAAAATTAAAGCAAAACATTCTGGCTCTTGCGAGTCTCAAATGGATGAAACCAGTCAACGAAAAACTAATGAAGAGTTTTCTTTGGCAGAATTTTCGGTTTATTTTTATTTATCGGTGGAAAAATTTGTGATGCGTTTTTATTACATCACAATAATTTTTTCCGTAATTCCTAGAGATTTTCGATTTTACAATTAAGGGAATTTACAAAAAAAAATATAATTTTTGGATGTCAAAAATTTTTTTCGAAATTTTAGAAACAGCAAATACCGTCTTCATCAAATAATCAATCATACGAAAAACCGCAACAACAGAAACAACATTTAATTAATTCTCAATTAACTTCAACAACCTCTTCTTCCTCTTCAAATTCTGCTTCTGTTGCTTCTTCGCCGCCACAACAACGTCAATCAGAATTAAATAATTTACATAAAATTAGTGGAGATTTTTCAAAAGATTCGAGAAAAACTTCAAAAACTTCTTTAAAAGAAATTGAAGATTTAAAAGAGATTAAACAAGAAATCAAAATAAATTCGGCAAAAAGTTTTAGCCCTTTTCCTGAATATTATTTTGAAGATTCTTCTACGCAAAATATAAAGGTTTTTTAATTTAAAATTTTGAGGATATATTTTTGGGCAGTTTTCGGCTCCAAACTATACATTTGTTCGATTTTCAGAAAGTTGGTGATCGAGTCTGCCCATACGTCTTATTTCCTGTCAAAACTCTTTATCTTTTCGGCCTAATTTATACATCGAAAATAAACCAGAAGGGATGTAACACCTATTTTTGGTATTTCAAGGAAAGAAGCCCGGGGATGATATTAGGATCTTGCCAAGTTTCTAGGTTCCCTTTTCCCTTTTTTGGTTTTGTAACATTTGAAATTTTTCGAGTATTTAAAATTTTAAATAAACAAGGCTTATTTAGTTAATTTTTAGAAGGAATATCTAACAGAATCAAAAGAAGAAGAAAACAAAAATAAAATACTACAGCGACAACCATCAGTAACAACAATAAAGCCAGCAACAGAAGTAAAAACAAAAAATAAAAATTCGAAAATAAAAGAAAAAGAACCTAAAAAATTATCAAATCAATCATCAACGGAAGATTTAATAAATAAAAAAGCAAAAATTGTTTTAAAAATAAAACCACAAAGAGAGGGGGGAGGAGGAATACAACAACAGCAATCTAAAATAAATACAAATAATTCTTCATCTTCCCCTTCTTCCTCATCTTCGTCTTCAATTTCAACATCAATAAATATTTCACAACCAACAACAACAACATTTCAACAAGCAATAGAGCAACAACCAATAGCAAGACTTTCAAGTAGTGGAGCCCCTCCATCAAAATTTAAACAACAACAACAAAAAAGTGGAGGAATTAAAAGACCTGCAATTGAAGAAATTATTGAAAATGTTAAATTAAAGAAAAGTAAAAAAGAAGGAAAAAATTCCCCAACACAACAATTAAAACAACAACAACAATCAAATATAAAAAATGTAAAAGAAAATAATAAAAATAAAGAAGCTTTTCCACAAATAGCGGCAACTCCTTTTCCTAGTTTAAAAAATTTTAAGGTAAATTTAATGATTTTTGATTTTTTAAAGATTGATTTGAAATATAAGACAGTAATGCGAAAATAAGTTCTATTTTTTGGATGTTCTGTATAGAATTTTCTATTTACTTATTAAATTCTACTGTTTTATCTTTTTCTTTAGATACCAAAAGTAGTAGAAACAGACCCAGCCCCTCCTCCACCACCTCCTCAACAGCAACAAAACTTTTCACAACCAAAAACAGAACAACAACAAAATCAAAGAAATTTTTCTGGTGAAGGAGGGGGGAGAATAAATAAATATTCGACAGAATCTTCCTCAAATAATCCTTCTTCTTCATCATCATATGGAGGGGGAGCAGGAGATTATAATAGTAGAAAATATGGAGAAAAGAAAGGAACAACAACGGCTAATAATTGGGATACTAAAACACAACAACAAACTAATTATTTACCTCAACATATTAGACAACAAAAAGGGCCAGTAAAGCCTAGCAAACATCCAAATGTTAATGATTCTAATCGAAATAAAAAATTCACTGGAGGGCCACCAAACCCGCACAATGAAAGGTAAATGTATTAGAAAACTTGGTTTAAGATTAATTGTTTTAAATTTTAATTGGCTGATATTTGGGACAGCCTAAATGATACCCTTTATTTTAAAGGCCTCATTATAGAGTTTAAGGCCTCATATAGAAAGAGTGTATCTTCTGACTATATTTAAACAAAAACTTTAGAAGAGGCCATCCTCCTTCTGGCCCTACAATCAATAGAACCCAACAACAGCAACCTTCCCAACAACAAAAATATTACTCTTCTACTCCTCAACAACGTGATATACCTAATTCCGGTTTTTCTCAAAATTGGCAATCTTACACAAATCAGCAGCAGCAACAACAGTCACATATTCAACAAAATCCTCAAATACTAACATTTTCTTCACAAAGAAATTGGCCAACAAATCAAATCCCTCAAGGACGCCCTAAAACAAATATTTTGAGGTATGAAGTTAATTTACCTCAACAAGCTGGAAATTCTCCTCAAGTTGATGATGGACAACTCCAAATAGTTGATGAAGAATAAGAAAATAATTTTTTAAATTTTGGATTTTAAATTTGATAATTTTGTAATTTTTGGTAGTTTTCTATTAAATATCTATTTTTCCTATCAAAATATTTGGACATTGTATTAAAAAATTAAGTGGGGTTGATCAAAAGTGAGATTGTTAAAACTTTAACCCTCCGATACCCACTACACCAACGTGGAAACCCTTGAGGGGGTCATGAAATTGGTGTCTGAATGATTGTGAAGTCGAAAATTTTCGCCTGCTCTTTAGAAGTATGTCTAACGAAAAATATTGGTTGAATTTTTCCAAAAACTTGATTGGTAAAAGCATCAAATACAGGCATATCTGGCAGTATAATCTTAAATTAAAAATTTCCACGTTCGGAAAGAAACTATAATAAATACATATAATTTGAATTTTATTGCTTTTTTGTCTAGTAAATGTAGAATATTAATTAAAGAATAAAATGAGATATGGGAAATTAATTTTAAGATATTATACTTGTTATATTATAATAATAAAGGGCAGAGATCTATTTAAATTAATACATAGTACTTAGAGAGAATCCACCGGAAATTAAAAAAGCTCTTCTTGGTGGTGAGATATTTTTTTAGTCTAAATAAATTTTATTGAAAATCTTCCTCATTGTTTGTTATAATTCTGGCATTAATTGTAGCATTTATTAAAATAGCATCTTCATCTGGAAGAATAAATTCGTTGCTTAATCCTTTATCAGAATCTGTGAAAAATAATTTTTTTAATGTTTTATATGATTGGAATTTCAAAAAAGAGACCGAGAACCAAAAATATAGTAAAAACGGGGAAATTAACTGAAGAAATATTGAGTGGTCCGAATTAAAGCGAATATTTTGTGTTTATTTCCCTAAAACTAGACGCAATTTAACATAAAATCCCCTTCTACGAAGACGTAATTCTCCATGTCACCTACTACTACTAATGTAAATAAGTTAATTTTGGCACAAGGAAACGAGATATCCATCAAAAATATAAATTGTCAACCGACTCCTAACCCTCCGTTCATTTCCATTTCCCTAAATATTTTCTTATAAACTAACCATCTTCTTCATGTTCAAAATATTCTTCATCTTCATCATTATCCTCATCTTCAAAATATTTACTAAAATCGTCAAGGGATTTACAATGTTGTGAAGGAATTCTTGATATTTGTGCAGCCAAATCAGTAAAAGATCCTTTTCTAAAAGTATTTGGTGAATATCTCATTACAGAAAACTTTCCATGATTAATTAATGTTTTTAAATGATTATTCTTTGTTATTAATTCTGGTAATGTTTCACAACCATATTGATAACCAGCATTCTTTTTTAAATTTTAAATAATAAAATTTTAAAAAGAAAAGAAAACCTGTATAATATTAAATTTTGGAAAATCAAGTGTTTTAAATCTATCAATTGGTGGTCTAAGATACGTACAATAAGGAGCTTTTTTAACTAATTCTAATTGACGAACACTTGACACAAAAGAAAGACGATCCTAAAATAAACAAATTTACACTAAAAATATAATTACTGGCATAACCTAAAAGATTTGGTTATTTTAAAATATTACATAATTAACCCGCAAAAAATATCTTAATTGTAAGAATATTACATTCTAAATTAGTATACATAAAACCCAAAATTATTATGATGTAATTTTGAACGGAATTGCGGATTACATGCCTAGGAGTGGGGGCGGGATATGAATAAATTAAAATACACTAAAATCCCTTAACAGGAAAAATTTTAAGAAAAACCTGAATTTCTTGTGCAGTCAAAATCCTCATAGCATCTTTTTGCCAATTCAACAAAGAATGAAATTGAGCATAAAATCCATTTAAATAATCCCCATAATTATGAAAATCTTTTTCATCAGCAGAACTAACATCTATAGCAATTACTGTTCTAGCCCCCATTGTACGCATTACATCTGCAGGTAAATTATTTACATAACCACCATCCAATAAATAATGGCCTTTTTAAAAAAAAACAAACAAATTTTAATTTAAATTTAAAAAAATAACCATCTTCATCATCACAAATTGGCGGCAAATAAACAGCTAAAGTCATTGAAGCTCGAACATAACGCCATAATTGTCCTAAAATGTTGATTAAGAAGGAAAATTTTTAAAAATTAATTTTTTAAAGAAGATAAGCTTTATCAAAAATATCATATGGAAGAGAATGAAAGGGAACAGCAAGCTAATAATAATAATTTTCATTTTAAAGAATTTTATAAGAAAGATTTAGCAACTTTGAGGGAACCCAAAGAAATATAAAGGAGAAAAATAATTATTAAATATACCCTTCTATAAATGACTCGATTTTCTCGAAAATAAATTATTTAAAAGAACATGGAATCTCAATTTTAATTAAAAAAAATAGAAAAAACTAACCATTTCTATGCACTCTCATTTCAGAATTTCTAAAAAGAAATTAAATTAAAAAAAAATTATTTAAAAATATTTACGAAATATCTGTAGTAACACAAAAATAAGGTAACCACAAATCTTCAATACTTTTAAATCCAAAAACATTTTTTAAAAGTTTATTAAAATTATATCCAGTTAAACGAGCAGAAAAAGCCCAAGTTATATCTAATAATAAATTCCAGAATGAAGACATTCCCTTTAAAAAATTAATTTTAAATAAATAATTTAATTAAAAAAGAAAAATACCAAAAACCATTTAGAAACTTTCTCTTCCAAATTTTCCATATTATTTGGATTTGTAGCCAAAATACCACTAATTAATGACCCAATAGAAGTTCCTCCAACAATATCAACAGGAATTCCTTTTTCATGTAAAGCTTTAATTAATCCAACATGTGCGGCACCTCTTAAAAATAAATAAAATTTTTATAGATTTTTTTGTGTTCCTAAAAGTAGTGGGAAAACATTTAAATTTCAAGTAACTATTAGTTAAAGGTTCTATTCCTATGTGGAAATATTTTTTAAATTAAAGATAAATAAACCAAAAAATAGTTTAGGAAACAAGAAAAAATATTTTGTTAATGTAAAATTCAAAAAACCTTGCCCCTCCTCCACCCAAAACCAATCCAACAGCATTTGAAGAAAGTAAACGTCCTAGACGGGCAAAATCACTGTGAACATCTATAGTAAATGGGAATACATGGTGTTCATAAAAATTTAGAATTTCATTCTCATTTTTCTTTGAAAAATAAAAATTAATTAATTTATTTATTTATTTTTAATCTAAACCTCTACTTTACTTTCCCAACTAAACATTCTGTCTGGTGCATGAATATGATGATGAGCAGAAAACCAACTTCCTTTTAGCCATTCATAAGTACCTTAAAATTGTAAAATAAACAGATACTAGGCATTAGAGAGGATAACCAGAACGATTCCTCATTCCAATCCCAAATTGTAGGATAAAAAAATAGTGCAAGCTTTTTAAAAAAATTTCAAGAGGAGCTGGAAAATGGTCAGAAAATAATTCTTTATAGTAAAGTCTTTTCGGGAGTATGCCAAAAATCATTTTAAAAACGAAAGTCGAAAAGTGAAACACCAAAAAGATCAAAATCGGCTAAAGCGGCAAACACGTCCCGTTTGCCTCATTTTTATGTTAGAAATATATTAAAGAACAAAAATACCTTTAGGTACAGCATCAGCTCCGCGCCATAACAAAACCAATTCTTTTCTAGATCTAATTCCATCTTGATTCATTTTTAAATGTTCATCAATCTAATTTTAATTTAAATTATTTTTTTAATTAAAAATAAAATAAACAAAATGTTTTTCTGGGGGTTTTTGATCACCACAAGCAACAACAATAATTGCATCTGCTTGACTTAAACAACGTCTAGTCCAGTTTGTTGCTGTATAATCACATTCATAAATAACTAATTGATAAGTATCTTCTTGGGAATTTAGCCAATGCATAAGACGAAAATCTGCTTTCCTTCAAGAAAAATTCTCCTCAAAAAATTTTTTTAGACAAAAAACCTTTGCATTACAGCTTCAACCCCCAAACGTTCAACAACAAATTTACTACTTAAACGAATTATTTTTGTTGTAACACTCAGTGCATGATATAATTCACAAGTAAAAGCTACTAAAGGAACGTCAAAAGTTGCTGGGAAAATAGCAATTGTGTGGAGATTCTAAAAAAATTTTTTTAATAAATTCAAAGAAAACTTACTCGTTGAGTCATTGGATCAGGAATTGCTAAAGGAGACGAAGAAGAAACCCGTCCAGAATAATAACGTCCCAAAAGACGAACAAGTCGGAAGCCAACTTGAGGAAATTGCATTTTAACAAAATTAAGCAGGCCTTCAGGAATTTTTGAAAGTTGGGAATAACGAACAGCGAGGACTTGAAAAATAAGTTTAAAAATTAAATTTTAATAAAAACCTGTAGTAGTTCTTGGGTTTTGTTGAAGCACTTCAACAATTCCTAAAACATCACCTCTCCCAAATTCTTCAATCACAATTTTTTCTGAAACTGAACGTAAACGACCACTTAACGCAACAAAAACTGAATCAGAAAAATCATTTTTTCTAAAAATACAAAAAATGTAAATTAAAATAATTTTAAAAAACCTATAAAGTGCCTCGCCAGAATCAAGCAAAACCCAACCTAAAGCAAAATCAATAGCTCTAACAAAGGAAGAAAGTCTTTGCAGTACTGAATAAGCAATTGGGAAGACAAGAGAAGGTTTTTTCTCAATAAGTAAATCAGCATCTTTTTTGTCAATTAATGCAACAATACTTGGACATGCTGCTCGAAGTGTACAGAATGAAGGCTCGTCGGTAAGAAACTGAAATCTTACATTATTAAATGAAATAATGAAAGAAGAACAAATAGTTTACCCCCTATGTGAGTCCGAAGAGATTTAAAATATATATTACCCAGATCAACATTTTTAATAAATTAAAAGAAAACCTGTAATCCTCCAACCAATTCTCGTGTATTTACATAAGCACACCAAGAATCTTTATCTTCATATCCAAAAGTCGACATATCCGAATAAGCAGATTTTTGTGTAATTTTTAATAAACCAGAAACAACAACGCCAATAGAAGCCCCATCATTACTTCCCTCTTCATAAAGAGTTTGATTCTCCTCCAACTTCAAAAACCTCAAATATGGCTTAATCAGAATATTCCCCTCAGATTCAGAAATATTTAAAGCTTCACAAAAATAAGTTAAAGCAATTGAAATTTTGATTTCTTCATTTGAATTTTCAAATTCTGTTGACATTCGCTGAAGTTTTGGTTTCAATCCACCACCATAATTACGCAGAGAAAGGCCTCTTTGTTTAAGAGGTTTTTTGGTGGAAGAAGTAGAATGCTTTAAAAAATAGATTTAATTTATTGGGGGGTTTCGGTATCAAACTTCAAAAATTATTTAAAATGGAACCAAAATTAATCGAATACATATTTGAAAAAAACACTAACCCTTATTTAAGAAACCCGATTCTCTAAATTCGACAGATCCCTTGTCCCCAGGTAAACTTTAACAACTTTAAATTATTAAAAAAATGAAATAGAACCTTATTCACAAGTTCTTCACTCAACCCCAAATGTTGATGTAATGTTGTAAGTACAATATGTCTCAACCTTGTTGCTATTATTTGAATTCTTTAATTTAAAAAAATTTATTTTTAAAATTGAAATTAATTATAAACGTTCTAATCCAAGCTGATTGATCAGGATTTTCAATAAAAACATTATAAAAATTAACTAAAGAATATTTTGCTAAACGAGTTTTTAATGTTGCTTTTAAAGAAACTGTTTTAAGTAGAGAAGGTTTTCCCTTTAAAATAATTTTTAACTTTTAATTTTTAAAATTAAAAAAACCATAAAAATATCAAGTAAAGACAAAGGACTAAAAAAACAATCTGAAGGGCCTATTCTTCTAACCATCGATTTCTTTCCTTGTGTTGGCTAAAAAAACGCTGATTTATTTAAAATAAATTCGAAATTACAGATATATAAACAGCAAGGCTTCCTTCTAAAACGACATAAATTGAATCATCTAAATTTAAAAAATTATTAAAAATTTCAAGTAAAAAAACAAAGTAGAATCTGCCGTTTTTTGGAAAACTTATATTTATTTTTCAAAAAATTAAGGGAAAAAATGAAGAAAGAATTCAGAAAAAAGGCGAAAACTTCCTATATGACAATTTTATTTTTTCTTAGAACCTAAAAAATAATAAATAATTTACCAGCATCCCCAGGTTTAACAATAAATTCATTTGTATCAAAAACCATTAATTGAATATCTTCTTCTTTAATATTACAAAATGAAGGAAATTCTAAAAGCCTTTAAGAATTTTTTTTAATTTTTAATTAAATTAAAAAACTTTGTATTTTGTTTAAGGTAAAATAAAGGTTTTTGGCGATCAGGAACTTGTGGATTCTCTAAAGGTTCAAAAAATTCTGATGGTGGTTTGGGTAGAGCATCACGAGGAGAACTAACAGAGAATTTTTGTCGAAAGTCTGGAATGATTCTGAAAAGAAAATGTTATTAAAATTTTAAAAGGCTTTTTGTCCGCAAATTCAAATCCGCAAAAAATGAAAAACGAATTCCGAGATCCTATAAAGATTTTGCATTGTAATTTTGCAGTCTAGTCCATCAAAAAATAATTAAAAATAGAAAAGATGATATGTAGGTTAGGAAAGTCTTATTCTGACAAAAATTATTTTAGAAAAGAAAATCTGCTAAAAAATTATTTTCGCAATTTTTCAGATTGCGGACAATTTATCCAGAGAAAAAAAAATTCCCAACTTTTTTGCTGCTCTGATAACTTGTTTTGGAAATCCAGTCCCAACAGTTGAATGTCTTCTTCTCAAAAGTAAAGGTAAAGATGTCAGGCTTGCGCTCCTTTTGACCATAATATTCGAATAAATTGACTTAAAAATTAAAGAAAAATAATTTCCAAAAAATTAAAAAAAACCTTAAAAACATTCCTCCCTTCCCTTTTATTTTTTGTTGAATTATTTGAATTATTTTCTTGAGTTTCGTCAAAAATTTCTTCAGAAGATGAACAACGACCTAAAAAATTAAAAAAATTATTTTTTTAATTTAAATTTAAAAATATACTTATTCCACTGTTATAAATAAAAAGAAAATACAAAGTAGTCAATAAAATTAATAAAAGAATTAATAAAATCCACCAAAACATTTTTTATATGAATCTAAAAATTAAAAAAAGATTAAACTTGTCCATTTAAAAATTAAAAATAGAGAATAAATATTATTACAACACAACTTTTTCCGTGGAAAAATAATGCTTAAGATTTTGAAAAAAAAAATATTTTTGTTTACACTTTAAAGAAAGCAATATTGAAATAAAAAATAAGGTTGTTTTTTGTGTAATTTTATTAAATTAATTGAATAAAAAAAATAATTTCAAGGGAATTTTGAAGTTTTTGTGTCTAATTTTTATTTTCCCTCCAATTCCTCCCAAAATATAATTGAGGAGAAAAGTACGATAGACAAAGTTCAAAATTCTCTTAAATTTAATTCAGAATTTACTCCCCCCTCCCTCAATTATTTTTTTATCAAAAATAATTCAATAATTGTCTGTGAGGAGGAAAGTCCAAACAATTAAAATATTAAATTTTATTTTATGAGAGAATATTTAAAAAAAATTATTTTTTCCCTTTCTCAATTCATAACAACATCCCACTCAATTCATTTTATCCTCCCCTACTTTGTTACGTAATAACTTTTTCTATTCAAAGGAAATTCAATAATCTTATTTGTTTGAAAATGAAATGGAACTGAAAAAGAAAAAAAATTTTAAATTTACTCTAGGACATTTTACCGAAACAGACAATTCACCGAAAGAATAATCCCACAACCAGTTTTACTCTTCAACACTTATTAAAATTTTACAAAAACGAGTATTATTCATCTTACCCCCTACTAATCTATAAAAGAAACTTAAATAACAAGTCAATTTAAATAATCATCAAAAAAAGAAAAGTAAATTATATTTTTCGGTGAATCGTCCTTTACGGTGAATTGTCTTTAAGCGAACCCTGTGACACCACTCTATCAATCACTTTTAACATTTCTTTCAAATCAACAAATAAACTTTAAAAGTTCAGCAAAAAATGTTAAATAAATAAAAAGTAAAAAATAAATACTTTAAAAATAAGAAATAATTACTTAAAAAATTTATTTTCAAAAAATGTCAAATATTTTCTTTGGGGGGATATAAAAAGTATAAGAAAAAAACTAAATATATAGAAGGCAATTGATGATTTATACAATTGTTTTATATGAAAATTCAGAAGAAAATTCAGAAATAAATTTTTGAAGATTTTTAAAATTTAAGATTTTTTTAATTTTTTGAAGAAAATCGTTAAAATTTAAATTAAAATTATTTAAAAATATATACAAAAGAATATCACCAATCAAAATTTATTTCATTTGTTTGTAAACTGGCATGAGCAATGCATCAGACATGTTCTGAAATAAAATTAGAAATATGTATTTATTGAAACAGACAACCCCAATAATTATTTTAAAAAAGATAACATTTTTAAATTTAATTTGTTAAAAAATAACCCCGGAAAAAACAATTTTAATCGTTCAAATCTTCCAATAATAGAAATAGCTAAAATTACTTAACTCCTAAAATTTCTATGATTTTTAATAAGTAGAGGGAAAAAACACTTTGAAAAAGCCAAAAATATTATCTAAAAAAATTAAATTAATTTTTAACCTGGAAATCAATTCGTTCAATCCACATAAGTAAAGAATTTGTCAAAGCTTTATAATTAGACACATCAACATTTGCAAGAAAAGACTCAAAACATTTATCCAAAAAATTTTGTAACTTTAAGAAAAAATATTTTGTTAATTAAAAACACAAACAAACCATTTTTAACTGTATAACAGAGCTTGTTTGGGAATCAAAAGAAAAATTCTCGTATTGCTGTAAAATCATTTCTAAAGCAGCAAATTGTGTTTGTAATTTAGATAATTCTTCTTCATTTTTTTCAATTGAAGAATCCAAAGATTTGACATAATCGGCTGCCCTAAAAATTAAGGTAATTACTTGAAGGTTTTGTAAAGTAAAAAGGCCCCCAAAAAGATTTTTTTAATCTACAAATAATTAATAATATTCCCCCAAAAACATATAAATCCCCTAAAATTCTTAATCAAAAAATAGATGCCAATATGTCGATTTTTTGGACTACTTCAACAACATCATCTACCCAATTTTACATTACTCAAAAATCAATATAAACTATTCCAACCCTCAATTTACTTTTAATATTATCCAAATAAAAAAACCTAAAAAGAATTGCTGCATTTGTAGTTTTGCCTAAAAATATATTTTAATAAAAGAATATTTTTAATAAAATATACATCCAGTAAATGAAGCTGATGCTGGCAATAAATCTTTAAGTTCACTATATCCACTCTTAAATTAAAAAAAATTAATTAAATATATACAAACAAACATTAATAGCCTCACGACGTTGTCTAAAAACATTAAAAATTAAAAGTTTATTTTTATAAAAATTAACCTTTCACATCGTAAATGAGTTTGCTTTTTCCGTTCACTTGAATTCATTTAATTAAATAAAAACTGGAAATTAATTAAAAAAGAATTTAAATAAAAATTAACTTTTAAATCTAAAATAAGCGTGTATATTCTTTCTCTTTTTCTTCGTCATTGCCAACTAAATGCGGTAAATTGCGCGATCGTTATGGCCGAAAATATAGCGCAAATCTTTTATAAAACATTTACCGCATTTAGTTGGCAATGACATAGTCGAAAACATTAAAATATAAATGATTAAAATTTCTGCTAATCTTAACAATAAACAAAGAAAATTCGTGAAATTTAGCCTTACGCCATAGTGGCCTGCGCCATAACGGGTTCCCGTTCTCTAAATAAGCATGTGACAAGCAGATAAGCTTTTTTGAAATAGAGTAGAACGAGAAGAAAAGAAAAAAGAGAGAATTGGAAAAGAAACGAGAAAAATAAATTTGAAACGGGCGGGGGATCATTGTGTACCGGCCGTTTGTGTACCTGGCCATATTTTGGGCCATAACTTTTTCAATTCTTAATTGATTTAAATAAATAATATATCAATTGAAGGCCCTGGATGTGAGGATTATTTTCGCCAACAGGATTGATTTGATCAGATCATCATACAAAAAGTTACAGACAGATAAAGATCAAAATCACGATTGAGCGCATTTATCGAGATATAACTTTTTAAAACATGATCTGATCAAATCAATCCTGTTGGCGAAAATAATCCTCACATCCAGGGCTCTCAATTGATATAATAATAATTTAAGTCGGTTAAGAATCAAAAAAAGTTATGGCCCAAAATATGGCCAGGTACACAAACGGCCGGTACACAAGTGGGACGTTCCGATTTGAAACGGTTGCGGTCATTTGAGTGTGGCTGATTGAGCGTGAGGACAGTTGAACGTGGGAGGTTGCAATGTGGGCTGTTGTTTTATTAGCGTTGTCAAAGCAAGTAAAAAGTACACTTGCTAATATCTTTTATTTGTTTTTATTACAATTAGATTCTTAATTGTTTTTTTAAATATTTTAGCTGTTGTCTAAAAAAGCTTAAACTTCTTGTGAAAATAAATAACGACAACATGAATTTACCTACAAATAATGGAGAAAATTTACAAATATCAATTGAAGGTTAATTAATTAATTTAATTTGCTTTTTCTAAATATTTTCCTTCAGTTTCCATTGGGTGTTTTGTTTGGTTTTGTGATTCAAATGAAAGGAGAAGAGTGGCAATTAAATGTGAAAAAGTTGATGATCAGAGAAAATTGGTTTGATTTTATTAAAATTTTTATTTTTAATAGATTTACTTTTTTCTGTTTTTGGAAATTTTTTTGAAAAATAGAGATTGGCCCGAATAATGATCTAAAGATTGTTTTTCAGAGTTTTTCGGGGTATTTTGATTTTACCGGCCCGATTACTTGAAATTAAAGTTTTCAAATTCCTATCTACACTATTCATCCTTATATTAAAATTAAATTCTAGCTGAGTTTTTATGGTTGATATTAAATAGAGAGAAAGGGGGGGGGGGTGTTTACAAGTTTTTTTAAAATTTTCTATAAAAAGATTTCTTAATTTTTCCAAAATTTTTTTAAAGAATTCCTTTACAAATTTCCACCACAATTCAATAATTACATTTTCGAATATTTTCAAACAAAATGGTCAAATATTTCTGGCATCAACGTTAAAAATGGATTTGGGAACGTGTAAAAATCTCTTAAATTCAACATATATTGAAGGATTTCCTGAACCTGTTATCAAAATTATTGCTAAAAATGTTTTGAAAGGATTAATGTTTCTTCACTCTAATGGAATAATACATCGGTAAAATTATTGTGAAAATTTTAATATATAGCTAGGCGAGGCTTAAAAGGTATTAAAAGTAGTGGACATTAATGAGAATTAAAATTGTTTATATTTTAGGTTGGGGGAATTATTTCTTTTATCCAAAATTATCTTAAAATTTATTTTTAGTTTTTTTTTAAATTTTGTCGATAGGTGTAAGTTTAAACATAATTTTGAATATTCGGGAAAATTAAATTTAAGGCTTTTGGTAATTTTGGGGAAGGAACTAAAAAAACTTGTTTGCTTCCCCTAAATAATTTTAATTATTTGTCGACTACCAATTCACAGTCCAATTAAAATTATATTTGTATAAAATCCTAAAAATTAATTTGTTTATAGGGGAGTTTGTGCCCAAAATATTCTACTCGACTCTGAAGGAGAAATAAGATTAGCAATAACCCAAAATGCCATAAAAATCGCAGATTGCCCCAGATGGATTGGTCAATTAAATAGAGTCCACAGCTTTGCCGGACTTGAAGATTCTTTTGTTTGGTTGGCCCCAGAAGTTTTGAGACAAGATTTGAATGGATATGGAATTGAATCGGATATTTATAGTTTTGGAATTTTTATTTGTGAATTATCTAATGGAATTGCTCCTTTTGCTGAAATGGAACCTTTGAGAATTTTATATGAAAAATTACGAGGAACTACTCCCTTTTTGATGGATTCACAAACTTCAGAAAATGGTAAGGTTATGATAAACAAACCCTCCACTTAAAAATACATTCTAGGGGCTGTAAAAGTTTATCTTATAATGTAACCTAAAACTGGCTATTGCTTTCTTAAGCAGCTTTCGGTAATTCTTCGGCTGACGCCCCCCTTTTTTTATGTTTCCCTGACCTTTTTTTGCTTGGCATAAATATAATTTATTATATAGAATATCATTCAAAATAGCTGTCCGGGCTGGGTAGAGCTTTGTCAATTTTCAAAAATCTTTGGTTGCATCCAATCAATGTAACCAAGGATTAAAAATAACGGGTGTAGGTATTCCTAGTACTAATCGATATGTCCCGCTAATTAAGAAAATTTAATTAGTTTATAAAAAATATTTTTGGTTACATTGATTGGATGAAAAAACTTAAAACAACACCCATAACTCTTACTTATAGCAATCCTGATTTCTAAGTTTATTTTTTCAAAATTCAGAACTTTCTAATCGAGAATTTTCTCCCGATTTGCACGAACTTGTCAACGAGTCACTTATACACGATTATGAACAAAGGCCTTCTGCACACGAATTTTTAGAAAAATATAAAAATACTTTATTTATTGAACAAATTAATAAAGAAATAATTAAACAATATTTGCCTTTAACAAATATTTTGTTGTAAATTTGTTTTATTTTTTGTGAGAGAAATTAAAAAAATTTTTTTCTTTAATTTTAATCCCTTAACAGAATTATTGTTGATGTTGCAGAATCATCACCAAAACTTGAAAAATAAAATAAAAAAAATTATGTATTTTATTTAAAAAATCTAACCAATTCGAAGCTCTACATTGTAAAGTAAAAGAAGCGTGTTCTGTCATTTTTGTATCAACTAAAAGCTCTTCTCCATTATTTAATTCCTTTTAAAAATAATTTTTATTTTTAATAAATTGAAATTGTCAATAGGGGTTGGTTGGCGGTTTCGAATATCCGAAGAAAACCAAAAAAGTCCAGATATTAGCAAATTTTCTATTCGGATATCAGTTCAAGATCCGGGTTCCTAGGAACCGCCAACATTAATTGTCAAAAAATTAATTTGGGCAGAAAAAATTCAGAGATTGTGAAAAAAAATCCGGATTTGGCTACTACTACATAGTTTATAGTAAATATATGAATCCTCAAACTCGTAAAGGAAAAAGTTTGTCTATGTAAATGGAATAACGGAAGGAAGCCTTCTTTAAAATAGGCTTTTCCGATACCAGAAGATCACTCTATAGCCTCTTTCTCTCTGAATTTTGTCGATGGAATCGGGAAAAACAAGAGTTAATTAACAACTTAAAAATCCTCTCCTTTCAAAAAATCATCCTTTGAAAACTTTTACCTTAATAAAAGGTATTTCCTCAATTTGTTTAGGTATTAACAATTCATTTCCATCCACAGCCATTAAATTCCAATCAATTTTTGGTTCAGGTTCACCTTCAACTTTACAAATTAATTTAATTATTCCTCCAGCTATTTCCATTCTCGAAGAAGTAATTAAAGATATTGAAGGGGCTGACCGAAGTGAGCGACTTTTTCTTTTTCCTTCTTTCAAATCAATTATTTTTCTTGAAAGTAGAGGCGGTGGAGGAGGCGAAGATAATTCTAACAAATCGAAAGGGCCACTTTCAATTGAAATTAAAGGATTACAGGCCAATCTAACTTTACACCGAATATCTGCCCCTATTCCGTAAATTGATCTTTTCTTCTTTTTATTTCCTCCATTTGAATTTAATAAATCGTGAAAACAAATTCGGTGACTTGTTTCGCTTAAACCTAATTCTTTTTTATTATTTTGAGTGTTGGAAGAGGTAAATTCTTCTTCTTCTGCAGAGTTTGAGCGAACAACTTTTCCGTTATAAATCCATTCAATTATTGTCTAAAATTGATATAGTCAAACCTTAGCTTTAAATATACCCATCTGGGATTGAAAAATTGTATCTTATAATGAGGGGTACATTAAAGTGAATTTCCTGTATCAGGGGAAACTTAAACAGTTTCCCTTATCCAACTCCACCTCCATTTGTATTGCCTAACCCAAGTAGGAGCCCATTGACGGAGCTTAACCTAACACTAATATAAAAGATATACTCTTCGATACCTAGTTGATAATCTATTTACTTTAAATTAAGCTAAGATAATCCTTTTTCCTCCCTCTTCTTCTCCCCCCCCCCTCCCCTCCCTTACTTCAGAAGGTGCACTAAGAACATCACAAGTCAACATATTTAAACATCTTGCACTTTCTGACTTTAACAGACTAATTCCATTTGGATTTACAAAATTTAAGCTTATTCCATCAATTAAACCAGAACATTCAGCAGACAAATATTTTATTAAAGAAAAAAATAAAAATATTTTTAAAATCGTCATTATTATTAAAGAGAGTAAGTAATTTACAGACAAAAATGAGCTGAAAAAAATTTTTTAGAAAATAATTTATTAAAATAATATTTTTGTTTGACAGGTGGAAATAAGGGGGGAATATTCTAAACTTTTATATATGACATTTTTTGAGAAAAAAAGGGAGGAGGGGGGGGGGTTTGTCTTTAAAAAAGTAGTTTTTTGTCATTTATTATTATTTCCCCGTTTGCCATAAATAGAAGGAAAAGTGAAGGATTATTTAAATATAAATTGACATATCTCTAATTATTTTTGAGGTAAAAAAAGACGAAAAATCAAAGAAATGCCTAATTAAAGAGAGATATGTACGTAATAAAATATTTTTTAAAAATGTAACGGAAATATATATGGATGAATTGACCAAAATAATAAATACCTAAGTTAGTATGTATTTAATATAAAAACAGTGGGAGAGAGGCATGTGTTTATTTAATGCTTTACTTTTAAAATTAAAATAATTAACTATAGAGGCGTGAATTGTTTTAGTTTTTATATTTGACAGGTGAAAAAAAACAAAATAAAAAAGGACTTCATTATTAAGACGTAATCTTGGGGGTTGAATATATTAAGAGTTAAAATTAAGGGTATATACTTTGGGTGCTCTCCCCCATCCACATATTTTAATTAAGTGTTGAATGTACATATATTTACAACTGAGGTCCGAATTTATGTTAAAAATAATAAAAATAAATCTCAAAAAGCCTTTTGATTTTTGCTAATTTTGGAATTGAAGCCTAATTTAGTGAATGCAAGAGAAAAAACTGTCAAATACATTAGTATTGTTTTCACTAAATAATATAGCTTTAAATTTATAAAAGGAATTGTAAAATATTTATTTTCTTAGATTTTAAATATTCTTAAGGACAAAATATAAACATATAAAAATTATTTAATCTGTTAATAAATAAAAACTTAAAAACCGGAAGAAGTTTAAAAAAATAAAAAAAAAGGTTTCTTCTTCTTCTTCCCCCTCTTTTTCTTTTTTTTTTACAAAAAAGGCTTCTCTATATTTGCCAATATTTGTAATAAAGATATTATTTTTAAATAAATAAATATTTCTTTTTAATAAAAAAATAATGTAATTTGAGTAATAAAAGAAAAATCAAATTTTCTTTTTTCACTCTTAACATTACAGAAAAACTTTAAAAAGTTAATTAGAAAAAAAAGAAAAGGAAAACAAAAATATTCCCTTTTCTTTATCTGACTCAATAGCTTACAAATAAAAATACTATTATGTACTAGAAGCCCCTAATAAGTAAAAATATATAAATTTGTAAATGATGTCTTTGTTTATGTTAAGGAAGTTTTTATTTACGTAAATTCTTTTTTTAAAGTAATTTCTGTAGAAAATTAAAAATTAATTTTCTGCTAAATTTTGAATGATTTTTTAAAGATATTTTATTAAAATTTAGTTAAGTTTAAAATTTTTTAAATGCTGAAAAGAGAAGAATTGGGGGATGGAATTAAAAAATAATTTAAATTAATTCACAGCAGAGAGAGTTGTGATATCATCGAACGGAACAGTTGCCCATTGTAGAAAACGAAGTGTTGACGCTATTTATGAAGTCGAACAGAATTTGGCCCATTCACCTTCACAGGCCCGTAGCCAGGGGGGGGTGGGGGGGGGGGGAATTCCCCCCCCCCCCCCCCCCCGAAATGGGAAAATGGAAAAAATTTGGGGAAGGGCTGGGCAAAAAAAGTGAATTTTTTTGGCCTACGGCCTCTGAAATTTAAAAAATTTTCGCCTGCGGCGCTAAAAAAGGACGAAATCTGGCTTCTTGAGGTCCAAAATTCAAAAAATTTTCGCCTGCGGCGCTGAAAATCAAATTTTTGGCGCCTGCGGCGCCGAAAAAGTGAATTTTTTTGGCCTACGGCCTTCTAAAATTCTCAAAATTTTCGCCTGCGGCGCTGAAAATAAAAATTTTTGGCGCCTTCGGCGCCAAAAATTTGGCGCAAAAAAATTCCCCCCCCCCCCCCCCGAAAAAAAATCCTGGCTACGGGCCTGCACCTTCATCACATTTATAGAAAATTAAAAATTATTTCATTACCAAGAATCTTTAAATTTGTTAAAATACTTTTCTCTCTTGTTTTTTAATATAAGTCAAATAATTTTTACAAATATACTACCTACATATATTACAGGATTAATCTCAATTAAATATATATTTAATCTTTTTTATGGCTCATCATCTGAAGAAAGCGGTTCGTATAAACATCCTTCTCCTCCCCCTTCATTTGTTTTATTTTCAGATATTTTAGTTGTTGGAATTGTTTGAAAGAAATTAGAAATTGTTGGTTGTTGTTGAGATATTATTGTAGTAGTAGATTGAGGAGAAATATTGCTACAAGAAGTTCCAGCTATTTGTTGTTCATCTTCCTCTACTTTTTTCTCATTTCCTTCATACATAAGATCAAATAAAGACATAAAAGTAGGTAGAGGAGTTGAAATTGGTGTAGGTTTATCTGAAGATGTTGTTGATAATTGTTGAATTTGTTGCGTTGTGATTTTGATTGGATTTTTGGAAGCTAAAAAAAATTAGGTGTTTTGAAAGATAATTCTAACAATAAGAAAAATTTAAAAAATATCTAAAGAAAATTGGGGGATTTAAGCAGGTCCGTATACATAAGTTTCGAGAAAATTCAATTTTAAATGTTTAAATCGTGCTAATGTGGGAAAAAATAAAACAAATAATGTTTAGGAGTAAGGTCAAGGTACCCAACCGAAAACAAGGTCAAGGATCAAGGTTTTTTTTGAAAATCACGCTCTCTATTATTTAATATTAAAAAACTTTTTACCTTCCATACCATCATCTTGATTATTTTTCTGTTGTCGTTCTTGTTTCTGTTGTTGTTTCTGATTTTGCTTTTTTTCTCGTTCATCATCACTATCATCAGAAAGTGACTCGTAACAAGAGGATAGATGGTCTTGTGTAGATTCCGCCTTTGGTATATTTGGAAAGGATATTTCGTTTAAAGTTTTTATTGTTAAATTAGCCGTTTGTTGTTGTTCCAAAACTGGTTTTTCAATAATAGAAGGAATGGATGCAGTAAATGGTTGTTGTGGTAATTGTTGTTGTTGCTGTAGATTTTCAGTCTCTCCAGTTGGTAAAAAACGTGTTGTTGAAGATGAAAAACTATGAGAAATACCTCTTATATTTGCTGAAGTAACTGAAGATTCGGAGGAGGTAGCAACAGGAGATGGAAGAAGAACATTTGCCAGACCTTGAAAGTTAAAAATATTTCAATAAATTTAATTTTGGGATATTTTCTAAAGGATTTTTTAAATCAAGTTCTGTGAAGTTATAAAAACCCACTCACAAAATTAGATATTATACCTTAATTTAAGATAGGGAAGTGAAAGTTGCCCAATACTCTAATTTAATGTGGGAATCCAAAAACATTTCGACATCACCATTGGCCTCTCCCTGAAATTCCCCCGTTAAAAGGTACAAGTTTTCAGCTCTAAAGGAGTTCAGGTGTTTATCCAGATAATAAAAGAATTACCAGATTTTCGCCTCAAAATATCATTTCCTACAACTTTCTTTGGACGGATTTGTTGTTGTTGCTGTTGTAAATTAATAGAAGGTAATTCTTCTGGCTGTTTAACAATTTTTTCTTCTTTAACTTCAACAACTTCTTTAGGTAATTTAATTTCTTCAAAATTTTGTTGTTGTTGTACTTGTGTTTGTTGCTGAAGATTATCAAACAATAATTCAATTGGAAAAGTTTCTAGTAATTTATTTATTTGAAACCCTAATTCCGTTGCTGCAACTGTATCATTATTTGAATTTGCAATGGAAAATTTAGCCAAAAGATCTGTAAAAAATAAATTTAAATAAAATAATTAAAAATAAAAACCTTGAATTGTTTGTTGTTTTGAAGTGTCTAACAAATTTGTATTAGTAGCTTCAGTTGTTAAAGTAGTGGTGGAAGAAGATTGAGCTAAAGAAGCTAATGAAGTTTCAATTAATAAACTTCTCAAACGGTTAGGAGTACCTGATAAATAATTAATTTTAAAAAATGTTGGGGATTGAAAACTATAGTAAAATTGTTCTCAAATGCAAAATTAATTTGGATGGCAGATTTTTACAATAACTGGCCCCAAAAGCTCGAAAAAAATTTTCCGAGCTTTTCCCAAATATCACAAAAAATTAAAAAGTAAAGACCTTTTGTAATAGAACCAAGTGGAGGACGTTCACTTTGAATTTGTTCCTCTTGATCGTCCAATTCCTTTTTGAGTTTCATCAAACTTTAAAAAATTAATCAAAAATTACAAAAATATTTTTTTAAAAAACCTTTTAGTTTCTTCATCTATTTCTGTTTCTTCATCTAATTTTAATTCTTTAAAAGGTGGTTGGCCCTCTAATGGCCAAACAACTTCATTAATTCCAATCCCCTCTGGCACCTTTTGTTCGCCTAATAATTCTTCTTCCTCCACTAATCTTTCCTCTCCAACTGTTGAACGTTTTAGGAAAACATCAAATTCAGATTGAAGTTCACCAAGTAAAAGCTTAAAAGAAAAATTCAAAATAAATAAAAAATACAAACATCTTCAATATCTTTAGAAATCCTTTTGAAGCAATTTGTACAGCATTTGTTTGAAGTTGGGGGCATTTTCAGTCTTAAAAGAAAAATTATAAATTTAAAATAAGATTGAAAACAGAAAAAAGTAGAGGAAAACCCAAACAAAAAATAAAAAAATAGCTTAAACTCTAAAAAGGTAGCGTTTCTCTCAAAGTAGCACCTCATAATTAAAAATAAAAAAACCTGTTAATAAGAAATCGTTTTTGAACGGCATTGAGCGTTCCAAATTTGTCAGGAATATTTCTTGAAGGTTTCATCTTTCGTTTGCCCCCAACACAAACACAACTTATCAAAGGACATCTGTTAAGTGTTCTATTTCGTTGGGCTTGAGTTTGACATTTTGTACAAATAGGCATTTCTTGATGATGTTTTTCTTGCTGAAGTAAAAGATCGCCGCTGTCCATACTTCCTCCAAATGTAGCGCCTTGAGAAATATTGGTAGAAAATTCTTCAAATTGATGCGAGTGTCTTTGAGCTAAAGATTCCAATACAAGAATTCGAGAATCACAAAGGAGGCATTCAACAAATGTACAACTTCGGCCATCTTAATTTAAAAATATAACTATCATTGAGTAAAAAAATAATGTTAATCTTCAGAAAATAATGTTAACACAACTAAATCGAAGAACCGAAACAAAACCAGATTTTTCCATTCAATCTCTAACAACTCTGAAAGAGAAACAAAAAGCAACACTTTCAACATAACAAAAATACTCAAACTACAACAAAACGTTCATAACCACAAAATCAAACAAAATTCTAAAAACTAACAATTTTCCAAATTCTCGTTAGTGTCTCCAAAACGTGGCATAACCGGAGGGCGATATCTGTTTTAAAAAATATTAAATATAATTTAAAATTCCAACCCTTGTCTTCCCAATTTCTTTCGCCTTCTACCAAATTTTGCTTTATAATTATTTCGTTTTTTAGTCATATAATAAAAATAAACGCAGTCTTTTACACTTTTTAGTGGCAAAAATGCTGATATTGCGGCAAAATTTTTCTAAAAAATTTGTAATTTAAAAAATTATTTAAAAATAAAACCCCATAAACAGCAATCTTTTCATTAAAAACAGCCTTTTCAGAATCTGACCAAGCAATTTGAAAAGCTTCTAATTGGGCACGAGAGTCAGTAAGTGCATTTTCAACAATTCCATTCCTACAAAGACCACAGGTATCATAAAAAAATCTGCAAACTAAATTAACAAACCTGTTGTCAAAAAATCGTCTTGGACGATTTGTATAGACTGGAGGCACAACACAACTAGCAACCACTTTTTCATCAATTTCTGAAGGTTTATTGCTACATGTCTTAAAAAATAAAAAGTCAAAAAAAAAAATTTTAAAAAATTAAACTTCTTGTTTATCTTCATCTTGATCAATCTCCATTTTCTCTTCCCCCATTTGTGAGACATCTTGTGTTTCAGCGAACAATGAAGAAGTTAATGGGGGGATATTTGCAATTCCTCCTTGAGTCAAAGAAAATCGAATACGTTCAACTCCGCGATTACTTCGCTCCTTTTCTTCACGCATTTTTCGAAGTTCAACAAACGTTTTTTCGAAAATCTTAAAAGATAAAAATCTTCCGTTTAGAATCTACCACGAATGGGCATTTCACCGAATTTAAAAACAACAAGAAATTAACTCTTTATAGTATAACCCCTAGATTGGATGGCCCTCGGTGAATAGAATAATATAGATAACAACAAAAAAGACAGCGGTTCACGGAGTAACAAATAAATAAACAATCAGCCCTTTTCATAAAACAATGTTAATTTCAGTTTTAAAATAAACTTCAAAACGAATAATAGGGTTTTAAGTAGATGAAATAACTCTTAAATCAACTAAAATATCAAAAATTAAAAACCTCACGATGTTTAGCGTCCCTAACCAATTTCTTTTTATTTTTTTCATGGGCATTCACTTTCTTCTCCCAAATAGTCAATTGTTCCTCGTAAACTATCTTTTTCTGTTCCACAATATCTTGACGTTCTTCTCTTCGAATTCGCATTGCTTTAATTAAATCAGGCAAAAGTTGAAGTCCCCGTTCATATTCCTCTTTTAAACGAATTGTGTCCTCTTTCATTAATTGACGATTCTGAAGTTTAAAGAATAAAAATTTTCTAATCTAAAAAGAAAAACTTCTTCTGCAGAAATTAATGGAGGAATTGGATTCGCCGCTGCCGCCTTTCTTCTATTTTCAGCATAAATTCGATTAATAAGAGCATCAGTAGAAGACTGCCCATCTCGACTTTCATCTTTAAAAAATTATAAAACTTTTGTAAATTATTTTTTAAAGTTTAAAAATTTATTGTTGGAGGAATATAACAAATAGAATAATTCACAATATAAAACCAGACCCTAACCTAGCCTTTGGGAAAAAATTTTAACCCCAAAATTTTTAAAATATTTTACGAAAAATAAAAACAAACAATTGTCATCATTCTCATCATTATCCATTGCAGCCATAAAAGAAGGTTCTTGAGAAGCTTTAGCCAACAATTTTTCACAAGCCTTTGCCTTTTTTTCAGCATTTTTCTGCATTGCAGCTGACTGGGTCTTTTCTTTATCAATTTTTTCAAGCTTATCAAATAAAAAACGTTTATATTTTTCTTCTTCTTCTGTCAAATACGAAGTATCAGAAGATGGAGAAACTCCAAGTTTGTTAGATTGAATTTGTGCTTGTTGAAGATGAGGTTGAATTAAAGAATAACGAGAATTTTGTGGCATATTACTTCCAAAATCTTGAATTAAGGACGGTCTTTTTGGTGTTAATTCACGCTAGAAAAAATTATTTTTTTGATTAAATTATCAATAAAAAAAGTTAATTTTAATACACTAATGGACAAAAAATTAAAAATAGAATTTTTAACCCAAAAATTTATAAGGTAGCCCAATAATAAAAAAACACGAAAAATAAAATTTGGGAACTTTCTAAATATTGTGAAAAATCAGAACTGCAACTATAAGCAAAACCTAAATTAAAACCACTAAAATAACCCGAACAGAAGTGGCTGCCTATGTAATCTGTAAAATAAAAAAAGAAACCTGTTGTTGCTGAATATTTGTTAAAGAAGTTTGTGGGACTTGTGGCTTTAAAAATTGTTTAACAAAATCTGACTGTTGCTGTTGGAAATTTCCACGACTAGTACTTTGTAGTAAAGATTGCACTGGCCAATTTAATCCCAATTCTCTAAGTAATAAAGCTTGTTGCTGTTCTTCTAATTGGGCTCTAGTCAATAAAGTATGTTGAGAGTTGTTTGGTGGTCCAGAACGCATAATTTATATTTGATAGAACCAAAATGAATTTAAAAAATATAAATGTAATTTTGACAGGTTTTTGTAAAAAATCAAAGTTTTCTTTTTTTCAGGTAGATGACCATCTGGCGCGGCCTAATGTGGCGTAAACCGATTTGGCGCACCAAAACGTGTCGGGATTCAGAGCAGGCTCTAATGAACTGCTCCGAACTGCGGTGGGTCGGTCTGGCTCTAATTTTCATCGATAAAATTTTTTTAAAGTTATAACAAAAACAAAATGGGCGGATAAGTTGCCGCAGTCTATACATATTTGATATTTTTTTAGGTTGGGCATTTTATTTTGATTCTACAAGAGAATTAATTAAAAATATCTTTTTAATTCTAAAAGAATTAATATATTAAAACAATTATTAGAATATAATTAATACATTATATGGTAAATGTCCAGCTGGTGAATGTCCACTATACAAAAATGCATTTTTCTGCATTCAACATCTTCCCCTCTCTTCTTTAATTTTCCTCATGTAATCAAATGATAGGTTGACAATCATTTCTTTTACTTGCTTTATTATTTGTGCCAAACTGTCAACCTATCATTTGATTACCCGAGGGAAACTAAAAGAGAGAGGGAAAGATGTTGAATGCAGAAAAAGATGCATTTTTGCAGAATGGTTTTTGCGGACATGTGTCCCTCGAGCCGGATATTTACTTTAATATATTTTTTGATATGATTAGAATAACAAGGGAATATAGTATGTATATGAACAAAAGATTTTGAGAAGTCTCACCCTACCCCGTGAAATTAAAAAAAACTTATTCTAAACTGAGATTATCTAATTTTAGTGGGTGTTCCTTATAGTGAGATTTAACTATACATAAATATATTCCTCTATGCATATTCCCCTTAAGTATATTAAAAACATAACAGTTAATAATAATCGTAATTAATTCTTTTTACAATTCATCAGAAGAAAATAGTTCTTCTAAATTTCCTTTCTCTCCTCCTCTTCCATTTTCCGTCAATTTAGTCGTTGGAATTTTTTGAAAAAAGTTGGAAAGCTTTGGTTGCTGTTGTGTTTGTAGTTTTTGTTGTTGAGAAGAATTTAATTGAGAAGTTGAAGGAGAAAATGTTGTTGAAGAAGGATAGGAAAGACTTAACACACTTGTGGCCACAGTAAAGGCAACATGGCTGGAAAAAAAGAAAATTTTAATTAAAAAAAAGTAAATATTTTTTCAAAAATAATTTTCACATCACAAGGAATATTAGCGAAAAAATATTTATTTATCTCTGATGCTTTTATTCGATACGAATAAAATATTTAGTAATTGTAATATTCGATACGAATATTAAAAAATTAATAAGAATAATAATATTATTTTTAAAAAAAGGTAAAAAAGATGTGTGACTAATATAAATAAGTATGGTGAGCTATGAGAGAAAAAAGGATAAATAAAAAAGAGGAATATATGTAGGTTAAAGTGGATATATATTTTATTTAAAAAAAAAGGAAAAAAAGAAATTGAAGATTAATTGTCTTCCATTGGAGACATTTTGTTGAGTCTGAAAACGAATTTTGTAAGTTTCTTTAAAAAATAGAATTACCATTCCGCGTTGTTGTCGTCATCGTCCAATGTATTAGAGATTGAGCGAGATGGATAGCGACGTCTTCTACAAAGAAAATTTATTTTTATTCTGAAGTTTTTACTTTATTTGTGAACAGGATTTCCGGGCAAGACATTTTTAAAGCTTGTTTGGTTACGTTTAGGCTACAAAATTTTGTAAAATGTTTTTAATCTATGCTCACATCAGATTAGAAATCAGTTATCCTTTTTGAAATTATAGTTGACGTAACCATGGGACTCGAAAGAGATAATCCAGGAAAGGACTATTTTTCAAGTACTTCTGAAGTGGGGTTCTAATCCAGCATGTGGCTCTATTTTATGTAGTTTTAATAATAATATTTTTTTCTAGTAATTTTGAGAGTAATACTTTTAAACTGGTTATTGTCAAAAACTTAATTTTAATTAATTCATAACTCCCTTCCTACCAGGCCCGTAGCCAGGATTTTTTTTCGGGGGGGGGGGGGGGCCAAGGGGGGAAAAATTTTTATTTTCAGCGCCGCAGGCGAAAATTTTGAGAATTTTAGAAGGCCGTAGGCCAAAAAAATTCACTTTTTCGGCGCCGCAGGCGCCAAAAACCTGATTTTCAGCGCCGCAGGCGAAAATTTTTTGAATTTTGGACCTCAAGAAGCCAGATTTCTTCCTTTTTTAGCGCCGCAGGCGAAAATTTTTTAAATTTCAGAGGCCGTAGGCCAAAAAAATTCACTTTTTTTGCCCCAGCCCTTCCCCAAATTTTTTCCTTTTTCCCATTTCGTGGGGGGGGGGAATTCCCCCCCTCACCCCCCCCCTGGCTACGGGCCTGCTTCCTACAATTATTTTTTCCTTTAAAATAAACAAACAAATTTACAATTTTTCATCAGAACTTTTACGGCTTCCTCCCTCTTCTAGCTCAAAAGGTTCATCCAATTGTTGACAATGTGCCGAAGTAATTCCAGCAGTATTTGTAGAATTATTATTGAAACTAAATAATCCAGTAATATTTCCATTTGTTGTTGTTCCCATTTGCATTGTTGTCCCCATTTGCATAACCCTTAAAAGATTTGTTTTCAACTATTTAAACAAAAAAACCAGTGTGGAAATAAAAGTGGCGGAGAGCCAAAAGCAGAAGGATTAGGTGGAGTTGACCCGTAAAGAATGAGCGATGATGGTTGTTGAATTGGAATAGAAAATTGTGCTGGAGGAGGAACTTGAACAAGATTATTTGAACCCAAATGATATGTTGGTGGAGATGAAGACAATAATACTCCTCCTCCATTAGTTCCATTGTTGTTAACTGTTTGATTGTTGTATGTTTGTGTTGAAGGATTATTATCAAGCTAAATAGTCAAAATTTTAATATACATAATTTGTGAATGATGGATTAATTTTTAAATTTAAAAATAATTCCAAACCGTGTATTCAGGATTTGAATTTCCGTTAAAGACAATAATTGACGGTCCACTCCCATTATACAATGTTGGACTGCTTGATTGGTTTAAAATGAATGGTGTATTAGAAACTGGTAGAGGCTCTGATGAATCAATCTAATTTTAAAAAATAAATTTAAATTGACAAAGAAAAATACTCTTTGCGGAACAGGCAACACAGGCAGAAATGTTGCTGGTAAATTTTCTTAAAAAAATAGAAAAGGATTATAAAGAAAATTATTATTATAAAATTATAAAAAAAATATTACCAATAGAATCCCGTTGTGGAGAACCAACCAAACAATTCCCTTCTCCACATCTCATTGCCCCAATCGGAAATAAACCATTTGGAGATAAATTAAGTGGAGGTGCCAACGGTGGAGAAATAAAATTTGGAGGTGATCCCATTGGCATTGCAAAAGCTGATTCAACCAAATAATTAGCCAAACTAGGTGGTTGTGACATAATTGGCATTGGTGGAGGTTGTGAGCGACAATCAACTTCAATCGATGCAGCAGGGCTCCAAAGCCGTGGAGGACGAAAATTCAAAAAAGGTTGCAAAGGACGATCGGTATTATCACCATTATATTGCCGATTTTCATTGCTGACCAATTCAAGTCGTCGTTCCCGTCCCAAATTTCGACTAAAATAATATCATAAAAAATTTTTAAAAAGAACCCAAGAAAGGACCCTAAACTTAAGTCCAAAAATCTACAAAATACTGAAATTTTTTAATTCTCAAAAAAGACAAACCAAGAGCTTGTACGCTCTATTAAATAACTTAAATAAAAAGTTCATGACAGATTTTTTTATTATTAGTAATTTTTAAAAAATAATTAAAAACTCAAAGAATAGTTTCAAATAAAAAAGGGTGGAAAAATTTGAGAACGCAAATCTAAATATAATAATTCAAACCTCTGAACAAATTTCGAATAAATCAATAGAATAGAATTTAAATGTCCTAGTGACTTTTCCATATTGCCAAAATCTGGACCTGTTAAGATTTCAATAAAAAATAAATTGTAAAATAAACAAACTTTTAATATCTAACAACGCAGACAACTCATCAAAATGCCCAAAAATATTTATAATATCAAATAAATCTTTTTCTTTCGGCTGTTGACTGACCAATTTTCGCAATTCGTCAACTGCATGAGTCAAAGAATTTTGACTTAAACGATCACAAATTGATTCTAAAAAATTTATTTTGAGCTAAAAAATAATTTTTAATAACATACGCATGTGGGCTCGATGTCGAGAATCGCCTAATTAAAAAAATAGTTTATCGAAAAATAATTAAATTAAAAATATAACCATAAAGTAAAGAAGACCATTGATCTGGAGAAATTCTTAAACCAGCCTCCATTGCGATTTGAACAATTTGAGCATCATGTTCAGCACGTAATGCATCATAATCACGAAATTGATCTTTAAGATTCATCAAAGAGGATTGACCATCTCTTTTAATTACATTGAAGCAACTAGCACGATAAAGAAGTTGAACAACTTAAATAATTTTTTTTTGTTAATTTGGAAAAAAGGATGTTTGTTTATTGAAATTTTATAAAAATAAATAAAAGAAATTTTCCTGCTCACCATGCCCAACACAAGTTTTGGAAATTGTTGGATATTCATGTATTAATGTATCAACAACAAAAAGAACAAGTCTGAAAGATTTTAAACATTAATTCTTCAAATACATTTCACACCAATTCAAATGCCAAAGGGGGAAAATTGTTTGGAAAGTTCGGAGAGAGAGAAATACAGGCAATGAGGTGAAAGTGTAATAAGTTTGATAAAACAACCCATCATTAAAAATAAATTTTCGTTATAGAACAAATCAACACGTAAAAACCAGAAATTTGAAGAAGTGACAGACATCAAATCAATTATAATAGATGATAACCATTACTCTAATCATTTTTATTAGTCATAAAAATTTTACGTTTTTCTTGCAATTTTCTCTCCATTCAACAATGCATGACGTACCAACTTCAAAACATCTTCCTGCAATCCTAAAATAAAAATATTTAGAAAAATAAACAAAATAAAAAAAACCTGGCCCAAGAAATTGACAACCTCTAGATCTAACAGCACTCCACAAACTTGAAGACAAATTTGAATTATTTTGAATATGCAAAACCAATTCAGAAATAATTCTTTCGCTCATAGAGCGAATTGTTTGGATTATTTGTTCTCTTCCTTCTTCTTTCAACAAATTTGCACAGAGAAGTGAAAGCAATTTTCTTTGAATAGTTCGCGATATTCGATTAGATGAAACTGTTGCCCCTTTCTCTGAATTGACTTTATACAAATATTCAGCCAACGAGTAAAGAATTATTTCAATTTCATTTAAATTGGTAAATCCTTTTTTGCCATTAAATGATTTTAAAGTATCATTTAGCCAATCAAAATCATTTCTTTTTAGACCGGAGATGATAGAAAGTATTGGACCATTTATGTAATGGAATTTTGCAGAAGAGGCTACCAAACTCTAAATTTTAAAGAAAATTAAACCCCGTTTTAAACAAAAACTTGATTGTTTGTTTGTTGTTTTTAGAAAAAATAATAGAAAATAATAAAAACAAACAATAAATCTAAAAAATAAAAAGTTAAACCTTATCTAGAGGACAGACGATATTTTTTGTTTTAGTGCATCTCAAACACATTAGATGGCCACAACCAAGATTGACCGGAAGAACATCATTAGAGAAAATCTGTAAATTTAGAATCGAGACTTGTATAAATCAAAGATTTTAATCATTAATAAATCTAAGCTAAACCTTACGACATAAAATCAAAAAAATTTTCAAACTTACAGTTTTACATTTTAAACAACAGAGCAATTCAGACCACTGAGGTTGACCGCATGCAGGATACATTTTTGCAAAACTAAAGACATTAAAGTAAAAGCGAAATTAAAATTAAAGAAAATATAAAAAATGAATTAAAAACATTTACAAAAAATTTGTTTGAAATTAATAAATTATTTATTCATTAAAAAATATTTTTCGATTCATAATTTAAAAAAATTGAAAAATCATTAGCTAAATTATTTTTATGTTCAGGTTTAAAATTATTTGCTTTTTTTAAATTAAAAAGTCTTTTCAATAAATCTTCCATAATTGTTCCCGTACAAAAAATTAATTTAGAATCTGGTTTTGCCAATTTTCGAATTGTTTGAGCAACTTTAATAAAACATTCATCTGAGAGAAATGGAGGATCGGCAATAATAAAATCAAAATATTCATTAAATTGATTGTCAATATTTAGAGGGTTTCTGTAATCATAGTGAATAAATGAAGTTGGATATTTTTGCTGGAAACGTTTATCGTATTCAAATAATTTAACTACAATCTGATCTTGTTTAAATTGCTATAAAATTTTAAAAAGTTATACTCTCCTTATATAACGTAAACATTACCTCGGCCTCCATAAAAGGTGCAATCAAAGAAGGGCATGAAATACAAGCAATTCTTTTTCCAATTTCAAATTCTAACGAATCAAGGCATTCACTGACAATATTAATGGATGTTTCATTTGTATACCAGAATTGGCTTAGCTGAATAAAAATTAACTTTAAAAATTGAAAACGATCTCTCCGGTCCAAAACCAAAATAAATTGTAAACATCTAGTTACTCAACTACCCTTCAGGTTTTTGGAAACATACACAAATCTTTTAATAAAAAAACTTAACAAACCTGCCAATCTTCGCTGATATTTACATCTACATCTTCCATCCTTTTCTTTGCAATAAATTCATTAAGGATTGCACATGTTTCAGGCGAAAGGGTTAAATCTTCTTCATTTTCTAAATTCATCTTAATTTGATTTTTAAACTAACAAATATTTAAAAAAAAGTTGTGAATATATTAAAAATTAAAAATAAATAAGTCTAATCAAAACAAATAAAAAAAATAAATTTATATTAAAAAGCATAATATACTAAAGTTTGGATGTAAGTATACAATAGAATATTTTTAAAGGTTTAAAGAGTAGTAGAAAAAATCCAAAGCTAAATAAAGTTTAGGAAACTTCTAATTGGTCTAATCCCTTCAGAAAATTTTATTAGTTTAATAGGAAAATGCTTAATCTATTTTAAAAAAAAGAGAGAAGGATGTTCATTTAGCATCAAGTAAACAATAAAAAAGGAAATTTAAGTCAAAATGAAAATATTTGAATGAAGACATTTTATCCCATAGGTTCACGCAGTTGTCAGTTAAAGGTAGAATTTTATTTAAAAATATTTCAAATTGTGTCATTATTGATCCACTGTACTTTGAGCAATACCTCTCAAAAATTCAGTAATATTCCTTGGATCAAACCTTTCAATTAAATTCATTATTCGTCTTTCTGTAATAATATATCTTTTCTTTTTTGGTGGAGGGTCTTCT
The DNA here is from genome assembly GCA_963681835.1 of Meloidogyne enterolobii. Lineage (NCBI taxonomy): Eukaryota > Metazoa > Nematoda > Chromadorea > Rhabditida > Meloidogynidae > Meloidogyne > Meloidogyne enterolobii. The sequence continues at coordinate 621,230 of CAVMJV010000031.1, read as the reverse complement.
CCCATTAAAGAACGTTCAAAATCAGCATCTCTTCCGCGCTGCTCAGTTCGAAGTACTTCAATAAATCGCCAAATATTTGGGTTTGCACAACTAAATATTGTATGTAAACGGCGATATGCTGATTCAACATTAATATATTCAACATCATAAATAAGTCTATCATAAACATTCCAAAATTCTATTGGAAATTTTGCACGAGTCAGAGTTCCATCAGGAAGTGGTACACCAGTATAATTGAGCAAAAACCTTTTTAAATAAATTTTATAACTTATAAAGAATTACAAAAAACAAAGGGATACAAGGTTTTTAGATATGTTTAGAAATCTTTCCATGCAAAAGTATAACAGTGGAATCGAGGGTTTTAAATGGAGTGAATAGATCAAACTCGGTTAACAAACTTGGTTCCAGTCGGAAATATAACGAAAATAATTTGAAACTTTTAAAGAACTACTAATAATGAAAAACAATTCCGCAAAAACCCCGTTTAGGAAAAAAAGTCAAAGAAGTTTATAAAGAATTTTTATTAAAAAATATTGAAATATACCATCCGATAAATTGGTCTAGCTCAGGCAATATAGCAGCATTCAAATGTTGAATTGCGTTAGTTAAATGTGGAACAGGAACAAAAGCAAGTCCAGTAAACATTCTTACACATTCAGCAAAAACAGGATCACTTCGATATTTCTTTAAAAACAATAATTAAAAAAAGAAAAAATTTTTTTTAAAAAACCTGAATTAAATCTTCCTCTGCAAGACGTTTTCGAATATTACGAAAAAGATGGAAAAGACATCCATTAAGTCGAATATTTGGAAAAATTGTTTTAACAGCATCAATAATTGGTTGATCAAAATCTAATGACATTAATGTTGGATTAAAATCAGGCCATTCAGTTATAATCATTTGAAACATTTTCTCATAAATACCACGAGTTTTGCCCGTCAGAAGACAATAGGCAATAGGAAATATCCATTTGCCTCTCCTTTAAAACAAATTTTTTAATATATAAGTATTGAAAAAGGATTTTGTAAAATTATGTTTGTTTAAACAAAAATTTGTGGAAATTGAAAGAAAAACAAATCACTTATTTCTAAAAATTTGCTTATTTGTGTCAATAAACCTATTTGAAAACAATCTAATACTTATTCCCATACAAATACTGTCACATCTCAATAGTATTAGATATAATCTTTAACTTGGGATACAATTTTACAATTAGATTTAACAATAATATATGGGAAGTTGCCTAACCGATACCCAAAAATAATGGATACAATCTGTTTTTCATGTAATTATGTACTTCAAAAACCCAAAGGTTTATACACAAGTAAGCTCCGATTGTAATTAATAAGCAATAGTTAATATATCCCAAACAGTTTCCCACCTAGTATTTAAACCATAATATAAAATATTAATGTCAAACTGCCAAATATTTTAAACTATGAATTTATTAAACAACCTTGTAAGTAAAGCATAAACTTGAACAAAAGGTGGAGGAACTACAGCAACAGCAAAAGAACCATCAGCAAATATTTCATACATTGAATTAGCCCAAGTTACATTAGAAGCTTTCGAAAATATTAAAATTCTAAAAAATTATTTTCAAAAATAATTTCTTAAAAGACACCTGTGTTCTTTTGTTTGATCATTTTCTAATTTAAACATTCCAGAATCAGCAAGAAGAAATTTTTCGAATTCACATCCTTCACCTCGAATATAAAATTGAAATTCTTTTGGAATTTCAAGCTCTTCAACAGCATTTGGAACAGGAGGGAGCGGTTTTGTCCGTTTACGAACTCTTTTAATTGACTAAAAATAAATAATTTATAAAACCAAAAAAGCATAATAAAAATATAGAAATGAAAAAAATCAAAGTTTCATTAAAATTCAACAAAATATTAACTACATAAAGGTTTCTTTCTCATTCCCTTTCAGTTCCCAGTTAGTATAGTGGTTAGTATCCGCGCCTGTCACGTGCGAGACCCGGGTTCGATTCCCGGACTGGGAGGCAAATTTTTTTCACGTTTGTAATTAAATATTCATTCAAAAAATTTAACTATTTTCAGTTTGGAACTTCATTTTGATTTTTTTGGAGGTGAATTTGTACCAAAAAAACAAAATTTTTACCTTCTTCTCTTCGGAATTATCAGCCATATCCCCAACTTCCAATTGATCATCAGAATCAGTTTTTATCTGTTTATTCCTTTTAGCTTCAACCATTGAAATAGCCTCATGTGTATGTTCTGTAACAATTTTTATAAAATTGTTGTCTGGATCAGTATGAATTCTTCCACGACATTCATTTTTCCTTTCACATCTCCAAAATTTAATTGTGTCGATTGCATTGTTTTTTTCGAAGATGTAAATAAATCCATTAATTTCTAATTTTTCTTTTTTACGTTTTGATAAAAGTTTAGAATCTGGCTCTGAAAAATATAAATATATTTAGTTAATATAAGTAAAAAATCTAAGCAATAAGGAGGGCAGATTTTATTTTTCAATAATTTTTTAATAAAAAATTTTTAGCGACTATTGAAAAATAAATCTTGCGATTCCGTCGCCATTCAAGTGGATTCCATATAGGAAAATGGGAAGTCAAAGGTTTACAAATTAAACAAGAAATTTCTTAGGATCCAAAAATTTAAAGTATTTAAAATTTTGATGTGTGGAAAAAGGCAAGGTAAATGTTGAACTTTAAGTACTCATTTTTGGTTGTCAGAGAAAACGGGTAATAATGAAAAAAGTGAAACGGGTTTTTTAAAGCTAAAAGTCCCTAGATAATCCCAATTTAAATAAAAGAATACCTTCCTCGAAACAATGACTCATAGAAAATTTCATCGAAAGTTTTTCCTTCTTTGGACGTTTTGGAGTTACTTTTAAAGTTGACGTAGCTGGATATGAATGATCTCTTTAAACAAAAATTTATTTTAAAAATTAATTTAAATTAAAAAACAAACAATTCTTGTGGTTGAGCATTATGATGAAAATTAGCATCGCCAATAAAATTATCTCCTTCAGAAGCACCTAATTGTTGATATGCTTGATATTCAGCATCAATTATCATTTCACTCATAGATTGTTTAATTACTGGTTTAGAAGGAAGTTCAGTTTTTTCTTTACGTGCGCGTTTGATTATCTGAAAAATATGAGATAATTTATATTGTGTTAAAATCATAGAAAATTTGAAGAAACCAATTTTCGGTTGGTAATAGTACAGTTTTGTCCCCTCTTTCTCTAATTTTACGGAAACTTTGGTTCTGTCGTTCCCGGTATTTTGGGATTGACAATAAGACAGTAAAAAATCTTTGTTATACCAAAATACTAGGAAACCTCTGGAGGTTTGGAGATGTTTTTTAAGTATTCTAAACAGGAAATCACAACCTTAATAGATCAAAACAAGGCTAGAACTTAAATAAAGTTATATTTAAGATCAGAGCTTGTTTGGATTTATCGATCATTAACAGATTTACTAGTTATTTGTGGTCGTTAACAATAAAAATTTTTCAGATTAAAAATATAAAAAAAACCTTTTTGATACTATTCGCACTCGGCAATTGTGCAAGAACCGGCGAAGATATACAAGAATTTGTAATAACATTAGCACGAATTTGTGCAGGAGGTTCTTGATAACCAATAGCACGTCTTCTTACCGCAGTAACAATTTTTAATGCTTCAACCTTTGAAATATTAGCTTCGTGTGTATGTTCAGTAATTATTTTAAGAAAATTATTTTCCATATCTGTATGAATTCTTCCTCTACATTCATCTTTTAATTCACATCTCCAAAATTTAATTGTTTTTGTTGCATTTACTCTGTCAAAAACATAAAGAAATCCGTCGTTTTTTAACTTTTCTCTTCGCCGATTTGATTCAATTATATTATTAGTATTAGTAGCCATTTCCTGAAAAACGGGGGCTGAAAAACTGAAAAAATAAAAAAAACGTTGGAAATTTTTCTGCAGGGTATACTGTGTACCTGGTGGTTAGTTCATCGCGAAATAACAAAAAGGGCACTTAGGCACGAATTTTTACCCAGAATTTAAGATACAGTAGATGGGAAAATGGAGCCGAAATTTTGTGTTTAATGATGATGGGAGGTAAGATGAAGTTATCTCAAAGTTAAAATGAGGAGAATGCCACTTTAGATTCATACTAAAAACACTTTACTATAAAAGCACTTAATGTATATCAAAACCTGTAACTTTATCCTTCGTTAAATCATCATCGTTTTACGCGCTTCTGCTAAATCAAAAATGAATGGTTAGTTATTTTACCTACTTTCTAATCGCTTTTTTATCTTTAAACGTTTTTACATCCATTTTTTATTTCAGGACTACAGGAAAAATGGGAAACTTTTATGGATCACTACGACGAATTCGTCAACAACAAATGCTTCTTTTGGCCAGTTTGGGCTTTGCTAGCAGGGATTGGTGTGCTTGCACTTTTCTTTTTCATTTTTCTCCTCAATTGTTGCATTGCTTGTTGCTGTATGAAGAAACGAGATGAAAAGAAGCCTGAAGTAACGGTGGAGAGCCCGAGGACAATTACAAAAATTGTATATGTCCCAACACCAGCATCTCCGCCATCAAAGACTTCATCTTCACTAAGGAGGAGTTGGCGAAAACCTTCTCCACCAGCACCACCACCTCCTCCGCCACCACCACCTCCTCCTCCTCCGCCTCCACCAGCTCCTGAGAAAAAGTTTGTTTCTCTAGAACTATTCTTAAAAATATTCCATTTTTCAGAGATAAAGTTGACAAAATGCTGTCACTTATGTTGCTGAAGGAGCTGAAGTCAACTCGTCGTAAAAAGGAAGAGATGGAAAAACAGAAGGAGCAGCCACCAGCGCCTCAACCACCGTATCCTGTTCAGCCGACGCCTTATCCTGTTCTTCAGCAAACGCCGCCATATCCTATTCAACAGCCGTCTGATCCGCTTCCACCACAGCTGCTTCCTGAGCCACCACCTCCTCCGATGACAATGCCACAGCCGACGCTTCCACCTCCTCAAGAGACAACACCGCCGCCTCCTCCTCCGCCAACATCTCCTGAACCTCCTCCACCACCACCTCCAACACCAGTTTCGGCGGAGACGGATTCAAAACCGTAAGTTTTCAAAATCTTAATTTGATTTCAAAAAATAATTCTTTTAAAATTTCAGTAATTCGCCACATATTCAAATTTTGCCAGTAATGATGGTTGGAGGCAAGAGCGAAAAAGAGGAAACGGAGTCGAGTAAGGAGGATAAGAAGAGTGAGAAAAAATCGAAGAGGAAGAAGAAAAGAAGTGGGAAGAAGTCTTCCAAAAAGTGAGTTTTTAATTTTTCTGGATAAAATTTTTGTGAAAAAATTATTTACAGGGAAAAAGACGCGACTGCCTCAACAGGAAGTGAAAGGAGCGGTTCAACAGTGGAATCGAAGGACGGAAAGGGTGATACGATCTATCAGGCAAGTTATTACACATTAAGGGCAGAATAATTAGTCGAGTACGATGAATTCGAAAGGGCTCTGTAGCCGAGTCGAAGGGGAGGGTAAAATAGATTCTATGTCATGGGACCGAGTTAGTCTTGGAAGCACACATGGCATAAAACTTGAATCTGAATAACTTAAATCTGAATATTTTTTAGGTTCGATTGGGAAATATGCCAGCTTTGCCAAAGTTTGAGTTCCTTACCGGTGCTAGCAGCAGCAAAGAAGGATCATCTAGTGCAACATCCACCCGAGGGACAACGAAAGATGACGATAGTGATGATGAAGATAGTAGCAGTGAATCACAATCGAAAGTTTCCTATCCTAGTAAAGGACAATTAGCTAGTAAAAGTGTGTTTACATCAAAGAAGTAAAAAGTGGTGAATAAAGAAATGAAAGAGGATAATTAAAAAATGTGCATAAGACACTTTTGTTTGTATATATGTAGATGTACATGTGTGTATTCTTGTTAATTTGTAATTAAATTGTGTATTAAAACTCCAATAGTGTAATAAAACTTTGTTTTGGAGTTGTTTTGTTTTAAAAAAAATTTTTGTGTGAGAGGCAGAACAAGGAATTCCAAAACATCGGATAAAACACGGAACAACAAAAACAAGAATTTTTAAAAATATTTAGCGCTCTATCGTTCTGTTAAAATTTTTTTGTAAAATTATTTTTAAACATCCAAACATAAAAAAACATTATTCCAAAATTTTATTTTTTATTAAACAAAAAAAACAAAGTCTTTTGGCTCCTCTAAATTAATTTTTCTAAACAAACTTTCAAATTAAAATTTTCACATTTCAAAACCATATTCTTTTAAACATTTTTTATGTGCCTCAATTAATGCCCCACAACTTTCCTCTCCATTTAATATTATACATTCATCACGTACCTTTAAATAATTATTTTTTTCAATTTTTCTATTTAAAATTAACCATTCTCGTTTCTTTACAAACACAACAAGGTCGTAATACTTTTTTGGTATTCTCTTCTTTACCGTTTTCTTTTGTTGTTGTTTGTGTTGTATTTTGATTAGAAGAAGACATTTTTTAATTAGGTAATTAAAATTTTATTTATTCACTATATTTTTTCTAATTTAAATTATAATTTCTTTTTCTCTGAAAAAAATAAAATTTAAAAATCTATTCTTTAATTTAAATAGGAACAAATATCCAATTTTTATTCATAAACCTCCTACAAATAATTGTGACATTTTCCATTTATGTCAGCTTTACAAGTTTAATAAAAAACCATCAAAAGTTTAACCTAACTCATTATAGCTTTTTTAACCAAAAATTAATTTATTTTAAGAAACTCTTAAATTTAAGAAATAATAAAATAATTAAAATTCCAATCCTTATTAATGATTCTGCCTAGGAAATCCTCAAAAATAGAAAATTCCCAACAATTTTGAGGATTGGAAATTCTCTGTTTGCTTAAATCGGAAATGGGAAGCTTTTGAGAATTTAATTTCGAAAAATCAAGAAAGGGCTTTGGAAGAACCCTTCCTTCGCAGATAAATGTAAAATTAAAAAGATATTATTATAAAATGTACAAAAAACCATTTTTAAAAAATCAAAAGAATTTTTTTAAATAAACGTTTAATTGTTACAGGAATTAAATTTCACATGTAAATTAATTTATATATTTAGAAAATCCCCATTTAATCAAAAATTGATTCTGTTGCCTTTGAAAGATTCCATTCATGACCGCTCAGCGAAGAAATTGAAAAATCCTTTTTTTAATTTTTAAATTTTTTTTGAATTAAACAAAAACCTGTGCTACACCCATTTCTTGCAATTTATTTACCAAATTAACCATTTCTTTGTCCTTTTCCCCAGGTGCATTAGCATAATGTTGTGTCCAATATCTTGCAGTTTTCTTAAAATGAGAAAAAAGAATTATTTTTAAATAAATTATTTTTAAAATTTTTATTATAATTTAATTAATTTTTGGAATTAAAAAAGGAAAAAAACTCGAAAATAAAAAGTAAATTGTAAGCTATTGACATCCTAAAAATAAAAGTTCATGTCAGTCGAACAAATTTTGGCCGTTAATACGTAATAAAATTTCATGTCAGAGGATTAACACTTCAATTAATATTCTGTATTTATTTTGTTAAAATCAAGACAAAAAAGGGAATAAAATAAAATAATACATTGTAAAGTTCAATATCGGACATATATTGCTTAGCCACAATAGCATCTTGCGGGTCTTTAGGTTCAGGAGAAGCCAACAAATTTTGAACACTCAGCAAAACTTTAAAAATAAAATAAACATTTAATGAATATCAGGGCTGGGGCCCGGTCCGGTCCGAAAGATCGAGTCTGGCATCGAACCTCGGCCTAAAAATGACTCGATCGGACCGGTCAAATAAAAATGAGGCCCGAAAAAATGACTCGAACTTCGGCCCGACTCGAAAACCCCAACCTTAATAAACACATAAAAACAAAAAACCTGTTCGAAGTGTTAATGAAGCGGCCCTTAAAATTAAAATAATTGCGAAAATTTAAGAAAATGGGTCAAAAGACATGAACAAGTCTGAACCGATAAATTGTCCCCAAAAAATAGAAAAATATCAAAAAATAAATTTACCATTGGTCTTTAAGAATGTCTAAACAAATAGCACCAGTTTGAGAACTAATATTTGGATGCCATATTCTTGTAATAAATTTAACCTAAAATTAAAAGAGAATTAAAGAAAATGACAAAGAATATGTACTTTTGGTGGTTGAAATGGATAATCATTAGGTAGCCGAATGTCCTTTAAAAATAAATTTATTTGTTTAAAAAAAAACTAAAAAATACCAAAACAAACGTCCCATCAGAGTAAGGACTATCTAAAAAAGCGAAAGAAATTTAGTCTAAAATAATTCCAAGAATGTGTCAAGTTTTGGAAAAAAATAAAGGAAAGATTGATTCATATTTATAAAAAAGAAGATTCATATAAATAAACAAAAAAACGAAATTTTGAACTTCCGCTTATTCATTTTCCCTTTTTTCCCATGAAAATAAAAAGAAGTATTGTAATGTTAAAAAAAGATAAACTATAACGTTCAAAGTTATGAAAAAAAGATGTTAAAAATAAAAATAACCTGGTGGCCCTCTAATCCTTCCAATAATTTCACTCATATTTTCATTAACAGGCTCGACAGTAATTCCCATATCTTGAAGCTAAAATATGAGAAAGTATAATTAAAAATAAAATTTATTAAATAAACCTCTTTACATAAAATAATTTCTTTAAATTCTTTTTGAACTCTTACAAAACTATTATATGCCGCCATTATATTAAAAGGATTATGAAAGATCTGAAAATTAAAAAATAAAATAAAATGAGTAAATAAAGAAATAATTAAAAAGAGTTCTTCCAGAATCATTCAGCAAAACTTTCAGACAATTCCATGACATTTAAGAAAATTACAAAATTTACCAGACTCAAAATTCTTTTTCAAAATTTTTTAGTTTATAATTAATTTTGGCGTTCTGTTTAATTTTATTAATCAGAGCAACAGAGTCATTTTTCCTTATATTTCTTCATTTCTTACAAATTTTAAGGGGTGTTTTTTAGACTATTTATATGAGAAATTCTCAGGCTACAACCCCATCGAGAGATTATGACTTTTTATTTAAGGTTTTCTTTTTTTTTTTTAAATTTAAATTACTTATAATAATTTTTAAAAATTAAGTTACTTATAATTGGTGACAGTGGTGTTGGCAAAAGTAGTTTATTATTGCGTTTCTCTGACAATACATTTTCCGGTAATTTTTGTTTATCTTTTATAAAAATTTAAAAATTTTTTGAGACTGGGTAGGAATTTTAATAATTTAAGTTTAAAAAATTTTTGTAATTTGCTGACAACTTTTGCGGACATTCTCATTTTTTTTATTTTTCAGTAAAGATTTTTTTGTTGACCAACCTACATAGGATTTCTTATCATTTTTATTTAATCTCCATAAAATTAATTTTCTTTAGCAAATTATATTACCACAATCGGAGTTGACTTTAAAATCCGGACAATTACTGTAAAAGGTTATAAAGTAAAATTACAAATTTGGGACACAGCTGGACAAGAAAGATTTAGAACAATTACTTCAACTTATTATAGAGGTTTTTTATTCGTAAAAAATTTTTTTTAATTTTTATTTTGAAGGGACTCATGGAGTTGTTGTTGTTTATGATGTAACCACACAAGACTCTTTTTCTAATGTAAAACGTTGGCTTCACGAAATTGAAACAAATTGTGAAAATGTTCAAAGAATTCTTGGTATTTTTTATAAAAATAATTTTTTTTAATTTTATTTATAGTAGGGAATAAATTGGACGAACCGACAAGGAGAGTTGTTTCTGAAGTGGATGCAAGACGTTTTGCTGATTCTATTAAGGTTTTTTTAATTGTTAAAAATTTTGATATTTTTAATTTTTAGATTAATTATTTTGAGACTTCAGCCAAAGAGAATTTAAATGTTGAACAGGTTTGTTGCATATAAATTATTTTGAGGGGGAAATGAATAACAAAATTACTGTTTTCTTTTTACCACATTCTTGTGCAATTGAATTTCGATAGCTCTTATTATGTCTGCAGAAGTCAGTGAGACTTCTTATCGAGATTTGCTTTGATTGACCATATCTCCTTGTACCGGAAGCCATTTACCGCGTTCTTGGGGTTTGGAGCCGAAGAATTTTGAATTGTTATTTGAGTACAAAAAACATTGGGACTTTCTACTTTTTTTTTTGTATTTTTTCCAAATTTATTTTTTTATAATTTTTTAGATGTTTCAATGTATAACAGAATTAGTTTTGGATACAAAATTGCGTTCAATTGCTCAAAATCCTGGGGGTGGAAATGACTCGCGTAGTGGAGCTATAACTGTTGACAGAAATGGGGGAAGGCAACAACAAAGAAAGAAATGTAAATGTGGTTAATTAATTAAATTAATTAAAAATTAAAAAAAATATTTGCCTTTTTAATTGACTTTTTTTAATTTAATAATTTTTGTAAAATTTTTCAAAAAAAATTTTAGACAAAACATTTAAAAATAAAAAAATAGCTTTTCTGGTTAAATTCTCAATTTTTTAATGATTTGTCCTAATTTTTGATTCGATTCCCAATTTTTTTAAAATTATTATTTTAGACAAAATACCATAGATATAAATTTTATAAAGGAAAAACTTTAAAAAATAATTTCTAAAAATATATAATTTTTGCCTATGTTCCAAATTTTTTCTGGAGATTGAACGTCCCGTCCCATACATATGTAGATATAATAATAATAATTGCTCAAAATCTCCCCTATTTTAATCCCTATTTTAATTTCTTCAAAAAATCCCTCTAATAAATGTTCTATTTTAATAAAAAATTGCTAATCAGATCTAATTTATGTTAAAACTCCCTTGGGGACGTAAACTTGCAATACTGATGGGTTTAAAAGAAATATTTTCCCTTTTTTTAAAAATTATTTTTTCAATAAAATTTCCCTTCCCCATTTAATACATTTGTTGTTGTTGTTCTCTTTTTTCTGCTACATTGAGAATTATTGGTTCCTCCTTCTTGTTCTTCAGTTTCTCTAATTTCTACTTGTTGTGAAATTACAATAATTTCGTTTTCATTTAATCCAGTTAGTAATTCTGGGTCCAAATTAATTTCCTAAAAATTGAAAAAATTTTAGAAGAAAATTTAAGGGGGACACGCCCAAAATGGCGGCGGCCATAACGACGCAAATCCATAATTAGCTGGAAAATTTCGGGCCCTTATCAATTTTGGTACCAATCTCTTTAACTCGATGAGTGGAATCGTTTGATTTGGAAATCTTTAAGCAAGTTATGGCTTTGCGCCGTTGTGTCCGCGTGCCTTTTGGGCTGCACCCCATTTAAGGAGGGAAGTGTTTGGGCGCTTAGAAATATTTTTTAATTAATATTAATTTTTATTGTTAAAAAATCTTGTAACTTCTGAACGTTTCTTGTCTTAATTTTCAAAATAATTTACTAAAATTTTGAAATTTATAAGGAACAAGTTCTGAGTTTAATATATAATGTTTAAATGGTTTTATTAATTATCAGATATATGTACATCAGCTCCCAAAAATCCCCGTTAGAGTTTTCCCGGTTCCAAGAATCGAATTGTTCCACTAATGATTCCAACTTTGACAAGTTCTTAAGTTCCGGGAACCAAGAGCCTGATGAGAAAAGTAGAAGGAAGGAGAAAAAGCTTCCTCCCTTCCTCTCCCCCCTACTTTCTCTTTCCTTTTACTTCTTTTATTAAATTTCCCTCATTTTGAACAATATCATTTTCTTCTTGGAATGGATCTGCTTTTCCAGTAACTTCTTCTGTTGATATTATTTCATTTCGTTTATAATTGAATTTTTTATTTTCATTTTTTGTTTGTTTAGTAATTATTGAATCTTCTTCTATTAATTGCGGAGGTGGTGGAAATGTTGTTGTTAATTCTTGGATATTTGATTTACTGAAATTTAAAGAGAAAAGTATGCTTGATGTGAGGGGATTTATAAATCCTCTCATTAGTTTATATTCGCGGCCCTTTTTTTCTATTTTTTTTTCAATGCTATTTTCTTCAGCAAAACGCAAGCACACGGCATTATAGAGTTAGTTCCAAAAGGATGGAAGCACCTAATGCAAAATTTTTTCTTGATGTTTTAACTTTAATCTCCCTTAGAAAAAAATATTAAATTTCCCAACTATTCCTCTCAGCCTAGTGGTAGGGCAAAAGGAACACAAACAAGCATTTTTACTTAAAACTTCTACCTATCTTTAATTAATTCATTAAAAGATGTTGATAAAGAAGTAGTTAAAGGTTTTGTTACTGTTGTTGTCTCTATTGTTGTTTCTAAACTATTTCGTTTTTTATTTTCTAACAAAGTTGTTTTAACTGTAGTTTCGAAGCTTTTTACAATTTTTTCTTTTTCATTTTTAATTAATTCGTCTTTTACTATAAAATTTCTTTTGTCAATTTGTGTGGGCCTTCTTCTTTTTGAAGATGATTCTAAAAATATTTTTAATACTATAAACACTTGTAGACCACATTTTCTGGTTTGGGATCATCACAATTTAAGGATTATACCCTTGGCTTTTAAATGGATTGTCGGGGTTATTTATTTATGTAGCTCCCCTCCTCTCCTCAACATCCAACCGTGGGTTTTTTTTAAAAGTGTTATTAAATAGAAGTTTTTAATAAACTTACTAGTAAACATAACTAGAGGAGGTGCAGGACCATCACCATTTAACGGTCTAATCAAAACTGGGAAGCCTGACTTAAAGAAAAATTTAATTAAAATAAAATACCATTTAAAGAATAATAATTTCAAGGGCTGACAATTAAGGTTTAAAAACTTTCATAAATTTAAGTCGGCGGCATTAAATGGAATGAATTCTGGCTTTCCGGCCTTATGAAATCTAATGATTTCTTTAAAGAATTCTTCCACTTATTGAAATTATGAAATAATTTTTCCGCCTTTTCCGCTTCCGAGTTCTGGATAATGTTTGGAATTTTTAAATTTGCTCGTACTCGTACTTGCTCTATTTTATTATCCCTCATACATAAATATATTTACTTTACCTGTTTTCTCCTTCTCCTTTTATTAATAACAGTATTATTATTCTCGTTACTATTTTTATTTTCTTCTCCTTCTTCTTTTGTACTATTTATTTGAGTAGTAGTTGTTATATCAAAATCCTCTTTTCCACATTTTGGTGGCTATAAAATTTACAAAAATTTAATCAAAAAATTTCTCTTTCCTTTTTACCAAAATTTCTTCACATTCCCCCATTAATCTATCACAAAATTTAAGACTACAACGCAACCTTAAAGTTGTTTCATTTCCAATACCTCTTATAGCTACTCCTCTTGCAAAAGCTTTTAACTGATTTACATATTGAGGGGTTTCTATTAATGTTGGCTCTGTTGAACATCTTTATTTGGGAAGGGAGGGGGATTTTTTTAAAGAAAATTCTTTTAATTTTTAAACCCATTTTTGTCTATCAGCATTTGTGTTGATATTTCATTATTCTTTGAAGGTTCCAAAAAACATGAATTGATCAAAAATGATTGGTAAACATCGAAATGATCTTTTCAGAAATAAAGAAAATTAAAAACTACATATTATAAATGTTCTGGGGGGGGGGGGTATCGTTAATTTTCTGGGAAGCCCTAGATATGTAAGTAAATGGGTCTACTTGAGAAGACTTCTAATAGAGCATGGGAGCTTCTAGTAGTACATTACATTTACGGTAATTACACTTCATTTTAAGATACACTTTTGGGGCTGAAAAATTGGGGCTTATAATGAGGGATAACGCCTTAAACAGGTTTCCCAACCAACTGGTTAATCAAAATTTACAAAACTCATCTTAATTCACGTTATCTAATTTTGGGTATTCGTAAGTGAAGTCTGTGACTGTAAAAAGGGCACTATAAATTACCAGAATTGCATTCCCAACTATGAATGACATTTTGTCCCAAAATTAGTGGAATTGTTCGAGTAAGGCACTCTGCTGCACCAGTTGCCGCATTGTTCCCCCAAGGTGGCCTTGACATTTGTTCCATATGTTCAGCAGCAAGTAAACGATAACTACAGGGCATTTGAGTGGGACGACGATCTTTACGTTGTGTGTGGTCTCTAATTAATTGCCATTCAATTTCTGAGTCTTCACTACGCACAGGTTCATTTGAGGAGTGATCTCGATAAAAACACAAAATCTGTTAAAAAATAAAATTATTTTGGGTTGCCTCTTTTTGGTGACTCTAAAACAGGGCTTCAATTAATCAAAAAGTTTTTTGGAGATGGCTAAGAACCCAAAATTTAATTTTTATTCCAGCATTTGTATTTTCAAGTATTTTAACGTCCAATTTAGATTTTAAAAGTACGCGAGGCTAACAAACAAAAACGACAAGAAACGACAAAAAAACTTCCTTTACCTTCCAAATTTTGTCTGTTCCAGTTCGAAAGTTTGGATGGAATTGAAGTATTGCAGTACCACGAAAGAAATAACCTTTTGGATTTGTAGAAAATTGTTTTTCTAAGCCACATTTCCCCAACGGAATTCGTAAAACTTTAAAGAAAAATATTCTTTTTCAAAACTTCAAACCCCCTCCCCTTCCTCCCCCTCCACTCCCATTCCCCTCACCCTCCCTCACCCCTCCCTCCCATTCCCCAACCTAATTCAGTTCCATTTCCTTCATTTTCGTCAATCATTCCAATACATTCAGGTTCTAACCAATGGCCTTGTACATAAAAAATTCCTCTAAATTTTGTTTTTGTTGTTGTTAAGACTTCAATTACTGAAGAACCACAACGAATATCTGCCCCATTACCTCCACGTACAAATTCACTAAAAAATTAAAAACTTAAACTCTTGCCTCGTGGTTACTACAATTATTTACTTACCAAGCTTCGGCAGTAGACAAACGTTTAAATAAATCTGTGAACTATTTAAAAAATTAATTTTCTTTTTAAAATCTCTTAAAAGCAACTCTTTCAACAGATTTATTTTCTGTTTGTTCATCAAAAACCATTTCAGAGTCCCCACTCATTTGTAAAAGTTCTGCCAAATTTACATGTGTCCCAATACCCAGAGAAATCAGAAATACGCCTTTTTAAAAGGAGAAAAAAATAAATTTAAAATTAATTTTACATTTTTACCAGTCTGACGTAGTCTTATTGCTGTAGGCACCTTTTAAATTTATTGAAAAATTTGTCTTTAATTTTGTGAACTCTCTCCTTCGATTTAAAAAACAATTACCCCTAAACAGACTTTAATCATCCTTCTTCCGGATCTAGCAGGGGTTTCCCACCTGCCCGGTACCCGACCCAGGCAGGATTAATCTCGAAAAATTTAAACAGTCTAGATCCAGCTTTAATGTCAAATTAGTGATTCGAATTCGGAAACTTAAAACGGACAGACATATTTATAAACTTCGGCTATAGCTTCCTTGCCATAAAAGAAAAGTTTAACTACAAATTTAAATGATCCACAAAACAGAAAACTAAAAACTTAAATTTTAGTTAACCCCCCCCCCAGTTCCTGTCAATCCGGGACCATTCATTCACTCCCCAAAAAAATACTTGAACAAAATCTACATAGGTATAACCAAATGTAATGTTCCCTCTTTTTTTTAATTTAATATAAGAAAATAATTACGGGATCATCTAAACTCCTTCCATCACTAACAACAACAACAACTTTAGCTACATTACCAAAACGTGCCCCAGAAGATTTGTCTTTATATAATTGAATTGCCTTTTCCAAAGCTTTCCCAGTTTTTGTTGTCCCAGATTTGTGTCTAATTCTTTGAAGTGCTTGGCGTAATTGGCTTTTATTCTTTTTTTTGGAAAATTAAATTTTAAAAAATAAAAACTTGCCCTGTGGGCACTAAAAGGAAATTCTACAAAACTGTAGGTGGCATATCTAAATTTGGTAATTAAAGGATAAAAAATAAATTTAAAAAAATTTGAATTCTAAAACAAAAAATTCAAAATTTTTAAAAATTTAAGAGAATACTAAAGCAACGTGAAACGATTTTAAAAAATAAATATATACATATGTACAAATATTTATTATCCTCAAGTGAGTAATTACATAATTAGACACAAAGAATACATTCTTACGATTTTTTGTGGGAGCAGGCCAACCTACCGCGAGCCCAACCTACCGTCGAGGCTATAACATCTTTCAGAATTGTCGAATCCGGGCGCCCTGGTATGGTTCGATGCGCCTTGTCAAACTAAATCCAACCATACCAAGTTGCACAGATTTGACAATTTTGAACGAAGTTACAGCCTCGGTGGTAGATTGGGTTGTACCCATTTTTTGATCTAAGGATCTCTAATATATATCCCAGAACCAATCAAGTACTCGATCATGCCTTTTCGAGTTTTTAAACTATAAAACTCGTCATTTCCGATCCTTATTTGGTACAGAGAAAATAAAATTGAAAGAAAAAAATCTCACTGCATAACAGCCAATTGTGATTGATTCTGTCCCGGCCCAATCTCCAAAATATCAATTAATTTATCTAAAATTTCCATTTGTGTTTGGAAAGTATTTCCTCCAACAGAACCAGAACCGTCCAACAAAAACTTTTTTTAATTTTAAATTTAATAATTAATTTTTACAAAAAAATAATTACCAATAAATCAATTGGCCTGTTAACTGGTCTACAAACTTTGAAAAAAAATTATTGGTTATTTAATTTAAAAAAACTTTTAGCTAAATCATTTTCTGGTATATATTCGAATGTTAATGATTTTTGTATTAAAATAATTAATTGAAAAATAAATAAAAGAAAATAATACATTTTTTAATTTAAACTAAAAAATAAAATAAAATTATAATTAAATATATACAATGACGCCCGATATAACGTGACTTCAATTCGATTTCGGGAAGAGTCGTTATATCGAGATTTTGTTGAATAAAGGCCCTGAGCGGTTATTTTTTCTAATAGGTCTCATTGAACCTCAATTCAACTCTTTGCATGAGCTTCTCTTCGGGATGAATTTCTATTAAAGGGAGGTTTCTACTAGGGAGATTTAAGGAATTTTGAAGATTCTGGAAAGTAAGGGAAATCCAAAAATATTTTATGAGTATACAGAAGGGATGTCCAGAATTTTAGAAAAAAGTTTTCTTCAAAGTTACAACTAACATATAAATATATTTTATTTTAATTGTTAGGGCATTTAAATATTTAATTAATTAATTAATGAAAATAAATAAATTTTTATTAATAAAATATTTTTTTGTTTAAAAAATGACAACAACTTTCTATTTTTCTTTTGCTGTGCTTTCCAGTTGCGTTCTCCTCTACATAAAATTATTTAGTATTTTCTCTCCGGTTAACAATAAAAAAATATGTAATGACCCATTTGGAGATATTAATTAATTAAATACGCGTGGATATGCCTAGAGGGGATTTTCTATTTGTTTTTACTTTTTTTAAATTTCTTAGCCAAAATTCCACAGAATTTATAATTATTTTATAAAAAATATTTTAGCCCCCCCTCCTAACTGTTTAAAAAAAGTACAAAAGTGGATTGTTAGGTATGTGTTAAATAAACCTTCAGTTCCTTCCTCCACCCAGTTGGCAATCAAAAATAAAAAGGGATGTAAAAATATTTTTTTAATTAAAAAATAAAATTAAAAATAAATATAAAAATAAATAAAAATTAAATTTTGTTTTAAAAGAGGAATTATTATTTAATAAAGGCAAATAAATTATTTGTTCTGATTTAATTATTCTGTCACCTTCACATTTGTATATTCCATTATCTTTTGAATTTAAATATTTAATTCTTAATGTATATATTGCCGAATTGTGGTTAGTGTTGATAAAGTTGATATTTGTTGAATATTCTTTTTTTAATTTAAATTTATAATTTTTAATTATAATTACATAAATAGACACAATTTTTTAATGAACTTTTGTGGGTAAAAAATTTGGTTTTTGGGTGTTGCAGTGGAAGAGCTCTCTACTAAATCCCCAAACTCTGTAACCGGCATTCTAAAGAAGCCTAGACTAGGAAGGTTAGGGCTAATTAAATACAGACATTAAACCATTAATTAAAAATGGGACAAAATGTCACTCCCCCTCCTCTCCCCCTCCTCCCCAAATTAATTAAAATTACTTTTATTTTCATTTTCCTCCAAATCCAACAATTTTTCATCTTTACTCCAAACAATATTTGGCCAGAAAAAAGAAGAATTTTCTTCTTCTTCTGTTGAATTAATTAAATTAAAATAATTTTCATTATTATTTTCTTTAATTCTTTCAATTGTACAATTTAATAATAAAATTGTTCCTTCTTTTTTTTAATTAAAAAATAATTTTTTAAATTTAAATTTAAATAAACCTTCTATTCTTGATTCTAATTTTGCCTTGTATTCTTTTAAATTAAAAAAAATTTTTGTAAGAATTATCAAAAATTTAGTCGCTAGATTACAAAATAAAACTTTCTAGCAAGTATTTTTGTTACCTCCCCACCGTTGGGGAGGAGGAGGAAGGAGGGGGAGGTTAACCAAATAAACTATCAGGAATATTAACTTTATTTTCCCCCCTAAACTACCGTCTAAACACCCCCCCCCCCTTTTACAAAATATTACCAGATAAACATAATAGGTTAACCAAAATATTTATTATTTTTGCTAGAGAAGTTAGACAATATTTTATTTTAAAATCTCTATTATCAGAATTAAGATTTGGCTCCTGTTCAGATTACGAATCCAATCAAAAGTTTATGTGTCCAAGCAAATTTTCACGCGTTTAATCTGCGTCTCTACTCGCCCAGAGAGTCTAACACAAAATCAGGTATTTATTATTATAGTTGAATAAAAATATGATTAGACGCATAAAGAGTTGTTTGGACGCATAAACTTTTTATTGGACGCGTAATCTGGACAAGAGCCCCACCCCCATATTTTCAAAATAACAATCTCGCATTTCCTCAAGTCTAATTTCTAAATTTTATTTGAAAATCTTTATTGGATTTTTTAAAAATATTTTTTTCTAAAGAAAAACTAATAATTCTTCTCTCTCTCTCTACTAATTTTTATTTAAATTTAATAAAATTACCTTTATTTTGTTTTTTAATTAATTTTTGTTTTTCTGTTCTTTTTTCTTCACCTTTTTAAAAAAATAAAAATATTTTTTAAATTTTAAAATTAAATTTTACCTAATTTAATAACTTTTAAATATATCGGAATAACAATACTGCTTGGCTCTGTATTTATTTCTTTTTTAAATTAATTTAAATTAATTTTTAAATAAGAAAATACCACAAATATAGCAACCTCTATCATCTAATCTTTAAAAAATAATCTTTTTAATTATTTAATTTAAAAATCTTCCTCCTATTTCGTCACTTCTCAAGCGGAATTTTGCCGGTGTAAGAGGAGAAGTGATAGGGGAAGGGGTGATATTATAGAGAAAATTTCGGTGTCCAATATTTGGGGGGTTATGCTGAAAAATAACAAAAAATAATTTAATTTTCAAAAAAGATGACAAACTTTTTATTCAGTATACATATTGGGAAAGGACTGTGCCGAGAAATATAAAAGGATGTAATTAGGGTTTGCGAATCAAGATCCAAAAAAAGTCAAGATATCCGGAACTCTCGGATCCGGAAATTTGTCATGATCCGCCAGCTTTAATATGGATGGACACCAACCTTATCTTTATGTATAAGGATTTTTTGTATATTTCAGGTCCACAAAATGGAGGGAGGGGAGGGGTTACAAACAAAAAAAATAAAGTACAAACTCAGTTCTTCTCAAAATCAGCACCCAATCCGAATATTTGTCACGAGGTTTGGATACTTGAAATCTAAAATCAGCAGTAAAACTACTAGCCCCAACAGCAAGTAAAGCCATATCTCTAATTCTTGTCCAAGCTATCTAAATTAATTTTAAAATATCAGAAGAAGAAAAAAAACTTTTAAATTATTTTCTTCTTTATTTTCTTTAAATAAACGGGGACAGTGAAAGTAAGCAGGCATTCCTTCAATTACTGAAATTATTTGAGATTTTTTATTTTTATTTTGTTGATTATTAGTAAATGTTTGTTCAAGACGAAGACATTCAGAAATTGACAATTGATGATTAATTGTTGTTGATGATGATGAAGAAGAAGAGATATTTACTTAAAAAGTAATTTGAATCGGAGAGAAAGGTATGTAAAAGTTAGCCACAGTCAACCAGAAATAGATCCTAGCAGTTCGCGTCAAATCCGTTATGTATATCACATTATCCTCAATCTTGTAAAAATCCCCTGATATTCTTCCAAATCCTATGATATCCTACAAAAGCCTTTTGAGACTGTGTGAGTAGGGTTGGCGGCTCCGCATATACGGAACATTTCCTCATTAGAATGCTGGACGGAGGAGCTAGCTCCGGAGTCGGCTCCGGCGGATTCGGAGCCGGGGCTAAGATTTTGAAAACTCCAGGCCGGAGCCGACAAAGGCCCAATACCCAACACTATTGCTAATGGTGCTGGATTTTTTGATGGTGGATTTCTTCTTGGATTGGATTGGATTGTTGGATTATTGGATTCTTGGATCTACGATGGTGCTGGATTTCTTCAAATTTTTAGCGCCTCAGTCGGACATTGTTTTATTATTTAAATTTAAAAATTTATTTATTTCTTTCTTTCTCTCATTTTTAAATTAATTTAGTACATAAATATTTACATTTTGGATTTTATATTTATTTTAGTCTTTTTTACAAGAATGATTGTAAATGTGTACTATTATTTGTTTTTGTCATTAAAAAAGAGGATATTAATTTCCCTCCGAATTTTTTTTTTGAAATTTTGAAAGACAATTAAATTTGCCCAAAATAAATTCTTTTTTTTTAATAATTCTCCTATTTCTTCCGCTTTGTCAAATTCAAAAAAAAATTAAAAATATTCAAAAACCTTCCCTTCCCTTCCCTCCCTCTCTCCTTTCCTCCTTCCAACCTCCATAAATGTTTATTTTCTTCTAAAAAATTGAATTATTTGCATAAATGCCTGACAATTTAAAGCATTTATAGCTTCTTCTTTTCTGCCAGAAGGTCCTTTCATTTTTGCAGATTTTTGGGGGGAAAATACGGAGGAAGGAAGTGGATATCTATTATTAAAGGCTATCCTACCCCCTTCCCCCTTTCCCTTCAAAATATTTCTCTCTAGGGGGTATTTCCCTCTAAAACCGTTTTATCCTTCCCTTTCCCTTTTCACAAATGATTTGCTTACCGCAAATGAGTTTTTAGCTTTTTTGGATATTTTTAAAATATTTTAGACGGCCATTCAGGAAGATTAAATTTTTGGAGAGAGAAGAGAAGAGATAAACATATTTTGGATAGTTCTCTCAAAATTTTATACAAAATGCTTGAGTGCATTAAATTATATTTATTTATTTATTAAAAGAGTAAAAATCAAAAAAGGTTTGAAAATAACTAAAATTTTACTAAAAGTACAGAGAAGATTTTCTCTCAAAAAATTAAAAGTTGTTTTTTTAATTTTTATTTAAACAATTTTAAATTTATTTTTATTTAAAAGAATCTAATTTTTACACTTAATAGAGAGTTTTGGGAGAGCTTTTTCCGAGATTTTTGGCTTGCCTAGCAATTTGTGAAAGTTTTCTTTTAGTTTTGAGATTCAGCTTTAATTTTTATTTCGAATTTTAAAAAATTTTCAGTTTCGGATATTTATATATTAAATCCCCCCTTCCACCTTCCATTTAAAAAAAATTCAAAAAATAATTAAAAACATTTTTACTTACCAAAAATATTTATTAAAAATCCAATTAAAAATAAATTAAAAATATTAAACATTTAAATAAATAAATATATTTTCTTTTAATATTCGAAAGTAATATTTTCTTTAAAAAGGAGGAGAAGGAGGAACGTTTATATGTAAAAATTAAATTTAAAAAAAAATATTTGGGAATAAATAAAATTTCTGGCCGAATGTGGGCGGCGGATTAAATAGAGAAAACAAAGTATTAAAAAAAAAGAAAATTAAATATTTGGAGGAAAAAATAAAATAAAAGAGAGAACTGACCAGCTGGAAAAAAATAAAGAAAAAATAAAAAGTTATTCAAAATTCACAGCTTTTCCCCCCTTTTTTTATTTATTTTCGTCCCGCCCAATTATAACACACAAACACATTTTTCGCTTTTGTTCTTTTGAATTTTTTAAACAAAAAAGAGAAAATATTTTCAAGGCTGTCAATTAATTAAGTTGTCGCTTTTTTTTAATTTTCTTTTTTTTAAATAAAATCTCTTGAGATTTAAATTTTTTGATTAAAAATTAAAAATAAGTTGAAACTCGTTAAGACATCAGGACCGAGAATTAAATCGACGTTTTAAAGGAAGAGAGGGGGAGATTTAACGGGGAGGGGGTGTTTTTAAATATCCCACACATACAATTCCTGTCATGATTATAGTATTTCGACTAGCCTGCTATAATTTAACTAAAGTTCTGTGCTACTCTATTTATGATAATCAATTAAAAATATTTATATACTATAAAAGAATGAGAATTAATTAATTAAAAATTAATGAGAATATAAAAAAATAAAAATATTTTCAAAAAAAATTTTTTTTTAGGATTTCTTTTCATTTTTCAATTTTCAAAACAACATAACTTTCCGAAATATAAACTGGCAAAAAAGAACCCAAAAGAGATTGATTAGAATTTATTATGCCATTCCATAATCTATTGAAAATTTAAAAAATTTCAAAAAAAAAAATAAAAATTAACTGATGACAGAGTGATGGACGTATTCTGAAAAAAAATTTTGTTTGAAAATTGTAATCGGACCCTGAAATACCCCAATGGTTTGGGAGAAATAATCCGCCCTAATCATCATATCCTCACAAAATCTTTTAATCTCTCAATATCCCTATTAGTCCTCCAAAATCTTTGATTTCCCCCTTTTGTGTTAAAAACGCAAAGTTTTGACGCAATTCCAAATAACTTATTAAATTATACACACAAGTAGGTCCTTATCTTATAATGCGCCCAACTAATTATTAAAATATTTTAAAAAATCAAATTTTAAAACAAAAATTTACCTATTTTTGGGGTCTTGTAAATCCCACATAGCCAAATAACTACATTCTTTCTTTGGGTGTTTTTGTAAACATTGTTGTGGTTGAAATACATAAAATTGAACACCCATTTTCTTTAAATCAAAATAAACCTATTTTTTAAAGAAACTTTTTTTAATTTAAAAAATTATTAAAAATACTTCTTCAACAGATTTTCTACTATAAAGAGAATAAACACGAAGAGTACGTCTTCTATAAAAAAATAAAATTAATTTAATATTTTTATCTAATATTTTTACCTAATTTCTTCATTTTCATAATGTGGATGATTAACAATAGGCCGAAGAGTACTTAATTTTAAATTTGCCATTAAAGCCATAGTTCCAGCAAAAACAGAATCTAAATACAAAAAAATACAATAGATACTCCAAAAACTAAATAGTAGATAACCTAAAGGATGTGACAAAACTAAAAGTGAAAGACAAAAAAAGGCGAAACTGGGCATTCTCGATACCCCATTTAAGAGGATCAGAAGGAGCCTACTAATAATAAGCATGCAATACTCCAATTTAATGTACACTCATTATAAGGTACAATTTTTTGGAGCCCTAAGAGAGTGTACTATTCAAAACTAGTTTTTTAACCTTTCAAAGTATTTTCATTAATCCAAATAAATAAATTTTCCTGTTCAGGATTATTATATTCTCCCCTCATTTCCAATTGATTTTGAATATTCTTAATTCCTTTATTTGCCATTCCAGCCAAAATAATTCCAACAAAAATTAATTTAATTAATTTAAAATTAGTTTCTATTTTTGTCCAAATTTTGTTAGAAGATAATAAAGATAAATAAAGACATAAATGGGGAGTTGCAAATAATTTTAGACGCATAAAAAGTAAAGCCAAAATTATAAAAATAAATAATTGAGTTGAATGATAGGCTATCTAAAAATTAAAAAGAAAAATGAATGGAAAGATGTTTTGAAATGGAGAAAAAAATAAGAAAAAATTAAGGATGTCTTAAAAAACTAAACACCCAAGAAATACAAATACCCATAATATGTATTAAATTGTAAGTTCAAAATTTATCGGTTTGTTTAGCCGAAGGATTTAATAGAGATAATAACTTTAAAATATTATAATTAGGGAGATTCTGAAGTTTTGTTCAAATTTTCTTCAAAACTATCAACATAATTATGCCCAACCAAATTATAAAATTAAAAAAAACCTCTGGACAAAATCTATCAATTTTATCAGACCGCCAAAGCCACTTTCCATTAGCCAATTCAAAACGATAAAATAAAACAAACAAAAAACAAATAACCAAACAGTTTAAAGGTAATAACCAAGTTGAAATTAATTTTGAAATTGTCTTTAAAAACAAAAAATAACCTTATTTTTAGGAGTAAACACTAGGAGTAAAAACTAAATTATGTTTGGACAACATCCTACCCAGTAGCCACTCAAAGTCAAAGATAAAATCTCTTAAATAGAGGTGTACCTAGTCAAGAATACCGCGGTATTCTTGATTGAGGCCGTATCGGTTTCGGTATTTCGGTAAGAATACCGCGGTAATACGGCATCGTGAATAACACTAGTACCTAGTATTAGGGGTATCTAAAAATGAGGGTTTAACTGTATGTGTTAAAATTAATTTAAAATATAACCTCAAATTGCAAAAAATCAAATTCTGGGGCACAAGTATATAAAAGAGTATGGAAATTTGCATAATTAGGAAATAATTTTGCTTTTAACAATTCGAAAACCTTTAAAAATGAAAAAGTTGAAGTGAAAAAATTATTTTTAGTTTAAAATTAATGAGATTTAATGGCCAACAAAAAAGGCTAAAAATTATTTTTAAATTGTTAAAATGCGACTGCCTCCAAAACTTGGAGAATATTAAAATACCGAAGCACAAACGACTGTGCCACCATCCAATCTAACGATGATGGGTTATTTGATGGGCATTTTTGAATGGCGGATTTCAAAATAAATGAAAAACTCTTTTTGAATAATAAATTTGAAACCCCCCCCCCTCCTCTCTAAATTAACAAAAAACAAACATACATTATTGTCATCCTTCAAATCAAATAATTTATTTAAAAACAATTTAATGCTTATTGCAGCAAAAAAATAAATAAATAAATGTAAAAATATAAATAATGGACGTAATTTTAAATAATTTAAAATTTTGTTGTGAATAATAAAAATAATTAAAATTGAAATAAGTGAACTTGAAAAGAAGGAATTTAAAATTAATAAATTGCCAAAAAGTAAAGAAATTGATAAACAATAAGAAATCTGAAAAATAAAAATTAATTAAAAATACAATCCCCCTCAATATCAGACCCACATTCATGGTTAAAAATTTAAATCTTATAATGAGGTATACCCTAAATAAAGTGTAACGGTTTGGCAGTCAACAATAAACTTATTGACAACTAAATTAAAAAAAATATTTTAAATAAAGGTCTAACAAAATCCTGATTTTCGAGATGATCCGGAAAAAAATTTCTATATCCCGAAACCAGATCCGTTATTTTCAAATTTCTAACTCTAATAGTAAGTAAAGAAACAAACCAAAAATAATTGCCATAAAGAAAATAATAATGGAAAAGAAATTAATTCACAAGAGAAAAGAAGAACAAGCTAAAATTAAATAAAAATTTATTTAGAAAATTTAAAAAAAACCGTTCCAAGTTGAGTACCGATTATAAATTGACTTAACTAAAATTTGAAAAAAATTAATTAATTTTAAAAATAGATAAAAAATAAAAGAAAGAGCACGTCCAGGTAAGAATTTTGGGCAAGAAAAATTTTAAAACAAAAAATATAGGACCCAAGCAACAAAACAAAGATTAAAATTGGAGGAACTAATGTGAGTACGGAGAGTTTGGAATCGATGTTACTCTCTATGGAACCAGAACTGTTCGATTTTTAAAAAGGAAAAACATTCTTAATAACATAATTTCCAAAATTCTATTTCGGAATTCATGTCCATCTAAATTAACAATAAAATCGGAAGATGAAAAATTTTAAAAAACCTTAAAATGAATAAAAAATAACAATAGAAAAAACCTGCCAAAAACAACAGAAAGCAACTGTCAGAAAAACATGTGAACCCCCAAAAATTAAATTAATTTTTCCTTTTCTCAAAATATAACCAGTCAAAATTGTTTGAAGTAAAAATATTGGGTAACCAAAAGATTCTCGTAAAGGAGGTGTCCATTGTGCTCTTGTTGCTTCTCCTAAAAAGAAATTAATTCTTTTTTATTTAAAATAAATAATAACCATGATTAAACATAAAAGAAATTGAAGCCAAAATTCCACCAAAAAAGCTTTGACTAAATTTATTTTTTTCAAATTAAAGAAAAATATTTTCATTAAAAATACCTTAAAGAAAATCCACCAATAAATAAAGAAAAAATAACACTACTTGCAACAAAAAATGCTCCATAAATATAAAAATAATGATAATTGCCTAAACCTAAAAATAAAAGGGAATTATTTTAAAATGTAGACAAATTTTGATTTTAACAAGATATAGAGAGATCAGCTAGGTGTGTCTGACATGAGAAGTTCAAGGACAACAGGTCGCTTAGGATCAACCCCAGAACAAAAGTCAATTTCGACATACATATAATATAGTCGGGTGTAAAAGTAATGCAAAAGTAATCCCGCTAATTGTAAGGAATTTAGTATTGGAAAAGTTTTTTAGAGTTTCAATTTTATTTCCATTTTACAAAATTCGATAATCGGAATCGCAACATCCAAAAAAAGATTGACTTCTTGTCAAGGTTAACGATTTTTAATTTTAGATTTTATTTTAAATTTTAACAGGCTAGTAAAATGAATTAAATAATGTTGCCTAATTTAGGATTTTAACTTTAAAAATTAATATAAAAAAGAAAAGAAAATGTAAACCTTCACAACTTTCAATTGGCGTCATTCCACCTCCTCTATTTACTCTCCAACAAACTAAAAATAATTTTAAAAAATTCACAAATTAAAAATCAACCGATAGTTTTCCATTCAAAATAATCTGAAAATCTTCGAAACACAGAAAAAAGTGAAGAAAGAATTAACTTTAAAAGAAAAAATTTAAAAAAATAAATTCAAAACAAACTTCTGGATAAAGATTAAATCGATGTAGAGCATTTATTGTATTGCCAAATTCAGTTGTATTGTCTTTCATTAATTGAACAAGGCCATCAGAAAAAGGCATAGAAACGAGAGTTTTGTAAAAAGAAAAGTAAAATCCCTTAAAATGAAAAAAAAAATAAAATTGAGATAAATAGAACGTTTTTCCCCCCAAAAGTCTGCAAGTAATGTCCATAAATCATTTAGGATTATTTTTGAAAAAATAAATTTTCCAAAAAATTACATTAAATGTTGATATAAAGTAATAAAATAGTACAAAATTTAGGATAAAATAACTTGAGTGATTTGCTGACTTTTAGTAGGATAAAGGAAATTAATTCAAAAAGTATCAAGTCCCCCTTAAAAACTGAAAGAAAAATCGTTTTTAGTCAAGCCTATAACAATTTGGAACCGCGAAGGTGAATGCATAAACTCATTAAAATGTTCAAGATAAATTTATTAATCAAAAATTACAAACCATTTCAGTTCTGTAAGTCATTTCACGTTCAAAATCGGAAAGATGAGAAAAGAAGCGAACATTTTCAAATAAATGCAAAATAAACCAAAAATGAAAAGCCCATAGAGAAAAAGCTAAAATTAAGTAATTACAAACAAAATCTTCAAAAACAAACCAGTCAACAAAACTAAACTATACAAATAATTGGGGGAAAATGCCATCAAGGAGAAAAAAATCTAAAAAGAAAAGTCCAAAAAAATTAAACACCTTCTTAACAATTTCTAATAAATTTAAAGTTAATAACTTTTTTTAAATATTTTCAAAGAAAAAAATAACAAAAAATATTTTTATTCTTTAACAAATAATCCAATTAACAAATTCAACTTTCAATTTTTTAAGCAATCGAACTAGCATTTGAAGCTATTCTCGGCCAAAGTTCCGCACATTCTTTAGCAACTGGACCGGTTATAGCAGAACCTTTCATTTCTCCTTTATTGTTAACTATAACCCCAGCATTATCTTCAAAATAAATAAAAGTCCCATCCTTTCGACGAAATTGTTTACGCTGTCGAACAACTACAGCTTGCAGAACTAAATTTTGTTTAAAGTTAAAATTGGGTAATAAAAAAGGAGGACCAGTAAAGCAGATAAACAAAATGAGGTTGAAGTTTTAATCCTCACAAAAATAATCTATTTTCCGTCAAGGTCTGATTGTTCAGAATAATTGGTTTATTTAAAATCGATACAATTTGGCAAGCCCCAACAACGATTCTTTACCGCGCCTAATGTAGAAATTATGCCAAGGACATATTTGAGAGTGATAAGAGGAAAACCTTATATATTAGGACAATATTATCAACTTCTCCAGATTACTCAAAGAATTTAAGGTCCCTAATGATTTAAAATACAAAAACCTTTCTTTCTCAGCTCCGGCTTTCCTTTCTTAACAGAACACACAAACATGTCGCCAACTGCAGCACTAGGCATACGATTGAGTCGACCACGAATTCCATAAACAGCAATAACAAAAAGATTTTTGGCTCCAGTATTGTCAGCACAATTAATTACCTAAAAAATGAAAAGTTAACAAAATATTTTCAAAAAAAACAAACAGCTCCAACTGGAAGACCCAAAGAAATACGAAACTTCGCGCCAGAAGCTCCTCCACGTCCTCTTTTTGACATTTCGAGAAAATAAAATTAGCTAAAAACTAAAAATAAGAGCAAAATTATTAAAAAATTTAAAGATTTCAAGGCTAAAAAATTTTAACGATTTTTTGAACGAAGTTTTAGTTGGCATTCTGTTTATTGAAATTTTTTGAAAAAGCGGAACGGGCCACTAGAGTGCTTCCATTAGAGAGCGGGGCCGTAGAGTGCCAACAATTTGAAATTTAAATTGCAACGTGGAAAATTGTTCCAAGAGAGGGGAATGTTAAGATGTTGTTCAGGTGACGGGGGAAGTTGATCCAACAATTCAGGCGCCGTACCGGAACCTAAAGCGCTGAAAAGAATGGATTCTTCTTTATTGGCATCCCATAATCAGGGGGGATGCGAACAAAGCCTACCCCCCTGGATACGGGCCTGCCCATAATCGTAGAAGTACATACATATCATATAACTGAGTCCTCATGATTGAGGATTAAATATCTAACAATTAAAAGAAAAACAATTTTACTTTATTCAAAATTTTTATGGAACAAATTTGATTTTATCAAATGGAAAATTAAAAATATTAAAAAGTTTTTCCAATTTATTTTCATTCATTTCATCTAACCTAAAATCTTGTTCAGTCAAATATTGAGCATCTCTAAATACTTTTCTGAGGAATCTAGTTATGTCCGGTCTCGAATCAATTTCTTTTTCAATATTCTCAAAAATGTCTAGAATTACTGCTTCATCTAACCTTGAATTTAATAATTAAAATGAGGAATTTGTGGAGAATTTAGATTAAGGACACTTCTAACTTCCCCAACACTTCCTTCTAAATTCATCTTTCCCCCTCCCTATAATTTAAAAATTTACATTCTAGCATTTTTCATAGAATATCCTTTGACAAGTTGTGAAAGACAAGAATAAATTCTTTTATAATTAGGCGCTCCGGGTAAGCTAGTCCCAGCTTCGTCAGAACATTCAGTTAAAAATATAGAAATTACATCTCCAGAACAATCTCCAACACCTCTAATTTTTTTCATTTTGTCGACTAAAGACACCCAATTTGAATAAACATTTGGATTTTGATTATTATTTATTAATTCAACTTCTGGTTTGCTCATTTCTTCTAAACGATATCTTCCCTGTTCTGCTAATTTATTAACTGATTTGCATTGATTTATACAATCAACAATCTTAAAATTTACTAAAATTATTATAAATTTATGAAAATTTATTAAAAAACATTTATGGAAGCCGGCTATTAAGTTTTGGTGTGTTTTGATCCTAGTTTCGGTTCTAGAGCCCTATTCTAAAAGGACCGGTAGTTTTAACCAAGAGACGATGTAGAGATTAATTCAGAATTTCAGGGAACTATAACTTATCTTAAGCTTTCAACCATTAATGAAAACCATTTCCTCCTCTCGTTTCCTTTTGTCATGATTTTGTTTGAAGGAATTTTTTTAAATTTTAATAAAATTAAAATTTCATTTTTCATCCTTTTGTCATTATAGGCGCGAAAAAACATGAAACAGTTATAATAGTTAATTACCCCCATCCTCGTCTAACTTGAATATTTGGACGATATCTTCCTTAACTTATGTTAGAAGTTGGAAAAACAAAACTCTTAATTCTCTATACAAGTCCAATTATCTCTAATTGAGTAAAAGGACAGAAAAAAAAAAGACGGAAAAAAAAGGTTACAGACAATAAAACCCCAATTTTACATCAATTATCAAACCCAAAATTAATTTTTTTTAAGAAAAACTACCTCTTCATGAGTTGTATCCTTAAAATGTTTTGCAATTTGTTTAACACCCTCATCATCTATATTATGCTTTGTTAATTGAATTATAACACCCATCAAGTCTTCATTACTCCAACCTTTTAAAAAATCATTTGGAGCAATTCCCTTCTCCAAAACATTAATTACAGCTTCTTCATGTGTCAAATAAGCTTTTTCATTTATTGGAATTTTATTTAAATTATTCATTTCTTCATTTCCTTCTTCCTCTTCCCCTTCTTCTCTTCCACTTTTTCCATCCTCTTCCATAGACGATTCTTCAGATACTTCATTTTCGTGTGGACTTGGTAAACATTGATCAATATCTTCATTCCCTTCTTTTCCAGTATTATTATGATTGTTGTTCTCCATTTTTCTTGAATCTCTTTGAAATTTATTTAAAAATTTAACAAAAATTTAAAAAAAAACCATTTAGATATTTATATTGTACAAAACACACAATTTTAGGCAATGCCAAGAAAAAATTTATTCAAAATTTTTATTAAATATTAAAAACACAGATGCAATCGGAACTCATTTTAAAGTACCCCCTGGTCTGAAAAAATTTATTTTTGAATCTTAAATTGGGGATATCGCTTAACAAATTAAAAAAAAGGTATCTCAAATTACAAGAAAATATGACAATAAATAAGGTAAAAGAATTTGTATTGTCTCATATAAATAACAAAAATATCGCAAAATTTAAACAATAAATCCAGCCTCAGATAAAGAATAATTAACACGACTTCCATGAATCTTTAAAAAAATTTTTAAATTTCTTTAAATTAAAAAATAAATATACTTTTCCATCAATTTTAGCTTCCACATAAAAACAATTATTTTCTTTTTGTAAAAATATTCTTTTGGAAATTCCTTTAATCCAAATTTTGCCTAAAGCAGGTTTTGAAATATTCCTCCAATTAACCAAATGATTTGTTATTATTATAGTTGCTCCAAATTTATGGCAAAATTCGTTTAATGTTGAAAGTATTTGTTTTTGGATTTGTCCTTTAAAAATTAAATTAAAAAATATTTCACTAAAAACTTTTTCCTTCCCCTGTTTCCGGGGATTTTTTAGAATCGGCAACCCCAACCCGAAAGTGTAACGCCCGCAAATAGAAGTAACGGAAAGCTTCAACTATTAATTATAATATAGTAAAATGAGCCATTTACTCCCACTCTCTGATTTAGTGAAAAAATGGAATATAGAAACACAATTTATTTTCGACATTAGAGTTAATTTATTATAGTTAAAGGGAAAGCAATACTTGGACAATAAAATTTTCAAAAATAAAAACCGTCATTGTTTTCCTTCGCTACAGCATCAAATAAAATAGAACCAATTTTATTAATAAAAATAACAGGAACAGAAGAAGAATTTTTTAATCCAAACTTTAAAAAATTTAATTAAAAAAATTACTAAAAATAAACCTCAATTTCAAGTAATCTAGATCTTAATTCTCCAGAATATTTAGCCATTCCATAACTTACTCTTTTTAATAAATCATTTATATTTAATTTAGTTGAGGTATTATTATTATTAGAAGATCTTAAAAAATAATAAAAGTTTCTATTATTTAAAAATTATTTTTCAAAAAAGATTTAAAATACAAGGAAAAATAAAGGAAAATGTTTAAATTACAGAAAATAAAACAAAAATCCTTAAAAATATTCCGTGAAAAGTCTTATATGTTCGGGACAGAATTCTTCCTTCACTTCTCTCTCTCCCAATTCCCAACCTAACTACTCTGGTACCCAGATATTTCTTATAAAAGAAAGGTAACCCCACTATAAGATACACCAAAATTAGATGCATTCCAATTTAAGATTCGTTTTTTAGAAATTTAGTTGACAGCGGAGCTGTACATTTAATTATCTCTCATAGTGAGTTTGACTATATTTGATTAAAATTATGTTTTTTTTTGAAAATAACCTCACATTTTATGCATCAAAATTCGTTCCAATCTTCCAATACGAAAAGATCCATTAAAATCAATAACAATCACTTGTCTATCCCTTTTTGCTTCTGACAATAATAATTCAGCAATTAAAGTCATTCCTAACTTGAATTATTTTTAAAAAAAAATTTAAAGTAAAAAAATACTTGCATTTTTCCCGAAGCATCACAGCCAACAATTTCAACAATTTCTCCGCTCGAAATCATTTTTAAATCATCAAACAATTTATGTCCTGTTTGAAAAAGTAATCCATCAAAATTTAATCTTTTAAACCAATTTAATGCTGTTTCTTCTAATAATTGTTCTTCTTCTTTTAAATTAGTTCTTGTTGAATTATTATACATTGATATATTAAAATTTTAATTACAGCCTGGTCTATTTATAAGATACACCTTTTATGTCAAAAAATTTTATATTTTATAATGAGGGCGGGCGCCAGGGGCGGGCGCATTGTGTTAAATTTTGGCCTTGCGTTTTGGAGATTGTTTGCGACTACCTCTCGGTATCTACCGGAAAGGGTAGAAACCTTACAATTAGTAGATACTTACAATTAGACAACTCCCTCACCCGTAAGTAAATTGAGAAAAAAGAATTAAATATAGAAAAATATTTTCAAAATTATATTTTTACTTTACAAAAAAACTTCAAAAAATTAAGGTTACAAACATATAAATGAGATATTTTAATTTAACATTAAAAAGCAAAGATTAATAATGATAATAAAAATATATGTATGCCCAATAAGAGTTTGGCAACAAGCCTTGAAAAAAGCTAAATTTCTGTGAAAAATTTACCAAAAATTGTAAAAAAATATTTTGGTAGATCTTTTGTCAAACTTAAATTTTAAATTCATTTCATATCTTGGCCCTCCGTATTTTCGAGTTTGGAAGACCAAAGTAACCTATTCCTGGTTTAATACAAATTTAGTCTAAATTTTAAAATTAACTCAAAACAATCACCAAACCCACTTCGTACATAAATTTAAAACTCAAAAGTATTAGATTTAAATTGTAAAAAAAAAAACAAAAAATTCCTCTCCTTCTTCTTCATTTTTCCTTCAAATTAATTTACTCAATTACGAAATCGGAACAATTAAATTGTCATTAGCCATCAATTGATATTTCAAAACAAATTTAGTAAATCGTTTACAAAGAAAAGTTTCTTCCTTAAGAAAAAATTATTTAAGAAAATTTTTTTAATTAAAAAAACCTCAAATAAGTCAAACAATGCCCGATGATGAAAATAAGCGTGAGAAAATATTCGATAAATTCTACGACAGACTGATCCAATTTTTGCTATTGAAGACTCTTTTATGGTAATTCTACTTGGAAAGTAACGATTGCTATTTAAAAGAGCAGCAGCCCCATCCAGTGTATGTCGAGTATAATCAATTGCAGAACACTTAAAATTTTTTGTAATTTTAAGAATTAAAAAAAGTCCAATCGTCCCACACTTTTTTTAATTTTCAATTAAAAAATTATCTTAAACGACCGTTCCATCAAAAAATATAGCCCAAATGCTCATGTCAGATTTAATGAATTAGGGCAAAACTCCCAAAAAAGTGTAAGTGCTTGGGCAAATGTTCCAGAATATAATTTGAGTGTGGGATTAAAGGTGGGATTAAAGGTGAACCAAAAATAAATTCTAAAGTATGAACCTCTTTTGGATTTTTATGAGCAGCACAAAGAAAAATCCATTGATCTGTAGCCGTCATTTGATTACAAGTTTCTGGTGTACATTCATCCTTAAAATTTATTTTAAAAAATATTTTATTAAGAGAAAACCTGTAAAAGCACAGCCAAACCATTCAAATCAGAACAAAATTGACGTAAATGTTCATATTTCCAAACACCTTCATCTACACCAGATGGGCAATCTAAAATTAAATCAACATCTCTAAAATCGGCAAAAATGCATTGTTGAATCCATTGTTGTATACAAAACGTTCCGTCCATTTCATTGAAGGATAATTTGTTCCATTTATTCCATTCCTAATTGAAAATAAAATAAAATTGGTTAAACAAAAGAAGTAAAAAGATTTTAAAATTTCCTCTTTAAGATATCTAATGGAGAATGAAAAGCTATTGATAACCATTTATGGGCGAAATGAGAAATTCATGTCTTAAGTAACAAACTCAACACAGCTACTACGATTAAGATGCTTGACTAGGGAACTTGGCTTTACTCCCGGGAACCTTATCAAATATTACTACAAAATAATTTTAAGAAAATACCTCACGAGTCGTACCAGGAGGGTTTCGAAATTGGCCTGAATTAACAACAGTTTCCATCTAAACTTTTAAAAGAAATTTTTAGGAATAGAATAAAGTTAAAAAAGTAAATTGATTTAAAACTAAAAATTTAAAACAAAAAGTAAATTTAATAAATTTTATTTAAAAGCTTTGGGATTTCAAATCATAAATTATGTGTATTAGTATATCGTCACATGTGTAACTTTAAAAGAAAAATAAGTATAACTATTTAAACAATATTTTTTCCTTCAAGTTACACATTTTTTAAGTCAAAAATTTCCATTTCGTACATTTTATATATAAAAATATTTTTTAATTAATTTATCTATTTATCAAGCATTGAACGTTCCAATGCTTCTTTATATTGCTCTTCTTCTTCCTCTAATTGTTTTGCTCTCAATTCTTCTTCTTCTTTAGAAAGTTTTAAAGCATTGAGTAATTCTGTATCAATCTTTAAAACAAAAATTACAAGAAATTGAAGCGGATTCAAGTTTAGCTATCAAACAGAAATGGAAACTGTGAATCTAACGACATTGCTTCCAAATCTAAACTTTTGACCTGAATTGTCACACAAATTACCAACAATATCCAAACCCAAATTTAAAAAATATTTTTTACCTCTTCTTCATTAATTTCATGAGCAATACTTTGTTGCCTACCAACTTCAGATATTTGAGGTTGATTATATTGCCTAGTTGCTTCCAAACTTTCCTCAATAGCTTGTTGTAAATGACGTTCATAAGTAGGGGTTTTAGAGGATTCCCCATCAATAAAGCGTTCAATTAAACAATAATATTCGTCTCCGTCTTCAATGTCTCTGGTCCATACATCTCTTGCTAGAAAATAAAAAAAAGTGAATGAATTCTGTATTTACAAAGGCTACAAAACACACTTTCGGTCTGCCACTTGTGAGGGTGACTTGGATCTTAAGGGGAGCACCAAGATTTAATGGGCTTGTTTTAGACCTGACATTGCGTAGAATATTAAAAATGAGTGTTTGTTCACATTATTTTCTCACAATAACGGGGTTTCCGTGTTTTTTGGTTATTAAATAGATTTTTAGTCATTTAATTCTAAAGGAATACACCCATCATCAATAAATAAAAATTCTCTCCCAAAAAACTCACATCCAAAATCTTGACCATGCCTAACATATTCAATTTCATCAAATCTATTAAAAAGCATATTCCCAGCCATTTTGTATATCTGATAACCGTCAGGAATTTGGAAAAGTGAGTCCTTTAGTCGGAATTCTGGACAATCGTCCTCATTAGCTGATTGATCGATATCTTCAGTTTCTGGTTCATTGATATTGTGAAAAGTGATTTGAGCGTTAATCAAGTGAAAAATCTAAAGAAAAAATTATACATTTGTCCCCGCGTGTCTCTGGGAAAGAAAGGAAATTTCTGAAAAAATAACCACAAACACTTCATTTGCTTAAAAGTAAAAATAATTTATTTCAAAAAATTTACAGGAATTTTAATTCTAATAGGAAATCCAGCAGGCATTTGTAGTTCAATAAATCGTTTCAAACGCAAAAATTTTGCGTTGCGAACAGCCAACTAAAAAATAAATACAAAATTTGTTAAAAGTTAAGAATGTGTCCCCTTTTTCTTATTTTTTCCGGAGGTATGGTAGTTCCAAAACTCCCAACTGGGTACAAAACGCCTAACCGGTTTTAACTTTACCCAAAATTTTTAAAATTAATTTAAAAGAAAAAACCAAGTCAATAACATTAAATATTTGTTCTCTCAAATTCAAAGGAAAACTTTCTGAAAGCCATAAACTTGCATTAAATGAATTTGATTTAAAATGTTCATCTCTAGATATTCCTTTAAAATTATTTTTGAAAAATTAAAAATTTAAAAGAAACCAATATTTGCCTTTCCATTTTCTGAAGGTTTTGTTAGATACTCAACAACATTTAATCCATTGTAAACATCAGTTTGGTTTGGACTTCCATTTACATCAACTTTACGTTTTTCAAAAAGACTTAATAGAAGGGCGACTGATTTGTTTGGATTCTTTAAAAATAAAACGGATTAAAATGACAGGTAAGATTTCAATAGAAATTTTTTAACAAATCCATATATTCACAGAGCCTAGTGAAACGCTTATAAATAAACACAAAATTCTAGATTGGAGCTATTTTTATAATTTTTATGCTCGATGAGAGTTAACAAAATTGTTTAGATCCGACTCTAAAAACAAAAGCTATAATCACTGCGGTAGACCGGGATGCGATAAATCGGGATTAATAAAACAAATAAATTTTTACGCAAACCTCTTTCATCGATAATTCCTTCTCCTCTTCTGATAAATGACAAAAACATGTTTTTGTAACAACCTCAACATTAGAAGCAGAAAAAACTCGACAAGTATAACCTTCAACTTCTTCCTCTTTATCACTAGAACCAATCCAAGAAAATAAACGAGAATTCTTTTTAGAAGGTTCAAAGCCAATATTATCGACATCAACATAAGTTACAGTTATTGGAGATTTTAATTTTTCTTCTACGGCAGCAGTTGAAGAAATAAATTTATCAATTTCTGGCAAAGAAGACAAATCGAAATTTTGCGAATAAGCCTAAAATATTGATATTTTAATGAACTTGTATGGATTGGTATGTTTTTATTTTAATGTTTTGTTTGAGAACTGGACTTTTTATAGTAAAAGGAAAACACAAGATTTTATTTTAAAAAATGGGCTTGCTAATCGTAATAGAAAATGGAAACTCAAATTAGTACAGAAATCCACTCAGTAAATAATCACAATCAAAAAGTATTGCGGTTTGCTTGCATATAAACTATGCTTATTTTTCATGTATAGATGGTTGACCCATCTAACGGACAAACAAGAAATATAGAAAAAAAAAACATAGCAAAATAATTTATGTACCAATTTTTAATTTAAAATCTTTTTACTATTTTCTCGTCCCTGTCAATAAATAATATTTCAGCAGATTCAGAATCTCCGAATCGAAAAATGAAAGATTGATTTCCTCTTGTTTTATTTAGAGTTTGATCATTCGATATTTCGAGAAGATTTGCATCAATTCTAATGCTATTTCCGTGTTTGTAAATCTGCAAAAGAAAAATTAGAAAATAAAAATTATTTAAAAAATTTACTTTATAAGTATCAGAAGGACACATATTCTTAACAAAGGGAAGCCATGAAGCGAACTCCCAAGTCCTTAATAGGACTAATTTTGACAAAAATATAAATTAGAGACTTACATCTCAACATAAAAGTCAGAGGAATCCTTTAAAAATAAAAATTCATTAATCATCTAAAGAAAGTTGGTAATTCGTTCGTGCCATTTATCATGGTAACTTAGATTTGTTAATATTGTATGGTTACAGGGCCTTAAGCAGCAGAATCTTTGACCATTCGTTAATTTACTGGTCTTTTTAGTCTATACATATGGGTTTCTTTGAATTTTAAAAATTTCAAATCAAAAAGCCACAGAAAGTTATCAAAGATCCTAGCTCTAGCTTTCAAAACTAAATAAAAAGCAATCCAAAAGTAACCAAAAATAAGAAATGACAAAATTGAATTATCCATTACTAAAAATTTAAAAAACCTCTTACCTTAAAACTATTACGTATTTGCTTCAAAATTCGACTAGTTTC
This sequence comes from Meloidogyne enterolobii, assembly GCA_963681835.1. Taxonomy (NCBI): domain Eukaryota; kingdom Metazoa; phylum Nematoda; class Chromadorea; order Rhabditida; family Meloidogynidae; genus Meloidogyne; species Meloidogyne enterolobii. The sequence continues at coordinate 582,852 of CAVMJV010000031.1, read as the reverse complement.
AAGATACCGTTCATAATCACGAGCAGCAAGAACTTTCTGAAGAAAATTAACGTTTTTTAACAAAATTGCTTCGTGTGACAAATTCCACATTTCTGAAAAATTTATTTTAATTATTAAAAATTTTCTCATAAAATTTATACGCTTATTTTGTGTATTTGCCTCTGCTCCATTGTCTAAAAGTAATTCTGCACATTCAATATGTCCAAGCATTGTTGCAAGCATTAAAGGAGTCCGTCCATGAATATCTAATTTATTAATATATTCTTTTAAATCTAATTTTGATTTTAATGCTTCAATGTCATTATTAAAAATTAAATAATGAAGAGGATAAAGCTGAAATAATCTTTCATTTTCGTCTTCAACAGATGTTGATGTCATAACAAAATCTAAAAATGTTAAGAAAGTTAAGTGTTTAAGAATGCGTAATGGGATGGACCCAGTCTAATGTAAGTGCGGATTTAGTCTAAAATCCTGCACTTTTTCATTTAAGGGATTAAAAAATATGATTTTGCTGACGAAGAGATGAAATTTGAAACTCAAATCAATACTCAAGTAGACATAAATTTAAAAACTACTTTCAAATAATTCCGCAGCGAAATTCTGGATTTTTTCTATCAATTCTTACTGTAATTCGAAGAGCTAAAATTTTCTTGATCATTTCATTTTTTGTAAGAATTTTTAGGTTAACTAGCGCTTTAAATTGATAAAATTTATCTTAATTTGTTTCGAATAATTGTAATTTATTATTCTCGATTTTTTAGTTTAATTGTTTGTTTACCCAATATTTATTTTGAGCATTAATGGCTTCGCGGACTTTTGCAAGGATCGCAAGCAAACTTCGGTATATTGGTCACCGATCTTCAAATACGATTTTAGCAGGTTTTTAAACATTATTTTTATCCAAATTTACTAAAAATTTATTCTAAGCTCGAAATCATCACTGCGGTATTGTTAGGCCTCTTCATTCTTCAGCACGTAATTTAGCGGCTGCTGCAACTGCTGAAAAACCAGCAACTCCAACACTGACTACTAAAGGATCCAAAGGACGAATTGTAGCTGTAATTGGTGCTGTTGTGGACGTTCAATTTGATGAAGGGTTGCCACCAATTTTGAATTCTTTGGAAGTTCAGGGTCGAAAAGGATCTAAATTAATTTTAGAAGTTTCACAGCATTTGGGTATTTTTTAAAATTCTTTCATTAATTACTCGTAACTTTTTAAGGTGACAATGTTGTTCGTACCATTGCTATGGACGGGACAGAAGGACTCATTCGAGGGCAAGAAGTTATCGATACTGGTGATCCTATTAAGATTCCTGTTGGACCTGAAACTCTTGGTCGTATTATGAATGTTATTGGTGAGCCAATCGATGAGCGAGGTCCTATCGCTGCAAAGAACTTTGCTCCTATTCATGCTGAGGCTCCCGAATTTGTGGAAATGAACGTTGAACAGGAGATTTTGGTGACTGGCATTAAAGTTGTTGATCTTCTTGCTCCTTATTCCAAAGGAGGAAAAATTGGTCTAATTTACTTGTTCATTTCTTATGTTTTAATTTTTAAATATTTAGGACTTTTTGGTGGTGCTGGTGTCGGAAAAACTGTGCTTATTATGGAACTGATTAACAACGTTGCTAAGGCTCATGGTGGATTTTCTGTCTTTGCTGGTGTTGGAGAGAGAACTCGTGAGGGAAACGATCTTTATCACGAAATGATCGAGGGCGGTGTTATTGATTTGAAGGGAAACAATTCGAAGGTGTCGCTTGTATATGGACAAATGAACGAACCTCCAGGTTTTCTTTTTTTAACTAACAGAAGAGCTATACCGCTTATTTCTTAAGGTGCTCGCGCTCGTGTTTGTTTAACTGGTTTGACTGTTGCCGAGTATTTCCGTGACAAGGAGGGACAAGACGTGTTGCTTTTCATCGACAATATTTTCCGATTCACTCAAGCTGGTTCTGAGGTCTCGGCTTTGCTTGGACGTATTCCTTCTGCTGTTGGTTATCAACCTACTTTGGCTACCGACATGGGGAGTATGCAGGAGCGAATTACAACAACTAAAAAGGGTTCAATTACTTCTGTGCAAGCTATTTATGTCCCTGCTGATGACTTGACTGACCCTGCACCTGCAACAACCTTTGCTCACTTGGATGCTACAACTGTACTTTCTCGTGGTATTGCTGAATTGGGAATTTATCCGGCTGTTGACCCGTTGGACTCTACTTCGCGAATTATGGATCCTAATATTGTTGGAAATCGTCATTATGGTTAATTTTTGATTATTTGAATATTTTTAAATTTTATCCATTAGATGTTGCTCGTGGTGTTCAAAAAATTCTGCAAGACTACAAATCGCTTCAAGATATTATTGCCATCCTTGGGATGGATGAACTCTCCGAGGACGATAAATTGACTGTCTCGCGTGCTCGAAAGATTCAACGTTACCTTTCGCAGCCCTTCCAAGTTGCTGAAGTCTTTACTGGACATAAGGGTAAATTCGTCAGTCTTGAACAGACTATTGATGGATTTGAGAAGATTTTGAGAGGTTTTTTAAATTTTATTTATTTTAATTAAAACAAATTTTTAGGAGAGATGGATCACATCCCAGAGGTGGCATTTTATATGCAGGGAGATATAGATGATGTCCACAAAAAGGCAGAGGAACTGGCCAAGCAATAGAGAATAGATTTGTTAAATAAAATTTTGAAAAAAGAGGATAGGTTGAATTCCTCCAAAAAATATAGATTTAATTAAAAATTGTTTTTTGTTTGTTTTTATTATAAATTGTGTGTCTTTTTTCGTTAACTTTTTTGTTGACAAAATTTTTCATGCTCAAGTTTGAGATTTGAATTTTGTCTTTAGCTAATTTAGTATGTTTTTTTGAATATTCTTTTGCTTCAATCACTAATATAAGATTAAGCGATCGAAAGTATTGTAATAATGGCTAGTTGCATTTTACTAGGCCAAGTTTAGTTGTAAGCTTTTACGGAATAAGCAGAGGATGATTGGGGGGAGGATAATTATTTTGACAATTCACGTTTTCGAGATAAGGGCCTAAGTACACTTTACCGGGCGATTTTAGATTTTTATGATTTATATGTCAATCGAAAGAGCTCGGCGAGCTGAGTCAAATGACACCAAAATTAGCCCGCGGACTCAACTATGGACCGAGATATGGGTCCCCAAAAATCGAAAAACCATAGGGGGGACCAAGCTCTTTTTTGGGGGTAAAAAATTCGAATATGCAAATAATAGCTCATTCGAAAGAGCTCCTCGAGCTGAGTCGAATGACACCGAAATCACCGTGATTGAACAAGAATTGACAAAGTTACAACAAAAAAACAGAATCTAAACCTATGGAGCGTCGGCGAGGCGCTTGTGCAAAACCCCGCGCTTCGCGCGGGGTTTTGCGGCACGCGCCTCGCGGGGAGTCTACGGGCGCTGAGTCTGGGCTCGTAACATAAACCTATTCCTATCTCCCTTGCTCTGGACGTATTTGGGGCCTCCGTAGCAGCAAGAATCTTCACAGATGCCATAGGTAAGGAGCTAAAATAAAAGATCATAACTTTGTCCAATCAAGTCAGATTTCGTTGATTTTGGTGTCATTTGACTCAGCTCGACGAGCTCTTTCGAATGAGGTATAATTTGCATATTCGAATTTTTTACCCCCAAAAAAGAGCTTGGTCCCCCCTATGGTTTTTCGATTTTTGGGGACCCATATCTCGGTTCATAGTTGAGTCCGCGGGATAATTTTGGTGTCATTCGACTCAGCTCGTCGAGCTCTTTCGATTGACATATAAATCATAAAAATCTAAAATCGCCCGGTAAAGTGTACTTTAGCCGAGATAAGTATCGAAAAAAACATTAACTCGCAAAAATTTTCCCTTCTGTATGAAATGAAAATATTTTCACTGTGGACGAAGTGTAAAGATTTGAATTATTTGGCGAAGTATCGATTCGCCAAAGTTACCAAATTGAAGACCTTTCATTTGTTTTCTTATTATTTAAATGAAATTATTTTCATTTTTTTAAAACTCCGTTCAATAATGTTTAGTTCAAAAATCTTTTTATTATTTTCTAGTTATTCAATTGATTTTAATTTCTATTTTTGAAATGTTCAACATTTTAAAGAAAATTGCCCAAACTAAATTTCTTCCAAAAGTCTTCAATTCTTTTGCCATGGCTTACGATGTCAATATGCTCGTTCGGTATAGTTTAGATTTTAAAAAATTTTTAATTAAAATTATTTAGCCCGAACGTCCTTGGTGGTCTTGCTGGTCTTTCTACAAAGAACAATTTTTTGCTTTTTGCCGATGCAAATCCAACACCAGCGTCGAATGGGGGCACTTCTGTTCGATACGGCTATCCTTATTTGGACAAGGTTGTTTAGTTTTGAACTTTGAACGTCTTTATGGTAATATTCTATTTAATTTTTAGGGACACACTCCTGTAGTTCAATGGGCGCCGGTCATCTCTGCTTGGTCTTCTTTAGTTGGCATCGTGGTTTGCTGTTTGGTTGTTTTTTTGTCGGCTGCTATCTTCTTTTTAAAAACAATGGATAAGATCGCTAACCAGCAGGACGAAATGAAGTACGATATGAAGGAGGGCATGAAGAAGATTGATAATATTGAGAAAATGCTGAAAACGAAATTATAAATGACTATAGAAATTGCATTTTCTTATTTAGATAAATAGATTTGTTGTTTCCAATTTTGGATTAATCCATTTTTAGGGTTCTAAAGTTCTGCTTTGATTTGACTTAGGCCTTTCTTAGTTATCATTCAACTTGCACAAATTAGATTGAGTCCTTTCTCTTCTTTGTTTACTCCACCAGTTGAGGCATTTTCAAATATTTATTTGGATGCTTACTCCTCTTTCCTTTGCGTAGGAAAAGGTCAAGAATACGTACCACTCACCAATATGGACAAATCATATGTCATTTGAAAGAGCTCAATGAGAGGAGTCGAATGACACTAAAATCAATGGGCGGTCTCAACTCTGAGCTGAGATACAGGGGTTCAAAACGGTCAAAAATATCTATGAAATACTAGTAAAAATTATATTATACAAATGATAGCTCATTTGAAAGAGCTCCTCGAGCTGAGTCGAATGACACCAAAATCAGCTCGAAATCTTAATTTTGAGACGAGATAAACAGGCTCAAAATGGTCAACATAAACTTATGGAGCGTAGGCGAGGCGCTTGTGCAAAACCCCGCGCTGCGCGCGGGGTTTTGCGGCACGCGCCTCGCGGGGAGTCTACGGGCGCTGGATCTGGGCCCGTAACATAATCCTATTCCTGTCATCGATGAGGTGGGCATGCCCGGCTTCCTTCGCAGCAACAAAAATCTCCACGGAGATCATATGTAAGGAGCCAAAACAAACGGTCATAACTTTGTCAAATCAAGTCAAATTTCGTTGATCTTGGTGTCATTCGACTCAACTCGACGCGCTCTTACGAATGAGCTATTATTTGCATATTCGAAATTTTCACTTCAAAATTGAGCTTACTCCCCCCTATGGTTTTTCGATTTTCGGGGGCCTATATCTCAGCTCAGAGTTGAGACCGCCCGTTGATTTTGATGTCATTCGACTCCTCTCGCCGAGCTCTTTCAAATGACATATAATTCGTCCAGATTGGTGAGTGGTACGTATTCTTGACTTTTACCTTTGCGTATTTCGTCGTTTTATTCATTTCATCTCGTTTTTTGACTTGAGATTAGTGTTAGTTTATCTGGATTAGAGGTCGGCAAAATCGCACTTTCGGGATCCCGAGTCGGGATTTTTTTTCTTAACCGATGCCGGGACGGGATCCCGAGGGATAAATCCCGAAAAAATCCCGGATTCCGAACGATCCCGAAAATCAAAAAAATCCGGGATTTCGGGAGCGGGATCCCGGAAAATCCCGTCGGGATCCCGTCCCGCGCCGACCTCTAATCTGGATTTTGCTAGGAAAGGATGAGACTCAAGTCTGCCGTATTCATCATTGATCGATAAAAATAACATTTTCTTTTTATTTTTCACTCCCCCAAACATACAAATTTTTTTATAAATTTAAGGGAAATGAATTATGAAGAGTCAGATTTTGGCATAGAATATCCTTTTGAGGAAACTGGTGGATCTGGTGATGAAAATAGAATTAGAGGAAATTGGTCTTTAAAATTGGATTATTTATTCTCAATTTTTGGATATACTTTTGCATTAGGAAATTTATGGCGGTTTCCTTATCATTTTGGAATTAATGGAGGGTATTTTTTCTTTTATTAAAAAAAAGATTTTTTAATTTATTTTAGAATCGCTTATTTAATTCCTTACACAATTTTATTTTTTGTTGCCGCTCTTCCAATTCTTTTTATGGTTATTTAACATTTTATAAGTTTAAATTATTTTACATAATTTCAGGAGATTTCGCTGGGACAATTTGTCAGTTTGGGACCAGCTTCTGTTTGGAAATTGGCACCTCTTTTTAAAGGTTTTTAGGAACTTATTTACTTTAACTACTCACCCCAAAATTTTCCCGTATGTATTTTGTATATGGACAATTTATATATCATTCGATAGAGCTCGACGAGCTGAATCGAATGACACCAAAATAAGCCCACGGTCTCAAGTCTGAGTTGAGACAAATGGGCTCAAAATGGTCAAAGCAAACCTTGTCAAAACCCTGCGTTTCTCGATTGGTTTGGCAGCACCCGTTTCGCGGGGAGTTAACGGTCACTGAGTTCCACACCAGTAACATAAACCTATACCTTTTTGCCGATTTTCAGCCTTGAAATGCGAACCTACCCCTAGCTGCACAAAAGCAGTTATTCGAGCGAAAATTCAGTTGCTCGTAATTTTTTTCAAAATCATCAAATCAAGCTGATTTTGTTACCATTCGCTTCAGCTCGTTGAGCTTTTTCGATTGACGTATATATTGTCCAAATCTTACGAAAAATCCCTCGGTATAATTTTGGGGTGGGTAGTTAAAGTAAATAAGTTCCGGTTTTTATTTCTTGATTTATTGATCCATATTTTCTTATGCCCTGTATTTGAATTCAGGCTTTGCTTTCCCAGGATCCAGACATAATTTTTAGGTGCTCGATTTTTCCTTTACCATAATTTTTCTTTGATTCAAGATCAAAAATTTTTTCAAATTGTCTTGAATTCAAATATAAGGAATTTTAGTCTTTTTAATTTTCTGGCATTTTTCCATGACACATTCTTTTCAATCATTTAATCCTTTTTTAGGTATTGGAATTTCTATGCTTTTTGTCTCTACTTTAATTGCTATTTATTACAATTTAATTACTGCCTGGGCATTATATTATACGATTAATTCGCTTAAATTTTCTTTACCTTGGACAACATGTGGAAATGAATGGAATAGTGAAAGTATTTTTTAAAAATTTTTTAAAGTTAATTTTTTCTTTTAAAGATTGTTCTGTTTGGAATAAGGTGTCAATTAATGCTTGTCGACATTTAAACGGCTCTTTTCTTTCAAATGGAACTTGTGTTGATTTTAATAATAGTGATCCTAGCAATAATAGTTCAATTCTTGTTTTGGATTCAAATAACAAAACTATGACGGGAATTGAATATTTTCAGTTAAAAAATTTTTTTTGTATTTTTTATTTCAATTTTTAAGCAATCAAGTTTTGATGATCTCCTCGGGAATTCTTGATTTTGAAACGATTAATTGGCAATTGGCTATGTTAGTAATTTTATTTGTTTTTAAATGTTCTTGTATTTTTTCTCTAAATAGCTTTAAAATTTTAATTGAATTCTTTTTTTTAGTTGTTTACTCGTTGCCTGGTTATTTGTCTTTTTATGCTCTTTTAAGGGAATAAAAACAAGTGGAAAGGTTTTTTTAATTTAGAAATTTTATTTTTAACTTTTCTTTATTAGGCAGTTTATGTCACAGTTTTATTCCCCTATATTATTCTGATTGTTCTACTCATTCGTTTCTTTACGCTTCCTGGCTCTTTTAATGGATTTTTGTTTTTTATGAAGCCAAATATTGAAATTATTAGAGATTTAAAAGTTTGGGCTAATGCTGCTATTCAAGTGTTTTATTCACTTTCAACATGCACTGGAGGGTTAATTACTTTGTCTAGTTATAATAAATTTCACAATAATGTGTTTGCTGATATTTGGGTAATTTTGTAAATTTTTTGATTGTCCACGCCTACATCCAAAATTAAAGCTATGTTCCTTTTGAGGATTTATTTTTTTTAAATAAAATGTCAATTTTTAAGCTAATCAGTTTGTTCGACTTTCTTGCTTCTATTTTAATGTCTTCTCTATTATTTGCTGCTGTTGGCTTTGTTTGTCATGAAAGGGATATTGAACTAACTAAATTTCAACTTCAAGAGGGTCTTCAAATGATTTTTGTTTTTTTCTCGGATACTCTTTCTAAAGTCCCTGTTGCTCAAATTTATTCTCTTTTCTTTTTTACAATGGTTGCTTTAGTTATTTTTAATACAGAGGTTTTTTTTTAATTTATTTTGTTTATATTTTTCTATTTTTTAGTTATTTGTTGTTGAGACAATAGTAGGAATTTTTAGTTTAATTTTTTAAACTTTATTATAAAGGTCTCTTCAATTTGTGATTTGTTTCCTGAACGTTTAAGGTATTCTTATATTTAAAAATTTTTATAGGTAAATAAAAAAGGTCGGAGGATGTAGGGTGTCATTACTCCCGGAGAATCATTTGGTACAGCACGCTTAAATGTGGTTAACGAGACGATTTGCAATAACATTACATTAGAATGTTTCAGGTTCGATCCCTGTCTTTTAAATAAACTTTCGCACAATTTCGGAAGTGTATCTAAAAAATAATGGCTTAACCAAACAAATAAATACTTTTTTCATTCTACATCAGAGGCTTCAAAACCCAGAGGCTTCAAAAAATCAAATATTAATTAGGAATATTGTTATAAATTAATTTTCTAGGCGAAGTCACAGACATGTGCTTACATTTACAATTTTTACTTTTTTCGTTTTGGGTATTCCACTTTGTTCTGCCGTAATTTTTCTTTAATATTTTAAAATCATTTTTCATTAATTTATTTAGGCAGGTATTTATTGGATTATTTTATTTGAACATTTTGGTGTTACCTGGCCTTTAATTATTATTGGATTTTTTGAAGTTATGACTGTTTGTTGGATTTATGGTTTTTCTTTTAAATTTTTATAAAAAATATTGTAAATTATTTTTTAAAGGTGTTGACAATTTTTTGGATAATGTTAAATGGATGGTTAGGGTTTTTTGAATATCTTTTACGGACGACTTTTTTGTGGGCAATTTTCGACAAATTATCATTCAAATACCCAAAAAAAATTCCTTCGAAAATACTTTTTTTGGGCAGGTTAAACATATTAAATTGACACATTAATTGAAAATCTAGTTAAAAAATTTGAATTAGATTTTGTACTTGATTATTTAATAATTGTATATTCCCTATTTTTTCAATTCTTTATTTAATTAGGGTTTTTATATATAAATTCAATTATTTCTTAAGATATTTTGTGTAAATTGACCGCAAAAATCTATCACAAAAATTTCTTGGATTTAAAATAATTTTTATTTTTAGATTGGATTTTACCCTCCATTTTATTTGGCTTGGAAAATTCTTTGGAAATTTATTTGTCCCTTTATATTATTGGTAAAATAATTTTTAAATTTGAGAAAATTTTTCTTTTAAAGTTACTTCTTTCATTGATTTGGACTAATAATTATTCAATTGAATATAACTTTTTTGTTTTTCCTCAATGGTCAATAATTCTTGGTTGGACAATTTCTTTATCTCCAGTATTTATTATATTTACAACAATTTTCTTTTATTTTATACAAAGTAGTGGATCTTTTTCTCAGGTTTTTCTAATTTGAGAAAATTTAAATGGGATTTTTAATGTCATGCATACTGTTTGGATTTCTTAAACTTTATATTTGCTCTTAATTTTTTTAAATTTTTAACCGTCTTTTTTTAAATTTTACCGATTAGATTTTATGCATTTTTATGAAATGTAGAAGTACATCTAATTACCTAGTATTAAAAACGCATAGGTTTGGGTGTTGGATCTATAACGATAAAGTGAGCGAACGTAAGCGTTTCGCGAGAAATCGTAAGGTTCAATTTCTACTTAAATATTTTTCAATTTTTACTTCTTTTCATACATTTTTGCATCTTATTTATTTTAATATTTTTTGTAATCAATTTTTAGCGAATTCGTGAACTTTTGTGTCCAGCTGATGATTGGGGTCCAGCATTAGCTATTCACAGGGCTGAACTTTATCCATTACAAATTCCTGAAGCCAGAAAATTAATGATACCTCCATCTAGCAAAATTTATAAAAATGTTGGAGTATGTTTTTTTTATTTATTTTTAATTTTTTCAAAAATATTTTTAAGAATAATGGTTCTCTGGAGCAGTTTATTGACCGTTATAATAAACCTTTTGGTACAGGGATATATCCACAACATGAAGATTTTGACAGAATTATTTCTAAAAAATCATTTCCTGAAGAAAAGGAAACAATAATTTAGAAAAAGGAAAGAAAAGGGGATTTTTTTAATTTTTAAATGCTCAAAATTAGGACACAAAATAATATTTAATTTAATTATTATTCGATAGTAGGACAATTTACAGAAAAAATTTTTGGAATGAATTTTCGGAGATAGGTTGAAAATTTAAAACAAATTGATTTTCGAAATATTTTTAAAATTTTTTTAAATTCTAATTGTAAGTAATATTCCAACGTTTTCTGAAGAAAATTTTCTTTTTTTTTTTTTGAAAGTAAATTGTCCTGTCTTGCCTTATTCATTTTTTGCAACTTTAAAAAATTTTTCGATATTAATTAAACATCGATTTTGTAATTTTTTCCAATATATAATTCTCATCCCAGAAATAGCCTTTAACCTCAAGAATGTTTAAAAAACTTAAATTTAATAAATATAATTTTAAAAGAATTTTGTTTTATTAATTTTGTAAAATTTTTTATTTTATAAATACTTTTTTTGATTTTTTAATAAAGGTTTTATTAATCTCGGACAGATTTTTTGCATTTTATCTAATTAAATTGATATATTAATGGAGGAATTTAACAAGGATTATGGGACTTTTATTTCTGATTTTGAAAAGGCTGAGGTTTGTTTTTTAAATAGCTTAATTTTTGATTATATTTTTGCGGACATTTTTCGTAGTCGAGACGGTCAAATTATTTTCTTAATTTGACTGATATGAGCATTTTCGAAAAATTATTGGAAGTAAGCTAGTTAACGTAAAAATGTCTAGAGAGATTGTTTTATACTATCCATCGATGCTCATCGATTTGGATAAAAACATACAAAATTGACTTGATCTGATAAATATGATGATTTTTTTTTCGTTTTTTAGCAAGAACAATTAGAATATCTTCGACTTTATAAGCAAATGACTCAAAGCCAAGAAAATTGCGTCAAAAATCAAAAACATCTTTCCTATCTTTTTAAGCAACTGCGGAAAGACTTTAAAAGGTTTTTTTGTTATTTTTATTTTAAAAATGGTTATTTAATTTAGTTTACAAGAATCTAATTTGAATGAAGAGGAGAAAAAAATTTTGACTGAAAAGAGGGCGAGTATCGACCAATTTACTTCAAAATTAGCTGAAATGCAGAGGGAACTTCCGATACGGGAGAATGGGTATTTTTAAGTTTATTTGATATATTTACATTGTCTGTTTGTAATAAAAATATAACGTCCGTTTTCGATATCCAATTCTGAATCTCTCTTGAAAGTAAAAATATTTAACACGGAAGTTCTGTTCAATTTTTTTAATTTTTTGTATAATTAATTTTTTTGTTCAGTTATTTAAAAAAATTATTTTTAAAATTACCAAAACAAAAAAAAATTTAAATTTTAGTTTCTACCTTTCAACTATCCTTGGCAGCAATTTAAACATTTCTCTTTTAAATTCTGATGAAAGGTACAAATACAAAAAGGAATACGAATCTTTCAAATTATCTGTTACTTTTGTGGTAAATTTTTTTAAACTAAATTTAAAATTGTATTTAATATTTTAGATTCTTGCCATTTTTGTTTTGGCTTATATTCTGCCGCCGTTTAGGATAATTGATGCACTCTGTAATTTTCTCCTTGTTTGGTATTATTGCACTTTAGTTAGTTGATATTTTTTAAATTTTTTGTGATTATTTAATTGAGAATTATATTCTGGTACAATTTTCCTATGAAATTTCATTTTTTTTTAATTGGTCGCTATTATCAGAATATCCGCAAAAATAAATGTAAAACAAATTCAAAAATTATTTAACCTTTTGAAATAATTTGGATGTTACATATTTATTAAATTAATGCTCCCTTAAATATTCTTTTTATTTTAAATTTATTTTTTTAGACCATCCGTGAATCAATTCTTCGTCTAAATGGATCTCGTATTAAAGGTTGGTGGGTAAGTTTCTATTTTTAAATATCTAAATTTTAAAATTATTTTTTAAAAAGGTTTTGCATCATTACATTTCTTGTGTACTTTGTGGAATTACTTTAACTTGGAGAGATGGAGATTGTTATGATCAATTTAGACATGTTTTTATTTATTTTGTTTGTTATATTGGCTCTGTCCAAATAATTCAGTTTGTTTTTTTTAATTTTTTTAAAAATTGTAAATATGACATTCAAAATCAAAATTTCGCTTTTGCTTGTTCCCTATTATACAATTTATAATAAATATTAAAAATATTTTTTCTAGATATAAATACCAGACTGGCTGTTTGCGACGATTACGTAAGTTTATATATTAAATTATAATGAGAGGGGAGGGGGGGGAGGGATGGATGGATGGATGGATGGATGATTAGATTATTTTAAGGAATTTTATTTTTTTTAATTTAGATTTTATCCTTTTTGTGATTTGTATTTTTTCAATTAAAAAGGAAATAGGCTTTTTTGTTTTCTCATTCAACTGAAAAAATATAAAATACATCTTGATTAATAAAAACTTATTTTTCCAATCTTAAATTTTCTTAAATTAAATTTTCTTAATTTCTTAAATATATTGTCCCAAAATTTTAGATGCTTTGGGACAACGTCACTGTATGGATGTAACTTTAGAAGGTTTTAATAAAATAATTATTTTTTATATTTATATTTTTAGGATTTAGTAGTTGGATGTTTAAAGGATTGGTAATTTATAAAAAAAATTTTTTTGAATAATTTTTTAAAAATATTTTTAGACTTTCCTTCTACCTTTTTTAATTGTTGGATATGTTTGTTTTTTTATTTTTTAAAATATTTCAAAAAAAAATTTTTAAGGCTTTCCAAGGCTATTGTTCATACAGACTTTTTGACATTTATTTACATAAAGATTGTTCTCGTGAATGGCAAGTAATTGTTTTGGCTATTATGTTTGCAATTATTTTTATTGGAAATTCTGTTACTTTGGGTTAGTTTTTTTTGTTATATAATTTTTTTTTAAATATGATCCTTCTTAATTAAAAGGGGATAGGTTTATCTGGATGGGTTTTTTATTTTTTGTTTCCACTGTTCGTAAAAAATAACGTTATAATTTTCTGAACCCAAGTATTTTTAATTTAAATTTCAAGTAATGAGAAAAGCAGTTTCTTCCATTCAAGATACTTTCCAAAAATTATACATATTTTCAGGCCTAGTCATTATAAAGAAATATGCCAAATCGGACCTTTCAAAGCTTCCAAACAAATATCGAGATAAAACGTTATAAAGAGTTTTAAACTTTTAAAAAAGAAGTATAATTAATGCGTGCTTATATATTTAAATATATATTTTTTAAAAATAATTCATAGACTATATTTGACTTTTATATGTTTAAAAATTGAATTTTGTATAAATAAAATTAAAAAAAAAAATTTTTAATATTTTTTGTCTTATTATTTATTTGATTGAATATTTTTAAATTTATTTTTAAAATCCTTAAAAATATTTTTTGTTATTTTAAAAATGAATTCTTTATTTAAAAAACAACAGAAGAACTTTATTACATTTTTAATCAATTATTGTCAAAATGGAGTTAAACTTTGGAATTACAAAAGTAAGAATGGATTTTTTAATATAAAATTAATTGAGAGAAGAATTTGTGTTTTAATTTTTTAACTGTTTGTTGTAAATTCGGAAAAGAACTGAGGAGTCAAATTATTTTTCGGTTCGATTTCATATATTCGGAAGTTTCTTTGAATCTTAATTTTTCATATTCTCCTTTGAAAAAAAACTTGTGTAACTGAATCACCAAAAATGAATTTGATATTTTTACCACGGAGATAATATTTTGGCTCTATCTTAGGACATGCGTCCCATGAAAGTTTATGAGTCCCATGGAGGTTTATGCGTCCCAAAAATAGTATATGCGTCCACGGCCCAAGAATTTATATGCGTCCTAAAATTAATATAAGCGAAAGAGAATTTTGTAAACTTTTTTTAATTGATTAATGAAATTTAAATATTTTATTATGTATCGATGAAGGTTGTCTAAACCTGCTGAATGTTGTTTAATCCACCTTTGCTGAAGGTTATTTAAACCCCCATATGCTGCCCAGCCATCGCTAATCCAGGTTCAACATTTTCAGCATTTACATATTGTAAATGTTCTAATAATGGTCCATCTGTATTAAAATCAATCAAGAAGGACCTTTTGAAAAATATAAACCAAGGCCTCATTTTAAGTAAATTTGTAAAACGTAATTGTAAATTACCAGCAAAATTATTAACTCCAAGTTCAAGGACTAATATTTAATTGTCATTAATAAAATTAAAAAATGTTTTCGCAATTGTTTTACGCTTATATTAATTTTGGGACGCATATTTTGAAGGGACGCTTATACTATTTTTGGGACGCATATACTTTCATGGGACGCATAAACCTCCATGGGACGCATAAACTTTCATGGGACGCATAAAAGTTCATGGGACGCATGTCCTAAGATAGAGCCAATATTTGACCTCTACATTTATTTTGGACAAGTCCCAGCTCCTTAGCCTGAAAATAGCGAGGAAATAAAATATTGGGCCTCACAACAATTTTCAAAAAATGTTTCTTTTAAAAAATCATTTCTTTAGATCAATTTTATTCTACTCGAATAAGAACTAAAAATACTTCAAATTTTGATTATTTCAACACAAAATATTATCAAAGGTCAAAATTTAATTATTTTTTATTTGCTGCTTTTGGAGGAGGGATTTTTGGAATATTTAATTTCAATGATTATTTTCCCTTCAAAAAGTGTCTTTTGAAAGAAAATTTAAAGGAAAATCTTAAACCTCCAGAAAGGAAAGATTTGCCAATATTTACTTTTGATGAGGTTAAACAACACGGAAAAGATGCTAATCGAATTTGGGTTACTTACAAACAAGTTTTTTTAAAATTTTAGATTAATTTTTTTTATTTCTTTAAAAGGGTGTTTATGACATTACTGACTTTATTCAGTCCCATCCTGGAGGTGATAAAATACTTTTGGCTGCAGGAAATTCAATTGTAATTCTTTTTTAAAAATTTTGTTTTAAACAATTAAATTTATGGGAGCCATATTGGCTAATTTATGCCCAACACAAAACTGATGAAGTTTTGGAATTACTTGAAGAATTGAGGATTGGGAGTTTATCTAAAGATGAATTGAAGGATTCTGAATTGGGAAAGGTTTGATTAAAATTAAAATTTAATAGAATATTTTTGATAGATTGTTTAATTTAAAATATTATAATTTTGACTCTGGTCCAGTTTTTGATTATTTAAGGATAGTAGATTTCTCAAAAAATATGGTGACGCTATAAATCTTCGTTGGACCGTACCATTTGATTATATTTTCAGTATTCTAGAGAGCTTGATTAAATTTTCATTGTTTTTAGTCTTCACCCAATGATCCTTTTGGAATTGACCCTCCACGACATCCAGCACTTTTAATTTATTCTCAAAAACCTTTCAATGCAGAAACTCCATCTCAATTGCTTGTTGACAATTTTAAGACTCCGAATGATCTTTTCTTTGTTCGTAATCATATGCCTGTTCCTAATGTATTTAATTTGGGAAATTTTGGGAAAATTATTTTTTAAATTTAGTTGGATGAAAGAAAACATTTTTTAGAAGTTAATGGCCTTGGAATTAAAAAAGGAATTAATTTGTCTGTTAAGGATTTGAAAAATAAATATGAACCAGTTAAAATAACATCAACAATTCAATGGTTTTTTAAAAATATTTTTAAAAGAAATTTTTGTTCTAATTTTAGTGCAGGGAATCGACGTAATGATATGAATAAATTTAAAAAAGTTCAAGGATTGATGTGGACAGGAACGGCTATTTCAAATGCTGAATGGACTGGTTGTCGATTGAGGGTTTGTTTTTTTAATTTTTCAAGAGAAATAGGAGGGGGAGGGGGGGTGTTAGTGGAAATAAGTGCGTTTTGAAATTTCAATTTTTGAGGTTTTTAAACTTTCGATTTTCAATTTTCGAAATAGCTCTGATATAAGTATGTAAATTTACTTTCACTATCATGTTTTTAGCGAGTATACTAGATTTTGATATTTTCCTATTCCGTTTTTTCTCTATATATTTTCGAGCCTTTCCACCGGTTTTTAATTGGATAAATAGAAATTTGAAATTAATTAAAGAAAATTGTTTTAAGTTTTTAGGATGTTTTAATTAGTGCTGGAATTAACCCAAACAATAAAGAAATTAAACATGTTCAATTTGAGGGTGCTGATATGGACATGACTGGTTATTTATAATTTTAAGGTTTTTTCTTAAAATTTAATTTTAGGCAATAAATATGGAGCGTCTATTCCTTTTGATAAAGCAATGAGTCCAGAAGTATTAATTGGTTAGTTTAATAGTTATTTGAAATAATTGGGTTGTCTTGTAACAAGCACCACTCGTATGTTCAGTGAGGTAGTTCTTGATTTGAGCTGTAACCACCCAGGTTCGAATCCTTTCTTTGCTTCCTTTTACACTAGTTGATTTTTTGAATTGTTAATATTTATATTTTTGAGAATATTTTTTACCCGAAAAATTTTAGCTTACGAAATGAACGGTGAACCGCTACCTCGTGATCATGGATATCCTCTTAGAATAATTGCCCCTGGAATTGTTGGTGCCCGTCAAGTCAAATGGTTAACTTGTATCAAAACAAGTGAGGAAGAGAGTACAAGTCATTGGCAAAGGAAAGATTATAAAGTTTTTAAGAAATTAATTTTTAAAATTTTCTTTTAATTTTTAGGCAATGCCTTCAAATATAAATATTGGCGATCCTTTACCTTTTGATTCTGTTCCTTCTATTCAGGTTTTTTTTAATTTTTAACGAATATTAAAATATTATTTAAGGAATATCCTGTTCAAAGTGCTATTTGTGTTCCTACTCCAAATACAAAAATTTCTAAAGAAACCGAAAATATTGTGGTTGAAGGATATGCATGGAGTGGAGGAGGAAGAGGTTTTTTTTGTTAAATTTTTAAATTTTGAGATTTCTACTAATTTATGTTTCTTCTTTAAATTTAATCAAAAAGAATGGATTTGTGTGTAAAAATGAAAAGAAGTTTTAATTTTTCATTTAAATAAATTAGGCAAAAAGATTTAACAAATTCTCCGATCACATAAATAAAAGGATTAAATGTCTGGCTCATATCAGCTAGAACATGTCCTGGGAGATATATCTGTCAAAATTTTCTTTTAAACGTTAAATAACAATTTTTCGATTCCAATGACAAATAGGAAAATGAAAATTGAATGAGAAAAGGAGAACTTTTTCTTCTAAATTTAACTTTTAACGAATTTTTTGTTAATATTTAATTAAATAATTTAAGGAATTATTAGAGTTGAAGTATCAGCTGATGGTGGAAAAAACTGGAAATGTGCTGAATTGAAACAAGCTGAAGGTCAAGATTTTGAAAATATGTGGGCTTGGACACTTTGGAGATTGGAACTAGAAATTCCAGAGAAAGCAAAAGAGAATGGACATTTTGAATTAATTTGTAAAGCAACAGATAGAGGTTACAACACACAACCAGAAGATGCTTGTGGAATTTGGAATGTACGTGGACTTTTACATAATGCTTGGCATAGAGTTGATATCACAATTTTTTAATATCTATTGATATTAGAGATATGGAGGTAGGTAAAATTGCAGTCCTTGGATTCGAAACGGGGTTGGTTTAAAAATTTTGAACAAAATAGAATCCCGTTTGATTAATCTGGGAAAGTGAAAAAATCTGAATTTTGAGGCGGAATCCCGAAAAATCCTTTTGGGACCCGCTCCATGCCAATCTCTAATAGATGCTTTGAAAATTTTAGAATTTTATATCTTTTTTTACCTTAAAATTGTTTAAATATTTCTAATTTTTTAAATGTGATAAATATTATATTTAAATTATATAGATTATAATTTCGATTTGATTGTCTTGGAAAGTTTTTCAAATTTTTATTTTTTTTTTAATTTTATATTTTATCAGTTAATTTTTTAAAATTTTTATTTTCCATATAATTCCTCATTGTAATAAAATCAATTAAATGGATTGTTCTGCCGTGAATTCTGTTGATGATTTGAACTTTCTTTTATTACGAGCTGATTTAAAATGGTTAGAACCTTGTTGTAATATTGAGGAACATCTGGAAAAAGGTAAAATATTAAAATTTAAGGAGAAATTTTAATTTTATTTTCAGGTTTTTTGGTTGGTCATTGCTTGAAATTAATTTTGGATGAAGTTTGCCAGAGGTCCAATGATACTTTTAATTTAATTAAATGTTCAAAAATACTCTGCAGATTCTCAGCAATTTTGTGGTTATTTTTTTAAATTTAAATTATTGGAATATACTAGATGGACCTCATTATGGGGGATACAACTAAAAGGCTTGATAAATTTATCTTCAAATGCATCTTGCAAGGGACCCCTCCTTCCCCCTCCCACTCGAACTTTAACTATAAATTTTGTATTTTCTGGTGCATAGTCGATTATCTATTGCCATTTTTTAACTACGTAGCCATTTTTGGACAGATATGGGCCTTCAAAGTTTGGTATTTTTAGGTCTGACAATGAGTCCCTCTTATTAAAGAGGGGAATGAAAGTAAAGAGTGAAATTTTAAATTGAGGTATTGGGTGTATCTAAAAATATTTGTTTGTATCAAAATTTTCAGTGAATTTTCTATTTCATTGCCTTCCCATCATTTTCATCAACTTGTGGATTTTTGTTTTTACATTTTGGATTTTCCCTTTTGTGATGCAATTAATTTTCAAGCTATTTCAATTCTTCAAAATCTTTTGGAAATTCATAGAAATTTTTGTTGTTGTAAAGGTTTTCTTTTTCAAAATTTTTTTTCAATTTTTCTATATTTTAAAGATGTTTTTAATCTCACAGATCAAATTTTATGTTCAAAAAGAATTTTCATACCTTTTTGTGATTTTTTATTAAATTTTGGTCAAAGAATTGTTGGAGAATCTGATAATTCTAAAAATTATTCCTTTACCAAACAACGAGCTATGTTATTGGTATTTTTTATTTAAAAATTTATTAAAAGAAATTTTTGTGAATTGAGAAATCGAAAAACTAATTGAATTTTCTTCCTTTCCGATTCTTTTTTGCTTTCTCTAATCTTTAAAAATAAATTTTTATTTTTCTAGAATTGTTTACTTAAACTACATCCTGACTTGAGACAACAAATATTTTCTGACAACTTTTTAATTAAAATCTATAAACAAATGAGGAATGAGCCTCCAACTGTTCAGGTTTTTTAAAAAATTATTTTGCTTCCAACCTCACTTGTAGGTACTAGATTTACCTTAAAAGTACATTTATTTAAGTTTTGTTGACGATACTTCCTTAAGGTACACTCATCATAAGATAAACTTTTGTAAACTGTGAGGATGTAGTACCTAAAAGTGAGGAGGTCTAATTATAATTTAAATTTTTAGATTTGTAATTTAATTGTAGACGATATTTGTGCTTCACTTATTACGTCAAATAAATCTGAGGAAAAGGAAAGGCTAAAAACTCGTTTGGATTTGCATTTAAATTGGATCAAAATTCTTTTTATCAACGAAGATATTCACGTTTTTTAATTATTTTTATTCTTGAAAAAGTTATTTCAGCCCCGATCTCGGCAGTCAATGGAGAATAAATTGTTACCTAAATTATTACGCTCTCCGGAGACGAGGAAGTGGTTTTTTGATGAATTTTCAATGTTTATTGGTGAGGTTCTTTATACAATCAAAACTCACTTTTGGATACAGTCAAGATATATTTTTTCACTGATTGTGAGGAGTCCCAAGCGTCGCTCCCAATATAAAGTACCCCTCATTATTGGATCGTTTTCATTCACGGATTGAGTATCTAAAATTGTAGTCTCCCCCAGGTTGTGTGGAACTGACAAAACGACGTCCCCAATATAGAGTATTTTTTAAGCTACAAGTGGGGTGTATCTGAATTGTGGTTTTGATTGCAAGGGCGTATCCAGGGGGTCGGTTTCGAGGGGGGCTAACACTGGGTGGGCGCAAAAATTTTTGGCGTTTACCTTCACTTATTTAGCGCCGCAGGCAAAAATTTTGGAAAATTTCGGAGTCCTTAAGACAAATTTCTTCCTTTTTTAGCGCCGCAGGCAAAAATTTTTTGGAATTTGGAGCCCAAGAAGCCAGATTTCTTTCTTTTTTAGCGCCGCAGGCGAAAATTTTTTGGAATTTGGAGGGCCGTAGGCCAAAAAAGTTCACTCTTTAGCGCCGCAGGCAAAAATTTTGAGGATTTTGGAGCTCAAGAAGCCAGATTTCTTCCATTTTTTGCGCCGCAGGCGCAAAATTTTTTTAAATTTGAGGGTTGTAGGCGAAAAAATTTCACTTTTTCGACCATCCTTCTCCTAATTTTTTCCCCCTTTCCCCCATTTCGGGGGGGGGGGGCTCTAGCCCCCCCCCCAGCCCCCCCTGGATACGCCCTTGTTTGATTGTTTAACTAGTTTAACTAATTCTATACGAGGATATTTTCCAGATTTTTCACGTTCTTCTGCTCACTCAAAACGTGCACTTTGTGTTTTACTTCGATTGGCAATTGTTCATTTATATGAAATCCAAAATGGTCAGACTATGGATTGGAAAGAATTATTATTAAGACATGTTGGCGAAGAACAAGCAGACAAGGAAATGTTTGATGCATTAATGGATAAAGATTTTGAGGTTTTTTGGCGTTAAAAAATTTATTTTTTCAAATTTTTGGTGTAGACACGTCTAGCTGCTTGGTCATTGCTTTGTTTTCATCCAAAGGGCTCCCAGCCAGTTTCTCAAACAGGCAAGTTTGGGGATTAAAAAAATTTTCAAATTATTTTTTATTAGAAATTGAGTTGGCAAAGAAATTTTTGGTTTCGGGTGCTATGGATTTAAAAACGCCGGCTAAACGTCAGGCAATTTTTTGTCAATTGGGAAAGGTATCTATTTTAAAATTATTTAAAAAAAATTTTTTTTTATTTTTATTTAGCTTATTTCGCGTATTAGGGAACACTCAAAATCTTTACTAAAATTGCTACAAAATAATTCTGAAGCTGATATTCAACTTAAAATTTACAAAGAATTTTTGTTTTGGCTTTGTAAACTTGCTTTTGAATTTATATGTTTGTTTATTTAAACAATTTAAAAAATAATTTTATTTATTTTTTATAGCTAATCCTGATTGGCATAAAAAATTGATGGAAAGTTTAACTTTGGATTCGAATATAGAAATAAACGTGAAAAATGTTGGGGATGAACTTTCCGAATTTAGTTTAACAAATGGTGAGAAATTCATATATTAAATTCCATATTTAACTTTTATGAATTACTTCTGAACAGCATTTTTAGTTACCCCCATTTTTGGCTGTAAGAATTTGCTTTATAATTGTGTATAGCTTAAATTAGGGGGATAATTATTTATTTAGATATTTCTCCCACAGTAAAAAAACCAAATAAAAAAAGGGATGTATATTATTTTGAGAGAGTTTAATTTTATTTTAGGAAATAAAGATGAAAACTCGGAAGTGAATGAGATTGATGATGATTGTGATGAAGAAGAAAATGATGAAGAAAATAGCACTCCTTTTGCGACAAGAATATCAGCTTTAACTCTTATTTCGCTTATTTTCAATCCCTCTATTTCTCTTGAATCAGATCCATTTTCAACATTTTTGGATTTAAAACATTGGATTGGAAAGGAGGAAAAACAAAAATTATTTTATTCATTAGATGATCAATTCGAAGCTTGTCAGGTTTAAAAATAAAGTTTTCGAAAATTTAAAATTTCAATAATTTTTAGAAAATTGCTTTGAATTTGTTAAATCATTTTGAGACTATTGGTTGGTTTAAACAAAATTTTTATTCACAAATTTCTGACGAAGAATGGTTATTTTTAAGTGTGAGACCTAATATGCCTCGACATCAACAAGCAATAAAATATAGGTAGATTTTAATTATTTTCTCAAGTATTTTTTAAGAGCTTACCTAAGGGGGAAAGATTTTGAAAGACTATGTAAAATTTATAAATTTTAATTAAAAAATCATATTCGATAAAATTGTGATTTTTAAAAATCATTCTTCTCCATGCATTTCTTTTTTTTTCATTATTTTTTTTTGAGAGGACGGGTCTCCTAGCTCTTCCTATCCCTCCTCTAGAGATTGGGGAGGAAGACACATCATTTTGTTCCTCCACCTTTTGGTATTTTCTAATCTATTAATTTTTAAATTTTTTTTAACAGGCTACAATTTATTCTTCCTCGAATGGAGTTTAAATCCCAAATTAATTTTATCGAGACTTTATTAACTTTGTCTGAAAATAGTTGTTCTAATGTAACAAAGGCAAATAAAGGGAAAGAAAATTATTTTTTGGAAGCATTTTTGGATCCACCTCAATTACATGCTTTGATTAACGCTTTACACGTTTCGCTTCCATTTGTGAAGTTTGAAATTTTGGATAATGGTTTATTATAATTAAAATTTAATTTTTAATTTCAATTTTATTTTAAAGATTTATTATTGATAAAAAGAATTTATTCATTATGCCTTGATGTTGA
The DNA here is from genome assembly GCA_963681835.1 of Meloidogyne enterolobii. NCBI lineage: Eukaryota > Metazoa > Nematoda > Chromadorea > Rhabditida > Meloidogynidae > Meloidogyne > Meloidogyne enterolobii. The sequence continues at coordinate 559,848 of CAVMJV010000031.1, read as the reverse complement.
TAAAATCATCTCTCCCGTTGTTTATTCATTATCTCCTGAGGGATTTATGCCTAGCATAAATGATGCTTCTTTATGTGTAAAAGGTGTTAAATTATTTTATTATTTACAATTAGGTGGCTGTAAGTTTCAAACAAAGATTTTTTGGTTTGTTTCGATTAACCAATTTTCAGAGCTGCTTAACAACTCCAAGTTACAATTTGTTGTAGTGGGAGAGGTGTAATTCCTAAAGTGTCGAAGGTTCGAGTCCGTTGAGGGCACACGATTTTTAAGATATTGGAAAATAAATTAAGAACGAACCCCCCCCCCCTCCCCCCACAAAAAAATTCATTTTGGTTTTTTGCTAAGTTTCTGTGTATTTTTCGGACTAAAAAATTTCATCTTTTATCATTATCAGATTACAATATTTATGCTCAACAACTATCAAGAACTTGTTTTCGTGCACACAAATCAATTAGCGGAATTATTTCATATATTTTTATTCAATACTTAACTTCACCAATTTTTTCTTCACGTTTCTCAAAAAATGATTTTAATTTATTTCTTTCCCAAATTGCTTTTTATTTTTGGCAAAAATTGACAGAATGTAGACACCGTGGGGCTTTTGAAGCTGCTTATAATGAATTTACTACTGTTGTATGTCCTCGTCTTTGGGCACTCTGTGATGAGAAATATCAAATTGAAAGCTACGATAAAACAACATTTTTTCCTTATAGTCCAAGGCAGTGGTTAAAACAAATTTTGGATGCATTAACTGGGAAGGATGGTATGTCACAGTTTTCATTGAATAGAGTTGACTGTACCTTGCCCCCAGAACCGAAAAGTTCAGGCATCCGGAAGTTTTCAGGTCGGTTATGAGTTCCGGGTACCCGACGTTTTCTCAGGAACCGCCAATCCTAGTAAATACACCTCAGCAGCACCCCAATAATGGATACGTTCAATTTTGTATAATTTTTTATCCCAAAAGGTAGTATCTATAAACTGTATCTATTAACATGTTTTTTATATTTCTGTTAATTTTTCATTTTTTATTTAAAGCCAGCCAAAAACTTTGCGTAACAAGGAGAAGTGCTGGATTACCCCATTTAATCGCCTCACTTTTAGAAAATGCTCCAATAAATGAGTTGAATGATGAACATGGTTTATTTCATCAAACAATGAGGCAGCTTTTAGCTTGCAGTGAACGTCAAAATTCTGAATTAGAGTAAGGAGGGCAGAGACCTCATTATAAGATTCCAGGGATGTCACGGGTTGCCCCAAACCCGACTCGACTTTTTTCTCACTCCACAACATCCATATAAAATACACACTTGGAGCGCATCTTATATTGGGGTGTATCCGAGAGTATTAATATTTTAATCATTTTCCTCCCTTCAGAATCCATTGCATCAACGTTCTCCGCCTTCTTTTCATGCATTCAAAATTTGCTGAGCTTGTTCTTCCTCATATTGAATGCGCATTCCGTCTTACAATTAATGGATCATCTTCAGAAATTTGGCAGGTTAGAAATGCACACACTCAACTTTTTGCTGCCCTTATTAAACGTATTTTTGGAACACCATCAGTAGAGAGACGAACTTTACACATTGAAACTCGTTGTAAACAAACATCAAATGAATTTTTTAAAAGGTAGAGATTGAATGGAATAACGAACTTTGTTTTTTAGAGTCGGGTTTTGCTATAGGAGATACCCCAAATACTAGATAACATACCCCGTATTCAAGATACTTTTTAATTTGGGAACTACCAGTTAATTAAAACAAAAAAGATATTCAAAAATGTTCAGAAACTGAATCGAACTAGGGATGGTCGAAGTCGATCCAGTACCTAAGGATCTAGATTGGTCACTTGAAAATCGGAAAACCATATATAGTGGGGACCAAGCTCTTACCCCTCTTTATGAGACAAATTTCTACAACTAAGGTATTTAATTTTTTTAAAAAGATATCCATCTTTGTATGAATTTTTCCTTTCACAAATGTCTTATATATCTGATGGACTTGATGAGAAAAATAACAAAATTCCTCAATTTGGATGTAAACATTTATTTCTAGCATTTCCTTTACTCATTACTTTAACTCATCTTCGACCTCATATTTCAAGTTTAAATGATGATTTTCACTATTCATTGCAGCCATTTTTGCCTAATTTGGTAAAATTTAGAAAATAATTTTTTTAACTTTTTCTTCTTTTTTTAGTTAATATTACTTCTCTATATTCCTGCTTATTCAATTAAAGCTTTAGCATCTGCAGCAATTATGTCTATTTCAAAAGATTCAGAACTTGAACGAATTTGTAAATAATTTTTTTTATTTTTAAAGATTTTTTAAATTTTTTTAAAGTAAATTGGCTTTTTATTCAAACAACAAAACACTCAACATTCAACGGAACATCAAATATTAGTCAAAACTTTGTTTCTGCTATTCAACTTTTGGTAAGTGGAGGAAAGGGGGGGGGGTTTATTGTTGTTAATATTTTTTAATTTTAAGTTATTACACATAAATGAATTGAAATTATCGGTTAGTGAATCTGTTGAAAAATTATCTGTTTGGATTAATAAACAAAAATTGTTTCTAAATTGTTATGTTACTTAAATATATGTAAATAGAATTATGGGTTTAAATAAAAAGTTGTTACACATTTTTCTTCTAGATTGAGGTAATTGGGAGGAGTTAATGGTTCTTGCTTGAGTGACAAATTCTGATTTATTTTCTTGTAATAATAATTCTGAGCTAAAATTTTAATCTAGCTATGACCACACAGAAGCTAATAAAAAAGTTCTCGTAACGTTTGCTTGATGATGGTAAAAACTTAAAGGGATCCGGGTAGGACTTAAATCTCAGTGAGTGAATTTTCTAGGGCTTCTAGATTTTTGGATTCGATACCTGTCGATTTGGTCAGGGACCGTACATTCAATTTTAGAAGTCATTATTTAAGTTTAAGGAAATGTAAAGCTTTGATTTTTAATATAAATTTGTTATTTGCTTTATTTTCTAAATTTAATAAATTATTCCAATCTTTTTAAGTATTAGAAATCAAAAAAAGCATAATTGTTACATAAAAGTATCATAAAATTTTATAAAAAAATAATTGTTAAGACAAATTCATTGATTGACTCTCCCCATTTTCATTTTGCAATTCACTTTTAATTAATTCCCCATTTTCCTATTAAAGAATAATCTTTTAAAATTTTTTAAAATAATATTTCTCTTACCTCATATTCAATAAACCATTCATACCAAACTTTTTCTTTATCAAATTTTCTTTTTATATTAAATAAGATATTACATTCATTTGGACAAAATAAGAGTTTGCGAAGAGGAAAGAGACCGGGAAACCTTTAAAAAAATTAAATTTTAATCTTCCTTCATTCACTACATCCCATATCTACCGCAAGCCAACTTCATCACAAGGCTGTATATGTTCAAAATTATTGAATCTCAGACGCTTTATTATTAGATTCAGCTCTTGAAGTTGGTAGCGGCGGTAGGGATGTAAATAAACAGTTTAGAATATCAAAAAAAATTTAAATAAAACTGGAATTTATTTTTACGAAAATAGCAAACAGAAAAGGGGTCCCCATTTTGTTAAAAATAATTCTTTAAAAGTTAATCCTTCCCCTCATTTCTCCGAATTCTTTTTCTTTTACCATTATTTTTTTATTTTTTCCACAAAGAGGTGGGAATAATTAACTAATGATTAAAAAATTAAAGATGATATTTACCAAGAAAAAAGATTTTCTGTATGCCTTTCTGGATGAGTACTTAAAATAATATTTTTATACAAAACAACTTCAAAATGAGCAGCAAATCCCATTAACTAAATAAATTTTTTTTAATTTAATAATTTTTTAGCCAAAAACCTCTGAATTTTTAGGAATTCTAAAATTTAAAGAAGCTTCTCGAAAATTTGAAGAATTTGTTAAATTTGGATGTAAAAATTCAAAACAATGTTTTGTTTTGTCTAAATAACAGAATTGGCCTAAACAAACAACATATAAATGATCTGATAATTCTGAACATTCTTTTCTGAAAAAATAAATATTTTAAAGGAATTATTATGTATTATACAATAACTTTTCATTAAAAAAAGAGGAAAAGGGTTGGGGTTTCATTAAAAAAGAGGAAAAGGGTTGTCAGACAACTTTAATCAACTAGCAACTGGATGGATCAAATCTGATCGGCCATTAAAAGGTTACAAAACGATAAGTGTGAAAAACAACTATTTCTGGCATTCAAACCTTTTAACTTTTTAATGGGTGTTCAGACCTGATCCATCCAACTTGAATAAGAATAGCGCTTATCGAGAGCTTTCGAATGATATAAGATTCATCCGGATTGGATCAAGGCTAAAAAAGTTATAGCCGATTAAAGTCACCTGATACTCTAAAGGTTCATTCCGAAAATAAAAAGAGTGATGAAAAAACAATTGAAAATAATTCAAAATTAAATCAGAACCCCATCAAAAGCTTAATTTTAAAAAAAACTTAAATTGGTTTTTGTGTTTTTAGATAATAGTTCATTAATTTTAGCTGGCTAGAGTTAATTTTTAAAAATTTCAAAAACCCTTAAAAACTACTCAAAATCGATAGGGATAAACTAATCCAAAATTAACTGGATTCCGAGCTAAAAACTCGTTAAGAAACAGCCCAAATTAATATTTTAAATAAAATAAACTTGCATTTCGTTAACTCGATTACATTTATTGTTACTTTTCAAATCTCTAATATTTTGATGTAAACGTAAAGATTGAACTGGTGCTACAAAAAAATAAAATAACCAAAATAAAAAATCCCTTACTCAAAAAATTTCTATACGAAGAAGGTATACAAATAGTATTTTCTTTTAAAATATTATTAACTCCATCCAAACATTCAGGGCAAAGTTCATTATCTCCAAAAGATCCCAATAATTCACTAATAATCTTTTTTTAATTAATTTAATTAATTTAAAAAGTAAACTAACAATATCTGGATTTTCAATTTCTTTTGATTCTAAAAATGAAGTTAGGGAACGCATATCACTTTGAATTATGGAAACAGAATTCTTCCATCTAAAAATAGTAAAATATAGAAGAAGAGCAGATTGTTTAAGAGCAAGTTGTTGATCGAATAATTTTGGATCGAATACCAAACTCGCCTATATATCCAGATTCCCGAAGGTTTGACAACCAGAAAATAAAATAAACGAAAAATAGGAAAGGACCAAGATGGCGATGAATGGATATGGAAATGTTTTTTAGGGGTTTAGGAGAAATTATAACAAAAATAAATATTTTCAATCAAAAACTTAAAAAGTTCACCAATTAAATTTCCATTTAATAAAAATAAAAGAACTTTTCTTGATTAAATTTACTCCATCATCCCTCCCTCCTAAACCTATCATAAAAACAATTTAATTACCTTTCCTCATTGCAATATTGTAAAGAAATTACAGCATTTGGATTTTTCTCCACAGCATAAATTTTAACAGAAAATTCCTTTTGATATTTAAAAGTTTTTCTAGCTTCAGCTATAGCTGAAAGAGAAGCATTCACTAAAGGCCCTCTTCCAGCACCCAAAACAATTAAAATAATATTTTCAAAATTTTGTAATAAAAGGTCTTCTAAAGCCGTTTTGATTGCTTTTTGGTATTGCAAATATTTTGGTTTGTCTTGTTCAAAAGTATTATAAACAGAAGAATCGAGGCTATTAGATAATGGTTGAAGAGGAATCTGAAAAAGAGAATATTGAAATGGAATACTTCTACCACGTTCGGGTTCTTTCATATTTTCCAAGGGATGACGTATTAGAGAGATTCCTCGAACGAAAAAGTGACACCCGTGGCGAGTGCTGAACTGATACTCATGTTACGCGGTTACCACAATGACATCACTGTCGAATGTTTTCTCGAGTGTCAAGTATTATGAGTCCTTACCTAAATAAGATTATACACCGCGTAACATGAGTATCAGTTCAAAACATACCTGTAGAACATCCATATATTCATCCAAAAATTCTTCTTCAATTACTCTTTTACAATTATTTTCTTTTATATAATCAAGAGATCCATTTAACATTTCTTCAAAAACTAATTCATTTAATTCATCATAATTAAGTGAAGATAAAAGTAAATGTTGACATTGATTATTTAAAAATAAATTTTTGAGCAATTTTGAATGGACACTTTAAATTAATTTTTTAGATTTTTAAAATTAAATTTACTCTGTAAGTTTTAATTCTGATCCATTTCCTCGAACAAAAAGTGAGTAGTCAATTCGAATAAAAGAAAGCTTAAAAATTAGATTAAAACAATTATTATTTTAATTTTGGTTGTTAATAGAATATTTTGTGAAAAAAGGAAAAAAAATCAGCGGAAAAGCGAAAAATAAGACAATGGGAAGATGGATAATTTTGTTAGTCTCTAAAATTTTGAATTGTCTAAAAAAACATATTCTTAAAAGAGCTGACAAAAAGTAACATAAAAAAATTGAAAAGAAAATATAGGGAAATTACATAATAGGATTAGTATTTCAACTAATATTTCTAACCTCATACATTTATGAGGTTAGAAATATAGCAGAGAAGGCCTTAGAGGATTCCCCAAAAATAATCAATTGTTCTTTGAAGAATTAAAAAAATTTTTTAACCATAATTTTAAAAAAAACCTCACAAGCTCATCCATTATAAATTCCCCACTCATTTTAAAATACCGAAAAAAATATTTTTTACCGGTTCAGCTTTCCACCTTTGTATTTGTTTATAAGATGCAAATTCATCCCCCAAATCCTCAGTAAAAGCTAACCCAACAAATAAATGGTTACAATTATTACAAAGTGTTCGAAAATTTCTCCAAACAAGCCAACAATCTTCATTTTTAAAAAGATAAGAATTTGTTGGGAGAAGAATCCAAAAACTTTAAAAAATATAAAAATAAAAAATTAAAAGAAAATAACCTCAATTCACAATTAGAAGAATCCAAAAAATTGTTTATTAATTTTGCCAATTTTGGAGATTCTGAGTGTTTCAATTCAATCAAAACATTATTAATCCCTAAATATCTAGCATAATCCATCTCCTAAATTAATTTTTTTTCGAAAAAAATTTTGGAAAAAAAACTTTTTTAAATTCTTGTGCAGAAAAATCAGCAATCCATTCATCTGAAGAATCTGGATCCTAAAAGGAAATCAATTATCCCCAAGTCTTTTAAAATTAAATTTTTATGATAGGCGCGGAGAACTCCAAAAACTTATCGGTCATCCCCTGAAGTTTTTACTTCAGATCAACGCATTCTCTTCCTTAAATGTAGATAAAAAGGATTAAAATTTCTGACTGATTGTGAGGAAAAATAATTTAAAATGTCTAATCATTACAAATTCGTAAAATATTCCGAATTTCGGGCATAACCGATAAGTACATTGTTAACAAATAATTATACATAACAGACAAAAATGAAAACAAAATTCCTTCCCAATTTAAAAAATTTATTTTATTAAAAAACCTACAATCCAACTAGACAATGCACAATTAACATATTTTTGCCAAAATTGAATCCCCATTTGCAAATCTACAAAATAACATTATAAAATAATTGTTTTCTAAAAAACCTGGAAGGTGAATAGGCCGAGCATTTCTATTTTTATTAATTTGACAATTATACCGATAAATACCCCCAATTGGATAAGTAATAAAAGAAAATCCAATCTTTCCATAATTTGCACAAATTGTAGCTATTTGTTTATCAAATAAATAAGCATCGTTTTCAGTAATATATTTTCTTGAGAAAAACCATCCAACATTTGGCTGTTTAATGTTTTCGCCATTATAAGACATTTTTTCGGTCATAGAGCTAGATAAAAATGGTTTTGACCGTTTTGAGCTTTTTTAATAAAAAAGATATTTTTTTGTTTTAAATTACTTTCAATTTTAATAAATTTAAGAAAAAATAATTAAATAATATATTTACATAAACTATTAGGTGCGGACATAATTAGTGACACATTTTTTCAATCGCGGATAAAAATATTAAACTCTTATATTTTTCTCTTAATTTATATATCATTTTAAAGCTTAAAAAGTCCGCTTTCATATCATATATAACGCAAAGTTCGAAAACAAAACGAACGCAACGCAAAGTTCTACGCAAAGTTCGAAATTTTGGGTTTTTGGGGGTATCTCTACTCGTTTTTTCCTTTACTTGACATTAGGGTTTTTTGTAAATTTAATTCTTAATTTAAAAATTTTATAAAATTTTGTTAATACTACCTTGTGTAACTCAGAAAGAGCTTTTAAATGGTATATTACAAGTCATATTAAATTCAAAAATTTTTCAAGAAAATTTGAAATTTGTAAAAGATGTCTGAATCGACTTTTTCGACTATAACTTTAGAAATACCTAACCAAAAAATCTCAAAATTAATAATTTGATGGACTAACCCATGATGAACATATATGAAAAATTTCAAATGGATTGGTTTATTTCTGTTTATATTATAGAATTTTCCGCAAAAGCTTGTGAATTTCAGCTTGGGTTAGAGACATTCTTTAATTTATAATATTTGAAATTTAATTCAAAGTCTATCAAGTTATATATGAAATGAAAGCGGACTTTTTAAGCTTTAAAATGATATATAAATTAAGAGAAAAATTTAAGAGTTTAATATTTTTATCAGCGATTGAAAAAATGTGTCACTAATTATGTCCGCACCTAATAATAATAAACATATATTAGATATATATAAATTTCTTTCGAGGGCCTAAAAATATATAATTAATTTTTTAATAAACAAAAAACAAATGAGCGGTTAGAATTTTTTAAAATTAATTTAAGTCTCATTTCTTTGTTGATAGAAGAGAATATATGCAGATTCTGAATTCTTTTGTACATTTGATTCAGCTAATCCAAAAAAATCTTCAATTGAAGATTCCTCTAATTTCTAAAAAATAAAGAGTTTAATCTTTTTGATTTTAAAAATTCAGATTAAAATAACCATCTCAGAAAATTATTTTAAAAATTTCTTTGAGTAAACAAATTATGAGCCAAAAATTAACAAATTGATAAACTAATTTTTTAAAATATTAAAAAAAATTTACATCAACAATGTCGTCGTCGAAAAGTAACCAATAATAATGAGATTTAACCAAAGTTATATAATGTCCTCGATTTGGAGTTGAACCACAATGAACAACAACAGCAACCAAATCAAAAATTTTATCAGCATCGCCATTGGTGCTTTTCTTTAAAATAAATATACAAAAACCTAATTTTTAGATGCCTTCTCGAAAGTAAAAAAGACATGTTTTATGAGGGATAGTTTAAATAAAAGGTATCTATCGTTTATAAAGGAACTAATTTCGTATTTTTTGATATCATTCAACTTGCCACTATTTTTGGCAAGGGGCTATTTTTGGATAGTTATGGGCCTTCGAAGTTTGGTATTATTGTAATGACTGAATCCTCCTAGTTTTTATAATGAGGTTATTTTAAATGAAAAGTATCGCTTAGACATATCCCTTACCCAATGGCCATCCAAATTAAAAAAAACATTAAAAGCATAGTGTATCTAATATTGGGTTATTTAATAAAGAGATCCGACTTAAAAAATCAAAATTAATTTTAATTAAAAAAAACTTACAACATTAGGTAATCTAAGCTCCATAGGAAAAAGAACTCTATAAGAAAGCTTTGTGTGTCTATTCAAAGTCTCAACATATTTAAATCGTTTCAAATGCAATGCCAACAATTTTGGTAATTTTCCTATTCGCATTCGTTTTTGGGCTTCCTTAAAATTAATTTTATAAAAATTTAGAATTTATTTTCAATAATTAACCTGTTTACTTCCACAAGTTTCACATAAATATTTTTGATCACCGCAAAGGGTTTCCATATTAGAAAAATTGCGCAAACAATTACTAATAGAAACATCCTAAATTTAAAAAAATTACTAATTTAATTAAAATTCTATGTCAGTAATCATAAAATTTTTAATAAATGAATTGGTAAAAATTTTCGTTCGGTAAAGCTCAAATTTTTTAAAGTATTGCATAATTTTGCCGTTTTCAATAATAAGTAAAAAAAGAAAGTTTATAAAGTCCGTAGTCTCGTGGGAAAAGTCAACCAATTCCAGACAGTACCAAAAAAATAAAACTAATTTTGCTTACTTATCAATAAAAATATAATTAAAAAATTAAAAAAACCTGTTCAATATCAACACTCAAATCAAGAAAATCTTCATCTTTACTACTAACCGTCTCACAATTTAAACATCTAGTCTCATTTGTAAGTGTCCCTTGAAAGATTTCATGGATCCAAGTCAAGTCTTGTCTGACACCATCTGTGCTTCTAAAAATTAAATTTAAAAAATATTTTTAAAGAAAAAACCTAGCAGAGTAATCATGAACATTTGCCGTTACTAAATTTGATCGTTTTGTTAGTCCATTAGCAGTTCTGCTACTAATATTTCCATTAGTGTGCTCTTTCCTTTTTTCTTCTGCCAAAACTTCAGATATTGCATTTAACAAAAAATTAAAAAATTCGTGGGCGTCTTGCTGCATAAAATTGTCAAATAATTCTGTAAATAAAAAAATTTTCTTTTGGAAATTTTTAAACTTTATGGAGCTATTTTTAATTTTCTGCCTTATTTTCTAATTGTTTTATCTGTAACAACTGAATTGCTCAAAACGGATTAATTAATCTTTTTGATTTTCGTGAAAAGCTGTTTGAATAATAAGGATTTCGAAGCTTGGCTCGAACGGTTTGAAATCTTCACGGAAAAGAAACTGTCATAAATAAGCAAGTCCTGTAAGGACAAAAGAAGGATCGCATTTCAGGGGGCTTGCTATCCCCACTTGCTATCTGTGGAACAACCAAAGCTTTTTTGAAACTAAAAAAATCGTTGAAAATTGGAAATTTTGAACCAGCTCCGAGAACTACTCAAATTAATCGCTTTTGATTATTTAGTTTTCAGAGATAAAACGAAGGAAAATAAGATGAAGAGGTTACACAAAAAAGTAAAAAACCATTTTCTCGTTTCAATTTTGTCACAAATCTTTTTGGGGCAATTGTTCCAACTCGTCTCTTTTGACTAGAAATGTTAGAGAAAAGGTCGGCTAAACAAGTAAGTAAATTCTCTTTTTGAATTCCTTAAAAAAATATTTTATTAAAAATAATTTAAAAAATTAACCTGATTTTTTATGGGATTGTCTATAAGCTAAAATCTTTTCACGAAAAGGCTTGCAGAAATATAAAGCTTGGATAACAGAATTTGCATAGCAGGTATTGCCAAACTAAAAAATATTAACTTTTAATAAGCGCAATAAATACTTAATTTTATATTTAATTAATATCATTACTGCCCTTATTAACAGAACAGGACTAACTGGGTTCCGAAACAAGGTTAAAAGAATAATTTTACAAAGAGGTAGACGAAAAGTAATTTTATTGTAGTAGAAATTTTGACAAGGCAATCAACTGAATAAGGTAAATTTCTAAAATTCTCTCTTGAAAATTTGTTGAAGACCAGAGTCCATAATTTTATCGAAAAGGATCTATCGTTAAATTTGTCTATACACAAATATTTTCAAGAAAATCGCCGCAGATAACTACAGCTCACGTAAAAATTAAAGGGTTTAATATAAATGAGAAATGTTAAAAATAAACAAATACTAAAAAACAAACATTAACAAGTCCATAAAAATGTTCATTAGCTAAAGCCTGATCTGCCCCAAGGTCCTTTTCTAATTGCGAAGATGTAGTTGCTCCCTTGAAATAATAAATATAAAATAAATAATAAAATTAAATTAATTAACCATTTTATAATTTCTTTTTTTTTTGAAGTTTAATTACAATTAGTAAATAATTACAATCTAAAACAAATAAAATTAAAAATAACAATTAGCTAAAAAAAATTTAAAAAAAAAATCCTAAAATTACTCATTAAATTATTGGGTGGGATATTTTGTCATTTAATTTAAATAGCGACAAATTAAAAATGTTTGGGCGAAAATAGGGGACACGCCCAAGTAGGGCGAGCCATAACGGCGCAAGGCCATAACTTCTGGAAAATTTGTCTTTTATCAATTTGGTACCAATACCTTTAGCTCGATGAGAGGAATCGTTTAATATTAAATTTGGTGAGATTCGGAAATCTTGGAGCAAGTTATCGCTTTGCGCCGTTATGGCCGCGCGCCTACTTGGGCTGAAACCGAAAATGGATATGAGGGGTAGGGTATACTGGAATGATAATTTCCTTTTTAACTAAAAAAGGTTAAAGAAAATAATTTGTTAAAAAGTTCTTACTAATTATTTACTTGTTTTATATTATAATTAATTGCAAAAAATAGTTTAGGGAACTTCATCCCATACAAAAAAATTTATTTAATTATTTGAAATTTTATTCATTAAATATTTTAATAAAAATTACTATATTTGAGTTAATTAAACAAGAGTATCTACAATAAAAACATTTAAATTATATAGAAGCGTTGGAACTTTGTTGTGGCTATAATCTGAATTTTTTTTTAAATGAAGAATAAAATCCAACAAAATCTGTCTTATCTTCCAACTTATTTTATTTATCCACTTAAAGTTCCAGTGTTAATATCGAAAATTGGGGGACAATTAAAATACAATGAATAGATTTTTAATAGGACAAAACCAAAAAATACAAATTTTGACCAGAGTCCTGGCTTTTTTTTTTAAATTTAATACTTAAGAGGATGTGGTCATTTTCTGACTAAATTTTAGAATTTTTTAAACCTTTTTAAGTCTCTAAATAAAAAATATCAATTATAATTACAGTCAGAAAACTATTATTACAAATTTAAAGTAGCACCAAAAAAAATTAAAGGAGAAGGAATTTAGATTATTCAAAAAAAAATTGAATTTTTATTACTCTTTTTATAGTCTAGGCCCAAAATGGTGATGTGTTGTACCCGTCCAATCACCAATTAAAGGTCCACGTGTCAATTGCTGTTTAGAAGATGCCGAAAAGATGGGAAGTACTTCTTGTGCTTCTACAGAAACTGCTTTTAGATAGACACAAGCTAAAAATGGAAAAGTAAACAGGACAATTAGTTCCACAGATCCCAAGAATTTGGCAAAACCGGAACCAATAAATTCCCTTAGTTTCGAACGAGTGGTGGCTTTAACCTACGACAAAACACGAATGAAAGTCATTTTCTCAATTCCGAAATTTATTTTCGAAATTCCTAGATTAAATATTTTCTCCCTTGTTATTCATAATGTTTTAAGTAAAAAACCGTCAGTTCCATATCCTTCCATCGAAACGAGAAACATATCTCCATGAAAATATCGTGCATAAAGCCTAGACAAAGGCAATCCATACCCATAACCAGCCTAAAAAAATTAAATTAAAATACATATTCTTTAAAAGTAAAAAAAACATACAAGAGGTGCTTGACTTCCATCTCTTGGAGGGGGTGGTGCTGTGCTATACATATAATCAAATAATCGACTTATAATACTTCTAGGAACTCCACCACCTTTATCGCTTAACTTTAAAATAAAAAAAATTTTTTTTAGAAAATTCCATTTAAAAAACCTTTATTGAGAGATCCTCATTACCTCGAACTACTCTAACTTTTATAGGAGGTAAATCCTCATCCATTCCAACGTGTTCCACCGTTGCACGCATTGCATTCTTTAAAAATTAAAAAATATTTTTAATGGTAAAATTAATGGTAAAAATTCTAAGGAAATTACCATCCTCTTATTATTTCCCCTACTCTCCAATTTTGTCTTTCACTACTTTTATTTATTTATTTACTGAAAAATTCAATGTCAAAGACACAATAGTAAGCATTTTTAAATTTTTTCTATAAATGTTTGACTATTATAAGTCCTTGACATTTCTTTCAAAGGAGATAGCAAAAAGAAACAAAGAGAATGGGGGAGATTATTAGCTAATAGTGATGGTCGGGATTCCCGGTCTCGGTTCCCGAGTCGGGAAATTTCCCGGGTTTTTTGAGCTCTCGGTCTCGGTCTCAGTCTCGGAAAACGAGACTAAATTTACACCCCTAATGACGGAAATTTTTTGAACTTTTTGAAGGAAAGAGAAAAGGAATATATTTATAATTTCTCCCATTTGCTTTTGATGGTTGAGTGGTTAAGTTGACTGACTTCACTCACTTAAATATTTCGTAAGTGCTGGATTCGAATCCTAAGGTGGAAATAAGGTTGTGAAAATTTTTCTTTTCGGAAATAAACGTTTTTAAACTTTGATTTTGATTTTAAAATTTTTAATTTATTTTTTCTTAATTTTTTAAACTTGAAAAAAACATTAAAAATTTTAATTTAATCATGAATTTTTCAAAATTTCCTCCTGCGGCGCAGCGTTTTCTCCTCCGGCGGTAAAAAAGAAAGAAATCTGGCTATTGGCCTCCCAAATTTTTCAAAATTTTCGCCTGCGGCACAAAAAATGGAAGAAATCTGACTTAAGGACCTCCAAAATTCTCAAAATTTTCGCCTGTGGCGCAGGAAATGGATGAAATAGGAGGATTTATGGCTTCAAAGCCTTGCAACGTTTGTTGTGTGGTTTGTTGTGTCACATGTTTCGTGGGACATGTGAGACTGAGAGAGGGTATCCCTCCTAATCTCTTGGTCTCGACTCTCGGTCTCGACCCGGGACTCGGTCTCGGGGTCGATTCCCGGTCTCGGTCTCGACTCTCGGGTTTTTTTAACTCCCGCCATCACTATTAGCTAATATCAAAAAATTAAAGAAAAACCTCTTCATTAAATATAACAAACCTTAAATAATTCAAACATAATGTGGTAAAGATGTGATGGCACAATTACTACAGACAATTTTTTACCCGGCGAAAGAGCATTTAAACAATCCAGCTCCAATTGTGGTGCATTCAAATAATAACGATCACAAAGAAATCGAGCATTTTCATAGGCATCTTGAACAACGGAAGTTACATCACAAACTGGATCTATACATCCAACATGGTTAGGAGATTCTGGTAAAACTGAGCCAAAAACAACCAAATGTTGATATTGAAGCATTCGAATGGAGATTCGATTCAAATAGAAGCGATCAAGGAAATATTGAATACTTTGTTCACTTCCAATGTCTACACCACCAGATGATTTTAGTTCTATTAAACCCTCTGCCATTGTCTTTTTGATTGGAAAAAGGGTAAAAAACTTTTTTTGGAAAACTTGGGGGTAATTTTCAAAAATAAGCTGACTAGGACAATTGCCAGAATTTCACCAAGGAAACCCCAAAAGGAAGGAAAATTTGAATAAAAATTCGTCTCTAATTTCACGGAAATTATAAATTTATAATAGAAAAATTTCAATCGAAAAGTGAATTGTATAAGAAATTCTGGCAAGAATTTTGTCTTTCCTTGTCAGACTAAAAAAAGTAAGCGAAAACCCCTCAGGACCGAAAATATATTTTTGGCATTTAAACAAACCTGCACAACATTGCTGTGTCGCTTCAAAATGACTTGGAGTTGATCGTTGAATCTGCAACAATAATTGTAGTACCCCTTTATTAGGAGACCGCTTCACACTTAAATATATCCTGATCGTCCCCTTTTGAACTTTCAAAACAAAGCAATTCCTGAAAGGATCTCCTGTACCATTCTGACACTTGACGAGCACTGAAAAAGTTTGAAAAATAATGAATATTTTGGGGTTCTAAAACCTCGAAGTGTTAAGCAACGATGGGGGAAGCAACTCAATCTCCTGTAAAAGATGTACAAAGATGTACAAAAAGATGTACAAGAGGTAAAAGATGTACAAAAGGTAAATGTAGATGTACAAAAAAGATGTACAAAAGGTAAATTGTACTTTCTCCCAAAGGGTATACACTATCGTTTTATATTATCTTTAAAAATTTTCTCCAGTAAAATTTTGAATTTTGACAGCAAAAATTCACAAAAATTTCCAGTCTTCCCCGCACACAGTCGGGGAAGGAAGGACTATGTACTTACCTCCTCCCGTCAGGGAACAATATATCTCACACAAATAACAAAAATTTAAATACCCCCCAAATAGGCAAATAAGAACCAGTGTGAGCGTGTAAAGGAAGTCTCTTTACCTTCATAATGTTGGCGAGACGAACCAAAAGCTCTGTTTTTAGAAAAGAAAAAGACGTTTTTGCTGTCCCATGTAGTCCAAAATCGAGATACTTTAAAATAAAAAAAAATACTTTTTAAATTAAAACTAAACTTGTTGAATAGTTAGGGAAGAAGGTCTATATTGACTATATTGCTCTAATTTATTACATATTGCAGTACCAAAAATTGAAGAAAAACATTTCCTTGTAAAGCGCATTATTTATAAATAATTCATTTAATTTGTATAGATAAAATGTCCAAATCTTAAAAAAACAAATTTAATTTAGTAAATAATTAAATAGCCAGCTGATAATTAGCGAAAAAAGGTTATCACTGATATACGACGCCAAAGGAAGAAAAAATCAATTTCCCGTCTGTAACTTTTTTTATAATGATCGGATTAGCTTAAGAGTTGATAAGATTAATGACTTAACGATAAATCGGTGGCACTCGAACAGCGACATTCAATATCAAAAATTAAAAACATAATGCCAAATATTTTCAAGTTTAAATGTTTAATCGGTTAAACGACATTTGCACAATGGACAATTGCTTTAACCGACAATTAACACAAAATGTATTTATTTTCCTAGAAAAAGAGCTATAATTTCTTTAAATTAGCTGTTTCTTCTGACGAATATTAATTGTACATATTACTCATAAATTAAAAAAAATATTTTTATCGATAAATAAAAATAGATAAAGAAATTTATAAATATTAAGTGTTCTTTTTAAAAAAATTTCTGATGAAAATACATTAAATGATGTGAAGTTTATTATACACAATTCAATTTTAGTTTTTTTGATTTAGTATTCATTTATTTGCAGAATTTATCAATGGTAGAGTTATCAAATTGTTTTTAATTCCCGTCATTTTAAAGTTGACAATTCACCTAAAAAATATCTATCTACTAATAATTCAATTGAAATTAATATATTGCTCTCAATACTAAGTATAGCCCCCTTTATTTAAGATACGTTCATGAAAATTTGGTTAGCTATTGGATAATGAAAAACTTAAACCTCCTGTTTAAGTTATCTCGCATTTTTAATTATAACTGTTTTAGTCCCAAGTGTGAATTTTAAAGCAATCTTTGTCTGTAATGAACTTATGGCTATTTATTGTAAAAATTTGTTCAAAAATACCTAGCTTTTGTCGGTTAATTGTCTTTTCTGTGAATTGTCCCTAAATTTAAGCATGTTTCTTTAAATTAATTAGAAATTCTCTTTTAATTTATCACATTTATCACTTTTCTAATAAAAATAAAATTTACAGGGTGCGGCAAATTAAGCGCGCGTTTGTTTTTTGCCATAACTTTCTTTAATTTTAATGAAAATTGATAATTCTTTTTTTGTTTTATTCCCAACACTTTAGGAAACTTGCTGATACCAAAATTGCTTTTTAATTTTAAGTTTACTCTGAGTAAACTATCCTCAAAGTTTGAGCAGAATTTTTTGGATAAAAATTGGCCTAGATTCAAGGCTGAGATTTTAATATTGGAAATGTTTATATCATTCGAATCAGCTCTTCATTCTGATTCGAATGACATAAAAATCAGGGGGCTACGACAAAAATCGAATGAGATACGGTCCTCTGAATGATAAATTAAAATAATTTTGATAAAAATAAAATTTTTGTGTAAAATTTTCAAAAATGAGATTATAAGCTATTTCGATGCTCCTGAACGAGATGAGTCGTTTAGTACCAAAATCATTGGTATTGAACGATTTTGAACGAAGTTATGATCAATTAAACTTTGGCATAAAAAATGTTTTTAAATTTTCCAGACGTTCGAACTCGATTATCTTTGCCAACAGTGAACCAAATTTTTAATATTTGGTATCAGCAAGTTTCCTAAAGTGTTGGGAATAAAACAAAAAAAGAATTATCAATTTTCATTAAAATTAAAGAAAGTTATGGCAAAAAACAAACGCGCGCTTAATTTGCCGCACCCTGTATAAAAACAAAGAAAAGGTAAAATATGACTATTAGAAAAGACAGAAAAATAAAAGATAAATTAAATAAATGAGTTCATCTTTCCTCCCCCCTTCCTCCCCTTATTTTCACAAGGAGAGATTGTGTGTCCCTGTCATTATCAATTAAAAAAGAAAAAAAAATTTTTATTGGACCCAGATGAAAAAAAGAAAAGTAATAAAATAAATGGGAAAATCGAGAACATTTTTAGCATTCAATCCTCCTACCAATCACTCACTCCATTCAATTCCCCCCTTCTTTGCTTCCATTTATCGACTTGAAATTTGCACCTGTGTATGCTCTAGGCTTTTTAACAACATTTTAATTTGTTTAAAATAATGCAACTTTTTGAAGAACATTTAAATATTAGGTAAATTAATTAATTTTTTTGACAAGATCGAGAAAATAAAAGGAGGTTAGTTACTTTGTTCTTTCGTTTCTACAAACTTTTGTTTCTCAAAAGTTTGTAGCTTAATCTGTAAATAATTGTAGGATATTAACTTCCCCCACCCCCGTTCCTTCCCTAAATTTTGTTTTAATCCAGAGCCCCCCCCCCCCTTTATTTTCCCCCTTTATTCACTCCCCTTTTTTCCCTTCTCAAATGAATATTCCTCTTCCCATAGATTTTCAAGTTTATGTGATCTCCCTTTTATTTTCGATCTTGTTTTGAGTTAATAACTTTATTAAAAATAATTTCTAGAAGACTATTTTTATTTGCCTTTCTTTTGTTGTATATACCAAGCAATTCCTATTGTTGTCTTCTATGTCCTTTACATATCCCCGCTAGGCCTAAACCGTTGGATCAATTTCGTGTGCCATCCATTCAAAAATTAATTAGAACGTCGGAAACAATTGAGTGGCTTTGTCAAAATGGATCTAGGTTATTTTTGCTTTAAAAAAAATCAAAAAAATAATGTTTTCTTTCCCATATTTATGTATACCTCCGGAAAATCATACATATATCAAAGGGAGTGTAATATAAGAGACCGGACTTGGAGTATCGTACAAGAATCGAAATCTCGTCTCAGTCCGATCTCTAGTGTAATATATGTATTCTATAATTAATGGCATTCTTTCTCATCCCATTACCCAACTCGAATAATTTATTGCACTAATAATTGTTTCAACTTCTCGCTAGAAGAGGTAATTAATCGAGAGGGGGTAATTATTTGAGAGAGCAGGTACATAAATGGGAGGAATATATTTACATAAACGTCTTACTGTAGCTCTTAAGGTTATCCACAATATCACCAGAATGCCGGTCAGAAGTCGCTCATTTATTTTGTTCATTAACGGGCTTTGTAGCTTCCCTAAAGGCTGAGGAATGCCCTGGACAAGAAGATAAAGAACAATGTGTTAAATGTCGAAAAGAAAATGAACGTCTTTACAATGTTAATAAATGGATTATGACTTGGGTAGATTCTGTTGGGAAAATGCCGTCGGGAATTAGTGATGGAAATTATCATTGGCTAGGAGATTATGAACAGTGTCAAAGGCTTAAAAAGTATGTTGGGAATAATGGGGGTTTTCATTGGGGAGAGAGGAAGCAGTGGGTGTGGGAGACAAAAAAGATTAATCGGACCATTCCAGAAGATCAATAAATAATTCTTTGAATCAAATTTTAAGACATTAAAAATAATAAAACAAAAAAATGTTGCCCTATAGTGATGTTGATTGTCTAGGTTTACCTCTTCTGGATATTTCCTATTTTTGGGAATTCCTTGCTCTAAAATTTTTTTTTGTTTTTGGATATTTATGTCAGATTGTCTGAAAAAAGGGGAGAGAGGAAAACATTCCTGGTTCTGAGGAACGTACACAGCAGGGCTGGAGAATTTTCTATTTTAAAAAGCGGAAGGCGGAAGAGTCAAAAAAATCGAAATTCTTCGGAAGAAAATTCAGTCCTGGTACACAGCAAGAAAAATCTGTTATTTTGTTGCATACAAGGAGGGGGGGTCTTACTAAATTAGTTTTAAAGAAAAAGAATTAAAATTTAATTATAAGAATTTTTTTCTTTTTAGTCAGGGTTTGTTCAACGGTCGTTATTGCTTACTTGAATTCCACGTACCTGGAGTGGTTATTCGACCTGAACAATGTCCTGAAAAGGGAACAGATCCATTAGAAGTTGTGCTTGGAATTTGTTTACCTGCAAATTGTTCAACAGAAGAAACTCAAGGACTTGTTGAATGTTTTTAATTTTTTTAATATCAAAAATTATTATAAGAGAAAAGAGGAAACAAAATTGTCTCCCTAAAATAATTCAGTTTAAAATGTACACTAAATTGAGTTGTAAACTAAAAGTGGATGTATTAATAAAGCAAAATTTGGGCACCCCCCCCCCCCCCAACCACATTAAAAAACACACACTAAACGAAACAGAGGTCAGCTGTACATATTTTCCTCCATAGATGTTGCCGAGCATCACCCAATCCAAGTAAATTGCCAACCACCAGGACAATGGCCCCTTTTCGGTATTATTTTGGTTGGAATTTTACTTCTTTGGTTGTCTCTTTTGTTGTTTGTTTCTGCCTTTCGTTGGTTTCATCATTTACAATTTCCTCCGATATTTGACGCTTTTTGTCTTCAAATACATTTAAGGCATTCTCTTAGGACAACACAACCAAAAGACAATCAACGTTTTCAATCAATTCATGGAATTCAAGTAAAAAAAGTTTTTTAGAAATTTTTTAATTGAAAAAGACATATTTTTGTTAAGTAAAATTGTTTAAAAATTACCTCGCCCCTAAACGGACTCGAACCTCCTCCCTCAAAAATTAGTTATCTTAGCCTTTACCAACTACACCAAATAGGCACAATTAATACTTTTTATTTAAAGGTTATTGCTGCCTCTTTATTGGTTTTAGGCCAAGCTCAAGTACTTGTCCTTCCTTATTTGGGTAATTTAAAACTAGTTTAAATAATTATTTTTAAAAATTTTTTCAAAGAAAATACTGGCCATCATTATGCTTTATTGGAAAAATGGCCGGCACAAATTGCCTTAAACCCAACTTTATTAGCGGACACTCTTTTAGCTTTAGATTTATTTCAGTTAGCGGTAAATGAAAGTAAACGATGTCCTAAACGTTCATTAATTCAAATTGCTTGGAGAAGATTTCTTAGGTTGGTGAACAGAAGAGAAACAAAAGGGTGGAGGATTAAATTTGGATAACTTGTCAAAACCTCCCTTGTAAAATACCACCCCCAGGCACACCTCTATTTAATATACTTTTTTTAAACTTTGGATGTATCCACTGAATGTGGGAACTGATTAAACAAACCCTTAAATTCCTCGTTACTTACACCGACTACTATATATTTTTATAAAAATTTAATTTAATTTTAAAAAGAATCTGGCCAATATATGTATTAATAACGCTTTCAATGGCTTTTGTATTTGCCCATTTGGGTGAAGGGCCAATGTGGTCTAGAACTGATATTGCTAAAAGATGTTCAAATAATTGGCCAGAAAATATATTTTTTGTAAATATATTTTTTTAAATAATTTTCTTTAATTTTTAAGATTCAAAATTTGTTGGGATATTCCCATACTGTAAGTTTTTATTAAATATAAAGTTGAGGAAAGAAAAAATAAATTTCTTTTTTTTTTCCTCGACTAAATATTTCTTAAAAATAATTTTTTAAAAATTAATTTCTCAGTCCTTTTTATTAAATTTTTTGGACAATTTTTGGTCCAAAAATAAACTTTCTTGAAATTTGGGAAAATTATTAAAAGTACAAGAGAGACAGTTTAGTTATGTATTAGGTTTACTTCTTACTTTTAGCATCCATTGTTAAATATTTGATAAAAAATAAATAAAAACCATCCCTTAACTTTAACTGAAAATTATACATAGTATGTCGGCCTCGGTTTCAAATACCGGATGACGTTGAAATTGTATTTAGAAACAAAACGAAAGTTAATGTTTAATATTAATGTTTAAACAGCGCCCACACATTTTTTAGCCAAAAACAAATTTTATTTAAATTCCTATTTTATTTTTAAATTAATTTTTAGTGTTTAAATTTTGGCCATTTAATATCATTAGAAGCCCAATTTATTTTATTTTTATTTCTTCCAATTTTCTATTTAATTTCGAATGGATATAAACGTTCAATTTTAATTTTGTTAATTTCTGGATTAATTCTAAGCAATTTTTTATTTTTATTTTTTGGATTTTTATTTAAATTTCCCCCAACACTTATTCCACATTTGAGAATGGAAATTGAAGATTTTGCACCTTTTGCTAATTTTTTGGTAATTTTTTGAAATTAATTAAAACTTTAAATAAGGGGATTAGGATTGGGGGGGGGGGGTTAGATTCTTCGGATTGGGATTTCAATTGAAAAACTTTCGTCATTTGATAAAGTCTGCTTTGTTTTTTAGTCATTTTATAGCACTTTAAACAAAACAAAAAATTATTTTTAAAGATTACACCATTTGCCAGAGCTAGCTCTCCAATTATTGGCCTTCTATTTGCTTTATTTTTACTGCAAAAATGGGATGAATGGCAACATTTAGTTAAAGTATATTTTAACTAAATTAAATATATTTTCGAAAAAAGAATGTCAAACTTCACTATGAGATACCCCCTTGAGGCTTAAAATATTTTATCTTATAAAGAGAAATATAGGGGCTTCGCTTAGACCACCCAGTGACAAACCAACTTAAAAAATAATCTTAAATAAGATTTGTATCAAATATTTGGGTTTATCTTATAGTGAGGAACGACTGGTATTAAAAATTTAAATTTTTTCTTAAAAAAGGCTCTATCATTAATTGGTTTATTAACAACTTTATTTTTAATGATGTTTATATTGTGGGCGCCTTTTTGGATATTTAACGATTCAATTATTTCTTTAATTTATGGGACTATACACAGACCTTTTTGGTCGTTTTTGCTTTTTTGTTTTTTGGGGTTTTTGGAAGCTAATTTAAAAGGAAGTGGTAAGTTTTGTTTGTTTGTTGTTTTTCCCCTCTACAGTCTGTTTTTGGAATAAGGCAAAGTTAATTTTGTTGGGTGTTCTGTTACTTTAAAATACAAGAGTCAGATTTTCGGAATCATAAAGAATTGGAAAATATTGAGAATTTGCCCGACTTTCGTAGAAGATATACAGTGCCGGAAAAAAAGATAGGACCAGAGGCTGTTAAATTAGTTTTTTTCGCTTATCTCTTTTTTAATGGCATTTAGAAAATAAGTTTCAACACAAAAATTTTAGGCCATTAAGTGCTCTTTAAAATGAGTATAAATATCAGTATACTTTATCGACAGAATTTTATTAAAAAAATTTTAAGCAAATACTACTCAATTTTGGGGTGGAAAAAAAGATAGGACCAGGCTAGAAATATCGACTTTTGTGCGGTCAAAAATTCTATAAAAATTTCTATGAACATTTCCATCGATACTAAGTAGAAAATTAAAAAGAACAAAGTCTGTAACTTATTTCGTCATCGAGATCTCAAATCTCAAAAATCAACGAAAAATCGGGGTACAGTACTTCAAAAAATGTTTTAGCCCTCTAGATCCAAAATTAAAAATTTTATTTTATGCCTATCTGAAAGCCCATAAAATTTGCTACAAAATAGTCCGGAAATTAATTTTTCTAAAAAAATATCTGATTAATCCTAGTCCACTTTAAATTAAAAATGCTCAAAATTTCCCAAAATACCCCAAAAATGATCACTTAAAAAATTGCCTTACCTCCATCTCTATGAGTTTTTATTGGAAAAATAAAAACTTGGACCATTTTGTAGCAAATTTTATGGGCTTTTTAATGGGCCCAAAAGAAATTTTTTATAAAAGCTCCAGGGGGTTTAAATATTTTTTGAAGTACTGTACCCCGATTTTCCGTTGATATATGGGATTTGAAATCTCGATGAAGAAATAAGGTACAGACTCAGTTCTTTTTTCTTTTCTACTCAATATCGATGGAAATATTCACTGAAATTTTTATAGAATTTTTGACCGAACAAAAGTCGATATTTCTAGCCTGGTCCTATCTTTTTTTCCACCCCAAAATTGAGTAGTATTTGTTTTGAGATGTTTTGTAAAATTAATTGATAATCAAAAAGGTAATATTTGTACTCATTTGAAAGAGGATAGATTAATCAATATTTTATATTAAATTTTTTCTCTTAAAAGTCTAAAATTCTGAAGAAAATTTGCGGAAAGGAAAATGTGGGCGTCTGGTCCTATCTTTTTTTCCGGCACTGTACTTATATAAAATATATAATTTTACATACCAATACTTAAACAATAAACCCTTAACATTACCCAAATAGACTCCAAAAATCCAAAAATGTCCGCAAATATTCAAAAAATAATTTTTCTTTTTTTCCAAAGTTTTGGCAAAATTATTGTGTTGGCGTGTATTTCGTCCATTATCCAAATTAGTTTTGATAGTTTTATTATTATCAGAGCCAATAGCCTTATCTTTATTTGCTTCATTACATCGTCCAGTACACACAACCCCTTTATCTTCTTTGCTTTCTTTTATTGGAATTTTTGTTTGTTCTTTTTTATTTTCTTTTGTTTTGGATTGTTCAATAATTAGACCCGTCAGAAATTTATTTTTAAAAATTTATGGAGAAAAGGAAAAGGTACAAGAAGAGGAAAATAAAGAAGAAAATGTGGAAAAAGAAGGTGCAATAGAGGAAGAAACTGAAAATTTCTTAGGAAAATCAAAAAATGAAATTTAAAAAATATTTTGTATATTATTAAAAATTTATTTGAAGAAATTGTAATTATAGTTAATTTAGGGCTGATCAAGTATTAAGTCGATTAGGCATCCACTTTTTTATACCTCTTTAAGGCCTCGGGCTCCGAAGGTTTCTCAATGGGCTTTTCTATTGTTTGGGAAAATTTTTAACCAAATTAAAGACATTTATTTTACTTTTCAGACATATTTTCATACAAATACTTTTTAAAATAAAAACAAAAAATAATTAAGAGAAAAGGAATGTGTCAATTAATTCCAAAATAAATTTAAAAAAATAATTATTATATTTTAAATTATTCTTCTTCTGTAGATTTTAATTGTTCATTATTATTGTTGTCAATAGGAGATTGTGTAATTATTTCAAAAAGACATTGGGAAAGTGTTCTTGATGATTCCAATTTTGATAAAGATAACCAACTAAATTTAATGATTTTTGATATTTTAAATAATTAGTAAAAATAAATAAGGAAACTTGCCTATTTAAAAGAATGGGGAATAGATGGGGATGTGTGAGTGGAGTTAGTGGAAATTGGTCGATCGTTCGATCAAACACACAAGAATGGGAGAAAGTGATAAATTTCAAATTAAACATCAAATCTCCCTTAGTTTTACACGAATTTCACTTTAGTTTCAAAATATAATCGGACCTCACTCTTAGGGTTGAAAAAATCAAGTCTTACTGGGGGTATCGCTTAAACAGCTCCCCCCTCCTCCTCCCCATTGAATGGCTAATCAGATTTTAAAACAATTACCTTAAAAATCCTTCAAATCTTTGCAATTTTCTCCTCGCCAATGTTGAGTGTTTTGATAAATTTCGTAAAATTATTGCTGATGTGAGTCTGATGTTGCGAGTTACTGGGCCTTCATTGTCATCCTTTAAAATGAAAAATCGGTTTTTGGTTCAATCCAAGATGGACACCCTCCCCTAAAGGTAAAATTCTCTCAATAATTTCCCCTAATCACCAACAATAAATTAAAAAAAACCGTCAAATCTTTCTTCAAATTTGTAAGAGCATGCCGTCTAATTGCTTCATATGCAGCAAAAGGTGCATAACCTGGTTGTTGTCCTTGTTCTCTATTTTGTTTAAAAAGTTGTCTAATTTGATTTATATAATCTTTAAAAAACAATTATTTATTAAGAAAAAATAATTTTAAATAACCATCAAGTCCAAATTCATTTCTTTTTTGTAAATTTATTTCTAAACTCTGTTCTGTGCAGTGAACATCCTTTTAATAAAAATAAAATAATAATTTTAAATGCTTATTGTTAGAAGTAGAGGAATTTAATATTTAAAGACTTTAATAGAAACCCGGGGTTCCAATTTTTCAATTGGTCTCTGAGTCCTAGAGGGAGTTTAATTTCCAAGAGGTTTCCTCGAGTGGATTTCTAAAAGAGATGGGCCTAAATTAAAGTATTTAAAAATATAAGATCATCATCTAGGGTGGGATTCGAACCTAAAGTCAGTGAATACCAAGAATTAAAAGCTTTTTAACCACAATCGGGGGATATGTAATACCATAGTAAATATCATTTTGCTATTCAATTATTTTAGTATCAGATAGATATCCTTAAATAAAAGTTTTAAAAAACCTGTAAATGTGTAGTCATTGACCACAAAGTACGAGGTGTACTGTCGCACATAGGCCATCTACATCTAATCATGCAAACATTGTCTGGGTTTTTAGCAGCTGAACTTGCGTGCGATTGAACAAGTGCTTTGAGATGATCTTCGTAAATATGGAAAAGAAGTTGCGAGGGAGTAGAAAAGAATCTATAAAGAATTTTTTTAATTTAAATTTTTTTCCGATTATCCGCCCTCAATTTCCTTTATCCCCTGTACTTTCTTATCTCTATTTTTTTTACCTTTCACTTTTAAGTCAAAGGTACGTAAAGGTAAAGGAATCAGTAAAGTACGCTTCTCTCATACTGACAGCCTTTTTTAGAACAAATTTAACCCTTTACCATTATAACCATGGACCATTTAAAATATTTTAGAGAAGCAGATAAATGAAAAGTGCCTTGATTTTTAAAATAAAATAAACCTTGAACACGGTTCAATTTCTTCATTAGTATCATCTAAAGCCATCATCATCCATTCACACATATGTTGAGGCATTTGTGTTTCAACACATTTTTTATTAGAATTATTTTTTGATTTTGATGTTATTTTTGCTGTTGTTGCTATATTATTAATTGATTTGTCTAATTCAGAAAAATTATTATTTGTTATAGGAGGTAAATGATTATTTATTGGTGTTGTTGTATTAGTTATTATTTGTTGTTGTTGTTGCTGTGTTGTTGTTTTTGAATGTTGGCTGGATTGATTTAATGAATGAAGTTTCTTTTTGTTTGGCTAGAAAAGATTTAATTAATTAATAAACAAGGACCGAAATTAATTGTGGTGGTCAGTAGAATTTTGGTACCAAGGGAAAAGATAGCGAAAAAGATAGCGCTTATCGAGAGAGTTCGAATGATATGGTTCATTCGGATTGGATTATGGATAAAGTTATAGCCGATAAATTCGGAAAAAATGAAAATGTAAGCATGTAACACAAAAGAACCCAAAAAACTCCCGTCATTAAAAACTTTCATAATCGAAATTTTGGATAAACAATAATCTTAAAATTCCTAATTATCATTACTACCCAAAAGAAAAAATAATTTAAAAAATAGATATACATTAACATAAGGCTGTACATGGTGTCCATTAATTTCAACAACTTTAATCCCAGACAGTCCAGCCTGTCCAAAAGAAGCTGCATCTGTTGTTAACATTCCAATTAATTCTAAAAAATAAATTAACAAATTTTAAATTAAAAAAACAAACGTTCAACAAATTTATTACAACCACTAATTAATTCACAAGCATTTCTTCCCAATTCAGACAATTGCAAAATTGTTTCCAATGAAATAATACAAATCAAAATATCTTTGAGAGTTAAAAGAGTGAAAATACGAGGGAAAAAATTCTAAAAATTTTCTAAAAATATTTTTTTTGAAAAATTAAAAAAACCGTTTTATCAAGAAAATCACACAAAATAGGTTCGTTTAAAGTTGTTTGACATAATCCTCCTATTATTTCAATAAATCGAAGTATTTCAAATCGGTCATTGGAATTTAAACCATTTTGTATTGATTTGAAAAAAGCAGAACCAGTTAGAGGGTCTTCAATTGAAATTAAGTTTATCTGGAAATTCTCTATTTATACTCAAAATTAATTTCTAAAAAATCACATTTTTTGAAATATTGCTAAGTGTTTCACAAGCTATACGTTTAAGTAATTGCCATCGACAGTTACAACAAATGAGTAGTAATCTAAAAATAAAAAATTATTACATAATTGATTGGTTTGAAGAAGGGGATTTCTGTATTTTATCTTTCTATTGTTTCTTTAATTTACTCGCTACAATCAAAATAGTAATTTGTGAAAAATGAAAAAGGTAACCATTAAGTAAAAAACTAAAGAAAAAATTTTATATCAGTTGGGTCATTTGAAAAAGTTCACTATAGAAGTTGCTATAGAGTAGCACACGGTAGGATCCCTTAAAATTAAACAAATACCTCAATAAAGCTTTATTCTCTCCCATTGTCAACAAATTATTTTCTTCGAAAGAAAGATTGTGCAAAATACCAAGAATGCTAAAAACACGCCAATTTGTCGGTTTTGTGAGATCAAAATTATCATCCTTGTATATTTCAGACAAAGAAGACAATTTAATAGTTTCTTGTTCTGAACTAAAAATCCAGGAATTAAAAATCCCTTCATCAATTCCAGAATATTTCCAAAATTTTGTAAAATCGTAATTGCTTGTTTCTTCCCACCATTTATACAAATTTGATGGAGCAGCACCTTAATTGATTTAAAAAATTAAAAAATAAATAATAAACGTTGTTAATCCAAAAAATTAACATATTTAATCTAAATCAATAAAGGTGAGAGGAAAATGATTAGTAATGAAAATTTTCGTTTACCGACCTATAAAATCTGAAATTTTTTCCGTTTTCTCCATTAAAGGGAAAAGGATTAATTCCCCTTGATATGTATGCCTATGTTAAATAAACAATTTTATAATAATAAAAACCTAGCAAATCAACTTTAATGCCAATAAGTGAAACCAACAAATCAATGATATTTGGGCAATTCTCGAAATTTAAGACAAATGGTCCTTTAAAGAAAATGTTTTATTTATAAATTTAAAAAATCCAAAAAAACCTGGATGTGACATTATTGTAAGAACATTTAATGCAAAAGCAACTTCATTTGGTAATCCACTGAGGAGAGAAAAAACTAATTTGTGGAAATCGAGAGGAGGAAAATTATCTAAAAAATATTAATTTTTGGTAAAATTGTCGTTTTGTTCCCAATTTATCCTTCTTGTCTAGACAGTTTCATTTTCGCTATTCATTAAAAATAAGTAGAGTAACTTTCAGAGCTCGAGAACCTCCATCCACTGAGCTAAGGGGCGAAGACGTTAGCTCAATAATATAAAAATTGTCTTCGAAGTTACTTAAATTGTTATAAAACGTAACAGAAAATTAATACATGCTTAATGAAAAGAATGATTTGTGAAATTTTTTGGCGTGAAAATTCTCGGAGAGAAGGAAAAAGGGGAAATAAAAATAAAATTTTAATTTTTAAAATTACCAGAAGATCTAAAAACACTCATTGGTGGTTCACTATAAGAAGGCATTGCTATCATTCCTTTCAATCGAGCAGATCTAATTCCAATCAATTCATTTTCGTGTTCTTCAACAATATCTCCGCCACTTTCATTTTGTTCAAATTTACATAAATATTGCATATAAATAATACGAACAGCATGTTCAGCCATTTGAATATTTTCAGAAATTGACAATTTCTGGAGAACTAAATTTTGCAAAAATTTTTTTGAGGAATTGAGTTTTATTGTAAGGGACAGGATGGCTTTTATTGTAAGGAATCCAGATGGCTAGCATTTAAAATTTTTTAGTCTTCCTGGACATGGAATTCAAGAAAATACCTAATAGTAAGTCTGGACTCAAACTATAGAAAATCCAATGCTTCTTGTTAGGAAATCCCTTTCAGCCCGATCTCCATTGCCCAATAATCATTAGAAAAATAATTTAGATTAAGAAACCTTCCCCCCATCGATCAAAATTAGTCACTTTCTGCCATCCACCAAGAGAAACAACAGCATCATAAAGCTCATAAAGATCCAACTCCTTCCCATTTGCATAAGGTATACGAAGAGAACATCCCCTAAATTGAGTAAAAAAATTTTGCGGATAATTTAAAAATTTGAGGACAAAAATTGTTATTAGATTTCTGTTTTTATTAAATTCTGAATTTATATAAAGAATAACAGAAAAATATCAAATAGGAAAATAAATTTGAAAAATGCAAAAGAAATTCACAAAAGAGAAAAATTTGTCTGCAAAATATTGTCCGCAAATTTTTAATTAACAACAAAAAATAACAAAGATGAAAAATGAAAATTTAAAGTTACCATTTTCTTCTATAAAAGTGTCGCAGGTTTTCATAGAATTGATTAGCTTTTAGTCTCTTTTCGACTGGAGTTGAAAGAAATTGAACATACTCATCTTTCAAATTTCTTCTTTTTCTTGCAAGCATTTAAATAAATAAATGTTTTTAATGTTTAGATTTTGTAAGACTAAATTAATTTCTAGTTAAAACAAAAAGAAGATTAAGCAAAATTGAAACAAAAACATTAAAACTCCCTTAACCGAAAGAGGCTTTTTTAGTAAATTTTACCCCGTATTGGCAAAACATTCGTTTTTGTCCTTGTTGGCAATTTGTGGTAGTGGCAATTCGTCGTAAACACAAATAGAGTAGACATAATGAAAAATTTATTCAGTTTTCATTTTAACATTTTCTTTTTGTTTTTTTGTTGTTTGGTCGACTGTTAATTTGCAGAATAATTAAAAGGCGCGCCGCGGATTCGTCACACTGAACAAAAACCTCTAATTCGTCCCCCGCGTATTCCTCCCATTTCAAAATGTCCAGCAGAGTAAAAATACTCAACTTTGTCTAACTAAAAATTAAAAAGGGGAAATCATACCTGAACATAAGTTCTTTAGATAATAATATTAAAATATCTCATCAAAACATTTTTAGAGACTTAAATATCTACAAAAAATTTCTTAAACAAAAAATTTTAAAATCAAAAAATTTAAAAAAACTACAGAAACCGTAGGTTGATTCAACTCTTCTTGCAGTCGAGAGTTATTAAGAACCTCAGTAGTTTACTCAAGAAAAGAATCTGTTGGAGAAAAGCTTCCGAAGTCATATCCGGAATTTATTGGAGTTTGTTTGTTGATGATTAACTTAGTGGGACGAATCCGAGGTGGGACAAATCCTGCAAATCTCCTAAGGCATTTTATCTATTGTTTCTGCATCCATCATTCCCAATTCCCAACACCACTACCATTAGCGACTGATTCAAAGCCGTATTCAAATTATCAAAGCCGTTTCATACATAGAATAACTTTTTTTTTTAATTTCATTAATTCGCCAAATATTCAAATCTTGCCAATAATGTTTGGAGACAAAGACGAGGAGGAGAGCCCCAACAAAAGGTAGATGAAT
Source organism: Meloidogyne enterolobii (assembly GCA_963681835.1). Taxonomy (NCBI): domain Eukaryota; kingdom Metazoa; phylum Nematoda; class Chromadorea; order Rhabditida; family Meloidogynidae; genus Meloidogyne; species Meloidogyne enterolobii. The sequence goes on along the minus strand of CAVMJV010000031.1, from coordinate 528,509 downwards.
TAGAAAGGTAGACTCGGCAAATTAAAAGGCTACCAAATCAAAAATAAATTTATAAAATTTTATCTATTAAAAAAAAAGAATTCTGATGATTTAATACATTTATGTGTGACTTTGTCAATAATCACTGAGGTGTTGAATAAATTAAAATTCTGGATATTATTATAGTTTTCCTCTAAAATTGATAATTTGTCCAGAATTTTAAATTTATAGGGTAAAAAAGGGGAACAATTAATTAATTAATTTAGATTTTTGTTCTCTGTCTCATTGTCAAATAAAATTAAAATTTTAAAAACAAACTTTTATTTACAAAAAATATTCAAAATCTCTTCCTGGGATTGACAAAATTTTAAAATTATTTTTTAACAAATGGTTGAAATGACAGAGAGATTTTTAATTTTACATACAATCAAATTTCACCATACACCCTCTCTCTGTTTTATACTTAAAATTGTTCTTCCTCCCCTACCTCCAATTTAGGGTACACCTCATTATAAGATAATTTTTTTTCATTTTCAAGGGTGTAAAGAGAGGTCCGATTGTTTAATGAAAATGTTGGCTATTTCCAATATGAGAATAAGGGTTAGAATTGTTAGAAGCAAAAAATTGTTGTGTTGCATAAAGTGTTGCAGGGCAATAATTAGCAGCTATAGAATGATCATAAGGATATAAAGAAATTGCCGTAGCTGTTGATTGGTCTAATTTTGAAGTTTGTTGGTCGATATTTAGAGAAGTTTGGAAATATGGCATTGCTGCGGGGAAGTTACTAGGAAGGGGAAAATCTGCAATTGAAGGGGATGGATCTATTAAATTGTTGTTGTTGTTGGGGATTGTTGGAGGGTAATGGAAAGGTGGTGGGGGCATATAACCTGAAAAAGTTTTTGAATTTATTTTTGGAAGAGGTTTGAGAGAAGGGCTTCTTAGTATGGAGCAGTGTTTATAAATTTCAGATTTGCTCGTACTCGTACTTCGTACCGGCCTGTCCCTTTATTCAAACAAAATTCAATTAAAATCCCCCCTTTAACTAACCATGCATAGAAGCAGCATTCATTCCAGCAGTTGTTAACCCCAAATTAGCAACAGAATTATTATCCCAACAATTATTTTGATTTATTAAAGAATCTTGAGGTAAATTATTAAATTGTTGTTGTTTATTCGTTTGTTGTTGTTTTTGTTGTTGTTCATTTATTATTTTTGTTATTTCTTCGGTTATTTCTTTATTTTTTATTTGTTGGGGAGTACAAGAAGAAGAAGTTCCTGGTAATGATTGACATGGGGTTGTTGTTGAATTAATTAATAATGTTGAGGAGTCATTTCCTCCTCCTCCTCCTCCACCTCTTCCTTCAATTAAAGTTTTTGTTTCACTTAATTCATCATTTTCTTCTTCCTCTTCTTCTGTTAATCTCATTTCTGTTGAATTCTGTTGTCCATTACATATACTGTTTGTGTTGCTGTTGTTATGTCCGTAATGACGCTTAAATGGCTGGGGATAAATTAATATTTTAGTTAGAGATTAGTCTTTTCTTTTTTTTTTCATATCAGAGGGGTTATAATGGAGGTATCACGACTTTTGCGCCGAGAACATTTGCGCCGCGACTTTTGCGCCGCGACTTATGCGCCGGGCGACTATTGCGCCGCGACCTTTGCGCCGCGACTTTTGCGACGGGGGACTTTTGCGCCGCGACTTTTGCGCCGGGCGACTTATGCGCCGCGACATTTGCGCCGCCATAATTTTAAAAAAATATCTAAAGTCGGACTTAATTATACATAGTGTACTCCTTAAAAATGGTATCCAGAAGCTGAAGGAATTTCAGTAAGTACAATATTTCGGGAAGTACAATATCCCCCTCTATAAACCGCCCCTAGAGGGGTTATCTTCAAAGAACTTGACTTATTCAAATCAGGATATTTGGTCTGTTACCCTTATTCAGGCATAATTTTCTGCCAGAAGAGGGTGCACTATAGTGTAAGGTTGTCGGGTCCAGATATCCGGATCTGAAAAAGGCCGGATAGCCGAAAATTTTAAGTCGGATATCGGATACGGGACTTGATATCCGAAGATCTCCAACTATCCTACATCTTCTATAGTGAGGTCCGACTGTAGTTTTTCATAATTATTAATGATAGTGGCGGCGCGAAAGTCGTCCGGCGCAAAAGTCGCGGCGCAAACGTCGCCCGGCGCAAAAGTCGCGGCGCAAAAGTCCCCCGGCGCAAAAGTCGCTCGGCGCATAAGTCGCGGCGCAAATGTTCCCGGCGCAAAAGTCACGGAACCATAATGGAAATCGTTTATACTAGAAGCATTTTTTCACTTTTTTTATTGAAACTTTGGATGGATTACAATCAAATTTCGATATCCCCTATTAACTTTCGGGCCGTGACGTCTTATTGAGATTCGTCTGTATTCCCAATAAACAATGGAATTACGGATTATGTGCCATTTTAATTGGACTCATATTTTCTGAGACTAATTTTTCTTGAATTTAAACATTTATACATACATAAGGAAAGAGATTTAATATTTAAATAATTTACCTGTTTTTTGCTTTTACTCCTCCGGTTCTGGAACCAAATTTTTACCTAAAAATTAAAAAAATTTCAGTTAAATCTCACTTTAGGGTACACCTTGATTTATACGTTTTTTTAATGTTGGCCGGCTGGCTTCTGAGTGAAGGGATCTACTTAAGTAATACCCTCTATTTAAAATACCTCCATTATAAGATACAATTTTTCTCAACTCCAAGGGTGTATTTATAAATCTGGTCCGACTGTATTTTTTTCATAAAATGTCTTTAGAAAGTATTTTATGAAAAAACCAATTGTCTTGTCAATGAAGGGATTAGTAGCCCCTTCTTTTTTCTTTTCTTTGTTGTGTCCCCATTTTTATACATATATCCTCTCTTAAACAAGTCAAATCATTCCCCTTCGCTTTTTTTATTTCCTCTTTTCTTTTTGATGGAGGTATTTTTATTTTTGTTCATTTTGGCATTGTCTTTTTTGTTTTTTTGGTTATGTTGATGTATTTTTTTGTTCACAAGGGAGTGGATTAGGAGGAGGAAGAAGAAGAAACGAGAGAAGATATTTAAAGAGAACAGGGCCCTATTTCAATTGTCCACAGATTCTGCGGTCTGCGTTCTGTGCACAGACCACAGAACCACAGAAATTCTGTTTCAATTATTCCACAGATTCTGCGGAAAAAGAAGTCCGCAGATTCTGTGGAAACATGCACAGAATCTGTGGAAACATCCACAGATTCTGCAAAACATCCAAAAACATGCAAAAACCACAGAATTCTATTTCAATTATTTTTCTGTGCACAGAAAAAAATCCACAGATCTGTGGCTTTTTTAGTCGATTCTGTGCATTTCTGTTTCAATTATTTCTGTGGTCTGCGGAAAATACACAGAATTCTTTAAAAAATCCACCCTAAAATTTTTTCTGCGAACTTTCTGTGGAAAAACTTTAACAATTTTTTTCTAGGCCTAGGCTTAACCAAATTTCAAAATTTTTAAAGATTATTAAAGTTTGAATCATTCTCTATTTTTTGATATAAAAATTATAATTTTATTACCTAAAATTATTGCTTAAAATTAATTTTGAAAAAGGTACATCTTTTTTACGCAGTTTTTGTTATATTCAAGCAATAAAAAAATAAAAAACGTGAGAGATTCTGAAATTTAGAGCTATGATGTTCTAATCATCATGGATATCTCTAATGAGGGGATGTTTACCAGGATCTATAGAATATATCTGTATAGCGTATACTGGGATATCTCCCATGATCTCTCATTGATATCCGTCATAATCTCTCCTCCTATTTAATGATAGATTTCCTCCTTAATCACTCCAATATATTAAACCTCAAAATCAATGGATATCCCACTTAATCACTCCTCTACGATTTTAAAGTTCCGATTTGACTATAATTTTGGATTCCAGGCATTTTCGATTTCCAGGAACCTCAATTTCTGACTAAACAATCCCCAAACATTTCCCTCCCTTGCAACAACTTCTATCGTAGTTTGAAAAAGCCACATGTCGGATCGACATCTCCTGATTTTTCCGATCCGAACCCTGCTTTAGGACATTAATTTAATTGGAGATTTAAGGATATTGGATGAACAAGAAAATTAAGCGGTATATCAGCGGTTTTAAAGTGATATCAAAGAGATTTAAAGGGATGTTATGTGATTTGGAGGGAAAATTTTTAAATCTTTACAATATTTTTCAGTTTAATTTAAGAATTTTTAAAGTTTTACTTCAAAAAATCAGGTACCATTAATACTGCGGTAGTACCGAACTGTCCAAACCATTTTTCGTTTCAATAAAACTGTTATTTTCAAAAACGCGGAAATAAAAAATTTGAATTTAGAAGAAAAAATACACAGAACCACAGAAAAATAATTGAAATACAAATTCTGTGGATCAGTGGAAAAAATCCACAGATTTTTATATTTTCCACAGAAATTTTCATCCACAGAATCTGCGGAATGTTTCCACAGAATCATTGGATGTTTCCGCAGAATCTGCGGGCACCACAGATTCTGTGCACACAGAATTTAATTGAAACAGAATTTCCACAGAATCTGTGTTCTGTGCACAGAATGCAGAATCTGTGGACAATTGAAATAGGCCCCAGGTGGGCGAAAGGAAGAAGAAAAATTTTTGGGGGGTAAAGCATGTAAAGAAACCATGGAATGAATTACTTTGGCTAAGATGACAGAAAATCCCTTTCTAAGAAATGACAGGTGCGCGTGCCTGAGAAAAATGGAGAGATTTTTTGAAGGAAGAAAGATTGCCTGAATAGATAAGAAAAGGGAAAATGAAAATATTTTTTGCTTAAGGGGAATTAAGGGGAATATTTTCTCATGCTTTACCAAATATTTTTTGATTTCGATCAGAGAATCTTTGATTTTTATTCCAATAAAAATTTATTTTTACCTGTGTTTGTGATAACATTAGCATTTCTGCCAGTTCTGCTCGTTGTGGTAATGCTAGGTATTGATGCTGTTTAAATCTAGAAAAAGGTAAAATTAGAAGATAAAAATTAGAATGACTGGATCAGTGTTCATAAGCCCGTACCAAAATTCGTACTCGTACTTTGGTACGAAGTACGAAACCAAAATTAGGGGTGGTACGAAGTGCGAGTACGAGCAAATCTGGAATTTATGAACACAGGACTGGGGTTTCGTTAGCTTATTTTAATTTGGGTTAGTTAATTGTCTGTCAATTGAATGGTTGTCACGAATTAAACTGAGCAAATTTGAAGCTATTTTTCTGAAACTAACATCATTCAACCAAACTCAGCGATTCGCGTCGAATGAGCTATTACTTGTTTATTTGACTAATGTTGGCGGATCCTGGGATATATGGATCCAGATCCGATATCCGAACCGAAAGTTAGGATATCCGGATCCAGAACCGAAATTTTTATTTTCAAAATTTTCGCTTACGGCGCTGAAAAATAGAGTCCCGATGGAGGATACATATAGAGGATTAAAAAAATTTTGAGTTTTGATAGGCCAAAAAGATAGATTTCTTCCTTTTTCAGTTCCGCAGGCAAAAATTTTGAGAAGATCGACAGGACAGAATTCTTCTTTTCACCGCGAAGAAGTACCGGGATGTTCAAGAGGGTGTTCGGGGAAATATTTGTTATTAGGCGGGGGAATATTTGTTATTTCGACTATTCGGATACGAATATCCAGATCCGCTAACGTTATACTATTTAATGACCCATACTTTCATTAGTAGAGCTATGTATAACCACCGAAGAATTAGATACCACTTGCCTTGTGTCTAATTCTTCGCTTTTAAATTTCAACAAAAAAACCTACGCTTCATTAAGTGCCTGTAATTGTTGTGAAGAATAAATTGTTCGAGGTTTTCTTGTCTTTTTCCCTTTTGCGTTAATATGTACTTCGCTGCCTTCAATAATACGTGTACATGGGCCTTGGGCACTTTCTCTGCCAGAACCACTTGAAGGTGGCCGGTCATTTGGAAAACCTTTTTAAAAAATATTTTATAACTTGTTTTTGTTAATGAAAATTTTGAAAAAAATTTGTTCAGAAAAATAGAAAAATGAGATTGCCTATTTTTAACAACAAAAGAATTTTTTGTAACCCAAAATCGTGGAGTGTTTTTAAATCAAAGGAGTTTGATCTTAGGACTGGGGATCCAGATATCTAGGGATCCGAAAAAATTTCTGATGACCGTAAATTTTTAGTTCAGATATCGAATCCAGATATCAGGGGATTTACTCGAATCTGCCAACCTTAGTTGATATACTCTGAGAAAGTGAGATATTAAATAAACTTTAAAATAAAAACATTTATAAATTTACTTTTTATTTTTTTATTCCTAAAATTCCAAAAAACTTTTTTAATAAAAAAGAAAAGGAATTTCTTTTTAGATTTACTTAAAAAATAATGAAAGCTAATTATTTTTAAAAGAAATTCTCTCTCAAAATATGTAAAAATTAGCTATAATTTTTAAAAATAAGAACAAAAAATGATTGATTATGAGAGAAATATTGAAATTTCAAAATAAAATAAATTTGTTAAATTAATTTGTTTTTAATTTAAAATAAGTAAAAAGATCGGAGCTGTTTAGGGCAGAAAATTTAAATGCCTCAAAACAAATCTTTTGGTCTCACGGCGAGGCAATTAGATTTGGTGTAAATTTTGTCTTTAAGGAGTAGGGTTGGTCCCCATCCCCGAAAATTGGGGAACCCTCCCTCAAATAAATACCCCGCCTCTATTTATTAGTTACCAGGGTAATTTTCGCGAAAGGTCGAAACAAAATTACAAAAAAAGTTGAACAATAAAAGCAATTACCCAGGGCAATTAATAGAGTATTTTAAAAGGACAGTCTTTAAAAGGACATTCTTTTAAAAGGACATGAGAACATTCTTGGGATAGTCAAAAGGAAAATTAAAAAAAACGTGCATATTTAAAAGAAAAAGATTAAGAAATAAAAGATATTCAACAGATTTAGAAAAAATTATTTTGAAAATTTTTCTTTTTATTTTTTACCTTCAGGAGAACTAGCTGGTTGACTTGTATAAAGAAAATGTGGTTGTTGTTGTTGTTGATATAATTCAGCTAATTGTGAATGTCCAAAATGTGTTGTTGAATTATAAAAATTTGTGTTATATCCATTACTTCCATTTGAATAATAGGTTGTTGTAGCAGAAGATAATGAACAAGAAGGGGAACTTTTAAAAGGATTTTTAGAAAATTAAGGAAAGAATTAAAATCAAGTTAAAGGAAAGATGAAAATCTTAAGCAATATTTTGGAACACAAAGCTTTTTTAATTCTCAACAAATTTGAATGATCGAAAACTATGAATGTCTAGTTGTTTTTTCAAGAAAAAAAGATTTGATCGGCTCATCTTCTGTGAAGTTATGGTTGGATAAATATCGAAGATCAAGATTGGACACGCTTATCAGAGTGTAACATTTTAAGTGGTTATCTGATTAGAACAGTCTTGCTAAGGGAAATAATCTGCAAATTCTTAGCTTTTGATCGATATAAGAATCACTCAAATTGGTTAATAATTGTGGTTTAAAATAGGAAGGACCGATGGACTGAGGCTTAAAAATACTGGTCAAAAAATTGTTAAAAATAATAATTTGTTAGTTTAGATTCTCATTCAATTTTTAACATTAAAAAAAGAGAAAAGTTAAAAAATATTTAAAATTCACAAAAATTTACTTGTTAATTAAAAAATTATTATTTGGACTCTGTTCAACACCAAATAAAGCATTTCTTGTAGCCGTAACATTTTTAGAATCTTGAAATTTATTTTCAATAAAATTAGAAGTTTGTTGTTGTTGTTGGGATAATAATAAATCTTCTCTAGGCTTTTGGTCAATTAAAAGAAATGAAGGGGGAGGTTTAGTGTCTATAGCTTCTGTCGAGAAATGAGGGGGAATTGCTTGAGAATTTTCTGAAGCTTGTAATGATGTTGTTGTTGTAGACATTCAAATTAATTATTGTTGCATTAGATGGCAACAAACAAAATTGATCGCTGCTGGAGAAATTTAGAAGGAAAGAAGGAATGGGCGGTAATTAGTCGGCAAAGCCCAATTATCTTTTAAAAAAGAGAAGAGGGGAAAGATGTGGTGGTGATTGTAATACAAGCTAATAATTAAATATTATTCTTTAAAAAAGAAGGGGGTTGGCAATTAGAAGAGGAAAAGAGAGAAGGAACGCGGCAATATTTGGAGAAAAGGTAAAAATTTTTTTTAATTTTTAGAAGGAACGGATAAATATTTGAATAAACATTTAAAAAAAACTTACTTAAACAATTGTTTAAAAGAGGGAAAGAAGCTTCTCTAGATAGCTTAGCTCACCCACCCACCTCCCTTTTTTCATAAAAATACAGAAAAGAAGAGAAAAAGTCGTTGAAGCAAAAAGGCGGGGGGAAAGAGGGTATTAACGCCTATTGGTTTAAAATAAAAATAAAAAAGGGGGAAACAGTAGAAGAAAGGCGGGGCTATTAAAAGAAGAAAAGAAATGAGCATGCATTGTGTGGAAAGAAAATTGAGGGTTAAAACAAGCAAATAAATAAAAATAAATTGAAAAAGAAGAAAAAAGTCAAGGAGATATTTGAGGAGGAAAGAATATGTACATATGTACATACTCGACTTTTCTTCTTCTCAAAAAATAAATACATATATTTTTTTAAAAACAATTGTTTTGTGAGGGAAAAGAAAAAATTATTTTCTTTGTTTTTTCAAAAAAAATTTTTTTTTATAAAATTTGATACCTTTGGACTTTAAATTGTGGTGATCCGGAGATTTTCTAACAAAACCCTATTTGAGACTGTGCACTGAAAAGGGACAATCTTAAAATTTTGAGTTTTTATCTAATCAAGAGAGAATCTTTTTTTAACAAACATATTAACTGTATATTTAAACTGTACATATATTTTCACCTTTTTATTAAATAAATAAATAAATAAATATTCTTTTGTTTCAAAACAAAACAAAACTAAAGAGGCCTATCCACTACCTCACTAATTTAATTTTAAATTTACATATATTTGATTAATTATGTAATGTTTATGCTGTGCAAAAAATTTCTTGGATGTAAAAATACAATGGAATTAACCCCCAGAATCATAGAATGTGTCAAAGCTCAGCCGAAACTATTTACCATCATACTCGATAATTATTTTTATTTATTCATAAATATTTCTTCAAATGCGGACACAACAACATTGTATAATACTATTTACTAGATTGAGACGAGATTTTATAAAAAGGCTATTAAGCTCGAAAAATCTGTGATTGAGAGATCTGTGACTCCAATTAATTAAAGCTTCAAGGGTCTTCCAGTCTGTATTGTCTTCAATTTTTAACAATTTTCTGGATTCTTCCTTCAACCTCATTCACCCCCCCCCCCCCCAACATTCTAATCCCTTCCCTTCTCTTCCACAAATCCCTCACTTTTTCACCCAAATAATTCCTTCAAACAAACATTCCCCTACAGTAATAAAAATATTCTTTTTCCATTCATTTCCTCTTGTCTCGACAGTCCGTCACAACCCGTAGGTGTCGCTATTGTTATTCATTCAATTTTTTTCAATTCCCCCTCCCCCCCCCCCTTCCCAAAAATACTTTTCACTTGGTCTATTCTTTTGTTAATTCCCCCCTTCCCCTTCCCCCCCCCTCCCCTTTTTAATATAAAATTCCCTCACAACCTAAATTTTCTTTTTTCTTCCACCCCCCCCCCTTCTACCCAATGAATCGGCGTGAATTTGTTGTTGTGAACAAAGCCCCGCAATTTACTGCCGTGTAAAGGTGTGTATGAGGAAGGGGGAAGGAGTTTCGGACAAATATAAAAAACCTAAAAAAGTGATGTTTTCGGCGAGTCTATTTAAAACATACGGATAAAATAGAAAGATAAAAAGAATATAAAAATAAAAAGGTAGATGCAGATGTTGGGAAGGAAAAAAGAATTAATTGTTTTTCTGTTTTGTTGTTCACCTTTCACGAAAAGATCTTTCGACGCGAAAAGTTTGGCGCCTTGAGAAATAAGGGCGGCGTCAAAAGGCTGCGCCGAAATAACCAACTTTTTTCCATTGGCGGCAAAAAGACGCAAATATTTTTAGTCGAAAAGGAAGGAGAAGATGTGAGGAAGAAAAAAGAGAAGGAATAGCCAGTCAGTCAGGTAGCTGAGAAAATTACCAAGTCTATAAAATCTTCATGGATTCACTCATCTGATGATTCAACCGGATTTTCTTCTTCTTTTTTTCCCCTCCAAGGCCCTTCTAACCAACCAAACATTTTTCCCTCAGAATCAATCCGGTCTTTTCTCTTAAAGAATAAGGTGTCAGAAAAAAGAAGAGAAAATAAATAAATATATTTTTATGTTGATCTACTACTCTTCAAAAAAGGAGTAAGTGAGGTGGAAGATTTTTTTTATTTACGCCGGCAAAAGGGCAATAAATATATAAATTTAATATAGAGGAATTTGTGGGGGGATTTTAGTTGAAAATTATTATAGTTAAATTTAGTTAAAAATTAATTTTTATTTTACATATTTTTTCAAAAAAAATATTTGTTTTAAAATATTTTTAAGTAAAAGGAGTAGATCACGTATTAATTAACAGAAGGTGTACATATGAAAAAAAGAAGCAAGCCAACATCCAGAGGTTTGTGCCCAACGGGAATAATTTCTCAGCGTGAGATTTATATGTTGAACAAATGATTTTGTGTTTCATTCAAAGAAGAGAAAGGTTTTGAATTGTTTGGGGGGGGGGGGGGGAATGGCTTCTGAAAAATTTTTTTGAATAAAAAACAAAAAATTTTTAAATTTATGTATGTTGACTGAAATAAATTTCCAAGAAAAACATTGTTTTATTAGAGAAAATATTTTCTTAGAGTTTGTTTTGGATTCCGTGCAATTTTTTATGTTAGGGGCATCTGAAGTAACTAAAATTATACAAACTCATGGATATCCCCATATACATCTTCATACAAAAAATATCTTCCTTTCTTTCCTTGCCTTTCTTAACAAAATTAACAAAAAAAATTTTACAAAATTTATTTAATAAAAACTAAATAAATAATTATTTTTTCTATTGTTTTCTAATATACACACACAATTTCTTTGCTTTAAGCCTTTCAACGCTCTTTTGCTTCTCATTGTCATTGTTTTATGTGCAACGGCCTTCAGCAATGTTTTAGAAAAGCATAAAAATAATATTAAACAATAATTGCCCATTTCCTTTTTAATTTTCTCGTTAACTGAATTCTTCTCTTTTTTTAATATTCCCCTCCCCCCTCCCCATCCCCTCCCCCAAACAAACAAAAGGATTGTCCTCACTTAACGTCCCTAGGGCCATAATTCTCTTAGCTTTTCTTAATTTCTTCCGGCAATTTAAATTACAGTGTCAGGTCATATCTATAGAATGATATTTCTCAACGAGATTTGTGACGAAACAAAAAATTTTTAATCGAGAAAGTCGAAAAAAGCGGAAATTGAAAATTTGAGGGTAAAGACAATTTACCGACTTTAAGACAATCCACCGTCATTACAACAATGTTATTAAGTGGTACAATTCACGTATAAGCAATCAACCGACAAAAATATAAAGTCAAACAATAGGTATCTAAAAGTGAGGGTATGTTGTTCAGCTGTAAGAAAATTAAAATCATATTTGTTAAGTAAAAAAAAATTACGTATCCAGTGTTTCGACAAAAGTTAACTAAAAATAGAAACTATCAGCGAATTGTCGGGACGGTGAATTGTCACTTCTTCTTTCACGTCTTTTTACATTTCTTCCACCTTTCCTTTTTCTTCATTTTCATTCTTCTCATTCACATCCCCTTCCCCGCTTCTTCTTTTTCCTCCTTCCGGCAATAGGCAATTATCTAGTCCTGCCCAACCGTAATTATAGGGCAGCAGGAAGCATATACAAACGTCGGCCAAGATTTTTCTTTTTTCCTTCTCCGCTGGCAAAAACGGAAGAAAAACGGAAAAAAGAAAGGAAAGAGCAGAAGATGTTTATGGGGGAAGGCCGAAAAAATAAAAATAAATAAAATTGTTTGGTGTGAAATATGGTTGAATAGCATGGGATTGGATATATTTTTATTTAAAAAGGAAGAGAGAGAGAATGAAGGATGTTGGGACGAGAATGAAGCGGCAATAAAAAAAGAAAGAAAAAAGCTTGAAAATAAAAATAGTAGAGTTTATTGACTTGAATTTAAATAATAATTTTAATCAACAAGTTGTCATCATTAAACTATCTACATACATATCCCTGGAATTATTCCTAGGTGCTTCGTGCACCTGGTCTAAAATTTTACGGGTTGGACAGCAAATAAATAATTGAAAAAGCAATAATAAATAGGAAATTTTTTTTAGGTTTTTGGCCTAAAAACCCGCTTCGTTGTGTTGGAAAATCACAGGTGTTTCGTAACGAAACAAAACGATAACAAGAAATCCTACGAAGCAACGAAACGAAATGTTTCGCCGCGTCTGATCCGTATCGAATTCTGCGGAGATTTTTCAAAATATATTCTGGCTTTATGACCATTAAAAAAGTTGTGGTTTGAAAATTTTTTAAATTATGAAAGGGTTTTTTTTGACTTCGACTAAGTCTTGATAATGTTAATTAACTCTAATATAGTCCTCTCTATTGAGAATGTCAAGAGGTGATAATCAAAAGTTTCTTCAGATCGGATTTTTGGTCCAAGCAATCTGGGTTTGTGACACATGCTTTCTCTATTAAATTTATTCTTATTTAGTTAAGATATTTCTCATTTGAAGACAACATTATCTAAAATTAATGTTAAATAATATTAAATATTAGGCAAAAAACTTTTTCAAATCCAAATAACTTGTTAACTGTTTAGTGTTTAAATTTGGTAATAAAAAATTTCATAAACGTCCACCACCACCCCATTATATCCATTAATTCACTAAAAATCCTCTTTTCTCTTCAAAAATTTATTTGGTCATTCCAAGTCCATTCTACGCAATGTGAAAAGAAAAAAGGTAATTTCAGTGATGGAAGCGATGAAAAGGTGAAGGGATAAATTTGGAGGGAGAGATGAGAGGAAAAAAGTGGGGATTTTGGAGAGGAAATTTGTTTGGAAAGATGAACTCTCTCTTTTTTTTATTTTTAAATCCTTTCCTTCCAAGCGTGTTCGAAAATGAAGAGAAAATTTTATGGAGATAAAAAAGAGGGGAGGGAGGGGAGAGAGGATTAATTTTGAAGGAACGTAAAAAAGAAATAAAATTGAAACCAAATAAAATAAAAAGAAATATAAATCTGGATATTGAAAATGAGAAAATTAACTAGTAGAGAGAGGTAGAAGGTTGTTATGTAGCTGATGAAAATTTAAAGATTCCTTTTTTGAAAATCCAAATTTTTATTTTGATTGGTGAACTCCTCAATCTTTTGCCATTTTTCCAGTCGGAACTCACAATAAAATACAAATTAAGGGCCAAAAATACCTTATAAAGAGTTAGTTGTATTTTAAATTCATATAGAAATCGCTGTGCGTTTTTTACGACAAGAAAATAACATAAAAAAAAAGAGACAAACTTGCATCTTCCCTTTTTCCATTATCTTTTCTGTCGCAAGCAGGGGATGTCCATAAATGAAAAAAAATTTCCGCAGCCGCAATCCGCAGTCTGCGTCAAAAAAACTTAATTTTACGCAATCCGCAATTGCAGACAACCCTGATCGCCGGTCGCAAATCGGTTTCTATATGAAGTAGATTAGACCTCCCACCAATTTAAGAGAGAGGAGGTTCGACTGTATATTTAAAAGTATTTAATGTTGAATTATTTTGGCTTTGTTTTCAATAGATAACCTTCAATTCTCTCCAAAAATAAGTTTATCCAAGCGGAATATACCCCAAAGAATGAACGAGGGAAAATAAAAAGAATTTTTAGGATGATCTATAAAAGAAAATGTCGGCATTTTTTGTTTATTAAAAAGTATATATAATAGTGATTTAATGACGAAAATTTTGTGAAAATAATGAAAAGAAGGAAAAGAGAGGAGAATTCATGCAATTTCGGTCGAGGCCGGACAAAATAAAAATAAAAATTCAAAGCTAAAACAATTGCTCAACGTTCACTAAGCAATAAAAAAAGGAAGGAAATAAAACAATAAAAAAGGTGGTGATCGCTGAAAAATGAGAAAAAGTTCGAGAAGGTTGGAAATTGTAAAATAAAAATTAGAAAAGAAAAAATTGAATAAATCCGGTTATAAATATAAGGGATCCCGTCAACATAAAAGTTCTTAATAAATGTTTACCGTATTTCGAAACATATTTTGGCTAATTATTCATTTACTTTAATTATTTTTTCATTATACATACAAGTGGAAACCAAAAGTAATGGTTTTTTCCAAGCAACCATCATTAAATCCCATCCGAACCAGGGGTGAGCGCATTGCGTTTTGCGTTTTGCGTTATTTGCGTTAAATTTTGGCCTTGCGTTGCGTTTTGCGTCTTGCGTTATTTTCGATGAAATTAACGCAAAAAATATATCCAATCTGAGGACAAAATTAGAGAAATCTGGCTTATTGGCCTTCCAAAATTCTAAAAATTTTCGCCTGCGGCGCTAAAAAATGAAGAAATTTTGCTTTCCGGCCTTCCAAAATTCTTAAAATTTTCGCTTGCGGCGCAGAAAATGGAGGAGGGATAAAGTGGCCAAGTGGAAAATATCGGAGGAACTGAAGTGATAGAAGACTATCGGTCGATTTACTGCGATTAAGGTTGATTTAAAAAGATATCGGGGGTTTGTAGGGATATCCTGCTATATCTCTGCAACCCCTGATAACTACTATATGCTCAAATCCCTGTTATTATTCTAATCTGAGGGCAAAAATTGGAAGAAATCTAGCTTCTGCTTTCCAAAATTCTCAATATTTTTGCCTGCGGCGCTAAAAGTAGGGTATTTAAATATTTAAATACCAATTTTACATCTTGAAACGGCTCAAAAAATATCGGTTCATTATCTGGAGCTCAGATCTCAAGTTATCCTCCAAATTACCTGATATCCCCGGAATCAATTTATAAATACTGATAGCCCTTTATCCTCCGTTATCTCCCTAACTCACTCGACATCCTTTAGTAATCCCATGGGATCTTTTTAAATTTACTTGATCGCTCCAAATTACATGATAATCTGCGTAATCCCCAGCCACTTCGTTAACCACCTTGATCGTTCTAAATCCTCTGATATCCTTCATAATCCCTCTAAATCCTTTATCTCTCTCCAAAACATTACTCATCCAACTTACTTGTACCTCAAACTTAATTATGACTCGCTAACTTATAGTAATACATCAATTTTTAACTGAAAAATGGCTAATACTTAATTTAAAAAAATTTTTTCTCAATTTTGCGTTCTTGCGTTTTGCGTTTTGCGTCTTGCGTTATTTGCGTTAAATTTTGGCCTTGCGTTGCGTTTTGCGTCTTGCGTTTTTTGAGATTGTCTCTTGCGCTCACCCCTGATCCGAACATTGAAGAACCCGTTATTGCCAAATCCTGTACCAAATGAATTTTTGCAAATCCAATATGGTAATATGTATGTACATTACTACCACAAATAATTCTTCCCCATCCAATAATTTCAAGTATATTTTTGGCTTGAGTTGGTGGCGGCCCCTGGGAAATCCCCGGAACCGATATCCTAAAGTCATCTCTGATGTACTGACTTTTTCTGATAAGGATATCTGGATCTGCTAACCCTATTACGGCATGATTTTCTACCCCAATGGGTACACTACCGACTGTAGTTATTCGTATATTTCTTAACGGCTCAAAAAAATTTTGAGTGACGGCTCAAAAGTCGCCCAGAACAAAAGAGCAGCGCAAATGTTCGGACTAGGGATGGGTCGGGTTGAGAAAAAGTCATGTCGGGTTTACAAAATTTTCGGATCTTTTAGGTATCGGGTTTCGACTAACCTGGCCCATCCTGTTCATGACCTGTTCATGACAGGATCATGAACAGTGTCTTGCCCCTAAATCCCGTATTTTAAGCGATGAACTGGATTATCAGGATTAATCACGCGGAATCCTGTCACATTCAATCTTTTGAAAAAAAATCCCTTTACAGGATCCCGTGAATGCAATTTTTCCGCATACTAGAATATGATGATAAATTCCACATAGTACGTGTTAAATTTTTTTCATCTTTTTAAATTGTTAAATTAATATTGCTTTCTTCAACTTTAAAAAACTGATCTTCAGTTTCTCCTCATAATTTATTTTAATGTAAATCCTTTTTTAATTTTAGTCGTTTTTTAAAAAGTATTCTTTGCATATTCTGGATTGCAATTTTTGATTTTACACATATTTTTGCATTTTTCTTTTCTCATTTTCAATTGACTGGAAATTATTTAAAAGGTATTTAATTTATTTAAAGGTAGAATGGCGGGGTTTGTCGGGGGTTTTTTTTATCAAATGCCTGTTTATTGTCCAAAGATTCTGTACACAACCACAGATTTTTTGTTTTAGTAGGTATTTCATAGATCTCGCTAAAAAACGTCGACAAATTTCTAAGATTTTTGGATACTTGCTGGTTGGAAATAGCTTGTCGACTGATACCAAAATCAATTAAATTTGATAATCCTCGTCTCTCCCGCGATCATTAACGAAGCCGACAATTTCAGATTTTCACAGTGCACAGAATCTTGGGACAATTAAAACAGGCTTTTCAGAAAGAATAAATGTCTAGTTAACACTACTAAAATTATCTAAAGTTTAAATACCAATCTTTAAAAATATTTGCAAACAAAAAAAAATTTGGCACAAAATTGCGCCCTTTCAGGAGAGCGATAAATATATGGGAGGTTTAGGCTTAACAATAACATGCGCAATCGGGGCAGGCGCACTTGGTTTGAGTGCAGCCACCCTCCCTTTTGTCCTTCCTGCTTTTCGACGTGTTTGTATACCTTATGTGCCGGCTACTGTTAAACAAATCGAAAATGTTGTTAAATTGATGGATCAATACAAAAATGCAAACCCCGCCACAAGAGGGCTAAAAATAATTGATTTGGGCAGTGGAGATGGAAGAGTTGTAAGTAAATTTATTTTTTTTTTTTTTTGGTTCAGATTTTGAATTTGGTTGTTTGAGAGACTAGAAAATTTTTAAAAATTATTTTTTGTTGTATAAATATTTAAATAAAATTGTGCAATGAAATTTGGGGAACAATTAGCAAGTCATTTAACACCAGAATGGAGAAAGCAATATATTCGTTATGAAGAACTTAAAACGCTTTTGTATGATATTATGTTGGAAGCGCCTACTGAAGCAGATGCGAGAGACCAGTTTTGTTTTTTTAAATATTTGAGGGCTTGGAATTTTTGGGGAGTTGACGTCGATATTTAGAGATTGGGGGAATTCTGAAGAATTTTGATTTGATTCTTGGTTTCTCATTAAGAAAAAATAGGAGGTAACTAAAAATCGAGAAAAGTATTTACTATAGTTGTGGCTAGTTAAGAAAATCTTTTGTACGCTTTAGAGGGTATTTTTAAACATTTTTCTTTTTTTTCCTCTTATGACTCGTGTATATTTCCTCCAATTTTTTTAAATAATTTTAGCTAATTTTTTCTTTTTTAAAGATATATTTCTCAAATGGATGAAACATTTTTTGCTGAATGTGAAAAAGAACTTGTCAAAATTAATTTATTCTTCAGTCAAAAAATAGCTGAAGCTCAAGGAAAATATCACGAATTAACTGCAGAATTGAATACTTTTAAAGATTCAATCGAATCAAGACAAACCCCAATTGCTCAGAGAAAAAATGTTCGTTTACGCTTTGCTGGAGCTAAACTTTCTCTTAATAAATTGCAAAAAGAACAGTCAAAAACTGCACAACAGCTTAAATTGGCTTTTAGGTTTGTTGATTTAAACAAAAAATTTATTTAGAATATTCGCTTGAACAAAACATATTTGTATTTGGGGGAGTTAGGAATTTGGTGAAGAAATGAAAGAGGGTCAATTTTTTCATTACTTTTCGTATTAAAAATGTGTCCTCACATTTAAGTACATATGGTTAACTTTTTAAAGCTTACATTAATTTATTAGTCTCTAAAAACTGAGACTTTGACCTGCCATAACTCGGCTCAAAATCATTTCTTAAGAAAAAGAAAATCGCCACGAATATTAAATAGCATTTCCTCTATCGAATTGTATTCAAAACAAAACCAACTCTTGTTATTTTATGAATTTTAATTTTTCTTTATTTTTAGTGAATTCTACTTAAATCTTGTACTTTTACAAAATTATCAGGTTTTTAAAATTATTTTTTTGTTTGTTAAATTCTTGTCAATTTTAGCAATTAAATGCTACCGGGTTTCGTAAAATTTTCAAAAAACATGACAAATTAATGATGAATGATGCTGGAATGGATTGGAGAATAAATCGGGTTGAAAAATCTTCATTTTTTCTCAATTCTGATATTGAATCCTTAATTAACAATGTTGAATCGACGGTCATTAATGAACTGGAAGGGGGTAATAGACAGGCGGGGATGAAACGACTTAAGGTTTTTTTTAATTTTTTTCAAACTTTCGGACCTATTTTCCTCTTATTTTCCCTTTGTTCTACCTCTGTCAAATCCTAAAAGGAAAGGTCATTTGTTTAGGACAATAGGTTTTCGGCCTCAATTTTTCTGACTGACATAATTTCAAAATTTCCAAATTATTTTTGAATTTACATTATTTAAATATCTCATGTCAGGTTCCTCCCCTAAGCGAAAAACAAAATGCTGGAACAACATTCTCGCTAGGCATGTTTATGGGTATATTTATAGTTTTGGCTGTCGCAATAATTCTTTCATGGTTTGGATTGGAACAACAAGTAAATGAACCAAAATGGGTTGCTGTTCGCCTATTTCGAGGCTTTTTTCTTTTTTTCCTTTCAATGTGGCTTTGTGGACTTAACATGTTTTTTTATTATTTAAAAAATAAATATAAAAATATTTTCAAGGTATGGTTGGGCAGCTGCAGGTGTTAATCATGTTCTCATTTTTGAAGTAGATCCTCGCAACCATTTAACTTATCAGACGGTTTTTTTAATTAATATTTTTATTTTCTCCTTATACCAGTCAACTAATTTTAAGTAAGATTTAAAACCTCAGGTCACAATTTACTTTTACTTATTCTGTGTGTATAAAAAATCGCTGCTCCTGTGCAGAGCTGCGTCGAAATTTCGATTTTCGATTTTCGACTTTTTTTCTACCGATTTTCGATTTCCGAATTTCGAATTTTTTCATAAAATTTCGATTTTCGACTTCGATAATTTTAGTTTTTTCGATTTTCGTTCGATTTTCGATTTTTTTTGCAAAATTGCATTATCTTTTCTCTTAAGATTTTATTCCTGCGGCGCCAAAAATGAAGAAATTTGGCTACTTAGCCTTTCAAAATTCTCAAAAATTTCGCCTGCGGCGCTGAAAAATGAAGAAATCGGTCTTCTAGTCTTCCAAAATTTTTAAAATTTTCGCCTCCGGCGCAGAGAAGTGAAGATTTTTTGCTTAGCGATCTTTCAAAATTCTGAAAATTTTCGCCTGCGGCGCAAAAAAAGGTTAAGAAAGATGGAGGAATAAAAATATGGGATAAGAAGATCGCGAGATTCCCTTTAATACACCCAAATCTCACAATAATCCGCCCAAATCCCGCGTAACCCTTGATATCCCTCATATTCGCCTGATATCATATAATATCCCCCTTAATCTAACCAAATCCACCTAAATAATATTATCATTGACTTTCCACCCGAGCCTCCAATTAATCCATTTGCCTTATAATAATAAGAGGGATATAGGAGGATGGGATATCAAGGGGTAAGTAGAATATTGGAGGAATAAAGGATTTAAAGTGATCTAGGGTGCGGATTTAATTGGTCTCTAGTCAACCCTCTAATCCTGTATATCCCTACGATCACTGATATCTCTTAAAACTTCCATTAATCCATTGAATCCCCTTATATTTCAATATTAACCCTTATATCTCCATATTGCGGATTGTTTACTACTCTTTTAGTTATTTTAAAAAATTTCGATTACCGATTTTCGATTTTCGACGTTTTTTTCTGCCGATTTTCGATTTCCGATTTTCGAATTTTTTTTATAAAATTTCGATTTTCGATTTCGATATTTTTGGATTTCTTTTGATTTTCGATTTCCGAATTTCGAAGATTTTTTTATTTCGACGCAGCTCTGCTCCTGTGTTAGGAAATATTTAACATAAGGGTAGACAAAATCGCACACGACTTTTCTCTTCTCATTTCTATTTTTTCTGTTATTAAGACGCAAGTCTATTTTTATTTAAGCATTGCATTACATTGAAATGTGTTCAAAAAATTGAAACTTTTAACATTAAACAAAAATTTTCATTACTCTTTTTAATTTTTTGTATTCTTTGTTTTCACTACTCAAATGCTATTTTAAAATTCTGACCTTTTAAAATTTGTTCCGTAACTTTTAAAAAAACTTTTAAGGTTATGCAAATTTCTTCTTTTATGTTAATGCTTTGGGCAATGTCTGTACTTGGATATTTGTACGCTTCTTGGCTTCGTTTACCTCCTTTTCTCTTTCCAATGGCTTTAATGTTAATTTGTGTTGCTTATCTTTTTAACCCGTAATTTTTGTTAATTTTTAATTATTTTAATTTTTTTAGTTTTAAACACCCAGAACATTTTTTTCATCGAAATTCTCGTTTCTGGCTTCTTAAACATTGCTTTAATTGTTTGACGGCTCCTTTTCATTATGTTACATTTTCGGATTTCTGGCTAGGCGATCAAATGAATTCTCTTGCGTGAGATTTTTCAATTAAATATTTGAAATAATTTTTATCGGGGAAATTAATTTTGGTTAAAATAAAATTTGATTTTAATAAAAAAAATTTTAAGAGTTTTTCCTTAATAGAAAAATTTGTGAAAAAATTATTTTCAGACAAGCAAAAATTAGGGAAAAAATTATAAGAAATAATTCTCCCGTATGTCTCCAATTTTATTTTTCAGGCAACCCTTTCCTCATGTTAAAATATATTTTAAAAATTTTATTGTAACGATCGCTCACTTGATAAAAAATTTTTTTCAGAATTTGTTTTCTGGATCTCCAATATTTTATTTGTTTCTACGCAACAGAAGTTGACTTTTCTGATGCTCAATTCCAAGTTCGTACCCTCAACATAACCGAAGGCCCCGTTCCCTGGGGTTATGTTGATATCAATACTGGCCAAGATATGTGTGTTGCTTCTTCTGGAATTCGATCTCTCGTATCAGTCGTTCCAGCTCTCGTTCGTTTTTTGCAATGTATTCGTCGTTATCGTGATACTCGAACTTGGCATCCACATTTGGTTAATGCATGCAAATATGCAACTACTTTTTTGGTTGTTGGAAGTAATTTATTAAGTAAATGGTGGTCAGATGATACTTCTATTTTCTTTTATCTTTGGGTGGCTTCTTATATTTTTAGCTTTACATACACATTTTTGGTTGGTTTTTATTATTTTTTTTGGCAAGGCTAATAAAACAGGAAAAATTTTTTACTCTTTCGGGGTGCAATATTTGTGGACGTAGTTTGGAGACAAAGCTAGAATTAAAAAAAAAGAAAACTGGAAAATAAAAACTTGTGAAATGCTGACTTTGGGATAATTTATTTGATCGTACTTGATGTTTCGTTTTTTTAATTGTGACGAGATGGGGTGTCTCCTTTTTGATCTCACACATCCTCTTTCTGACAATGAGGATTTTTCTTAAAAATTTATTTTTTAAGTGGGACGTATTTATGGATTGGGGATTAATTGATCCGAGAGCACCCAAAGAAGCTCCACTTCTACGAGAAGAAATGATTTATGGAAGTAAATGGTATTATTATTTTGCAATTGCTGAAGATTTTATTTTACGATTAACTTGGGTAATGAATGTTTCGTTAGCGGAAGCATGGTTTTTTTTAATATTTTTTAATTAATTATTTCAATTTTTAAAGGATGTTACAAGGAGATTTGCTTGTTTGTATATTGGCTCCTTTGGAAGTAATTAGGAGGTTTGGAACTTTTTTTTAATTTTATGTGGGGAGACATGGTTGTATTTATTTAGTTAGTAGGGGTAGTTAACAACCAAATTTTCGAACCGAAAACTTAATTTCATGAATCATTTTTTAAAGTTTTCCCTCAAAAAAACGTATAAAAAAACAGTCTCCCTCTGCTTTTATAAAAAAATAATATTTTTTTTATTTTCAAGATTCATTTGGAACTATTTTCGATTGGAGAATGAGCATGTAAACAATTGCGGTCAGAAAAGATTTATGAGTAAAAAAAGGTTTAAAAAAATTTTTTAAGGACAATTTCGAGCAGTTAGGGATATTACAGTTAAACCTATACGAAAAGGTGATTTAGAATCTTTACTTGCAAAAATGGACAATCCTGATGGTGTTACACATAGAGGACAGGATTTGCGTGAAAGGGTTAAAAAGCAGAAAAAAGCTGCGCGTGAAAAGAAACAAATTTTGAAAAAGAATAGAATGACTAGAATTAGTTTACCGATTGCTCCGAATTTCCCACATGCACATACACATCCAATTTTAGTTGAAAGTAGACAATAATATGTAGGTAAACTGTTTAGATGACAGTTTTTTAAAGGTATTTTATGGTAGTATGAAAATTTTATTTGAATATTAGTAAAAATTAAAGAATTCCATTTAGAGAAGAAATCTAGTCTCCTCCCCCCTCCCCCTTTAAATTCCTTGTCCTTACATTTTCCTTGATTCATTTCCAATAATCTTCTGATAAATGTCCTTAACTAAAATCAAGGATCGAAATCGTTTCTACCATAAAATGTTTTTTTGGTTATACATAGTCTTTTAAAAGAAAATTATACAAGAATTTGTATTTTCATAATTCCCTCTCTCATGTATATTTATATTTTCACCTCCAAAATTTTTTTTGTAATTATCTCTCGAATTTAATAAGTTAGACTTTTGATTTTTTAATAGTTTTTCAGAGTCTCATCATCCGTTTCTGTATTATATTTATACCGGTTTTTGTTTAAACGCTTTAAATGAATTTTTTCAAGTTTTTCAATACATTCCTTTATTTTTTTATAAAATTGCAATGATTTTTTAAAATTTTCCTAGTCTTTTTTAAATAAAATTGTTTGGATAAAGTCAATTTTCTAATCAAAATACCCAATAAATTTGAGAAAAATAAAAACTCTTGACTTTATCCAACAAGAAATATGCTTGTATTTTATAATGACGATTAAATATTAATAAATTTTATTGTGTTTGGACTTTAAAAATTTCTTTTAAAAAATTTTTAAAAAAGAAAAAATAACCTCAAAATCTGAACCATTTATTTGTATTTTCTTTCAATTAATTTTCAAAATTTATTTTTTTAGGTATTACAACTCGCAAAGGCTGGATACACTAATTCTACAGGCGTTGAATTAAACAGTTTATTGGTTTTGTATTCGCGTTGGAAAAGTTTTCGAGAAGGCACTAAAAAAGTGAAGTTTGTAAAAGCTGATATTTTCAAAACTTGTTTGGAAGATTATGACGTTATTGTGCTGTTTGGAACTGAAACTATTGTAATCTAAAATTAATTTTGAAAATTTTTTTGTTTTTAAGGTCCCCCAAGTTAGACCAAAATTGCTGGAAATGAAGGATGGAGCAGGACTGATTTTATGCCGCTTTCCCTTACAATCTGAAGAAGAATGTTGGAAAATGACTTCAACAGAAGGGAAAGGAATCGATCAAACATGGCTTTATATTCGAACAAATATTTGTTAAATTAACTGATAAAGTTGTTACTTTTATATAGATTTTCTCAAATATCTTCGGATATTTCTTCATTTCCCTAATAGCGCAACAATAAATTTTCACCTTTTCTCATTTTTCTATTGTGTTTATTCTCCTTTACATAGTTTCTTTTCTATTTTTTTCTCTTTTTTAGCCCCTTCCATAAATAAAAGATTTTTCTCCATCCATTTCTCAACATTCATCTTGCCCTTTTCCTTCTACAAATCAACTTAATTTTTCGCCTTTTTCTAGCATTGCTATACACAATCAATACTATATAGCTTCTCTGGTCGTCGTGTCAGTAAGGTTTTATGTATACATTGCTAGTCAGCCCATTTATTCTGTCTTGTCTTTCGTCACAAGGCAACCAACTTAAAAACTCAATGTGTGTTGACTAACCAGACAAAATGGTACATGACAAAATGGTGATATTAACAAAATGGTACTGGACAAGACGGTTCCTTCCAGATCCGGTTTCTTCCAGATCTTATTTTATGTAAGTTTTGAAGATTCTTTGGAAGATTTTTTCGGGATTTCTATCTGTATCTTTTAGGTTTTCTAATTTCTTAGTCATCCCGACTAGGGTTATACCCGGATGCCTTAAAAACCATTTTGTTTCTTTACCATTTTGCCCATGTACCATTTTGTCTGAAACCATTTTGGACTAGCAATGAATGTGTGTATTATTTACATTCTTCTTCCTCTTCTCCATCGGGTTTTCATTTTTGCCTGCCTTCCTTCTCTCCACTTCTTTTTTAGTTGTGTAAAATAGCCTTCCTTCCCTACAAACTAACATTTTCTTTTGCTTTCCACATTTAAACAAATATAAGTATTTTCACAATTGTATACAATCCTCCCCAAATATATTCCCTCTTTTTTTCCCCCTCAACTTTCATCTTCTTCATTCCTTCCCCATCTTTTCAAAAAATACTTTCATCGTCTCCCCACACATTCACATTCATTTTTACCCAACCAATCTGCTCAGAAATAAAAATAAAATATACACACACATTCATTCACCATCTTCTCCTCTAAAAACCGTGCCCGCTCAACTCATCTAATACTTAACTCATCCACACGCCCAAAATCGCTCAACTCATCTAAACGGCTAAAATTCCTTAACTCATCCACACGGCCAAAAACGCTTAACTCATCCAATCCTCAACTCATCTAATGCTTAACTCATCCACACGGCCAAAAACGCTCAACTCATCCAATCCTCAACTCATCTAATGCTTAACTCATCTACACGGCCAAAAACGCTCAACTCATCCAATCCTTTGGAACGAGACTATTGAGTACCAGTCGTTTGAGTCCCTGGCCGTTTGAGTCTCTGGCCGTCTGAGTCTCTGGCCGTCTGAGTCCATGACCAGTTGAGTCTCTGGCCGTCTGAGTCTCTGGCCGTCTGAGTCCATGACCAGTTGAGTCTCTGGCCGTCTGAGTCTCTGGCCGTCTGAGTCTCTGGCCGTCTGAGTCCATGACAAGTTGAGTCCCTGGCCGTTTGAGTCCATGACCAGTTGAGTCCCTGGCCGTTTGAGTCCATGACCAGTTGAGTCCCTGGCCGTTTGAGTCCATGACCAGTTGAGTCCCTGGCCGTTTGAGTCCATGACAAGTTGAGTCCCTGGCCGTTTGAGTCCATGACCAGTTGAGTCCCTGGCCGTTTGAGTCCATGACCAGTTGAGTCTCTAGCCGGTTAAGTCCCTGGTCAGTTGAGTCCCGGCCGTTTGAGTGGTTGATTACCGCCGGTTGAGTCTTGGGCCGGTTGAGACTCAACTGACCAGGGACTCAACCGGCTAGGGACTCAACCGGCCGATATTTCAAGGATTGGATGAGTTGAGCGTTTTTGGGGGTGTGGATGAGATAAGCATTAGATGAGTTGAGGATTGGATGAGTTGAGCGTTTTTGGGCGTGTGGATGAGTTAAGCATTAGATGAGTTGAGGATTGGATGAGTTGAGCGTTTTTGGCCGTGTGGATGAGTTAAGTGTTAGATGAGTTAAGGATTGGATGAGTTGTAGGGTAGCCCTAAAAACGCTACAAAAACACTATTTTTATATTTCTTTTATTTCTCCCCCACACAATTCTACATTATTCCCCCCATTTTTTTCATTTTCTCAACAACACAATTTCTTCGAGATTTGTAGTTTTTCCCTTCTCCTCGCATTCTTTTCTAGTATATTTTATACTCTTTTCTCCTCTTTCCTTGATCCACTTCTCTATTTTTATATGAACTCTAATATAAGCCTGTATATAAGTTCTCCAACCTTTTTTTTCTTCTCTTATAAGGAGAGGTTAGAGTATATCTCGGAAAGGGGAATTAAAATATAATTTACAAGGGTATGAAAAACAAATGAGATACAGTAAGCTGATCTTTTGAGAGTTGATCTAGAAAAGATTTTGGACAAAAAAAGTTTTGGATGAATTTTTAAGGTATTTATTGATAGTTGATAAAAACAAATAAATTGCTCGAGTTGACAAGTCGAAGCTTAACATGTGTAGGTAGTGTTTGGCCTTTAACTTTGGGGAAAATCTTGTTATCTTTGGAGGATTCATTTACATCCTGATGTTGGTGACAATTTTCATCTGCTTCCATTTGTTTTGCTTCATATCTTTCCATGTTTCCCATCTTTTTTCTGAGTTTGGGTGAAATTGTGTTTGTTTTGATATTCTTACAAGTCTTGATCCTCGTTTCAGAATTTCTAATATTTTATCACTTTGTTTCCTTCTTTAATTAACCTTTCTTTTGCGGCTTATTAACTCTTCTGTTGTTCAAATACAAATTTAAATTATATTTGTTTTCTCATTGCTTTAAATATGAAAATAATTATTAATTTTAGTTATTTAATTCAAAAATGAGTAGTACTTCAGAGCACATTTCTCAACGCCTTTATTATTCCAACCGAACACCAAATTCGAGAGTTAGCCTTGTTGGGACTTCTGCTGCTTCTTCTCCAGTAATGTTAAGTAATTCTCCTCAAGTTAGAGGAAATACAAATCAAGTTGTGGTTGTTTCTGGAGATAACCAGTTTAGAAGTATTCCTATTGGAAGCGTTGGTTATCATCCTCCGGGTTGTGCTTGTCCAAATTGCGAAACTAAGGTATTTTTTAGAAAGTCCTTTAAAACTTATAAATATTCTAGTATGTGCCACCCATTGGACATTCTACTTCTTTAGACAACCGCCACGAGATTTACACATATTCAATTGCAAATGATCCTTCAGGCAATACTGATGGAATTGTACAGGAATTCACAACAGAAAATGGGGAGAGACATGTGGTAATTATTCTAAAGTTTATTTTAAATAGGGGGGGAGGTTGTTAGAGAAGAACATGAACCGAGTTTTTCTTGTAAGACCCGAGCTTTTCCGATTGGAAACCCTGGTTTCGACTCGGATTCGAACTCTAGTACTTCTTTTTCTGATTTTAAAATTTTTGAATAAGAGATTATAGGGGTTGAATTACTTAAAAAATTTTCCGTTTTTTGAACACAAAAGGATGTCACCTCCAATTTTAGTTTTTCCCTCACATATTATTTCGTTGTTTTATTTCATCGTTTAATTGAATCAGCCCTCACAAAACTCAATTTTTAAGTTTGTCCCATCCATTCATCACTCAACATCTCTGGATAATCGACAAGAACTTGTAGCGAGAACTTCAGAAGATAATAAAAGGAATGAAAAAAGTGAGAAGGAAGCCGTTAAGCGTGCTCGACAGGCTGAAGCTGCTCGTCTACGGTTTTTTTTCTATTTATTTTGGGAATATTTTCTAGTTTAGGTAAATTCATATACAAAAATTTAATATTTTTCTTAGGCTAACTGAAGAGTCATACAAGATTTGGGGTAGGGGACATTTGACGGAATTTTACCCGAAATTTAATTTCCTTAAGTTTGCAATTTGTTTTTTTTAATTTACTTTTTATTTTTTAAAGTTATCACCGTTTAACACCAGACGAGAAAAAAGCTTTAAACCTCAAAAGGACATTAGCACAAAAAAGAAAAAAACAACGAGAAAAGGAAATGGCTCAATTAGAAGCAATATTGCGTGCTAGTGGAGATATTTATGACGATCCAGAAGTTTTAGAACAACTTAGAGAAAAGAGAATGCGTGCAAAATGGGCTGAGGCTGCTCGTAATAGATATCACAGGTCGTTGGTTAAAAAGATATTTCTACTTTAAAAAATTTTTTTAAAAATTTTTAGAATGACTGATGAAGAAAGAAAATCTCATAATATGAAAAGACGAATTAAACAACAAGTTTCTGTAAAAAATGAAGATAAAAGTGGTGGAAATTTGGGCGGGGAGGCTAATAAAAGAATTAAAGAACAAAATGCGAGAAAAGCTGAAGCTGCTAGACTGCGTTATCATCGAATGGTTTTTTTATCGGTGTGATCTTTTAGGGATTGGGGCTCTATAAAAATCAAAAATTGTTTTCTTTTAAAAAATTGAACCACATTATAAAGTACACCCTTGGGTCGGAAGAATTATTAGGATATTTTAAATTAGGAGTATAAGTTAGGCAGCTCTTCCTCCAACGCCAGTCCAAATTTTAATAAAATTTATATTAATAGTAAATTGAGGTCAATCTAATGTAAGAGGTGTGGGATTGACGGTTCCGGATAGGAACTGAAAAAGTCTGGAAATATTTGGTTCGAGCATCCGTTCCAGATCTGTCTATTTGAACTCAAAAATAAATAGGTGATAAAAAGAGTCCGCGAAAAAAGAAGTCCGCTAATAATAAAGTTTTTTCTAAAATTAAGTTTAAAAATCAGTGACTCCAAGAAACCTCATTTTCAATTACTCAATTAAATAAATTTATATTTTTAACAGCCCCGATTCCATTAAAAGATCACATTTTTATTTTTTAAATTTATTTGACGAAAAAATTTTCCATTTTTAGACGTATGACGAAAAGAAGATGTATAATCAGCGAAGGACTGAAGCATTTCGACGTAGAAGGATGGAAGAAGAAACTCTTTTGGCTATGCCTATAGGAAGAATTAATGGAGAGGCACTTGATAGAGCACAACAAATTGTTATTCGAAATGCTAAGCGTGCTGAAGCTGCTCGGCTTCGTTATCAAAGAATGGTTTAAATTTATTTTTTGAAATTAATTTGTCTTATAGAAAGGGATAAAAACGTATTTTTTCTAAAAATATAGTGACACAACTAAATACTTTCTACATTACCTACTCTTTAACTAATAGTTTCCTTACTTCCCCACAAAATTTTTTAAGATTCTCTTTTGGCTCTGAACTTTTCCCGTTTTTATCGTCCATTAAACGAAGGTTAATTTGTCCTTGTATTATTTTCAAGTTTGAGGGATATATTGCAAAAATTTGAACAATAAGTTAACTGATAGTCCCCAGATCCTTTGAACGTAAAAAGTATTTATAAACCCTATTACTATTCCCAAAAAATGAGTCAAATCTCTGTTTTGTTTAAAAAATGGATTAAAAAATTTATTCGTTTTTAGACACCAGAACAGCGAAGGGCTTACAACCAAAAACGTTACACTCCTAAACGTAAACGTCAAATAATGGAAGTTATCTTGGCAGATGTTGATCCAGATTTAAAAATTGAAAAATCAGACGATGAAGAAGAATATGATGCTCTTTCTTCTCTTGAACGTGACGTTTTAAGGCGTACTCAACAAGCACATCAAATTTTGCTTCGTCAGCGTGGTCAACAACAGCAACAGCCCCAACAACCATCCCAACAACAACAACAGTTACCACCACCACCACCACAACAACAACATCATTATATTTCGCATAGGACACCTCCATTGACACATGCGTGAGGAGGGCTGTTTTAAATATTAAAAGTTTTTGTTCTTCTCGTTTATTAGTCTTCATGCTTAAAATGGGAAGTTTGTCGTATTATTAACTATTTTATTTTTTGTCTCATTATAAAATGAATTTTTGATAAAAGTTGATGACTTTTTTTAAACATTTTTTTTCAAAAGAGTTTTTAAATAACTCGAAATATTTTCTCATGTTTTTTTTATTTTTTTTAAATTAAACAAATTTTTGTTTAAAGCAATGAGTACTTCAGAACAAAGTTCTCAACGTCAACAACAAATTTATTATTCCAACCGAACACCAAATTCGAGAGTTAGCCTGGTTGGGACTTCTGCTGCTTCTTCTCCAGTAATGTTAAGTAATACTCCACAACTTAGAGGAAATGCAAATCAAGTTGTGGTCGTTTCGGGAGATAACCAGTTTAGAAGTATTCCCATTGGAAATGTTGGTTATCATCCTCCTGGTTGTGCTTGTCCAAATTGCGAAACTAAGGTTGTTTAAATTTTTATAAATTAACTTGGGGGCCTTTAAAATTTGAAATAGAAATAGATTTGGGGGATAGCAGGGGTGGGTTTGGTAGAGGTTGAGATTGTGTTATTCCTGTCATTTGACTATCTAGATTTCATTGAACGGGTTTTTTGATTTTGAAATTCATTGAATTGAAATTCCATTGAACCATTTTTTCCTAATGGTTCCAAAATTGCGTCGGTTCACATTTTCGGTTTTGGGCAATCCAAAGAGTGTCGCTTCTACGTTCCGATAATTTTTAAAATTAAAGAATAAATATATAATCTTTATTTTCAAGTTTGACCCAACTTCCTTGAGTAATAGCCATGATTTTTATACTTATATTGGCAACGACCAATCTAACGATGATGACGATGGAATTGTAGAAGAATTTACAACGGGGAGTGGAGAGAGACATGTTGTCATTATGACTAAAAATGATGCTAATCTTTCAATGCAAGAAAAGTTTGTCTTTAGTTAAAAATTTGTATATTCTAGCACCCAAAAATACATACATAATATTCTAAATGGAGCCCTGGGCTTCTATTAGGGATGGATAGGCTTATAACATTTAAGTATATATTTAATTTAGACTTCGTCGTCAAAAATTATCCGAAGCAGCAAGAAATCGTTATGCTCTTCTCAGTGACGACGAAAAAAGAATATTTACTGAACGTCGCATTATTATGCGTCAGCGAAAAAAACAAAAAGAACGAGAAATGGAAGAGTTGGAGGCAATTCTTCGTGCAACTAATGGTTTTAAATTTTTAAATAATATAAAATGGGCCTTTTGTCCTAATGTCCTAAATTAAAAAAAATTGTTCAGTAAATTTATTCAATTCCGAAGATCGGGTTTTGAATTTTATAATCAGTACGGTTCATTGTCAGTCAGAAATAGTCTGGAGATCGCGAGAAAAAATGTCCGGACATACATAATGCCAAATTTATTTTTAATTTTACATATTCTTTTTTTTAAATTTATTTTTCAAATTTTTAGATATAACAGATGATTTGGTGCTTTTAGATGAACAATCATTGCAAAGGAAACGTGCAAGATTAAGTCGTTATCAAACTATGTCGATTGACGAGAGGCGTGAATATAACCAAAAAAGAAGGCTTAAACAGCTTGGATTGCCCGAAAATATTGAAGAAGTTCCACGACAAAAATTGGAACAAATAAAAAGACATATTAATGAAGTTAATGCTAGAAAGGCTGAGGCGGCACGTCAACGGTATCATCGAATGGTAATTATTTTGTTGTTTTGCAAAGAGGTTTGATATCGAACTTTTTTGTCATAAAAAGGCTTTAAATTTAAAACTGGTTAATCATGAAGAAAAATTAATTTATTTTTAATTTTTTATTAAATGTTCCGGTTCTCCATTTTATGGAATGAATAACACATCGAAAGGATTCTGACGACTTTTCAAAAATCGGCAATTCCCTACCATTAAATACGGAATTTCCTATTTTTGAAAAAATGAGAAATTCCCTGTGATTAGGGAATTCCTTTGATATAAATCAAAGCAACAACTGATTATTCTAATTTTAATTTTTTACTTTTGTAGACGGCTGATGAAAGAAAAATTTATAATAGAAGACGGACTGAATCTTTCCGGAAGCGACGTGTTGAAGAAGAGAAATTACTTTCAACACCAGCAGGGCAGATTACACCGGAAGCTTTGGAAAAAGCGCAAAGTATAATGCTAAGAAATGCAAAAAGAGCAGAACAAGCACGTTTGAGATATCAAAGAAAGCAACAAGAAAGAGGTGTTGTGCCAAGAAGACAACGAAAACCAAAAACTGAACCTGCAAATGAGTCAGCTGAGCCGAATTTAGGTTTTTTTTAGTTTTTTTTTGTAATTTTATCCTTAATTTTATCCATTTTCCTTTGTTTTGTCGAATTTTTGAAAACAAAAATAAGCTTTTTCCATTCATCTTTTTTACCACCGTGAGACCCTAATTAAGTTTACAATTGAAACCGAAACTTAATTTTATTTTCGTTCGGACATGTTTTAGTGTTATCTGAATCGAAGTATGTATGTTTGTGTGACCTATTTTTGTGTCCCATTTTGTGGTGCCCTATTTTCGATAGATTTACAAGATAGTTGTTTGAATTCTACAGTTATAACAAATTTTTATTCCAGAAAGATGGGACTTATAAAATTCAAAATTCCTGATTTAAAAAAATTTTTTAAGATCAAATTTTGGATACAATCGAACGTGATGTTGTCAGAAAGACAGAAGAAGCACGACAAACTTTATTAAAAATGCAACAAAATGAATTGAAAAAAGAGGAAACTGTTGGCACTTTAGACGACAAACAACATCATTTTGTGGTCCCAGATAGAGGAGTAGGAACAACTACTCATACTATAGTTCAGTCACCTATAAATATTACTCAACAGCAACTTTCTGGAGGAAATGTTGTTCAATATGTTCAGGTTTTATTTTTATAATTTAAAAAAGGAATGGGAGAGGGGGGATTTCAGGAGACTAAAAGCACTCAATTTTAGCCCCCTGAAATCCGACCCCGGCTACCCTTGCCTTATATCCAATCCTATTCTTAATATATTTATTTTTCAGGTACCTGCACGAAGTGTTCCAAACGGCTTTATCATCGCTGACAATAAATTTGTTCAAGTTCATACAGATAGTGGAATTCAAACGTCAGGGCCACAGTCTTATACAGTGGTATTTTTCTTCCTTTTTATTTTTTGCCTTTAATTTTTATCAAAAAATAGATTCAAGAAGCTTCAACCTCAAAATTCGATGCCGGCCCAAGTAGTAGTGGAACAAGTAATTATTATCCAGTTTCTATAATTCACCATGAACCACCACCACATCAACAACAACGTCATCATATTACAACTTCAACTATAGATCATCATCATCATTTAAATCCTCCGACACGAATTGAAATTGTTCAACCGACAATAATAACAACTAATAATACAAATAATTTTGGTGGTCAACATACTTCAACAGCAAGTGGTTCATCTACAACATTATTAGCTGCTAGTTCTTCTTCAACTTCGTTAGCATCTTCACGTCGTCATTATACTAGCAATCCATTACAACAAAATCAACAACAACAAACTTTTATAATTCCAAAAACTGAACATCATCAAATTATTGCTAGTCGTTCCTCTATTTCTTCTGGTGAGTAAAAGAGTTTAGCAATCAAATATTGGCCTAAGACTAACAGTTATTTTATCTAAAAGCTTCGCTTATCACGTGGTAGTATCTAATATAATATACCGTATTTTCTCTAAAATAGCCCCCGGGGGCTATTTTTCCGATCGTCCTCTAGAGGGGGGCTATTTTAGAGAAAATACGGTATCTACTATAGATCCTACACCTTCCCCCCCCCCTCCCCCACACTTAAGCACTAAAAATATCTTCCCTCTTTACAGGTATGTCATCGTCTAAACAACGTGTTATGGACCCTCATAATTCAAACGATCAAAAATTGTTATTGCAAAAGGCTAAACGTGCAGAACGTGCAAGGAGAAGGTTGTAGACAATAAAAAATAAAAATTGATGTTGATAAAGTTGAGATAATATTTTAAAGATACCATGAAATGTCTGCTGAAGCACGTCATGAATTTAATGCTAAAAGAGCACTTTCTTTAAAAATGGCAAGACTGAGGGATGTAAGTTTTATTTTAAATTTTTTAAATCGTTAACATTTTTAGGAAGAATTGTGTCGTTTGGGTGATGATATGAATACAAAAGGACAAGAACCAGAGGATGTTTGTTTTTTATATATTTTTAAAATTTGGAGATGGTGAGAGTTGAAAGATTAGAATTTTTGGGAAATGACATTAGTTTATGAGTGAAGTTGTTGCTTTTTGGAAAATCTTTGGGTATCCGAAACCGAAACTAAAAACCGAACTGACTTTTTATTAACCACCTAAATCTATAACAAGCTAAATAGCGGAGTTTCCCAGTATCTACTACTACAATCGAATTTTACTATAAGATACACTTGTAATAGATCACATCAACTTTAGTTTGCCATTGGCCGAGGGAGTTTAAGATACTACATCTCATTATAAGGACAGCTATAACCAAGATTTTATCTTATAACGAGTTCCATCTGGAATAATTTATTATTGAATCCTGTAATTTTTAGAGTCTTCGCACTGCTATTGAACAAGCCAGATTGCGTAGAGCCAAGAGAGCAGAAGCTGCTCGCGTTAAATATCAAGTGAGTTTTATTTTTTTAAACTTTCTTACTAATATTCATCAAAGAAGATGACAAGTGAACAGAGGAAAGCACATAATGCAATGCGTGATGCTCAGAGAAGGCAAAGAAAGCGTGAATTGGAGGATACTGTGACTGTTGTGAAACAATGAGAATTACTTAAAGGAGGGAGGGGTAAGGGTTGTGTGTTTATTCTTGTCAATTATTGTCGAAGACCTCACTTGTAGGATACCCTTTGGGACTTGAAGAATTGTTGGAACCAATGCTCGGTTTGGGTACCAGCCACTCGCACTAGCTAATCAAAATTTTAAAGCTATATTTTTAACTCGAAGTATATCTAGTTTTGGGGATTATTTACAAATGAGGTCATAATGTATAAGAACAATTTTTCTTTCTTTACAACCCGGAACAATTTTTGATTCTCAGATGGATCTACTCAATCATTTTAATTTTCCAAATATCCAAATTTATGTAAAAGAATCCATCTTAATTCTTTAATTTGATATTTTGCCAAGAATTTTCCACATTTTGTCCATATTTTTGAAAAAACTTATATTTACAAGTTAGTCGGATAAATTTAAAATTTTAACTTGATATTTTAAACAAGTGTTTTTGATAAATAATTAGGTACTTTATGGATATGTCACCCCCCTCCTATTTTGAGTCTCAGAGTTTTCCTTATGCGTAGAAAATGGTCAGAGATTATTTTCTTCTCCATGTCAATCATTTTTTTCATCAAGCAAAATAAGTGAAATGTGGAAACGAAATGAGTGAAATGTAAGTACAAAATTCAAAAATATGTAGAAAAGGCAAAATAAAAAAGCAAAATACTTGAAGAAGAAAAAAATGATTGACATGGAGAAGAAAATAATCCCTGACCATTTTCTACGCATAAGAAAAGCTCTGAGACTCAAAATAGGAGGGGGGTGACATATCCATAAAGTACCAATAATTAGACCTAAGTAAGTATATTTATGTGGAAAGTGAGGATTTCACCTTTAATGACCGTCCATAATGGATAGATAAAACCTGAGTTGGATCAGTCAAATAGAAACGTTTCTGGTTTAATCGGTTGCTGGGGAGTCCTTTTGGATTTTTCGTAATTTTTTCCGATATTTTCGTAATTCGTAACTCAAAAGAGTAATTCATAAACTCTAGGGAATAGTAAACTCCACATTTACCGATAAACCCTCTGAGCTTACAACTTAAAATAAATCCTAAATAAGTCAGTAGTAAATCAATTGTTTATTAAAAACAAAAAATAAATTAACAACGTCCAAAATGTTTAAAAGCTTTAGCAGTTGAAGTTAATTCTTTGATATATTCTTCTAATTCTGAACTAGGCAAAAATCTGTTTCGTAAAGCTGGAAAAATCAAAGAACGAAGAGTTCTCTGAACCCTCAAATTTTGTTTTTTAAAAATATTTTGTTGTTCATCATTTAAATTTTCATAATCTTCTTCGCTTATTGAGGGAAGATGAAAATCAGCAAGAGCAAAAGCAATTTGAGAATAGCAACTTTTTTCCTAAATTATTTTTGGTAGATTGGGTAAAGAAAAGAAGAGAGAAGGAAATAAGACCTTTACCGTCCTTGAAGTACAGTCGTACTCCGGAAAATTGTATTTTAAATAGATTTTACAGTTTAAGGGTCGATCTCCCTCACAATGCCCACAAAATCTAAAAGCCTATCTCAAATAGAGGTTATCCTAGTATTGAATTTGTGGAATTATGGAATTTGTCCAGACACTTCAATTCTTCAGAATAGTAGCTGGGGGGAACTAAGCGTGATACCCTTCTAGTTAAGTGACACTTAATTATAAGACACAATTTTCTAGCCCCTTCGAACTCAAACTCACATCTTCATAGTTAACATTAGCCAATTTATATAAAAGTAAGGGCAATCCCTCCATTTCAGGCAAATAACCGTTAATAAGGCAAGGAATTGCTGCCAAAACAGCATCTAAAAATGCTTAAAATTGAAGAAAATATTAATTTAAAACCTTCATTAATTGAATTTAAAATTATTTTAATTGAGAAAAAATCCCAAAGAATTTCTCTATTTTTAACAAGAATTTGACATAAATTGGCTATTTTCTTCTCCTTTTCCTCTTCTTCTAATAAAAGTAATTTGTAAATTGAAAGATTTTTTGTTGAAGAATTTTCTGATTGAATTATTAAATCATAGGCACCCATATTTCCAAAAGAAAAAATAATTAACTAGAAAAAAAGAGAAGTTTTAAGCTATAGTAAAAAATAAAAGAAAAAAATATTTAGAGATCGAACTAAGGCAAGTAATCATTATCCCTCTACCCCCCCCCCCCTTACCTGATAGAAAAACTGTCGAAGAATTTTTTGATTATTAATTAAATAAACATTATTTTCTGATTGAATAAGAGCATTTTCTGAATCAAAAAATCCAATTAATAAATGTTTTTTAAATAATTCAACTAATTTATTATCTGCTTTTTGACAAATTTCTCTTCTCAAATCAACAAGAGAATTAAAAGAAAATTCTCTTGGAATACAACAATCTACCTTAAAAAATTTTTAAATTAGTTTCTAATGGGGGCAGGCCAATGTACCCCGCAATGGGGGCAGGCCAATGTACCCCGCAATGGGGGCAGGCCAATGTACCCCGCAATGGGGGCAGGCCAATGTACCCCGCAATGGGGGCAGGCCAATGTACCCTTTTTCAACGTGGAAATTAATTGAGGAATGTTATTTTAAAATTTCCTTTATTTCCCCCACCCACCTGAGAATCATTTTTATTATTTGTTTTTCCACCAATATTTTCTCCATTTTCCCTTTCAATTTCATTTATTTCAATTGGATTTATATTTGAACCCCCTTCTTCGTTATTTTCTTCTTCAAAAGCAACTTTTTTTAAAAGAGAAAGCCTAACAGAAGAATTTGGACGTAAATTTAAATCTTCATTTGTCAAAACAAATTCATCCAAACTTCGATTTAAAAAATCTACGCGAATTTTCTGAAAATTAAATAAAGTCAGAATTTCCACCTTGTATTTTCTACTTCTGTCCCGAGTAAGAAAGAACCAAGGATTTTTTGGTTAAGTCTGAATATTCAAAAATTTCGGTTCAGATATAGGTTCTTTTATTCCTCTCGTCAGAAAACAGGGAAATACACAACTTCTCGGCCCCCTAAAATTCTAAAAAAACAATTTCCGTTTTTACCCCAAAAATGTATTTATGGGGGAAGGCTCGATTTAAATTAGTTTTTAGGCAAAATTTATTTAAGAAAAATTTACATTTTTTGGTGCAACTTTTGGCGAATTTGATTGAACTTTTGAAGAAACATTTAAAAAAGAAGAACTTGAAGAAGGAAGAGAAGAACAATTTAAATTATTTAAATTTTTTAAATTTTCCCCAGAAATAATTTCTTTTTCATTTCCAGCTTTTCTTTTTCGATTATTTTTGTTTTTCTTAGAACAATCTCCTTCTAATTCCTCATTTAAATTGTTAATTTGTAGTGATTGACGAGATTGGATTTCATTGACAAATTTTTCTATTTGCTAGAAAATAACAATTAAATTAACAATCAGGAACCGTAGTATAAAAATTTTGACCATTGTCAGTTAAGAACAAGGTACCTATTTACTTGAAAGGATAAATGAGAGAGAGAGAGGTAGAAAAATTAGGTCGTGGGGGCAGGCACAGAACATGCGAACTACTGGCAGAAAAGCATTTCCCTTAACACGTATAGATGCTTACACCTGAATCACCGGATCCTTTTTTTAAATAGTTTTCTTTCAGTAAACTTAAATGTTAGCAGATGGGGGACTCTCTCCCCTCCCCTCTCTCTCCTTCCTCTCCCTTCAATAGATCATTTAAATTAAAAAAAAGTATTTCCTTTTTACCTTTCCAATAAATTCAATAATATCTTTAAAAAATAAATTTTTAAAATTAAAAAATAAATTTTCTACTACTCACCATCTTCACATAAAAAATAAACTAATTTCTTTGTAGGGTGTATATTTACATCAACACGTTGAGGATCAATTAATAAAGAAAAACTGGCAAAAGGGCAAAGTAAATCTCTTGAAGTAAAAATTGAATCAAAAGATTTTTGAAGTCTAAAAGATTCTACTGAACGACCATTCACAAAACTAAAAAATATTTTTTAATATTTTAGTGAATGAATGGCGCTGAAATACTGACAAAGGAAGGGAAAAGTATTTATTTTCCACAAAAAGTTATCTTGGTTAATAGTATTAACTATAAAAGGATGCTTCAATTCCTATAAGGAAAGGAAAATTAAAAACTCACAGGTGGAAGATTTTTATTTTGTCCTAAAATTTTTAAAAAATATTAGAAACAACAAAAAATGTTTTTTAACTATACATTTCGTGTTTGGACTGCTTTTGAAGTAAAAATAGCCACAGGTGTAGCTAAACAAATTTTGGCAGAGAAGTGTAGAGAAGAATTGTTAAATTCTAAATTTGTCAATCCCTAAAAGTTAAATTTGAAATAATGGAAGATTTAGGTTCCGTCCGCAAATCATTTTATTTATTAGTGACCGTCAGAATAAATATTCCAGAAACGGATTTGGATCCGGCCAGATTTTTCTGGACTAATCAGGTCCGGAAGCAATTCAGTCAGGGGATTTGGGTCTGGACTTCGGAAAAATTCTGCCTGATCCAATCCGGTGCTGTAAACAACTGTTTATTATTTCTATTTATCTTGCAGACAAAATTTGCGGACTTTTAGGAATATAGTGGAAAAACCCTCCAAAAACTAACATTAGATGCTTTTTCATGAAGAAGCCTTTTTATTGTGCCATGTTGATCCTAAAAAACTATTTTTTTATTAAATAATTTAAGAAAATATTAAAATCCTTACCCCATCCCCAGATGTTCTAAAATCATAGCCATTTCCATCTAGACGACGATAAGAAAAAGAAATTTTTGGATAATGAATAGAATAACGAATCTATAAAATTTAAAATAAAAAAATTTTTTCTTTAAAAAACCAAACTAAAATATCAGCAATTTTATTAGCTTCTTCACTCGGTTGCCGAAAAGCTGCTAATCTGGAAGGCATATTTTGAAAAAGTTTTTCAACACAAATTGTTGTTCCTAAAAGACCTGCTGACCGTTCAATTTGTCCAATTAATTTTCCCTCTAAAAAATTTTTGTGAGAAATTTTAGAATTTTGAAATAGGAGCCCCTTATTTTATTTCTTCTCTTATTTTCCCTCAGCAGTATTCGGACTATCCGAGCTCAATTTTAGAAAAAAAATACTTCAAAAAAAAATTTTCAAAAAAACCTTTAAAACAAGCTTTAGAAGCACAAATTTCATTTGCTGTCCTTGTTGTGATAATTAAATTAGAAACCAAAGAAATAGAAGCTAAAGCCTCTCCACGAAAACCAAAAGTTTGAATTTTTTGTAAATCCTCAAATTCACGCAATTTTGAAGTTGTAAAGCGACAACAAGCAATGGACAATTCTTCTCTATTAATTCCGTGCCCATTATCCAAAAAAGAAATATTATTTAAATAAATTAATGGGCAGGGAAGGGCCTCGAAAAATTTTTTTGGGAAGGCAAAGTCACGGGGATAGGTGAAGAAAATCGACAGGAAGGGATTCTTATTGTCAGAAAAAGTCGATTCTCCAACTTTCAGTACCCAAGTAGAAACCTAATGAAATTTAAAAAATACTTGAATTTTAATTAATTCCAATCCTCCAGCACGAATCGAAACATTAACTTCTAAAAATTAAATTCTTTAAAATACAAATCACAAAAAATAACCTGTAGCCCCAGCATCTAAACTATTTTCAACAAGTTCTTTTACAGCATTCACTGGGCGAATAACAACTTAAAGGATAAAAAAAGTATTTTTAAAGTTTAGAAGTGATTTTTAGGAAGCTTTGGGAAAGTCACAGAACGGAGCCTATTGAATTTAATAATTATCTTCAATTTTTAAGTAAAATAAAAAAAACCTTCTCCAGCAGCAATTTTGTCTACAACATTTTGTGAAAGTTGAATAATTCTGGGAATTGTTGAGGACATAAAAAATTATTTAAAAAATGTCTAGATTTTTAAAATAAAAAAAATTTAATTCAAAGAAAATAAAATTAAGAAAATAAAAGGATTCAATAAACAAAATAAAAATAACAAAAAAATCAAAATCCAAATACTTTATAATTTAAAATAAAATATTCATATAAAATTAATTCCTAAAAATAAATATTTTAAAATAAATATTCTAATTTTTTATCAAAAAAAATTATTTTTTTATTCAAATATCATAAAGCAAAGCCTTCTTTACAGTTTCAGACTTCTCCAAATCAGTCAACATTTCAACCAATTTTAGACTAAAAAGAAAAGCAGTTCCAGGTCCACGGCTTGTAACAACATTTTTCCAAACACAAACTTTGTCCTCAGAATAATTATAACCTCCAGCAATTATTTTTTCTTTAACTGCCGGATATGAAGTTAAAGTCCCCCCTCCTTCTTTTTTGGCAATTCCATGACTGACTAAAGCTATCGGGGCAGCACAAATTGCAGCAACAATTTTACCTTCTTTTTCGTGACGTTGAAGAAGTTTGCCAACACGTTCATCCTCAAAATATTTTATCTTATTTTAAAAGCCTCGAATACCCCCAATATTAGATAAATATAAAACTACTTTAAATTTTTGGTTAAACTAAGCGTTATCTCCAATTTAACACCTTATTTCGTAATTTGACTGCTACACTTTTTTATTTCAACTACAACCCTATTTGTGGAATCAAATGAAAAGCAAATCCCCAATATTGTTTATTGTAATGATTCCGTCAGTAATACCGATACGGAATACAGATAAACATCGAAAATACCGTCAAATCACAAGTTAATTGTGCTTTTTAGATAACCAGAAAGTTTTTAATTTAATAATTTAAGATAAAATTCAAGCCTACTTTTGCAAGATTGTCTGATCCAGGCTGGCCTATGAAAATTTTTTTTGATTTTCTAAAAATATTTAAAAACCTCCAGGTAAAATAACAGCATCAAATTCCTTTTCTGCTATATCCTTAAATAAAGCATCAACTTGAAGTATTGCTTTACGAGCTAGAGTGATGTGTTTCTCGTCTTGTAAACCAGCAATAGTCACATCAATTCCTTAAACAAAAAAATTTTAGAAATTCAGAAAGGAAAAGTTAACATAATATGTAACTTAAAGTTTAGCCCCAGACAGATACATACCGATCCTGTCCTCATTTCCAAGTTTCCGCACCCACCCACTATTTTAGTTACCCCAAAATTATAAAAAAATCAAAACAAACCAGCTCTACGCAAAACATCACTAGTCACAATTAATTCAATATCTTCAGATCCATCAGATCCGATAATTAGAGCAGTTTTTGTCATTATAGAAGAAAACGATCTAAAAACTAATTTAGAACTCAAAAAATTCATTTTCTAAAAAAATATTAAAAGAAAAATTTTTAAACTTAAAAAAATGATTTAACAAATTTTTTTATTAATTTATTTCGATGATTTTTAACAACAAAAATAATTAAATATTTAAAAAATAAATAATTTTTGTCTTTTTAAATAGGTAAATTTTAAATATCGTCTCTCTTTGATTTTCCCTGGTAAGAGGTGAAATTAAATAAAAATAAAGACAAGATCAAAAAAAAATTAAATTTTTAGTATAGAGACAGTTCAAAAAAAGGAATTGAAAGAATGAAGAGAAAATAAACAAAAAAAAACCGAAAGCAAAACAAATATTAAAAGAATAATTAAAACACCAACAAAATAAGATAAAATTATTCTAGTTAATTAGCTTGATATTAAGGATGTAAAGATATTGAAATTTTTATGCTTTGGACTGGAAATGGGATAGAACCATTATGGATTCCGAGACTGCCATTAAACCTGTGATATGTTACCTATTTATTTGCTTTTTATTTTGGGATTATTGTGTTTGCACTTTTGGAATGAATAAGTAAAAATAATCTATCGATAATTGCTGGCAAAGTCGTCCTACTCTTAGGGGGTGCACACTTGTTCCTAACAACAATTTTTTAAATATCCAGTCTTATATATTAAAAACATTGAAAGAATTTCAAAAAAAAAATGGAGGAGAGAATTTATAAGTAATTTAACCGTTCCGTGAAAGTCCGGAATTAAAAAAACTAGAATATATTTTACCTCTTTAAAATTTTTTTTTTGTCTTATTAAAATAGCATCACAACTTCCATTTTTGATAAAAGAAAATAAAATTTTCTCATTTCTTCTTCTCAACAACTTTTTGTTTATTGTTGTTAGATTGTTCAGTTTTTGTGTTTATTGCAGTTAATGGTCGAATAGTTCCCTTTTTGTTGGATTTTGTCTTAAAAATATTATTAAAAAAATAATTTTTTAAACAAAGAAACCCCCAACCTTTTTACTAACAAATTTCTTTCCTTTAATTTGTCTATCTTTATATTTTATTGATGGACGATTTGGTGGATCAACAACTTTATATATACGAACTAGCCAATTCTCTGTAGTGTAGGCCTCTTCCAATTTTTCCAATGAAAAATCTTTTCTTCCAATTGGATAACCTCTTGTCCGGTCAAAACCTGGAGGTTGATTGTAGCCAATCTTAATAAAAAATTAAAGAATTAAAATCGACATTCACTAAAAGATAAAACACTTGGAGCTGAAAAAATCCTATCTTATCATGAGGTGTATCATAAATTGAGGTATTCTAATTCTGGGGGTATCCTCTTAGGTTAGAAAATTAAAAAAAATACCCTTAATTCGCCAAATCGATAATAAGACATTTTATACATAATCGAATCCAGCATAGTTCTAGATGCTTGTGCTCCAACACTGTACTCTCCTGATTCGGTAAAATAGTCACCTTCACGTATCTTAATAAAATAATATTTTAAATAAAAATAAAAAAAACTTACAATTTTTGGGTGTTCACCTTCAGCAATTCGAACCATCCACAAAAATTTGTTTATATCATCACCACTGTAACCAATCACCCCACCAAAGATTACTAAAAATGGAAAGTAAGAAAGCTCCGTTTAAGAAATAAGCCCCAAAAA
Source organism: Meloidogyne enterolobii (assembly GCA_963681835.1). Classification (NCBI taxonomy): domain Eukaryota; kingdom Metazoa; phylum Nematoda; class Chromadorea; order Rhabditida; family Meloidogynidae; genus Meloidogyne; species Meloidogyne enterolobii. The sequence continues at coordinate 485,185 of CAVMJV010000031.1, read as the reverse complement.
TAACACAATGTGAGTTAACATTTTTCAAAAAAAACATAAAATTATCCCCAAAATTAAATAAAAATACAAACCTAAAACATAATTAACATCCAAATCCCTCATAATTTCATAAGCAAAAGATTCATTGCTTGACATTGCCATTCCAACCAAAGCAATATGTGAATTATTCCAAGTATTATTATCAACAAGAGTTGTTCGATTTGCCATTCCAGCAATCTGATAACCATAATCCCACCATGACATTATTCTAGCATCATCTGGAGTGTTCTTTCTAAGCCAATAATAAGCTTCTCGAAAGTCGTCCATAATTATACGTCCACTGAAATTTAAAAAATAAAAAAAATAGAACAAAAATAAAACCCATCGCTTGTATGAGATTGAAGAACAACGCTTGGATGTGAATATGCATTGCTAGTTACATAAGTGCAATGTGCAACATACATTAGCAAAATGAATAACATAGCTACGAGAACGATAGATCTAAAAAAATAGTAAAATTAAAAGTAGAATTCCAACAAAGTTCGCTCATCTGGGACGAATATAGACAAATTAAGCGTGTCAAGTTTGCAAGAATTAGCCTTGAAAAATCGAGATTTTCTAGTTTCAGGGTGCCCTGAGACGTTGTACATATTGATCCAAGTAAAAATGAAAATCATAAACAATGCCAAAAATTCCGAAGTGCATATTCTAATGAAATAGGTATACCCCTTACCGCTTGCTCAACTTGACGCCGATAATTTCCTGAATCAAATAAATGTTCAACTAATCAATAACTGTTTTATTCCATAATGTACAACGGAATTTTATCGCAAAACAACCGGGAAAAAATCTCTCATCAAGGCTATATTTATATAATGCATAAAATAAGTGCTGGTGGTGATAAAATTTTGGCGCTGATACGCGCGGGACACTAAAAAACCTCGTATTCATTCCAATATGATCAGTAACATCAGAAGCACCAATTGCTGGACTAAATGAAGCTGCAGCTGTTTGAGCAGCTTTTTGTTGCTTTCCAATTTTAGCTGTTGCTTTATCATAAAGTCGTCTATCTAAAAAATTTTGTATAAATTTAAAAAAGAATTTTGTAGAAAATTTTAGAGTAGAGAACAAAGCCAACTAATAACTCAAAAACAAAATTAAAAGTAAGCTAACCTCCCATCCCATCTTTCAAATCCTTTCCTTCCCCAGCTTTCTTCTGTTCAACATCTTCAAGCATATATTTTTCAAAAATACAAGAGAAAGCTATGCCAGAAAGGACACAAACAACCGGAGTTAGAGTAAGCATTAACCTGACCATTACACCAGCAAAATAAACGGCAGTAACAGCATAAAGAATAACTTAAAAATTAATATAATGTAAATAAATAAAATTAAAAATAACCAAAAAGACGTTCACTATTAACATTTTTAACACAAAACCAAAGTCCAGCGGGAAAGACAGCTGCGGTAATATGCAAATCAAAAAAGAAAGAGACCCAAGTTCTAAAAAGTATTTAATGTAGTTTTAATTTAAAAGAGGGATAGAGCTGGGCCTGGGCCAAAACATGAGTATTTCTGAGTTTCTGGGTTTATCCTGGCCTAATAGCCCATAATCCGGAACTGGTCAGTGTTTGAGAATTAATCCAGGCATTCTACATGGAAGAATAACTCACAATTAGACATTTTTATAATATTAATCCTCAACAAAAAATTATTTAAACAAACGTAGGTTGATGTTCGCTAACACTAGCAATTATAGGAATATGTATTTTGGCATAACCAGTGTCCCAAAGTGAATAAAAACGACCCGTCCAAGGAGCAACATAACCTTAAAAATAAAATTTCATTATTTTTCTCAAAGAATTTTCAAATAACCAGCATATGTTAAAAGCATTAAAATCAAAATTCCAATAGAAAAAGTAAAAAGAATGACACCGGCAAATAAAGCAAAAAATTGTTTTTGAGTTAAACGTCCTTGGACAAATTTCAAAGCACCAACCAACTGAAAAAAATTTTTTTTAATAAAGAAGAAAACCAAACCTGTAATAAACCAAAAATTCCAAAAGCAGCCATATGTTCACTAGTCTTAACTGGTTGGAAGCCGACAAAAGGGACTTGCATTGCCATAAGTTGGCCAAGAATATAGAAAGTTGTGTAAGCAACGTAAATCTAAAAATTAGTTTATTGGTTAAAAAAATGTGAAAGGTATATGAAAAATAAGAGAATAAAAGGTAAAGACTTTAATGGAAATTAAGGATGAAAGGAAAAAACGTTTATGAATTAAAATAACCTAAGACAGTGGCAAGAATTCCCTTTCAGGAATTTTAGAGATCCATAAGCAAAACTGATTCTGTCCTAGGTTTTCCCTTATTTGGGGGAAGAAAAGTTTATATTTTTAAAAAACCAAATAAATGTGAATAACTTTATATATATTTTTAAAGCAAAGATATATACCTTGTTTGTGTAATTTCCACTAATAACCAGAACAAGAACATGAAGAGGAATTAAATTAATACTTAAAAAATATTTATTAGAAAATTTAAAACAAACAAATTACATAAAAACATAACCGCCCCATGCTGAAACCATGTAAAAATAAGACAAAGCAGTGAGAACCGCCCAAAAAACAGATCCAGTCTTGACAGAACGAACCCAAAGGAAATAAGTGAATTGAAGAGCAAAAATGGCAATTCCTTCATTGTCATAAGAACCAGCAACAGACCGACTGAAAAAAAATTTTCAGAAAATATTTTTAAAAAAAACCTTGTATATCCAGGAGAAATTGCAATAAAACAAGCAGCAAAAAGTCCAGCACCTGTTGACCAAAGTTCTTTCGTTAAAAGATAAGTAGCAATTGCAGTAAGACCGCTAAATAAAATTTTAATTCTAAAAAGAAATTCTTTCACTTACCTAAATGTTGGGGCAAGGAAAACACAAATATCTCGTATATGGACAGGTATATTCAAACAAGAAAGTAAATAGTGAATATAACCACTTGTTAACATCAATCCAGGATAAATAGTACCACCAACGATACGTCCAAGTGGATACCAAGCTCTTTCTAAAAATTAATTTTTAAGTTGGGTATCACTATAAAATACTCCCAAAATATCTTTGGATGGCTAATGGGTGGAGGGAGCTGCCCCAAGCGATACTTTCTATTTAAAATAAGTAACATTTATAAACGTTAATGAGGGTTAATTTTCGCATGCGGTGGTTCAAATTGAGATTTTAGGGACATTTGAGACGTCAAAGGAGAAAATCAACTGGACGTGAATAACACTTTAAAGAAAAGACTTTCAGCCCCCGTCAGTCTCCACATTCTCACTAAATATAAATCAAACAAACCATCAAACCAATTCAAAAAATTATAAAATCCGTTCTCCACCATATATTGAGTTGAACGATAATTAAACCTATAAAATTTTGAAAAAATTAGAAAAAGAAACTTGAAGAGTTACCAAGGATCAAATTCATGAATTATCGATTCAAACCGAACAATAGCAAAAAGTCTAGAAGCAAAACCAACTAGCCAAGCCAATCCAAGTATCACAAAAACTAAAAGAGTAGGAAAGCCGCCTTCTAAAGAACGAATTTGTGTAGAAGGTTGAGGTTGTTTGGATTTTTCCTTTTCCTTTGAAGCTGATAAAGTTGATGAATCTCCCATTAAAAATTATTTCCTTAAAAGATATGTCTAAATTATAGCGTTAATTATAAAGAAAATATGAGGGCTTATAATTAAAAAGTAATAAGCTAAATATTAGGCTTTTAATTGGTTAAACGACAGTTTATTAGCCATTTATAATTGACACTGTTTGCTCAACATAATTTCCATCAAAAACAACCCATAAAAACGTTTTTTGTAAATCCGCAAAATGGGACACCAAAAAGGCGCAGACCGTAAAGGCATAAGGCCAAAATGGCGCAAACCCATAACTTTGAAAAGTTTCCAGAATCATTTCCTAAAGTAGGCATTTTAGGGAAAGAGCTTATCTTAGAGGGGGATTAAGAGATTAGTAGAAATTAAAATTAAGAGATTCGTATGATATTGAGAGAATTGTGGGATATCAGTGATTTAATGGATATCGAGGGGTTGGGGTCGTTTTGGCGCCGGGCCGTTTTGGCGCGAAAACAAAAAAGTGGCACTTAGGCGAGACCTACTTCATAAAAATTTTCTCAAATTTCATTAACATCCTTGGCTACCTCGTCCAAAAATTTCAGAATTTTTCATCAAATATTTCTGAAGTTATAGTCGATAGGTCTTGAAAAATTAGGCATTTTTCAGAAAATCAACATTTTTGACCATAATTTCTAAAATTCTTGCTCAAAAATTCTGAAATTTTTGGAGAACTTAGATAAAGGTACAAGAGTTATTACTACAAAATTTTATCATTTTTGATAACCAACTCGCTATCTTATAAGCTCGCGCCAAAACGGCCCCGCGCCAAAACGGCCCAGTCCCATATCGAGTGGATTTGATGAATTAAGGTTGTATAAGGTAATAAGGTTGAGATCAGGAATATTGTAGGATTAAGGACAATATTATCGTGATATCCTAGGATTTGGGCGGGTATCGGAGATATCCCCCATATCCCTCTTGAGGGATCCACTTGATCTTCTAAATCTGTTTATCCACTTAATCCTACGATATTGCTATAAATTGTCCTTTATCTCCCAAATATTTGGATTTGACCTTCTGTGTAATTTACCAATAGGAGCTTGACCTTCTGGGTCATTTGACCTCTTTCCATCAAAATAAAAATATTAATCTTAAAACTTTTTTTCATTTATTCGTTCATTTTCTCCCCCCATCCCCCAAAAAATCATTTCAATTTATTCTTTTGTTCTATTTAATCTTTTCACTATTATTTAGCTTTTTCTAGTCAATCAATTTTTTCACTATTAAAAAGGAACGGATGAAAGAAAATACCTCCCTTTTTTCCAGCCCTTTCTTCTTTCAGAACGGCTGCCCTTCTTCGATTTCCTCTCTGCTTTTTTTATTCTTCACCCTTCCAAAATTCGCTGACTGAACATTTATTACGTGTATTTTTATTTTCTTTTGCTTTTTTTACTCAATGTTCTCTTCAAAATATCCTTCAATATATCCCTCTCTCAGTTATTCTCTTTAACGTAGCATTTAATAAGTTACTTTCTAAACGTAGAGAAAAAAAGATTAGAGGGGTCAAGCTGGTGAGAGACTTGAAGAGACAGACATGGAATAACGAGAGAATGAGATAGTGCATTTTTTAAAGTCCCGACAAAATGTCAAATGACATTGTGGATTTATTTTTATAAATTTCACTCATTCCTGTCCTAAATTTTTTATTTGTTATTCAAAAATTGGGCTCAGGTCTGGAACCCTAAACTTCAGATTCGAAATTCTGTTTAGAGCTGCAAGAACAAAAAAATAGAGTATTACTATTTTGTCGTTTGGGGGTTTTGCCGGCATTTGCAAATCTTTCCGGACTAAAAACTACAGAGAACAGAGGCTGGCAATAATAACAAAGTTAGAGAAAAGAGAGTATTATAGAGAATTTAAACACGCTGACAGTTAAAGAAAAGAAAAGGGTGTGATGGTGGTAGTCGTTGTTGGGTGCATGCCGTTTTTGTCTTTTCATCGAGCCAGTCGTGCCGCGTTTTTTTTCTCAACTCTTTTTTTACTTTTATTAGTTGGCAACGCTCTATTTCCCCATCGGTTTTTTAACTTTTTCCCTTTTTATACTTCTCACAAGCTGATTTCCAAAAAGTTGAAGTGAAAATGAGGACTGCTGCTGCTATTCCCCCCCCCCCCTTTCTTTTAAAATTAACTAAAAATACAAACACAAAACAATACATAGAGTGAAATAGTTTTTTTAATCCTCTAGAAAATAAAATTCATTTTTGCAGAATTCTGAAAATTACAAAATTTATTGATTAAAATACTATTAATTTTGTAGTAAACATTTTATTTATTTTTGAGGATATTTTTATTGGTTACTCTTATAAAAACTGACAAATTTTTATTAATGGATTTAAATATTATTTTTTATTCTGAAATTTAATTCTAATTCTTTTTCTGATTTTTATTCCAATTTCAATTCAGATTTTAATAACGTTCTGATTTTTAATTTTGAGATTTAATTCTGATTTAATTCTTATTTTAATTCGATTCTGTTTTGATTTTTTGAGTCTAATTTTGTTCTGATTTCAATATTCATTTTTAATTCTACTTTTATTCTGATTTTCTATGAATTTTTTTTTATTTTATTTGTTTTTCATTTGTACTTACTGTTTTCTGTTTCTTTAATTAAAACAAAAACAAGAGAGAATATATGCTGATCTTTACCTAATTCTCTAACATTATTTTGTTATCTTTAATTACTTCAAATTCCCAATTTATTTTTTACAATTCTTATCATTTTATTAATTTTTATTTTCTCTTATTTTCACTTTATTTATTGACTATTTTTGATTGATTAGAAAAAATAGTGGACGAGACTTGATAAAAATATAAATAAATAAAAATAAATTACAAAAACGTTGCTATGCGTGGAATAAACATTTCCTTCTCTCCCTCCCCTCCCTTCCCCTTCTCTCTAAAAACAACAACAACAAACAACAACCAAAATCATATATTCATTAATTATTTTTTTAACAAAATTTTTGTCTATCATTTTAGTAGCATTTACTATAAGAAAGGATACATATATTAATTTAATAAAACAAAAAATTAGTCAAAGCCTCCTTGAAAATATCATCATCTCTTCTTTACGTTTCCAAGTTGTTGATCTTTACGAGAGTGAGTGAAGGACTGTGGCAAATGATATTTTTCTGATTTTTACTTTGAATTTTCCAGTTGCTTTTTTGGGGGGTTTTAAATACAGTCTAAAGTTTGTGTTTTTCAACGTTAAACTCGGAAGTTTTGATTAGACTGATCTTTTAATCTAAAATATAGATATGTTTATTTTAATTTTAGTTGAATGGTTGTTGACTGATTAGTATTTTTTACTGAATTGTCTTGCTTGTTTCAATCCAGAATGATCCACTTTTCCTGGGGTAATTTAAACAAGCCTTTGATTAATTAAGAAGTTCTTAAAGAAAATTACTGATCAGTAAAGGCTTCGAATTTCAGCATTCACAAAAACTTTTTGAATTTTTCAACGTTGATTAATTAATTCTTTTCTCGTTTTTATGAAACCGAGCAGCTGTCTAATCCTCCTCTCTCCTTTGCCTTTTCAAAATTATTTTCGGCCCTCGGCTGGCCAACTATATATTTTTTAAAGCCTTCGCGCACGAGAGAAGAGAAAGGGGGGAAGATAGGAAGGAGAGTTTTGTCAGCCCCCAGACCATTCACATAAATCGTCAATCGATCGTTTTAACGTCGTTGTTCCCCCCAACTCTCTATCTCCCCATCTTTTTTTACTTTCCATCCCTTCAATCCCCTCAAATCGGCAAGAAATTACCTTTTCCTTTCCCTTCTGCGCAATCAACAACAACAAAACAATTCTTATTAGGTTCCGTTCCATGCGCGCCTAAACCTTTTTAAATAAAAAAAATTTGAAAGATCGTATAACAATAAACCGGTATTCCCTCAATGCCGAAGCCTTCTTCCCTCTGTCCTTCAGAAAATGTCCCCAACTCTCGACTACCAATTTTTTAATCTTCTATTTATTTCCCTTTCAAAACTTTGAATTTTCAACTCTTTATTTCCTTATCATTTATCCTTTTTGCATATGTATTATAGTCAAACCGTAAAATGATACTGTATATTAGAGATCGAGCTTGGGAATGATCTGAAGAGAAAATCTTTACGTTTTTGGGGAGGTCTAACCATTATGCACCTTTTTAGCAAAGAAATAAAATGGGGACAACCCAGGTTTTTTTTAAACCTCGATCTCTCTTTTTAGCCCCGATCTTTAAAACTCGATGTAGTCGATTCTCATTATCGAACTTTTCGAAATCACGAACTATCTTACTTGTCGAAATTTCTCATAAATGTTTCTTGATTTAACCAACTCTTTCTTCCTTGATTATAATCTAAATTCAACTTTAATTTCGAAAAATTTTTCTGTTTAATTTTTCAGAGTTTCACCGCTTCCCATCACCACCACCACCACATCACCATCAGTTTCCGCTTCTTTCCCTACTCTGTCCGTCCGGCCTAGAGCTGTTTTTAGAGTAGAGAGTATAAAACAATTAATAGAATGAAAACGTTGTGTTATTAAATTAATTATTAAAAATTTAAAAAAAAATTAATTTTTTATTAAAAAAATATTTTCTTCCTTTCCTTTCTTCTTCTTCTTCCCTTTTTCTTCAATAATCTGCAATTAAATAAAAAAGTTTTTGAATAAAAACAACAACGAGAAAAGAAAAAAGAAGAAGAAAATTTAAGCTTTAAAGGTAGCAACTTATGGGAGAGCCTGAGAAAGAAGATGGAGTTGTTCAATTGAAAATTGAAGAAGGTGAGAAAGAAAAAGAAGAAAAACAAGGAAAAGAAAATGGTGGAGGAGGAGGGGGAAGTAGTAGTCATCAACAACAAAAACAAAAATTAATAACAACTGCTGGGGGTTCTTCTGCTTGTTCTGCTGCTTTAACAGAAGATGCTGAATCACAAGCAACAACTACAAATTTGGATGAAAGTGTGGATGGGGAAATTGGTGGGGGAAATAATGAACCTGGGTAAGGAAGGAAGGAAGGAATTGGGGGGTTTTTTAATTAGAAATTATTTTAAGAAAAATGTTTGTTGGTGGGCTTAGTTGGCAAACTACTGCAGGTTTGGAAGAAGAAATTTTTTGTTTTATGGGAGATAGGGTGGAGGGAGTTAAAAAGAATTTTTCTTTTATAGAAGGTCTTCGCGATTATTTTTGCAAATTTGGAGAAGTTAATGAATGTATGGTTATGCGAGATCCAACGACCAAACGTGCTAGAGGCTTTGGATTTATTACTTTTGTAGACCCAATTTCTGTAGAAAAAGTGTTAGCAATCGAAATACACGAATTAGATGGAAAACGAATAGACCCTAAAATAGCTTTTCCTAAAAAACAACAACCAAAATTAGTTGTAAAAACAAAAAAAGTTTTTATTGGTGGATTGTCTTCTAATTCTACTGTAATTATTTTTAATAATTTTAAGGTACTCCCAATACTAGACACACTTCTATTTAAGAATTTGGGTGGGGGATTCGCTTAAGGACACTCTATTTAATATACACCTAATTATAAGTGACGATTTTTTACCCATTGGTGTATCGTGGGGGTTTTTTTGGGGGGGGGGGGGGCTATTAAAATATGTAATTATTTTTTAAAATTAAACAGATAGAGGATCTTAAACAATATTTTTCACAATACGGGAATATTGAAGATGCAATGTTAATGTTTGATAAAACTACTCAACGGCACAGAGGTGTTGTTTTTTGATATAACTAATTATTTTTTTCGAAGGGGGAGGGGAGGTACCTTTCAGGTATATTTTTCAAGTACGAGGCCAAAAATAAGGCTTGCACGAGTACGAGCAAATTTCAAAATTCCAAACACTGTTTTGTTCCATTCCATTAAAACAAGCTTTTAATTCTCAAATTTCTTTTAAATTTCAAAGGTTTTGGTTTTATTACATTTGATGATGATGAAGTTAGTGACAAAGTTTGCGAAATACATTTTCATGAAATTAATGGAAAGATGGTTGAATGCAAAAAGGTTTTTGGAGTTTGTTATTTTTTGAAGAAATGTTGAGGCGGTTGAAGTCCCCCCCCCCCCCCTTTTTTTTGTTCCTAAAATTTCCCCCTAGGTTGGACAATAACAAAGACTATAGAGCCTAGCTTTAACCTTTATATTACTATGCGCTAAGGAATTTTGACCAAAATTATTTTAATAAAATATTGTTTTTCAAAAGGCACAACCAAAAGAAGTCATGCTACCTCTCCAACTAAATAAAACCCGTGCTGCAGGTTTAATTTTAAAAATAAAATAAATTTAAATTATGAACTAACACAAACGAAAAAAATTATAAGAGAGGAAAGATAAAAGAAATGGATTTAGATAAAAAGAAAAATATTCATGTCAAATCTTTCCCTTTTTTCCGCCCTTACATCAATATTTTTTCCTTCAGAAAGGCTTAAATTAAAACAACCCCTGTTACAAAAATTAAACTTTAAATTATTTAAATATTAGCAGCTCGTAATCTTTATGGATTAGCACCAGAACAATTGCTAGCTTATGCTTCTTTTATTCCTCGACTGCCTGCTTACGGCCCTCCTCCAGCTCCCCCCTCTCACCACCACCACAATCACGCAATGACAGCAGCGTTAACTGCAGCGGCAGCAGCAGGTGTATATGGACATCACCACCACCACCCTCAACACGGAAATGGAGGAGTTTCTTGTGCAGATTTACCCCAAGGCGTAGATTTGTTAAGAATTGGTCCAGCAGCAACGGGTATTCAATTTCATGGGAATGGGTTTGCCCATCAACAACAACATCATCCCCAACAACAAGTTACTAGCCATTTTGCTTTGGGAGGGTCTGGAGGGAATAATAATACTGGAAATAGAGGAGGACAGCTAGGAGGAAATAATGCTGGTGGGGGACCTATCAATCCGAGAGATTTGGCTGCTGCACAGTTGGTTGCACAACAGCAGGCTGTATATGAAGCTGCGATGGTAGGGGAAATTTTTTTAAATGTGAAGAGGTTTTGGTGAATGGTTTAAAGAATGTATTTTGCATATTTGAAGAAGGGCACTTATGGCTTAACTTGATAAGTTCTAGAATTTTGGTTTGGGAAGAGATCGTTCTTTAGGAACCGGCCTAAACGAAAACCATGGATTTTTCGGTTAGGTTCTTCGGTCTGGTTTTGAGTATCCGAATGTTGTGGGCCGAAGTTGTGGAACCTCACGATTTTTCAACCAAAGCAGACTATTCCGTTTCTTTAAGGAAAACTAAATTTAAACTACTACGAACTCCCTTTTTTAAAAATTCTCTCTTAGGTTTATGCCAACCAATTAAATTCTTTGGCTGCCTCCGCCGATTTTTCAGCAGCAAATTCAGCGGCCCACCACCATCATGCATTTAATCAACAACAACAACACCATTCATCCCACACTTCAATTCAGCCTCCTCCTCCCCAAATTTTCTCAACAAATGTTCCAACAACAACACTTCATCATCATGTTGGTGGTCAAATACAGTCAACAACGCAAAATCAAAAATTTGGTGGAAAGCCTTAGCTAGGAATTCAGGAAATAAAAAAATTTAGAGAAGATTAAATAAATAAATAAATATTTTAGGCTAAAAAAGGAAATAAAGCGGTGTAGTCCCCTCCTAAAAAAATAAATTTAAAAAATATATTTTATATTAAATTTTCCCAACTTCTAAAAAAACATTTCTATTTCCCGGTGTAATTTCTTTTTAATGTTTTTAGGGAAATAATATTTAGCGGAAATAGCTACTTTTAGAAAATTAAGAAAATTATTTTGTAGGAAATGACGTATATAAGTCTGGGGCTGGGTTCTGAAATCAAAGCCCTACAGTTGGCGGAATGGATATCTGAATCTGAAAAGTCCATATCTGAATCTTTTCGGTTCGGATATCAGGTCAGGATATCTGGGGATTTCGCCTACAACCAATTCCTTGTTATGTTATTGATATAAAATTGGATAGCTATGATAGTTTTCTGAAAATTTTAAAAATATTTGAAACTATTTGAAACTTATGAACTAACAAAGCAAATTACTTTAGGTTCCACAAATGAATGTACTATTTCCTGAAAAGTAGCTATTTCCTTCACATATAAAAAAAGTCTATATACTTTGAATAATCATTTAGATTTTATATATTAGTTATATTAACAGAATAAATAAAAAAAGAGAAAAATAGGTTTTATTTAAATAATCCCTTTTTTTAAAAAAATATTTTATTGTTAAAAACGTTAGGGCATTTAATTATAAAAAATCACTCCTTGATCCTGCCCCAAATCTATAACATAAACACATATTAACTACCCAAATATCGTTGATTCATTTGTTCAATTAGTGTTGTACCTCGAACGATCGGGATGTGTATGTCGGGGAATACATAGTTTTCAACTTTTTTCTCTTGCCGGGGAAATCATTTTTAGAATTGATCGATGCTTTGAATGATTCTGCAAGAGTAGCATACCCTCAAGGTGGTTCTGAACATTCATAGTTTGGGAGGCACCATACAATCTTTTCTGGGATGGATTCAGCCCCAGCTGTCCAAAACCAAAATTACTAATTAAATCTACAAACAAATAAATTTCTTTTTCTTTGCTTCAAATTTAAAATTGTTTGCCCTAACGTTTCTATTCCTTATATCCTTAATTTTAACAATTTCTTCCTCTCGGTGAGAGCACAAATTAAAATTATATAAATAAAAATTATTGGCCAGTTTTATTAGCTAAAAAGTGTTATATGTAGTTAGGTCTCGATTATACAACGCCTTTTTGGGAAAAAGTTTTTAAATAGTATACCCATAATTGGAAAAAAATAGCTCCCCTACTTGCGGCCAATCAACCTAAAAAATATTGTACGAACAATAGGGAGTTTAAATAAGTTTTGGGTGTCGTATAATCGAGATCCGGCTTAAATTTCTTTATACATAGACTTCTTTGTAAATGCTGAAAAGTTTTTTTGACTGAAAAAATATATTTTAAAATATTTTCAGCATATTTTTAATTTTCCTTTCCTTTTCCAAACCCTTTTATTAGATATTTACTATTTTCATTTTTTCAAAAATAAGTGACCGAAACTAAATTAGAAACACAAAATGTACGGGAACGGATTTTGAAAATTAATTGGTTAATTAATTAAGAATTGTTGGTGAAGGGTTTTAAGGACAGTTATACCTCACTTATGAGCGCCTCTGATCGAAAAATTTGTTACAAAAGTAAGCGATAAACATCTGAGTTTATCCACCCCACTCAGTACTGTTTGTTTATGTTTTTAAATTTTTTTCAGAATTCATACTTTGTAAACATATAAGCGAGGTTCTCAAGAAAAATTATAAATTAACCAATTAATATATATCCATTTAATACACCCCCCCCCCCATAAAAACATTGTAACAAAACTTGTATTAATTAAACTAAACAAGAAGCATTTGAGCTCCTCCCTCCTTCCATGTTTCTCTAAAAAATTTTCTTGTGTTTTATCTCTTCCCTTCTGTTTTGTATTGTGATTTTATTGAAAACTTTAAATAATGAACATTTTTAATTTTGTGTTTTTTGTTGGTTATTTCAGAATTTACGTTTTTCTGAATTGGATTTTATTAAAGTTAGGAAAACATTTCAGAATTATTTTATTTTCAGAATTAATTCCAGAATGTGTTTTAGGCATATATGTGTTTTACATATTTCAGAATTTTTGTCAGAATTTTTCTTACAAGAACAAAATATTAGCAAAAAATGTGTTTCAGAAGTGTGTTTTCCCCTTTTTTATTTTTCAAATTCCAGAATTCTTCAAAATTTATTTATTCTAAATTGTGTTTTAGACAGCTAAATAACACCTTAAATTCTGGCTATAATTACCAGTTTGGTCACAGTTATGTAACGAAAAAAGCCGAGCAACGTAGCAAAACCCGTCGATCACCACCAGCATTAATTTATTTTTTTCTTTTTTTTCTCTTTTAGAGTTGCTTTCCTTGAAGGACAAAAATAAAGTTGCGCGGTCAATAAATACTTTTTTGATTGAGAATATATTTTTCTAGAATTTTCTTTACTGCAACTATTTACACGTTGCTTTAAGTCGACCAAAAATTAAATAAAAATAATTTAATTAATATATTTAAAATCTTTATCGGTATATTAAATAATCTTATATAAAACACTGAATAGTTTAAATCAGAATTTAATCAGAATTTATTTATTCTGGAAAATTTGTTTAGACGTTTAAAATTCTGATTTTTTTAATCTATGTGTTTTTCAGTTTAATTTCAGAATTTAATTTCAAAAGAATTTATTTGTGTTTTTCTGTGTTTTTTCAGAAATTAAAAATCAGAATTATTAGGTTTGTGTTTATTTAATTCAGAACACCTATAAATTAATATATTTTCTTAAAATTGTGTTTATTTTACGGTTTAAAATTTTTTAATTAATTAAAATACTTTAGGGCATTATGTATTTTATCGCCCATTTATTTTTATTTTTTTCTATATTTTTCACTTCAATTTTAACAAATTCCCCTTCTAAACTACCAGAATGTCCATTTATTGACCCCTCTAAAGATTTAAATAAATGGGCTAATTTACCTGTATTTCCACAAAAATGTAATGTTACTAAAGAAATACCTGAAGAAGGAACTGAAGAACGGGAACTTTATGATAAGGGAATACACAGGTAAAATAATTAAAAATCAAAATTAAATCAGAATATTATTAGAAATTAAAAATAAAAAATCAGAACTGTATTTCAGAATGTATTTTTATTCCAGAAATTTAATTCTGTCGATTATTATTTAAAGCTGTATTTTTAAAATTTATTTTTTACATCAGAATAAATATAATTCCAGAATTTTTTCTTTAAAATTATATAATTTCAGGCATTACTTTAATGCTTGGGCTAGCGACAAAATTGGACCAGAAAGAGAAATAGAAATACAGGCACACGAAAAGTAAAAATAAATATTTAATTCATTTAATCCCCTCAATTTAATTTTTAAAGGTGTTCAGAAATTGATTATTCTCATGTTAATTTAAAAACAAGCATTGTTTGTGTCTAAATAATTAATTTATATTTATTTCCCTCCAAGGTAATTGTTTATCACAACGAAGCTTTTTCTGTTCTTGTTCGAATGATTAATGGAATATTTCGTTATACCCCTTCAAAACTTTTAAAAGAAATTATTTTATATGATGATGCCTCAGAATCCCATTCTTCTATCGAAACACAATTAAAAGAATATTCTAAATTAAAAGGAGGGAATTGGGGAAATTTAATTAAATTTTTTAAAACTGAAGAAAGACAGGGATTGATTAGAGCTAAAGTAAGGAAGGAAGGATTTTTTAGAAATTATTTTTAAATTTTAAATTAGGTTTTTGCTTCTAGAGAGGCTTCTGGTGATGTTATTGTATTTTTGGATAGCCATTGTGAAGTAATCTTTATTTTTAATATAAATATTTGCGGACTGTAAAATACTCTCTCATTATTAGACACTCCTCAAATACCCAATACTTAATATAAAACACCCCAAATTATTAGATAAACTCTATTTAAAATACGTCTTCTAAAATTTGGTTACCCTCTGGGTTGAGGTTCTGCCTAAGCAATACCCTCTATTTAAGAACACTTCATTATAAGATACGCTTTTTCAGGTCCAAAGGGGCATCCTACAGCCAACAATTTAAAAAATTATTATTTTTTCTAATTTTATTAAAGGTAACCCCCCGTTGGTTGGAACCTTTACTATCAACTATTCAGGAAAATAAGAAAAGGTATTTATTTTAAATTTAAAAATATTATTTTAAAAAATATTTTTTAAGAATTGTTTTGCCAGTAGTTGATTTAATTAATGCAAATTTGTTTGGTTATGAAAAGGTAAATAAAAAAAGGGGGATGCTTAACTATTTAGATGCTTAATTTGTTTATATTAAATCATACCCCCCCCCCTTCCCTATCAAAATAATATTCTTTTTTCAACAAAAAAGGCAATGGTGGCTAAAGGAACATTTGATTGGGGATTGCATTATAGATGGGATTATTTTGATTGGTCTTACTTTAATAATGAAGAAAATAATATAAAACCATATAAAACGCCTACAATGAGTGGAGGTTTATTGGCAATTTCTACAGAATATTTTCGGGAAATTGGTGAATATGATGTTGGAATGGAGATTTGGGGAGGAGAAAATATTGAACTTTCGCTTAGGGTATTTTTGATTTAAAAAACAGTAGAACCTTGTGCTATAAGATACCCCCAATACCCCTATATTTAAGATAAGCTTTTTAAAATTTTGTTGGTATAGAGGGGTCTATCTGTAATCAGACATGCACGAAAACCCAAAATGTTTTTAGGCAAACAACAAAAATTTTTTAAAAATCATTTCGTTGATGAATGAAACAGTAGAAATTTTCGTGTATGTCATACCCTCTATTCAAGATACACCCATTACAAGGTGCAATTTTTAAGCTACAAAGGTATCTTAAAGGGAGGTCCTATACAATTCCTTTCCAATAATTTTTACAGGTTTGGCTATGTGGAGGAGAAGTTTTAGTAGCTCCTTGTAGCCGTGTGGGACATGTTTTCCGTACACGACGACCTTATAAAGGGAAACGTGGACTAGACACATCTCTCTATAATGCTTTGAGAACTGCTAAAGTTTGGCTTGGTGAATATTATGAGGTAATTGGGAGAGAATGAATGCTTAAAAAAAGCTCATTTAAAAACTAAATTTTAAATTATTTTAGAAACAATTCCTTCCTGCCCGTCCATCTGCCAAAAGAATTGACCCTGGAGATTTAACAGAAAGATTTAAACTCAAAGAAAAACTTCAATGTAAACCATTTGATTGGTTTATTGAAAATATTGAACCAAATTTAATGCGTAGACACGATGAACTTTGAAAGAAAAAAATTAGACCAATAAATTAAAAAAATGTTATTAGGGAGGGGAAGAAAAGTTTGTTTAACAAAAATGGTTTTGTATTTTATTTTTAAAATTTATAAATAATTTTTAGTGTTTTAGAAATTTTTTTAAAGTTTAAGAAGGTATTTTAAAAATATGTAAATTGAAGAAGAGAGAACGGGGCTCTGGGGGAGACTATCTTCCGTTCCTCGGGGAATTCACTTTCCATGGACGAGGGGTTAAACACTAATCCAAACTTTGTATCGTTCATTTAGGGGTACACCCCAAGGTACCGCAGAGCTATAACTTCGTTCACAATTGGGTAATTAGTAGTGACCAGCATCGGACCAGCCCGGCCGGATTTTTTAGAGTCCGGGTTCCAAATCCCGGATTAAACGAGAAAAATCTGACTGGATCCGTTCCGGGTCTAGCTGAAAATCAAGAATCAGACCCCGGAAAAATCGATCTTGACGGTCACTAGTAATTGACAATTTAATGTCAATTCAAAAGTCGTGCCACGGTAAAATGAAAAGAGATTATTAAAATTTTAACGATTATTTATAATAATTTTAAAAAATCTGAATATTTTGTTGTATTTTATGTATTATGCACCAATTTATACCTTTAAAAATGCAACATTAAAAACTTAACAAAATCACATAAATTATTAATTTAAAGAAATTTAAAATGTTTTGAAGTATTTTATTTGGCAAGAGTGGGGGAAGGGGGGCACAACAACTTAAAAAGTTTTTTAAAGAGAAAATTTTTGTTTTGAATTTTTGAGGGCTCTAATAAAATATTGAAAAATACTTGATTTAGTTAAGTTGTTGCGCATTGACAATTCCCGTGAAATATAGGATAAAAGAAATTATTAAATAGTAAAAATTATTATTACTATGTTAAAAATAATAATTAAAATATATGTACAATCGGACCTCCTCACTATAAATATCCAAAATAAACTAGTTAAGATAATTGGAACATCCAATGGATCGAGGAGCTATCTAAGCGAAACCTTTTATTTGAGATAATAGACAAATTTTCGTCCCAAAGTGGGGTGTCCAATAATGAGGTCCGACATAATAAAAAATAATTTGGAAGTGTATTTAAGAAAAATGAGCAGAAAATGGCGGTTATTTTGGGTAAAAAGAATTATAAAAAATAATTATTGAATAAATTTTTAAAAATTAGTCAATATTTAATAAAGAAAACTTTACCATCTAAAAGAAAATTTTATTCCCCCTCACTCTTCTCTCCCCCCAATTTATTCACAATAAGCACCCTTTTTACAATAAGGCGAAATATTTGGATAAAAACGAGGTTCTGGGCCTCCCAAATCGCCAACATAGCGTTCTTGTACTGAAGGCATTAATGCACAAGGACGTAAAAATTCTTGTTTCTTTTCGTGTATCCATTTATTAGCAATCCATTTGGTACCTAAAAGTACTGGACAAGCAGCATGACTTGAAAAGGAAAATAAAATTATTTTAATTCATTTTAATACAGCTGGACCTCACTTGTAGATATCCCTTGGGATATCTACCGAAAAGATGTACGTTAACTTGAGGTGTATTTAAGGTATTTCTTAAACAGTTCTCCCAACATGTGGCCAAACAAAAAAAGAAAGGAAGATTTATTAATTCCTGGGTGTATCCGAAAACGAGATCCACTTTAAGAATACAAACCGTGTTCGAAGATCACCTTCACCACTTCTCAACAAATTATACCAAAAAAGACAATCATATTTACTTGGCTTCATTGCTGACTTTAAATCAGTAAATACCTGAAGATTTAAAAAATTATAAAGGAATATGAAAAAAAAGAAATATCTCTCTTATTTTTCATCCTCAAAGAACCGCATATAAAAATCCGCAAAAATATTTCCCCCAATAAAAACAAAAAATAAATTTCCTCTCACCGTAAATCCACCTTCATCTGGCTTTGACAAATAAAAAAGTGCTGTAGCAATTCTATTTCCAGTCCCCAAATCACTAAATGCTTTGGTTTCTTCCTTCTAAAATGAACAATTTGACAAGTAGAAAAAACAAAAGCAAACCCTTGCGAAATCATAATGAGGGTCATAATGACCACCAATCCCATAATTTGCAATCTAAATTTTAAAAATTTACAAAGAGAAAGTTTTTTGAATGCCTACATACAAGGTTAAAAAGAGTCTCGATAGACTAACATCACGTGAAAGGATAAGTTAGTATATTTTGTTTGAATATTCTAATATTACATAAATAGGATGAGTCGCGTTGAGAAAGAAAGTCGGGTTTCGAAACTTCCCTAGAGCCGGGTTTCGTGTCGAAAAAATGTTCAACTAGCCCGACTCATTCATGGCCCGGCCCAACCAAGGAAAAAAGTCGAGTCCTCGATAGTTTCGATCTAATTGGCATCTACTACTACATAGTACTCTAACAACTTTCGAGTTTTTTCAGAAATGTAAACAAGAGGAATACCAAAAAATTCCACTTTAAAATAACAAACTTGTAATTCTTCAGCCGTTTCCATTTCCAAATTAGTCATTAAATTTAATCGTCGATTAACTCTTTCAACAATTGGGTGATCTGTTCCTTTTAGCCAAGCACTAAAAATATTAAAATAAATACTCATTTCTTCAAAATTTAACAAAAAAACCTTTTACTAATTCGATAAGAAGCAGTTTCCAATTTCCCAGTTTGACTATTTTGGACTGTTGCTCTAGCTAATTTTGGTTTGGCTAATTCTTGTATTTGTTCAATTTCTTCATCATTTATTATATCTCGAAAAAGAACAGCCAAAGGATTGAAACGCATAATTTCAACTTTAAAAGGAGCCAAAAGGAGAAAAGGTCTGTCCATTTTGTAATAACAATAAAGTTTTGATATTTGTTTTTGACTCTAAAAAGATAAAAAGAATGAGCTGGGTTAAGACAAGTGTAAACAGAATACAGACTCTTCTGGATCTGTACTCTTTTAAAAAATTAAAAAAACAAACCACAGGAACTTCATCTCGACAGAGAGCCTCGTAAATATCTCTTTCAGAATTGCCCAAAGAATCGCCAGCTCTAGGATTCACAATTGGGGGAATGTTACGGCGCATATCTATTGGTTTTATTCCATCAGCTTTCATCTGGTCTTCATACCTTTTTTTTAAATTTAAAATTTTAAACTCTTTTAAAGTAAACTTAGAGGCATAAAAACAGAAAAATAAAAATTTTAAGAAAATTTTCCAAAAATATTTTTCAAGTTATGTAACACCAAAGAGATCAAGGATGTCACAGGCTGAGAAAAAAAGTTAGGATTTTGTATATCCAGTGACGTCCCTGATAGAAACACTTTTATTTTCCCAAAATATAAATTAATCACAAACCATTTTATATTTCCTTTGGCTCGTGGGTGAGAAGGAGCTATAAAATTATATTTACTATAAATAAATTTTTAAAGAATTAAAAAAGAAAACCAATTTGATAAAGTCTATCAGTTGTAATCAATGCTTGCTTTATATTTCCTTGTTTGAAAAGAGCAAAAGCCAAATATTCTAAAAATAAGCAAAGATTTAAAAAAATTAAAAAAAAACCAAGAATTTCAGATTCAGCAATTGAAGGAGGCATTTCACGTTTTACTCTATCCAAGGCTTCTTGCATCCATAAAAGAGAATGAAAATAATCCTTTATATTGAAGACATTAAATTAAAAATATTTAAATTAAAGAAAAACCTCTTCGTTGTAAGCAATTCGGCCAATTTCAAAACAATCAAAAGCTAAAAATTTAATTTTTAATTTAAAGGAATTTTAAAAGATGGGGGTTGATGGAAAATAAATTTAAATATAAAAAACAGGGACATAACTAGAGTCCGACATTTTAGGTTCCGACCTATTTTTTTTGCAACCTTGTAATGTTGAGTAAAGCTCAAAAAACACTTATTTGGCACGGTACCATGCTCCTACATTGGACCTATTTGAGCCTAAAAAACCTATTTCGGCTTTTTTGGACCTAAAACCTATTTGAACCTATTTTGACCTTTTTTGGACCTATTTTAGGTTTTTTGAAGATTTTTATTAAAATTAGACTATTTTCTGTCAATTTTTTGTCGAAATGAAGATAAATATTAAGGATTCTTTCAAAAAATGATGATTAAACATGAATTTTGGATAAACTGCACTTTATCGGCCGATTTTAGAGTTAGAAAAATCGGTTTCTTTGGGGCTTAAGTCATGAAAAGATCGACTCAACGAGCTCACCATCACGAGCTTGTTAAGCCGAGTTAATGACACCAAAATCAGCTCGATTTGATGGTTCTGAACAAAATTATAATTAATTAAATCCTCGGTGAAAAAACTTTGCTGCTACGAGGGGTATCGAATAAGTAACAAGAGTTGCTTTTTAGTGAGATTCGAATATATTCCCACGAATTATTTAACGTAGGAAAAATTTTTTCTCAAAAATTTTTTTATTTTATCATTATAGTAACCCAAAATTCGAACCTATTTGGTCAAAATTTGGACCTATTTTGGCCTTTTTTGGATTTTTTCGAACCTATTTTGCTATTTTAAAAACCTAAAATAGGAACCTATTTCTCACTTTTAGAGAGTCCGACCTAAAATGAGTCCGACCTAAAATGTCGGACTCTAGACATAACCAATAACTAAAGGAAGTTAACGTCTTCTAATGTTCTCAAGAGTCCGCAAGTTCTGTCCGCAAGTCATGAAATGTATTTTAGAAAAATGAGAAATATTCTGACACCAACTCATCGAAATTTTGTATTCTTTCTCCAAAGGAACTTGCAAAGTTTTGAGAGCCAAAAAAAGAAATTGGATATCATTAAAACGTACTTTTTGGATATGCCGCCCCTCCTAGTTTGATATCAGTTATTTTTTCCTTCATCAAATATATACCCAAAACTGAAGAAGAAAAGAATGATACTCAAACTATGGAGAGGGCGGTATATCCAAAAAGTACCCATTAAAAGTATTTTTAAAAATTTCAAAAATAAATTCCCAACCATTCATTCCATTTCCAATTTTAACATTTTTAACCACTCCATTAGCCAAATCGCCAGTATCAAGACGATAAGTGTCCTGTAATCGAAGCAATCCAACAGCTGCCCCATTCAAATCTTCCTTAAATTAAAAACATTTTTATCAAAAATTAATTAAAAAGGCAAACATCTGTCGGAAATCTAGAACCTTTCTGAATTGAAATATTTTGTAAATAACTTCCAGCAATATCCGAACGCATTTCAGCTTGCAAATCTTTCCATGTTTGAGTTAATTTTTTAATCAACCTGAAGGCATTAATTGGGTTTGAGACGCTTAATAAATTTGTGTGCATTTCCTCATTGTTTTGTTGATATTTTTCAGCGATACTTTAAAATTGAAAAAAATTTTTAATTTTTTATACTCGTAAAAAAGAAGGAAAGGATTTTCGCGACTTTTTCCCTGTTGCTCTAGATAGTAGTATGACTTGCGGACAGAATTTGCGGACTCCCAGCAAATAACTGAAAGGTACTTGTTTTTTGAGAAATTAGAAATGAATTTAACATTTAAAAATTTTATCTAAATGCCAAAAAATAATCCTTGATTAAAAACCAAAAAGAAATAGAGGAAAAGTTTAGAAAAAAGCCTCGCCTTCTTTACAAGTCACAAATGAAAAAAATTTTTTTAATTAAAACAAACCTTTTTAAATGCTCTAAACGTTCAGTTTCAAGTTGTATATAATTAGTAATTAATTTAGGAATATCCTTTTCTGCATAAGTTAATTGTTGAAGGTCTACAGAAGAGGTAAATAAATCAGAATTTACAAAATTAATATAAAAATAAAGAAGAAAAATAAAAATTAAATACATTGACCTGAAAAATGTTAAAAAATTTATTTTAAAAAATTAGAAAAATAAATGGAAAAAATTAGTATTCAACACAAAAGGGAAGTAAAATGAAAATCGTTAAATTGTTGCGGGACACACTTAGCCTTGCTTCAATTTAAATTATCGTTATTAAGCTTAATCGCAGTTTCACTCAAATTATAGATTTCAAACAAAATTAATTTTTGGCAATAATGGAGTGAGATAACCACTGATTAAACATTATTAACCCTTAAATTTAATAAAATTTTTCAATTTATTTAAAAGATTAACAGAGTAGACTGAAAAGTTATTTTAAAATTATTTTCTCAGCTACTAAAGGATAAAATAAAGCTAGAAATAATTTTCTTTTGATTTATATAAATCAATATTAAGCAGCAATTTCTATCAAAACGTAATTAAATACACGCAAATAGAAGACGTATAAAGTACACGTAGAAATAAGCAGGTCAGCATTATGTGACGGTTTGGATGGTATTCGCCCAGCGGAAACGTCAAAGTACTTAATTTGGATTGCTAGAACAAAAATAAATAAAAATAAATTAATTATAGGTAATTTAAGAATTAAATTATTTTAATTCATTCTAAATAAAAAAATTTAAAAAAATCCAATATTTATAAATACAATAATTTAATAAATATGATAACACCGGACCAACCAAAAAAATACATAAAGAAGTTTTTCCGGAAACATTTTTAAGGAAGAAAGACAATGTAATTTCCGGAATAGAAAATAAAAGAATTAGTGTTTTCCGGAAAACCAGAACAAAATAAAAAGAAAATACAACAAAAAGAACATAAATACAATACTAGATATCAGGGATGGGCCGGGTTATCCGAAATTTGACCCGACCCATACCTGATACAGTGTGTTAAGAAATTATAACTTCATCTATTTTTTCGGTCATTAAAGGTTCCCATTAACCAATTAATCTGAATATTAGACCGGTTTTTATGGAGCTTTTTTTGTCAAAAATGGGTGTTAAATTAGAAAATAAATATTTTTGTGCATTTCAAATTTAATCCTTCTCTACTTCATGGAGAATCTGTTCAGGAAAACGAGTTAACAACAATGTCAAATATGAAAATCAAAAATTTTTCAGGTAGTTACTTCTAATTTCTTAATACCCATTTTTGAGAAACTCCAAAAAACCGGTTGAGTGAATTTTTTTAGATATGTCTAATATAAATGTCCCATAAAAATCTCAGATTAATTGGTTAATGGGTACCTTGAACGACTGAAAAAAATTAGGTGGGTATACATAATTTGTTAACACACTGTAGATATAGTAGATAATCAGAACAAATATTTAATATAACCGGAATAACTACATATAATAAAGAGAATCAGAATATTTGATAAATACCCATAATCAGAATAATTATATAAAAAGACCCAAATAAATAAGTAAATACTACTCAATCTTCTTTTTTGTTTTCAAGCTTACCATTCAAGTTTGCGTTTCTTTCCTCTAACATTAATTAAAGACTTTGTTTTATTTAAAACTTTAACATCATTTTCAATACGTTCCTTTGCCTTAATTTTTGATTTTCTTTGACGATTATTTTCAATTAAAATTTCTTTTTCTACTTCCTCCTTATTTTCTTCTTTTTTTACTTCTTTATTTTCCTTTTCCTCCTCCTTTTCTTCTAATTTACTATTCTTCTTCTTATTTTCATTAATTCTTCCAAAAATATTTCTCTTCTTTTTTGCCAAACTTTCTTCTTTCTCTTCAACAACTTCTTCATTTTTTACGGACTCCAGTTTAGTAGTCCCAACACTTTTGCAGCGAGAAACAAGACTTTTAGACCTTCCAACACTCTTACTCCGATTTTGTTGATTTTCAAAATAAGTAATATCCCTTTTTAAAAAAAAGAAATAAAATTAAATAAATTTTAGGAAAAAAAAACTTTTGTTTTGGCGGAATTAATTCTTCAATTAATTTAAATAATCCTTCAATTCTTTCTTTAGTAAACATTTTTTCATAAAATTTTACAGCAAGTTCAGGATCTTCAGGTATTTGTTTTTCACATTCTTGTTCAGCTTCTAATCTAGCATCAGATTTTTCTAACCATAATAATACCTTTTAAATATTATTTTTGTAATTGTAAATACAGACAGCAGCTCAAAAAAAACAAAAAACATAAACATATCCCCCTTTTACTTATTTCCAGTTTTGAAATGCCGAGTTATCCCCAAAGTAAAACAGTTATTCGAGCGAGATTCAATTAATCATAATTTTGTTCAGAATGATTGAATCAGGAGATTTTGATGTCGTCACCTTTTGACTTGGTGATCGAAATTCCGTACACCGTGAGACAGCCCCTTACCTATATGTATGTAAGTATCAACTTGCGACTAGAAAAATTGTTATAATAAAGAGTATCTTAAATTTGAGATATCGCCTAGGCATCTCCTCCATTCAGTGGCTAACCCAAATTTTAAAAAATCTTAAATAGAAATGAATCCAGTATCGATTGTATACAAAATTAGGTATTCGTTTGTATACAAAATAAAAAAATTAAAAAGAACCTCTGCACGTTGATCATCTGGAAGCAATTCAAGTTCCTTTTTTCTTTCCTTATGATCCTGCTCATTCGGATTTCTCTGTTGAAGTCTAGTCCATCTACCAGATCCAATAACACTCCATTCATTAACTTGTTCAGAAGATTTTGACTTTTTAATATTATTTTCTAAAAAATAAATAAATTTTTCTCTCCAAAAATTCAAACCTATAAATGAACCAAATCCAAGTCTTTCTTTCATAAATGTCTTTTTGTCTTTCTGTTTATCCTCCAAATATTTGCTGAAGTTATCCATAATAGTTTTACGACGGGTTTTATAATGAATATAATTGTAAGCAAAATGACGAAAAACAGGAGATTTTTCCTCAGAATTTTTCTAAAAAGGTAAATAATAAAGTCGAATCTCATTATAAAATATTCCTCTATTTGAGGTACACCCAATATTAAATGACCCTCTATTTAAGGAACGGTTTTTAAAATTTAATTGGACATTTGGGGGAGCTATATCTGTAGTATTAAAAGCAATATCCATTTAAAAAATGATTTTTAGCCAAATCTTATACAGTGGGGTGCAAAAGTAATGCCCGCTACATATAGGTTTTTGATTTCAACTTAAATCCTAAAATTTGTAGTTAAATTAAAGCCAATAAAAAATAGCTTATTTTAAGGCAAACAAAAAAAATTTTTAAAGAGAATAAAAACTTGTATGTAGCGGTCATTACTTTAGCACCTCACTATAACGAGTTTCTGTTTAAACAAAATTTAACAAAAAAATAAAAACCTCAATATGTAATTTAATCAAAAATCTAATCCGCATATGAACATCCATATTATTCCTTCCGGGCAAAAATTTTGCAATTTTAGCACATTTATCACGACCAAAAAGACGAATAAAATAGAACAATCTTATATGCTCTTCTAATGTCCATGGCCGGTCACGACGTTTAGGATCGAGTACATGTACCCATCTTTAAATAGTTTTTATTTAAAAGTGTGGTGTCTAATTCAGTTTTTGGTGAATACTAACTCGATGTGACTTGACATTAAAATTTAATGGACCTGTCAGCAAAAAATCGGATCGAAAAAAGTTAAAGCTTTCAGAGTATACTTGACAGTTTTTTTATATTTAAAGTTTGGGTAGAAGAATTTAAAGGACTTTGGCTTGGACAGCATTTAAAGAAAATAAATTTTAAACCTATTTCTACATTGAAGAGGTGATCGGCCCTGAACGCATTCAGAAACTTTAATCCAATTCCTAGCTCCATATTTATCAACAGCCTCCAAAAGTTTCTTAAATTTAATCTTTTAAATTTTAAAATTTAAAGAAAAAAAAACAAACCAAATCTTCCTCTTCAGTCCAACGACCTCTGTGTATTTTTTCAGCTAAAGTACGTGAATAACGATATTCACAACTCATTTTAGTTCTACCAGGCATATAACCAGCAACTAATAAATTGAAAAAGAATATAGTAAATACGGTAGGACCTGAACATTTGAAAACTTTTACCTTATAATGAAGGCATATTAAATAGAGGGTATCGCTTATACACAAATTTAAAAGTATCTTAAATTGAGGTTTATCTCCAATTTGGGTATGAGGTTTGAGTGTATAAGGGAAAGCATCAAATTAAAACAAAAACAAACTTTTAGCCCAAAGAATTTCATCTCCAACTTTATGCAACTTAATCAATTTGAGCAACTTTCTATCTTCTTTAGGCTTCCAAAGACTAAAATAAATGTAAAAATTTTAATTATTATTTATTATTTAATTTCCAAGAAGTAACAAACCCATCGGAATTTTTATATAACGACACCTCTCGGTCACTTAATTTTATTGACGTAAGAAGGTGACAGAGGAAGGGGAGTCCTCTCGTGACTAGGGTTGGAGTATCTGGGAAGTCCTCGGATATCGAGATCCAATATCCGAAACTAAAATTCAGATATCCAGTCTGTTTTCGAATCCCGTGACTAAAATTGTTTGAAAAAAAAAAGTGAAGCGGAAGAGGGGAATCGTTATAAATATGTAGGAAAATTACACTATGTTTATTTTAAATTTAAAATATAAAAACTTTGGCTCTCCACCATTTTGTTTCAAATAAATAAATCGTTGAAAGCATTGAAATGCCGATCGAGTATTTCCCATATTTTCAGATATAACATTCCAATTAGAAAAATTTTTGGACAAATCAATTAATTGTTTGTCTTCTTCTTCTGTCCATTTTGTTTTGCTTAAATTTGGACATAATTGGTTATACCATTTTTGGCGAAGTTGGGAAATTGAACGAAGTCCTTTAAACTTTAAAAGAAAGAAAAAAGTATTTTTTGAAAATTAATTTTTGTTTTTTTTACATCACTAGCAGAGATTCTAGCCCAATCGACAGTAGAATAATCACGATTTTTTTGAAGAAAAGTATTTATTGGTTGGGCACTGCAAAAATAATTAAAATTATTTATATTCAGTTTAATGTTATTTAGTGTGGGACTGGGCAGTTTTGGCGCGAGCTTATAAAAAACATTGAATTGCTCAACTATAAAGATAAAATTTTGCAATAACTCAGGTATGTATCTTTATTCAAGTTGCAACAACTTGGGACAAAATGTCATCATTTTTTCCTTATGTCCCATAAAATTTATAATTTGGCGAAATATCCCAATTTAATTTCTTTGGAACGAGAAAAAAAAGAAAATAAACTGAAAAATAAACCGAATTTTGGCAATTTGTTTGTTTGCACGTTCAATTTCCCCAATCCATTTCTGTTTTTGTGTTTTAGTTATTTCAACACCCGCAGCATTTAATTTATTTAAAACAATTTCTTTTCTTTAAAAAAATTTAAAAAAAAATTAGAAAAGAAAAAAACCCAAAATTAATAATTCCAATTTTTCCATCTTTAAGTGAAGAACAGACAGAAATACGTAACAAATTAATTTCATAATAATTCCCTGAAAATTAAAAAATAATTTTTTTTGAAATTGAGAAAAAATACATCGCCGCCCTTCCTCCATTAATGGATCAACAGAAAGTTCTTTAATTGCTAAAGCTTCGGCATTCAGACCTGCAGACTAAAATAAAAGAAAATTTAAGGGGAATTTAGGGATATGTTAAAACAAAAAATTTTGGGGCAGAAAATAAGGACAAAGGGAAAGTTGAAAGTCAGAGGTTTATATGCCCCTGAAGTTTGTAATGAAAATTCAAAACTGGGCAGTGCCCCTTAATGAGACATTGAGGGAAGTCGAGTCAACATTTAGGGAGGAAATACATTCAGAATTCGAATTTATATAAACCTTGGAAATGAAAAAAAGTTGGAGATAAGAATGAGGACATTTCGAATTGAGGGAGTAAACTTGAGGGGATTGAATTGTCTGTTCGAAACCAAAGTTTTTTTTCAGTTTCATGTCTTCGGTTTGGATAGGATATCCGAAAATTTTCCCAAAAAACCCCCTTACAAAATCCAAATTAGGGTATATTTAATTTAATGAGGGAATTCAAAATTTAATTAAAAATACACTAAAACACAAACCATTCCATTAAAATCTTTAAAATAAGGATAACAACAAGAAGGCAAATTCATTCTCTTTCTCGTTATTTTTTCATTTACTTCCAAATCCCCAAATCGACACAATTTAATTTCTTCTTGTTTATGCCTATTTAATTCAATTGCTTCATTTACTTCCAAAATTAATTGACTAAATAATTCTAAATATGTTTGATTTAAAGCCAAAGAAGAAACAATATTAAGAAAAGCTGGATTTTCTTTAATATATTCTTGGACATATTCTGAATCCAAAGAGAATGCTACTACTTCTTTTTTTGTTTCCATCTAAATAAAAAGAAAATTAAAAATAAGTAAAACTTTTTAAAATTAAACAAAACAAAAACAGGGGTAGGGGACGATTCAGTATCGCCAATTCAGTATCGCCGATTCAGTATTGGCCGATTCAGTATTTGGCTTTTTTGGCCATAACTTTTTGCTCGATCAATATTGTGGGAATTATTATATATGATTTGATAGGCCTCGGGGTGCTGCATCTTTTTCATAATTGGACTGACCTGATCTTATCACTCTACAAAAAGTTATCACTGATAAACGACGTCACAGGCATAAAGAATCGGTTTTCACGCTGTAACTTTTTTTTGTGATCATCAGATCAGATCGGGCCAATTATGAAAAAGATGTCGAATCTTGAGACCTTTCGAATGATATGAGAATTGTTCAAATCGGTCGAATATCAGGAAAGTTATGGCCATATACTGAATCGGCGGATACTGAATCGGCGATACTGAATCGGCTATACTGAATCGTCCTTAACCGAACAAAAACAGTAACTGTCCAAAAAATTTTTGTACCAAATAAAAATTTAAATTTTATAAAAATGTCCAAAACAAAAATGCCCAATTTGCATTTCGTCCAACCCAAGAAAATTTTTCATTTTGCATAACGAAATGGATGACGTATTTTCTCTATTTGAGCGGCCGGCCGTTCTAAGTTTTCAAGGGCTGATCTAAAAACTTGACCGCTAGGCTACCAATTTAAAATTGTAAAAAAATTGTCGGACATGATTTTGATATTTTCGGCGTATCTCGTCGCATAGCTGTTTCGAAACTGAAAAATCTTAAAAATCGAAAAAAGTTCAAAAATTTCGAAAAAAAATTTCGAGATTGAAAGAAAAAATAAAAAATTGTTAGTAGATTTTTATCAGGTATGCTGGGTCTCCATTGAAGTTTTGCTCGAGCTTTTTAGGATTTCTCGTCAAGCTCTGCCGAACTTTCCTTCCTTTTTCAGCGCCGCAAACGAAAATTTTGATAATTTTGCTAAGAAGCCAAAAATCTTCCATTTTTAATGCCAAAAAATCAAATTTTCTGAAAAATTCAAAAATATACATATTTTCTCCCAATAAATTTACCTCCTCCTACCGAAGTAGACGCTTTTAAAAAAATAATTTTACTCATTAAGCACTGCCGAACATGACAAATGTAAAGAGATTCTCTATTTATTTATTTTTCGAAGTCAATTAATTAACAATTAAAGTCTAAAAATATTTAATTTTATTTAAAAATTTTATTTTATTATTTCCTTATTTTTAATCCTCTTCTTGTCCTCGAGAGAGAGCTTAAAGGTCAACAATTTTCTATTTATTATATTGTGGATGTCTTTCATTATATTATTATTTTCCTCTTAATAAATGCAACGGCATGCGCAATTGGTTTCCCCATTATTTGGAAATGACAATAAGGAATTGAAAAATTTTAGAAGAAAAGAAGGGAAAAATTAAAAATAGTAAGACGAGGTCAATAAAAAATTAAATATTTATTTTTTAAAATTTAATTTTGAACTAAAATTCTTCCTTTGACCAAATTTCCACGTTGTGAGAACAGCTTGTTGGGACAAGTCTGCCCAAAATATTTTTAAATTTCTTTCAACATTTTTTGAGGTCCCGAATACTTAGAACTTATTAAAATCTTCTTCATGACCTAAAAACATTTATTTATTTATAATTAATTAAAAATAAAAATATATTTTTTTTTGTTTATTTCATCAATTTCTCGCTTTCTCCCATTGTTCTTTTCTTCTATTTAATTTTGTTGTAGGTTTCAGATTAGGAGGTTGGGGTTAAGGGAAAAAGAGAAGAAGAAGAAGAATATTAGGTTGCATTTTGTAGAGAAATGATTGCGTGGACGGGAAATATTTTGGCCATTTTGTTTTCTCCCACTAAATTTACCTCCCCTCCCCTCCTCCTCCTTCCTCCCCCCCCCCCCCCCCTTCTTCATTTTAATAAACATAATTAATTTGATCTAATCACAGCAAAAAAAGGAGAGGAAAATGATGCAGGATATTTTTAATAAAGCTATTTGTGGATATAAGGGGGTGGTGGTAAAGCATTATTTTAGAGTGTGGGGGCATTATTTAATTCTCGAAAAATATTTTTCTTTATATAAATATTTCAAAAATTAATGTAAAATACCTACCTATTTTAATTAAAAAGATATTGAACAAAATGTGTGTTTCATAACAATATAAACGTAGGGATTTGGTGTTCTACTTCCTACAAGTTTGTACTAAACATGTTTTTCCAAGCTTATAACCATTGTGAACGGAGCACATACTATTAATTCAGAAAAAATTTTCTATAAAATGGAATCTCTATTATAATACAATGTGGCCCGAAGAGTGTCGTTGTTGTAAGTAGTGACCGGTAATGGTACAGGTAATTCCCGAAAAGTAACGATCCGTTACTCCCGTCAACCGTGCCGAACACTAGTTGAGAGATTTTAATTATTTCAGGGAAAATATACAAGTATATTAATATTTATAAATAATTTTATGTCAGATATACTTAATTAAAAATTTTAATTATATTTTCTGATGAATTAAAAAAATAAATTAATTAAACTAATTTATTTTAAAGTAATTATTTTTAACCGTTATAATACAATTAAATTCCCCAACAATTTTCTTTAAAAAATGTCCGGTCTCTCCAAATTACCGCAAAGTAAAAATATAATTTTTCCAAATTTAGCTAATTTTCTAAAACATTTTTGTTTTGACGACCCCTCCCCCCTCTCCTTTTCTTTTTTTTCTTTACTCAATTGCCTCAATTTTCACAAAACGGGCCTGTTTTTCTTTTATTTTTCTCCAACATTACACAAGTCCCTCCCTTTTTAACGTTTTTTACTGTATTGAGGGGAAGAGTTAGTATTTATTTTTATTTTCTTGCCAATTTATTTGAGTCCATTTAAGGATGAAAATAGCTTTATTAAATTTTTCTTGTTAATTTATTTCTTCCTATTTTACTGTAATTTTGTTCCCTTCTTCAATAAAAATTTCTATTTTTATTGAAATTTATTATTAGGTGATTATTAATAGGCTAAGTGTCGGAAGTCGGGAAGGACAATTTTTTTTAATCGGGAAGGACAATATTTAACAAATAAATATCCAAATAACATACATAAGTGCCAATATAATAAACGTAAATTAAATAAGGAATTAATTAAAGTTTACTAAAGTTTTTAATTTTTAGGACAATTAAAATATTTTTTCTATATGTATCATTCTTAAAATTAAATTACCCCCTCAAAACCTCAAAAATATTTACACAAAAATATTTACTTTAAAGGAAATTAAATTTGTTTTTCTGAAAAAATTCTTTCAAAAATGTTAACAAATAATAGATTTCACTGTCCTACTTCACTAAACATAAACAGAGAAACAACAAATTCATCATCTTTGATTGTTGGCCGGCAAGAGGAGCAACAAACAGAAGTTGAAGCTAATAATGTAATATTTAAATATGTTTTTATAGTAAGTTGGAATAAATAAGGTAGTAGTTAAATTCTGGAGATTTTAAATAAATTAATGATTTTGGATGTATTTCTTTAAAATCAGAATTTACTTTAAACATTAAAAACCAGAATTTAATAACACAATTTAATTTAAACAATTCAAAACAGCAAAACGATGCAGCAATGCAGGTAGCAGCTCAACAATTCATGCTTAATGGGTATGCTGCTGCCCGTACTCCTTTTGCCATACAGGAATTGTTAGGCTTGGTTGCGACAAATTGTGATGTAAATTTTTATTTTATGTTTTTCCTTTATGTTTTATTTTATAGACAAATCACATTTTTATATAAATACCCAGTACTGAAAAATTGTATCTCATGAGAGGCGGAAGGGGGGGGGGAGGAGGTATCTTAAATTGGGTGTATCTTTATAAGAGTATCTTACACAATAATAAGGGTAAACTCCCCCAACCAGTGACTAGACAGTTTAGACAGTTTAAAAAAATCTAAATAAACTTTAACTATTTAATTAAGCCACTAACTGCCAATCAAATCCAAAATTCCTCCTCATCAACGACATCAGCAACTAGTAGCTGTTTTCTTCCCTTTCCCTCAACAACTTCTTCATCTCTTTATTGCCAATCATCAGCGTTTATTGATCAACAGCAAGCCCTTTTTCAAGGGCTAGAATTAATGCCTGGAATGCAGGAATTTAACGGAGCTGTAGATTATGCTGCTGGATGTTTGTTACTTGGTGGGGGAGGAGGTGGAAATGTTGGGGGAGAGGAAAACTGTAATTTCTTTAAAAAACTTTTTATTTTGATTAATTTAACGACCTCTCTCCTCCTAAGTAGTGCTGGGTATGGCTCCGGGAGCTAGCTCCGGATCCCAGAGCCAAGATTTTGAAGGCTCTGAGCCAAGAGCCAACAAATGGCAAATACCCAGCACTGCTTCTATGTTATTTTCCTTCCTACGACGAAAAATTTATTGTTATAGGAGTGTCGTTATGAGAGATTCCACATTCTAAATTGAGGTGCACATAAAACTGAGTTTCGTTATATAATCGAAAATGTAAATTTTTAAAAGCCCTCATTTGTTTTTAGAGATTAAATAAATACTAAATGAATAATTTAACAGATGGAAACGGAAATCCATTTTTACGAAGTTTTTACCCTCCTCTCAACCCCCAACAACAACAAACAATTTATAACAATGAGGATATTGCTTGTTTCGGATCAAATGAATTGTCGACAACCTCAACAACTCAGAATATTTTATTTGGTACCCGAACACAACAAAAATATACAAAATCCTCAAATGATATTAAAAAACATGTAAATAAATTAACAACAAATAATTTACAGGAAACACAGGGGATTTGTGTTAAAAAGAAAAGAAAGAGAAGACACCGTACTATTTTCTCACAAGAACAAATATGTAAGTACTTAGAAAGATATTGAGGAATACATATGTTGTAAAACAAACGAGGGAACATTTAGAGAAATGTTGTCAGATCTTGTAGAAATACCCTTTGGATATTAAAATTTAAAAAATTGAATTTAAAAATAAGGTATCTAAAATTAAAATTATTTAAAAATACCCATCAGGCAATATTTAAAATTAAATTAATTTAGGTAGATATAGTCGACCAAACAATGAGTAGATTTCACTTAAATGACACCTCTTTTGTAGAGAGAGTTTGTCTTTTGTGAGAGTATTGAAAAATGAGATCCTCATCTAGTAGATAAACCTCAATTTAAGAAAAGTTCTCTAAAATTTAGTTGGTATCTACTAGATGGAGGGGGCTGCCTAAGCAATATCCTCTATTCAAGATATAACCTCATTATCAGAATAAAGGACCGTATAACGAAGTCAGATATAAAAATTCTTTTTTAAGTTGAATTGGAAAGTCTCTTCGCCGTTCATCGTTATCCAAATGTTCCAATGAGGGAAGAACTTTCTCAAAGAACAAAACTTTCCGAAGACAGAATTCAGGTTAATTTTAAATTGTGGAGTATTTATTTTGCTCTAAAAACAGGTATGGTTTCAAAATAGAAGAGCAAAACGCCGAAAGATTGATAAAACTTGGGGACCGTGTACAACAATGGCAGAGTAAATATTTTTCGATTTTTTAAATCCTCCCAATTAAAGATATGGCTTGTATGGTGCAATGGTTAGACATCAACTACCTCTACCGGAAACAATAACAAAGTGTCAAAACGATCCTGATGGATCTGTTGCACCTTGGTTATTAGGTAAAAATACACACAAAACACAATAAGATACTTATACAAGTTATATTTAGGCTGGCAACTGGGGGAGGGAAATATGATACCTCTCAAGGATACCTCTATTTAATAAAGTTGAAACCCGAAACGGATTCGGATTTTCCGGGTCTGGTAGTCCGTAATCCTGGTATTTTGAATAAAAAAGGATTTTGATCAGGAAAATCTGTTCCGGACAAAAAAATGTTTTTTAATCCGAAAACCGAATTAGGCATTTTACTTAATTTCAACTCTTCTAATTAATATCCCCATTAAAATTTAAATATTCTTTTGCAGCCCAATAGTGACGTCGAATAAATTTAAAAAGTTTTTTTTTCAAAAGGGATGCATAAAAAGAGTATAGAAGCAGCTGCTCACTTGGAAAAAGTTGGGGATGAAGAAGATGAGGAAGATGAGGAAGATGAAGATATTGAAGGAGGGCATTTCAATAATATCGGTTATCAAAACAAAAAACAAAGAATTTCAATAAAGAATGAAGGTGGGGGAAGAAGAAATGGAGGGGATGAATTTTCTGAAGAAGAAAAAACACAAAAAAATATTAAAATAAATGAAGGGAGGAAAGAACAAAATAATAAAAAACAAAATAACCAAATGTCCTCAACAAATTTAAATTTAATTAATCCTTATTTTGGAATGATGGTTTGAAAAAATAAAAAAATGACTATTTTTTGGCATACTTAAGTAAATAGAACCCGATATTTACCTCTAGGGTGGTTAGATGGCCTCAAAAGGATTGAGTTAAGCACCGAATATTTAACTAGAATGACTTGAAAGTTCGACTCGGTAGAATTAGGCTTTATTTTCTATTGAATCGAGTCGTCAAGCTTTTCTTCCTTTGTCCTTTTAATTTGACATTTAATTTTTTAAAGCCTCTGTGTGGTATTTTCTAGTCTAAACCTTTTTGCTAATATATAAAATGGAATTTCCCTCCAAAAACTACTTTAGGGAATATAAAGAGCAATTTGATAGTTTGACTAATAAAATGGGAGGGGAGGGGGGGGGGGGAAGGCTTTTTTATTTGCTTTTGCCACTTTTCCATGTTTTTCCTTTTATTTTATTACCACAAATGAAGAGCTTGATAAAAGCAATTGACTATAAAAGTGACAGACAATAGAAAAAAGGAAATGGCGGCAGTTTTGACCTTTCGACGCTTCAATAAAATTAATCTTCTTCAATGCTTCTTAAATAAAAAGAAAAATTAGGAAAATAAAACTTGAAAATTTTTATTTTTACTGGAAAATTGGGGGAATTTTTAAATAAAAAGAAAAATTAAATAATTATAATTAATTTATAGCAGCAAAAACACTCAAAATTTGATTAGACTGTTGCTTAGACTGCTTAGTTGATTTGACTGCGCACGTTGCGAACTTTTACAAAATTTTCAAGAATTCCTAAACAAAATATTAGAATTTTTAATTTAAATTGTATCAATTAATTTGACATTTAAAAACTCAAAATTTTCACATGCGGCAATGAAAAAGTTAAGTTTCCATGCTTTTGGCATCTTAAATTTTCAAAAATTTCGCCCGAGGCGCTAAAAACGAAGAAAATCTGGATACTTATCCATTTGAAAATCCTAAAGATTAATGTTAAATGTTGTGGTGTTAGAAGAAGAATGTTAGGGAAAACAAAATAAAATGCCTTCAATAAAGAGATTACCTAAAATAAAGTAAATAAGCACATTATCCAATTGACTATTGAGTTAATCACACAACCAACTTTAAAGTTTTCTCTAACATAGAATTAGAACTTCCTAAAAATAAATTTAACATTTACCCAAAATTGTTATCTTTCCTCTTGTAGAAATTTTTAAATTTTGAATTCGTTTGAATTGTGTATATTTAATTTTTGGCATAGTGTATATTTATTTTATAGATAATATAGAAGACATAGAAAGACACTTTTGTTTTTGCTTTTCAAATTTATAATTTTATTATTTTTCTTTTTATTTTCCTTTAATTTTTTGGAGATTTAAAAACATTTTTAAAATATGTATATTATTGTCGGCCCTACATTCTAGTAGTTTCTAAACAAATTTGTGGACCGACTTCTTGGCTTGGATCTGGCTTTTTGGCTTTCCAAAATTCTCGAAATTTTGAGTTAATGACTAGCGAGTTGCATGATAAGAAGAGATTTTCATTTTTAATTTATAGTAGGCGAATTAAGTATTTTTACTCTTGGAATTTTGATTTGGGACAAATTTTTGCATTGGACGAATTAGTGGGTGGATTAAGAGGCACCGGCTCCGACTTTTTCAAATCTTGGCAAAGGGCATCTAAAATTTTGGCACTGGTTCCGGGCCGGTGGGTGGATTAAGAGGGATATTAGAGAATTTGATTGAATTATGCGAGACGTCGGGGTATTTCTGAGGATATCGGTGGATTAAACCTAATGCAAATTCCTTGCTTTTTGCGCCGGAGGCGGCGAAAATTTTGAGAGTTTTGGAAGTCCAAGGAGCCAAAAATATTCATTTTTTGGCGCCAAAAAAAATAAAATTTTTTTCGAAAATTTGAAAATCGAGGGAAAAAACCCTCTAAAATCGAAATTTGAAACAGCTCTGTTCAGGTTTTTTTAGTTTTCCTTGTCCCATTAAAGTATTTTCCAGCTTCATTTTCCATTCTAATTATTTTTAAAATTCTCAATTCTAATCTAAATATTTATATAAATTTTTTGTTAAATTTTAAGAAAACACACAAAAATATTATTTAATTATTTTAATTATTTAATTATTTCCTGCTCTTTCGATCAACATTTTCAATTAATAATGTTTAATGACACAACTGATGTAAATTTAATTATTCAATTCTTTTTATTTTTTATATTTAGATTGAAGTTATTAATTCAAAAATTGTTTGGAAAATAAATAATATCAACAGGCTTACAAAGCTTACAAAATGCGGAGATTTTAAATCTAGTAGGTTTTTTTGAAATTTTGTAAAATTTTTTTGAATTTATTGGGGTAATAGTGAAGATTATTAGTCTCCCCGCTCTGTTGATATTTCTGTAGCTTGACATTAGGTAGTTGATTGTACTAGATACGGTTATAATTTTGTCAAATTAAGTTAGATTTCGTCCATTTTGATGTCATTCCGCTTGGCTCAACTAGCTCTTTTGAATGTGAAATTTGGAAAAATTGCGTAAAAATGTTAAAAATCTGCATCAACAATCTGCAGTCCCTGCTAAGCACACTCGATTACCTAATCGTAAGCATCAGAAACATCAAAAAAGCACTTTTTACTTTTTTTCCAAGGACCAGTAATCTTCACTATTACCAATTTAATTATTTTGATTAAAAAAAGTGGAGAGTTTTTTCAGTAAATAAAAAATTTCCCCGCACGGTATCGAACTCATGACCTCAACTCCTGTCTTACAACATTATCGAGTTATGACCAAAAAATTTTAACTAAAACTTATACCAAAATCTTTTATTAATAAAAATATTTCTCTCAATTTTAGGTTGTGCTTTTTATAGTCAGAAAATGCCTTCTATAATTTGGAAATTACGAATTTACCCTAATGGTTACCATGGCGTGTCTCCTGGAGGTGAAATTTAAATTATTTTTAAATTCCTTTTTCTTAAATTACACTCACTATAAGATACCCCCAAAAATTAGATAACCTCTATTTAAGATACGGTTTTTAAATTTTGGTTGACCACTAGATGTGGGAGATGTCTAAGCTTTACTTATATTTAAGTTGCAATATAAAGTACCGATCTTTTTCTGCCCTAAAAGGGGTATCTTTTAATGAGTGTTGCTGTATATTTAAATTTGTTTGGAATTAAATTTTTATTTTTGAAGATGTTTACATTTCACTAATTCGAGTTGGATTAATAAGTGAAGATGAATGTGTAGTTAGAGCTGCCTACTATTTCAATGCAATACAGACGAGTGGAATAAATAAAGAAATTGGAAGGCATTAAAAAATATTTTCTTAATTTAAATTTTTTAATTTGCTTTTAAGATTTACTGAGGATTTTAAGAATATGAGTGAATCTATTAGATTAAATATAAATATGCTTAATTCTCTGTTAGCGGATGGTAATTAATTTTTTTTATTCGGAAAAGTGAGACTGAGGGGGAAGTAGGAGGATGGTTTGAGGGAAGATGATTACCAATAAGGAAGAGGATCAATTAGTTGATAGTCTAGAGAGAACGAGGGTTGTTGGGTGATTTTCAGATACCCGAAAAAGTCATTTTTTGTTGATCGAAATATATTAGGCTCTATTTATTTTAGACAATTTTAAAAAATTTTCAGGTTCAATAAAAATTGTTTGCGAAGTCGAACACCTGTTGCCTGACGAAACGGATTCTAATGAAAATGATAATTCTTATATTATAAATATTTACAAAAATATTTTGTTGAAAGAAAAATTTCCAGATTGTGTTATTCAGGTAAATATGTCCTCTTATTGAATTTGTCCGGCCAAATTTAATTTGTTGTTAGAAAACCGGCTTTTTTTTTAAAAATCGCGCACAACTTTTGTCTCCTCTTTTCCATTACTTCTGTCACAAGTGCGCGTGATTTTCGTTGAGAATGTAGCATGAGAAACTTTGAAAAATAAATAAACGAATTTTTGAAAAAGATTGAATTCGTCCGGCCAAATTGAATTTTGATGCCATCTTCATTTAAGGGCTAACACAAAACACGAATTTCACCTTTTTAACTTTTCAGATAGGAAGCGAGCTAATAAAAGCTCACAGATGTGTTTTAAGTGAAAACAGTGAAGTTTTCAATGCCATGTTTGATCAAAACGAAATGCTGGAAGCCCAAACTGTAGGTTTAAAAATATTAATTAAATAACAAAGATAAATTTGAAAATTTTTTCAAAAATTTTAGGGAATTGTAAAAATTAGTGATTGCTCTTCAGAAACTT
The DNA here is from genome assembly GCA_963681835.1 of Meloidogyne enterolobii. Classification (NCBI taxonomy): domain Eukaryota; kingdom Metazoa; phylum Nematoda; class Chromadorea; order Rhabditida; family Meloidogynidae; genus Meloidogyne; species Meloidogyne enterolobii. Next base: position 445,851 of record CAVMJV010000031.1, on the reverse strand, counting down.
TTAAAGGAATGTTGGAATTTTGTTATACTGGCAATGTTTCCAAATGTACTGTTTTAATATTTTTATTTAAATTAGTAATTTTATATAAGACATTTTTTGGTATATTCGAATAACCCTGGAACCACAGTTCCCCAATAAGTGATGTCTAATGTTTTTCGTTACACCACAATTCCTTTTTTTAGGGTAGCCTAAATATCCCTTATTTTTTCCTTAATTAAATGATTAATTAATTTTAAGCTACGATGGAAGGCTTATGTGTTGATTTATTTGCAATTTCCCACAAATATCAAATTACCAATTTAAAAATTAAATGCGAACAATTTATGGCATCAACAATTGGTAAACTATTATTTTGCGGAAAATAATTTATTTTTTATTTAAACAGATAAGGATAATTTTGTACAATATTGTCGAATTATTGAACTTTATGGTTCTTCAATTTTGGAAGAGGTACTAAATATTTTTTATGTTTAATAAAGAAATGAAATGATTGTTATATTTGGAGGGGGGGTTGAAAATTAAAAAAATTTTTAATTTATTACGGATAAAATGACACTTCTTGGGGTAATAAAAGAATCTAACCTTATAATGAGGGTATATCTTAAATAGATTGTATTCCTTAGATTGCTTAATGTTTCCTAAATTGAGGTTAGCTAGTATTGTGTATATCTTAGTAAGTGTCTAGTAGAGGGTTAGACTACCTTATTTCCTCTAATAGAATGCCCGGACATTCTATTTTTCAATCACCTTCCAAAGTGGCATTCAATTAGAGGAAATACGGTATATTTTTTATTGTAATATTTTTAGGCTTGTATTAAATATATTGTGGCAAACAGGGAAGAATTTTTAAAGAAAGATGAAGGATGGAAGAATTTAACATCTAATTTCCCTGGTTTAACAAATCGTTTATTGGAGGCAGTCATTGCAGAAATTGATAAATGGTTAATTTTTTGAATTTAAAAAATTGGTTTTTTGTTCAAACTGAGGAAGAACTGATATTTTTGATTTTTTTTTGGCTTTTTTCAAGGCCTTTGGCCCGTTAAAAACTTGGACGATTTTTTCGGAGTCTTTTAAAAAATTACTTTCCTTGTGTTTTATTTAGACTTGACTCCCGGGTGTCTCTTCCATTAACACTATAAAATGTTTAAAAAATAAAAGTTAGTTTTTAGCAGATAATCAACTTTGGATGCTCATAATAGTTTTGAATTTTTGATGTTTTATATGCTTTTACATTGAACAATCAACTCAAATTTTTTTAACATAAATTTTTTATTTTATTTATATAAAGAAAAGCTTTAATTTAAAAAATAAAATTTTGATCGTTTTAATTATTTAACATTCTTAATTTTAACAAAGAATTAAGTGTCAAAATAATCCTTTAAAAATGCTCTTTCAAAAAAAATTTAAAAATTCCGGTAAATGTGGAGTTTAATGGTCCCTAAAATACAAGGAAAAACTGCTTGTTTGATGTTTTTCAGGTCTACAGTTAGGTAATCGAGTTTGCTGAGCTCAAATCTGAACTTATTGTTAGAATTTAATTATTTCGAAACCCTCAAAACTTCTATTAATTACCTATATTTATTTTAATTAAAAAATTTCTTATAAACTAAATATAATTTTATTTATTTAGGTCCAATCATTTCTTTTGGTTTAACCCATTCATCAAATTGTTCGGCATTTAACAATCCAGATTTTATTGCTTCTTCTTTTAATGTTGTCCCATTTTTGTGAGCTGTTTTAGCAATTTTAGCAGAATTATCATAACCAATATGGGGATTTAATGCTGTTACTAACATTAAAGATTCGTTTAAAATTTTTGAAATATTTGCTTCATTCGCTATTATTCCAATAACACAATTCTTTGTAAATGATTCTGCTCCATCAGATAATAAACGAATTGATTGCAAAACATTACGGACAATTAAAGGTTTAAATACATTTAATTCAAAATGTCCGTTAGAACCACCAATTGTTACTGCCACCTTTAATTAAAAATTTTTTTCTTTTAACAAAATAGTCCCATTCCTTGGTACTCACGAAAAATTCGGGTTTGTGTTTCAATTCAATTCAGGCCCTCCTTTTAAAACCTAACAATTAGAGATTCAACACAAAGGTCAGATAACCAACCTCATTTTGTTTTAAATTCGACTGCTATTTTTATTTTAAAAATGGCAATTTCTAAAAAAGCATCTACAACTCGAATGGATCTTGCCAATCACTGATGCCCAATAATACACAAAAGTTGAAAAACGTTAGAAAAAATCTCTTACTTGATTTCCCATAACTTGAGCAGCAATCATTGTCAAAGCCTCACATTGTGTTGGATTAACTTTTCCAGGCATAATAGAAGAACCCGGCTCATTTTCAGGCAAAGATAATTCTCCCAATCCACAACGAGGTCCAGACCCCAAAAACCGAATATCATTAGCTATTTTCATAAATGAAGTTGCGATAACATTTAAAGCACCATGAACCTTTAGAAAATAAATTTAAAAAATTTTTGAAAAAAACAAAGAAAAACCTCAACTAAAGCATCATGTGCCGCTAAAGCTTCAAATTTATTTGGAGCTGTAACCAATGGAAGATTTGTAAGTTGAGAAAGTTTACTGGAAAGTTTAAAAAAGGGAATTTAAAAAAGAATGAAGCACTGTTTGGCAGACTTTTCCACAGAAAAAACGTTATTTAAAAACCTTTTTTCAACAAAAAATTACTGAGCCAGGCTCAAAAAAGCTAAAAGCCCAAGTCTGCTCTTTGGAACCCAGCAATTTTTCACTATGTACACGAAAAGCCAGGCAATTCTCCGGGTTTTTATGAGTAAGATTAATACAGAAAACCAAAATAAAACAAGAAATAATCCATGGAGATAACGTTTCATTCTTTCAAATGTCATTGACAAAAATAAAATTATCTAAAAACCTAGCAATTTTTTCAGCAAATCCTTTTCGTGTATTTAATCCAGTTCCAACAGCAGTTCCACCAGCAGCCAATTCATATAAACGAGGTAATGTTGACTTAATTCGTTCAATTCCATTGGCAACCTAACGAAATTTTAATGTAATTAAAATTCTGAAGTGACCATCCAAAATTTAAGAAATTTTCGCTTGCGGCGCTTAAAAATATAGGTTCAGAAACTCCAAAGTCGTCCCACAAAAGTTAAATAAGAGGATTTTTTATTAAAAGTAATGTTAAAAAGTAAAAAAAACCTGAACAACATAACCACTAAATTCTTGTCCCAAAGTTAAAGGAACAGCATCTTGTGTGTGAGTTCTACCAATTTTAATAATATGCTCAAATTCTTTAGCTTTCTTTTCCAATTCGTCGTGAAAATATTTCAAAGCAGGCAAAAGTCGATCATTTATTTCTAGTGCAGTAGCTACATGCATTGCAGTAGGGAAGGTGTCATTTGAAGATTGTGACATATTAACATGATCATTTGGGTGAACAGGAGACTGAAAATGAAAGAAATATGTAGAAATGAAGATAAGAAGATAAAGCTATTTTTTGAGACGGGCTTTGTAAAATCCATATCGATTGGCGTATGTTTGGGATTTGAGATTTGTAAGTAAAATAAAAAGGAACAGACTTATACGATAGAAAAATCGATAAGATCCAAAAAACTTGATCTGATAATTAAAGGAGAGACTAAAAATTCTCCAAGAAAAAAACCTTCGATCCAAGAACACCCCCAAGTATTTCAATAGCTCTATTTGCAATAACTTCATTAACATTCATATTAGACTGTGTCCCACTTCCAGTTTGCCAAACAACCAAAGGGAAATGTTCATCTAATTTACCAGAAATCACTTCATCTAAAAAACGAAAAATTTTTCAAGAAAAAAATTTCAAAAGAAAAACCTGCAGCCTGACAAATAGCAACAACTAATTTAGAATCAAGTCCAAATTCCTGATTGACAGAAGCAGCAGCTTTCTTTAAATAACCAAAAGCACGAATAATAGGTAGCGGCATACGCTCTTCTGGCCCTCCAATTTTAAAAAATTGCATGGATCTAAATTAAAAATATTTTGAATTTTTTTAAAGAAAATGACAATCAACCCCAAAAACAAACTCAGAATACCCAACATAAATACATCTTAATACAAAATTTTTAAATAAAATTACCGAGCAGTCTGAGCACCATAATAACGATCATTGGGTACCCTAAATATTTAATATAAAAATTCTTATTAAAATTTAAAAAAAAAACTTTAATTCTCCAAAAGTATCTCGTTCAATTCGAAAATTTTCAGTGCTCATTCTCACAGTTTGTTGAATAAACAATTTTCTCCAGCCAATTTTTGAAGTACTTGCGAATGTTCTCAAAGCAACTGCCATTTTATCTAATAGTGTAATCTGACAGAGAAAATGACTAAAAAGGCAGGGAAAAAATTTTTTTTGAGAAAACAAAATAAAAATAAAAAGAGGAAAATGACAGACTTGAAAATAGAACACAAATGTGTCCTTTCGTGACTGCCTGGACTTTAAGGGGGAAGGAAATGAATAAAAATGTTAGAGAAAGAGAAAAGTAAGTGAAGGTTTTTTAGTTTATTGCAGTTGATTTTTTTAATTGTCAGGTAATTTTTTTCAGAAATTATTTATGTACATGTTTAAAGTGGGACACGCCCTCCTTGTCGCGGGCCACCTTGTCGCGACCACCTTGTCGCGACCACTTTGTCGCAGGCCACCTTGTCGCAGGCCCACCTTGTCGCAGGCCACTTTGTCGCAAATGTTGAAAAAATTTTATGCTGCCATGGAGGTTAGGAAAAGGGCCTCCGGGCACGATCGGGGTTTTCTGGAGTAATCTGTTGTTAATTCCGGCAGAATTTACCCGGATAAGAGAAAATAAAAGGAAAAACAACTTAAAAACTTTATCAAAAATTTAAAAAAACCATGGTCGCGCTTCACTAATTAAATTTGTGACCCTAAGCAGGGCAGTTTGGGTTTGTTTTCTTGTCGATGTTTTCCTAATTTCAACACCTTCGTTCCTTCAGAAACTTCGAACTTGAAAATTGCCAGTCAGAAACTGATGGAAATCAGCTAAAAAATTAAAAAAAAAAGAAACAAAAACTTAAAAAACAAAACAAAAATTCGAAACCTTTTCAAATTCCCATCGTTGTAGCCGTGGGATGAAGTACGACACGCGGCGAGTAAAGTTTAAGCCAACCTTAAAAGAAAAATCAAAGGAAGGCTTGCGACAAGATGGCCTGCGACAAGGTGGGCCTGCGACAAGGTGGCCTGCGACAAAGTGGTCGCGACAAGGTGGTCGCGACAAGGTGGCCCGCGACAAGGTGGGCCGTACCCGTTTAAAGTTGGAAATAAAAACGTGGTAGACCCAGAAAATCAACTTTTATGTAGTGGCCCGCAACAAAAATTTCGTTACGGGTTATTAAAATTGAATTTGTTTTCTGACCTTGATTCTTCCCTTATAAAAAGATCAAGAAAATAATCAAGGTAAAGACAACCAAAATCAATTTATGGACCCAGAGGATAAATTAAATTCACAAAATCAACATTAAAAATTAAAAAAATATAATGTAAAAGAATACATTAAAAGAACAAAAAAAATAAAAAAGCAAAAAAATATTTTTCTATTTATTACAACAAAACTACCTATAACAACAAATTACCTCACATATATTTAATTTATCCATTAACAAAAATATGATCAATTTCTTTAGAGCCAATAGGGAATACTAAAAGCACATGATAACGTCGTTCAACATCTTCAATACCTTCAAATATATATTCAACAATTTTTGCACGTTCTCCTTCACCTTCCCCCCACTCCTCCTCCTCATTATTATTTTCCCCTTCTCCCTCTTCTTCATCATCTGACGATTCTGTATGTTTAACAAAAGTTTCAATATCCATCGTTTTTTCTCCTTTCATTTTCTTCTCCGTATTTTCAAAATAAAATCCTTTAGGTTCAAATATCTTCAAATGATGATAAATAAATTCAAAAGTAGCATTTAAATATCCACCAAAAAGATAAAAATATTTTGTATAAAATTGAAGAGGAGGAGAACCATCAAAAAGTAAGTCAATAATTTTTGGATTAAATACAGCTTGTTTAATTTTAATATTTTCAAAATAACATGAAGATAATTGTTCAAGCCAGTAACGAACAAAAAATAATTCTTCAATATTTTTTGGATAACGTTTTAATTGTAAATGCAGAATTTTTGGTGGTTTAACGTCATCTATTTTTAATGAAAAATTAAAGTTTAGTTAGAGAATTTCAGAAAATAAAAGGTTAAGAGGCAACATGAGACTGGGCTAAATTGACCACAATTCCCACTTCATCTATCCATATTTTCGAAATTTTTGGAAATCCAATAAAACGAAAAGGAGTGCGGAAAGAACTTATGTTAACTAACAAGAAAGAAATCCGAATTTTTTCTACAGAAAAAAAATCAGAAAATTCATCGAGTTAAAAATAAAATTAATTTGTAAAAAAATATTCTAAATAAATTGGAATATCCTAACTAAAAAAATAATATTTTTAAAACAAAAACCTGTATTTTTAAACAAAACAAACAAATTAATAGCTTCATCCAATTTATATCCAAACTTTTCCATATCAGACCTATTTTTGTTATTGTAGACATGACTACAACAATTACCACCATGATTACATTTTTCATTTACTTCATTGTCTCCAGGCTGATTAAAAAACAAAGGAATACGTTTCTTTATCGCTTCATTCCACTAAAAATAAAAAAGAAAGTTTTTAAAAATTTAATTTTATATTAACTTTGTTCTCTTTATTTTCCCCAAAATTCCTAATAAAGAGGAAAACAACCATCAAATACCTTGTTTTCCCCATTTGGTTCATAATTGCCAAACTTTCTTCCCTCCTCAAAGCTTTTCACCAATAACAACCGGTACTCTTATACTTCACGTAAACCAAAATAGAAAAAAATTTTCCGTTTATGGACAAATTATATATCATTCAAATGAGCTTTTCGAGCATATTTGAATGACACCAAAGTTAAATTTGATATGAGCCTCAATTGTGAACCGAGTTATGGTAAGCCAAGGAATAAGAAGCTTATTTTTAAAAAATGGAATTAAAAGTTTTAATGGCTAGAGGATTTTTAAATTCTTCACAAGAGACAAACCTGACAAAAGCCACGTATTGAAATATAAAGTAAATTGAGGAGGAAAGAAAATCTGGCCAGTAAAAGCCAAAAATGAGAAATTTTTTGGAGGAAAATATCCAATTTTTTGTCATTTACCCATTTAAATATTTAAAATAAAAAACCTTCGCTTTAATATCCTCATCTAATTTAACACGCCATCCTTTAGATTCACATTTGACTTGTTTACAAACATCTAAAAATCAAATAAAATAAATTTGATAAAATTTGTATGTTTTATTTTGTTTCTTTTCTTCATTCAAAAATGAAGTGCCAAGAGTTACCATCTTAGTTAAAAGCAAAATTGTAAATTTATACTAGGGTAGCACCCCGTGCCTTCGAGGTCGGGAGTGTTGGGGTTTCCCGGGTCAGAGCTTTCGGGGACTCGGGTCGGGGTTTTTGCCAAAAAATTGTCGGGTTCTGGGTACGTTCAAAATTTTAGCTGAGCAACTTTTAGTTACTTTTCCCTTTTCCGACAATTACTACATTTAGGAATATTCTATGATAACATTTAAGAGAAAAGATAAACAATCAAATCCTGATATAATAAACTCGAAGGAACAAGAGGAAAGTTTCGTAATATCGCAAAGTTAATTAAATCGAAGGGTTACTATATCGAGATTTGACTAATTTAATTTGAACAGAATTGAATGGAAGAGATTGGAAATTTGATTTTGACTAAACCAAGAAGAAACAGAAATGTGCTGATTAGAGGTATGGAAGCCAGAATACCTATTTAACTATATACTCTTTTTAGAAAAACAATTCTCTTTAGCCAAATGTTATAAAATAAAAAAAAATTTTTTTTAACTCACAATATTTCCATTCAATCTCCATAGAATAAACTTCCTTCCTAGCCAATTCAGGCTTGCTACGGTCAACAATTTCATTCAAAGATTTATTTGTTTGTTGAATAACATTTAATTGGTTAAAATTTAGATATTTAAAAATATCAAGTTTAACTTCATTTGAAAGATTTTTCATTTTCCCTAGAAAATTTATGATTGAATAAAGAAAAGATGAAAAAAATTGAACTACATATGTGTAACTTTTAAATTTCAAATACCCTCAAAAACGGTTAAATTTGTAACACAATTTGTGACTAAATGGATATTTTTGGCCGTGGGACGAAATGCAATAGGACATTCTGAGGGAAGACGATTTTGTTAATTTAAAAACATTTTGCCAAAACTTTAAGAAAGAGAGAAATATTTAAATTTTAATTTATTTATTTCTTTGTTAATTTTTAAAGTTTATAGTTTTTTTTCTGTAAATTTTAGTAAAAAAATGAAAAATCTTTCGAATGAAGTTAAACTTGATATTTTTAAATATCTAAATTTTAACCAATTAAATGTTATTCAACAAACAAATAAATCTTTTTGTGGAATTGTTGACCGTTACAAAACAGAATTGGCTAGGAAGGAGGTTTTTGCTTTGGAGATTGAATGGAAATATTGTGAGTTTTTTATTGATTTAAATAAAATTATGAATCCACTTTTGAAAACCTGAAAACCTATTGATTTTGAAGACCTACAACTTTTGAAAGGGAATATCAAAAGGTAATATCGAGGGATTTGGAGCCTCCTTGCAATATAGGGCAGTCTCAAATACCTATTTTTACTTACGCCTATTAAAAGATATCACTGTTACATAATTAAATTCTTTTTAAATTTACTAGATGTTTGTAAACAAGTTAAATGTTCATCTAAAAGTTTACATTTCCAATTAAATGCAGATACTAAAGCAAAGGTTTTTATTTTAAATTTTCAAAACTTTTTTTTTATTTTTTAGTGGAATGATGGATTAAAGCAACAAATTCCTGTATTTATCAGTCAACCTATAGAAATTCACGAAGACGAATTGGATGAAGCTGTGAATTTGTTTATTTTGTTTAATTATAAAGGTTTAATTTTTTAATATTTTTAAATAATTTCTTTGCTTTATTCAAAATTAATTTTCTTCATCCCATTTTTGTATTTCAATCAGGGTGGCCCTTTTACCCTATTTCTAGAGGATTTTCCCTATTTTTGACCTTTTCGCCCTGTTTTTTCCCTATTTTCTTATTTGCCATATTTTTTCCCTATTTTTTCCATCTTGTAAAATTTTAAAAATTCTTCGGATTTTGTAAAAAAATGGTAAAAATGAAGGATTTCTGACTTTCTGGCCTTCCAAAATCCTCAAAATTTTTGCTTTATTTGAAATTTTAATTATGTTTAAGCTTTTAAAACTATGCCCTTATTTTTGCCCGATTTTTGTTGGCAACGCCCTATTTTAGTGTTTTAAAAGAGGCCACCCTGATTTCAATAATATGGATCTGTTTTGTTGAGAACCTTCATTCTTTCAATAAGCGTTTTGGTTGTCATTAAAAGTTTAATTATTCCATTATGTTCAATTTAGTAGGGAATTTGAAAGAAAATTCTGAAGAAAATTTTGAACGCCTAACCCAACTTTTTTTTCTCAACCTGTGACATCCCTTGGGTAAATGTCCAGTTGGCGGTCTACATGTCCGCAAAGAGAATCTGCTCTTTTCTTTCCTTTTCTTGCATTTTTTGCGTTGGGAGACAACTGGACATTTACCCATCCCTTGTCACAAATTTATTTTTCGTTCATTTAATGAGTGTCCCTTTCAGGCCCGTAGCCAGGATTTTTTTTCGGGGGGGGGGGGGGGGGGCCAAGGGGGGAAAATTTTTTTGCGCCAAAAATTTTTATTTTCAGCGCCGCAGGCGAAAATTTTGAGAATTTTAGAAGGCCGTAGGCCAAAAAAATTCACTTTTTCGGCGCCGCAGGCGCCAAAAATTCTATTTTCAGCGTCGCAGGCGAAAATTTTTTAAATTTCAGAGGCCGTAGGCCAAAAAGATTCACTTTTTTGCCCCAGCCCTTCCCCAGATTTTTTCCTTTTTCCCATTTCGGGGGGGGGGGGGGGGGGGGGGGAATTCCCCCCCCCCTCACCCCCCCCCCCCCCTGGGCCCGTAGAATAAATTCGGGGTAAGGGTTATTTAACCCCTACCTTGGGGTTAAATAACCCGTAACCCGTAGAATAAATTCAAACCCCTAGCTTCGGGTTAAATGACCGGGTCAGATAACCCGGTTATCTGACCCGCGTAACATTACCGGTAGAATAAATTAATTACCGGGGTTAAATAACCCGCAGGTAAGGGGCAAATTGCAACCCTACTAGGGGGCAGGGTAACATGCGAATTATGCATAATTTCCAAAAAATTAAAGCATTTATTAAATTGCAAAATTTTTAAAAATTTTAATTTCTATTTAAAACGCATAGAAAAAATTTTTTTTAACAAACATTTTTTAATTTTTTTAACAAAAATTTTTTAACAAAAACTTTTACAAAAATTTTTGAAGCAAAATTTATTCAACAATTAAAAATTTTATAAATTTTTTAAACTTTTCATTTGACTATATCTCTTTTTAATAATAACAATTATTGCGTAAACAATTATTGCGAAATGGGTTTGGCAATAAAATATAAAGGGTCAAATAACCCAGTAACTCAACTAGTTAAATAACCTTTAGCTCGGTGTTAAATAACCCTTAACTCGGGGTTGAATTTATTCTACCGATTTTAACCCGTAGCTAAGGGTTATTTGCCCCTGGGTTGTTTAACCGGGTTATTTAACCAGGTTATCCAACCCCGAATTTATTCTACGGGCCCTGGCTACGGGCCTGGTCCCTTTTTATTAAACTGCTGTTTTATCTTTCCTTTAGTTTACAGGGAAAGGGAGGGGAGGGATAAATTTTGAGCAGAAATATGTTAAAAATATAATAATCCTAATTTTTTTAAATAGAGGACAACAACAAATTACCACCAAAAATTCTGCATTTACAATTAAAACGTTATCCAAAAAATATTGAAGAATTATTTTTTGTTCGTTACTGGCTCGAACAATTATCTTCATGTTATTTTGAGAATATTAAAATTAAACAAGCTATATTTAATCCAAAAATTATTGACTTACTTTTTGATGGTTCTCCTCCTCTTCAATTTTATACAAAATATTTTTATCTTTTTGGTGGATATTTAAATGCTACTTTTGAATTTATTTATCATCATTTGAAGATATTTGAACCTAAAGGATTTTACTTTGAAGATACAGGTGAAAATTTAACTTTTTATTTATATACCCCCAAGTATTCTTTCTCTCGAGATTCTGTAACGAGATTGTCTTAAAAATTTTTTAATGGGATGAGATTCTGCGATATTATTCCCTAAATTCCCCTCAATAAAACAATTGAGAAAAATCGGGATTTGGGACGGGATCCTGTAAAATCTCTTCCAAAGCAGGTCTATATAAAAATTTATGCTGAAATTTTGGGTTTTGTCTTTTTTTTGATATAAAATTAAAATTTTGATGGTATGAGATTTTATAGGGTACTTTACCCCCTATTTGAGTTTTTATTGTTTCACACATTTATTTGTGTTCGATAAAGAAAAAAAAGGCAAATGATCAAAAATTAAAAAGGAAAAATTAGAAAGGTTTAGAAAACTTATAATGTGTGAGAGAAATAGGGAAATAACTATTTGACATTAAAAAAGAAAAGTTAGTCTGACAATGAGACTCAAATAGGGGGGGGGGGTTAAGAAAATTTTTTAAACAAATTTTAGTTGGAACTCTGAGAGGTGAGATAATAAAGGAAGAAGAAAAATATCTTAAAATTGATCAACAAAATTGCCAAAATATTAAAGAAGGAAAAGAATGTAGCGGAGAAAATTGTGAGGGATGTAAGGATAATAATAGTTATGTTGTTACAAAAGGTGAAGGAAAATTATTTAAATCTGTTGAGTATGAATTTCATAATATTTATGTTCCAAATACGCTTTTCCATATGCTTTTAATAATTTCTGTTGAAGATAAGAAAGTTTTACAAATTCTTGTTGGTAGAGATTAAATTGTAGGTATTTATTGTTTCTGTTAATTATTATAAGGTAATTTTTTTTCTTTAAAACTAGAGAAATTAGAAATATTTTTTTTTGTAATTTTTCCCCTTTCTCAAAAAATGATTAATAATTTTAGACTTTTCTAAAGTTTTTCAATCAAAATTCTTTTTTCTCCAATTCTCTCCAAAATTCTAATCTCTAATATTTTTGTTGGGTAGTTTCTCTAGTTTACTTTAAATTTGTTGATTTATTGAATAAAATTTAAAATTAAATAATTAATTTTTTTAAATTTAAGTTGAGAAAATACAATTTTTTTATTTCTTAAAAAGTAGAGAATCACAATTTTGTTTTACACAAATCATTTACTTGATATTCTTCTATTAATTTTTATTATCGGAAAATCCGGGGTTTTCCTTACGAAAAACTCGGATTCGGGGCTAGGGCGAGCCCTAATAGCGATTTTTTCAGCATGTACATAATTCCCTTAAAAATTATATTTTAAATGCCCCTTTGTTTCTTAGCATTTTACAACATTCCCTCAAAATGTTATTTGAATTTATTCTCCCTTATGTTTTCTTTAAACTTTTTCCTTAATCTATAAATTAAACTTGGGCATTCTAATATTTTTTACTTCCCGCCCTTCATTACTCATAATAGTCTAATAATTTACCTTATTCTGAACTTTTTGTGAATAAATTGTTGTTAGAATTTTGATTGTTAGAGATTATTATTATTTTTAAAGGAATGATTGTACTGGATCCTGCTAGAAAAAATACCCAGGACTTTTAATGACAAGATTTATTAGAACTAGTTGAAAGGCCAAAAAGTTATTGATCGAAATATGTGGCTTAGTAATTCAAATGGCAATGACTCACAATCAGTCATACAGTCATTGCCTTCTAATTTTTTTAATTCTTAGATTTTCTTTATTCAATCATAAATTTTCTAGGGAAAATGAAAAATCTTTCAAATGAAGTTAAACTTGATATTTTTAAATATCTAAATTTTAACCAATTAAATGTTATTCAACAAACAAATAAATCTTTTTGTGGAATTGTTGACCGTTACAAAACAGAATTGGCCAGGAAGGAGGTTTTTGCTTTGGAGATTGATTGGAAATATTGTGAGTTTAATTAGAATTTTGGGGAAATTATATTGAATGGGCTGGTATTTACATAGGTATTTCTGATATTTATACCCTCCCCCCCTCCCTCCCCAGTCAGTTTACTATTTTTACTTCTGAGGTACTTAAGTAGAAGAACAAACAATTTAGAGCCGATTAGACATTTTACATAATTAAATTATTTTTAAATTTACTAGATGTTTGTAAACAAGTTAAATGTCCATCTAAAAGTTTACATTTCCAATTAAATCCAGATACTAAAGCAAAGGTTTTTATTTTAAATTTTCAAAATTTTTTTTTTTGATTTTTTTAGTGGAATGATGCATTAAAGCAACAAATTCCTATATTTATTAGTCAACCTGAAGAAATTCATCAACACAGATTTGATGAAGCTGTGAATTTGTTTCTCTTTTTGGAGCAGATATATGAAAGCCCCGGTAGTTCAGACGGTAGAGCATCTGTAAGTGGTGAGCTGTTGAATTTTCTGACAATTTTTTAGAAATTTTTTGGCATAAGAAAGTTCAGCCCTTTTTCTTTAAATAAATAAAGAAAAGTAAAGCTCTTGCCCCACACCCTTTTCGTCCTTAAAACAACTGGGGCTTATCCAAATAATATGAAGTTTCTGATGTGTCATGTTTATGGCATGTTAAATGCAAAGTTTCTGTTCAAATAATGTCATAAGAAAAATTATATTGGGCCGTCATATCTCTTTTCTAATTTTGTCATAAATATGATATCAGATCAATGATGGGTCGGATTGAGAAAAAAATTGGGTCTGGTTTAGGGTCGAAAAAAGACTGGATATCGGCTTTAGCCTAACTCAACTTGTCCACATACCCAAACTTTTTCTGTATTTCCTCAAAAACTTTTAATTTCTTTTTAAAAAATATAGAAGACAACAACAACAACAAATTACCACCAAAAATTCTCCATTTACAATTAAAACGTTATCCAAAAAATATTGAAGAATTATTTTTTGTTCGTTACTGGCTTGAAACCCTCTCTCAATGTCATTTTGGAATTATTAAAATGAAACAAACTGTATTAAATCCAAAAATGATTGACTTACTTTTTGAGGATTCTCCTCCTCTTGTATTTTATACAAACTTTTTTTGTCTTAATGATGGATATACAAATACTACTTTTGAATTAATTTATCATCATGTGAAGATATCTGAACCTAAAGGATTTTATATTGAAGATAAAGGTGAAAAATATTTTTTATTTTTGTGTCTACACCAGGACCTGTACTATAAGAATCAGGTCATTTGACCCCGTTATTTAACTCAACCGAGTGGTAATTTGGTACTATAAGAGGCTTATGTTAGTATTTTTTCTTCTTGCTTACCACGAACCAAACTCTTATAGTGCAGGCCCTGGTTGTGCCCACTAATCGGGTTTCCTAAAAACATCGGGTTTCAGGTCAGAGGATTGATAAAAATCAGGTGTGATTTCGGATTGGGTTTTTGAAAATTTCTTATATCGAATTTCGGATCGAAAAAGTGTATATAGAAGCCCATCTCTTAGCCCCCTGGCCCATGTCGTATTAGAAGTCCACTCAATGAGACCCTTTTAAAAATATCCAGGGCTTCTATTAGGATATTACGATATTTTAAACAAATTGTTAGATAAAACTGTGAGAGGTGAAATAATAAAAGAGGAACAAAATTTTGTTAAACAAAAACATATTTGCGAAAATATTGAAGAAGAAGGAGAATGTAACGAAGAAGATTGTGAAGAATGTAAGAAAAATAATGAAGAGGTAAAGGAATTGTGTAAATTTGTTGAGTATAAATTTGAAAATGTTTGGGTTAAAAATAAGATTTTCCGTTTACTTTTAATTTTTTCTGCTGATTCTAAAGAAGTTTTAGAAATGTATCAAAAAGGCTAATTTCCTGTAAAGTTTTTATCTGACATTCTCTGAAATAATGTAGTATGCCCTCATATTTTTCCTTATTTCCTTGCAGTAATTAAATAGAAAAAAATGGAAAAAAGTCAATCCTTTTTGTAAAAACCCTGAAAAACTATTTCGAGTTTAGGCTAGGAAATAAAGAAAAATATGAAAGAGCATCTCTTTTCATCAAATCTTTTTTTAAATATTGAGCATTTTTCTAATTAAAAGAATTTTTCTCAAATTTTTCAAAATTTGTTTTAAAATTTTGTTGACATAATTTTTTGAATAAAATTTAAATTATTTTTAAATTAAAAATTTTTTCTTAAAAGGTTTTTTTCCTTATAAATTTATCATTTTTTCGATCAGAATTTGGGAAAAATGGGGGGTCAAATGGTATTTACTTTTGGGTTATCCTAAATTAGTTTTGCGGATATTTTATGCGACATACACTCTGTTCCAAAAGTATATGCCCACCTATATTTTTAGCTTTATCCATGTGATATCGCTATAGATTTTTCTCAAATTTTTATGATTAAATACCTTGACATTTAGAAACAAAATACAAAAAAATTTTTAAAATATTTGCTTTTCTTTATTGTAAAAAGATCAAAATCTAAATATTGAGTGTTCCTTAAGTATATGCCCACCCTTGTTTTATAGGTTTTTAATAGTGGAAAAAATCCAAAAAATTTTTGTTAACATACCTATCAATATAGATAAGAAATACAAAAGAAATGAAGATCTGATGTTCTCCCATCATCGAGATCTTGAAACCCGAAAATCAACGGAAAACCGGGGGCAGACGTCTTTAAAAAATATTTTCGACCCCTTATAGGCGAAATAAAAATTTTATTTTGGGCTTATTTGAAAGCCCTTGAAATTTGCTACAAGATAGTTTTTATCTCATAATCTAGAAAAAATTCATCCTTGATATATAATGAGTTTAGTCTATAAGTTACATTTTCATCACTTTTTGGGGGCGTTTGAGTGATTTTTACGACTTGAACTTTTTTCACATTTTGTCTTAAAGGTTAATTTTTTTTCAAAAAATAAAATTAATGCTATGTTGTAGCAAATTTCAAGGGCTTTCAAATAAGCCCAAAATGAAATTTTTATTTTACCTGAAAGGGGTCGAAAATATGTTTTAAAGACGTCTGCCCCCGGTTTTCCGTTGATTTTCGGGTTTCAAGATCTCGATGATGGGAGAACATCAGATCTTCATTTCTTTTGTATTTCTTATCTATATTGATAGGTATGTTAACAAAAAATTTTGTGGATTTTTTCCACTATTAAAAACCTATAAAACAAGGGTGGGCATATACTTTTGGAACACTTAATATTTGATTTTGATCTCTATACAAAAAACAAAAACGCATATTTCTGAAATTTTTTTTGTATTTTGTTTCTAAATGTCATGGTATTTAATCATAAAAAATTTTTAAAAAATCTATAGCGAAATCACAGAGATAAAGCTAAAAATATAGGTGGGCATATACTTTTGGAACAGAGTGTAATCATATTGGTCTCATAATGGTCAGAGCATTTATACTTTTCCCTTCTCTCTTCAATTTATTCGCTAACCATTATGTGTTCGCATATATAAACATGTCCGCAAAGACTACCAAAAACTACCAAAAAATTTTTTTGAAAATTAAAAAACAAAATTCAGAATTTCTCCCTCTCCTCTCCATCTCTAACCCCCTTTTCTTTATTTAATTTTTTAGCTATTAAATAGTAATGTTAAATATTTCTTCTTTTGAACGTGCCATTATTGTCAAATATTTACCACCAACAAATAAACAAGAATTACAACAACAACCAACAAAACAAGAAATTTATTCTTTTGGAGAATTAATTAAATCTTGCAATTATTTATTATTTTATGTTTTTAGTAATTTAAATCAACAAAATCCTTTATTTTTACAAGCATTGGAAAAACTTGTTTTTAGTAGAAATAAAGAAGGTAAAAAGAAAATTTCTAAAAGGTTTGTGGAAATTTTTGGATATTAAATGAGGGGATATTTGTATGGATTACCAAAATTGGGAGGGGAATTTTGGGACATTTTTTTGATACTTTCCATCGTTTTTTAAATTTTTACTACAGAGTAAAGCCACACACAAAATTATGAATTTACTTAAGGTTTCCGGTTCCTTCCCATTTTTAACATTTTAACGGTTCCATTTCCAGCTCAAAAAAATTTTGAATTTAATTAAAAATAGTTTAAAAATAACTTGAATAGATCGTCAGAAAATTAGAATTGTTTGGAACCACTGAGGAACCCTTCACTTTTTTTTGAAACGGGAGACACTACCCATAGGTGTAGTAACGCCTACATAAATAAATTTCAGAACCCCCCCCCCCCCCCGTTCAGTCTACAAATATCAACAAAAAATAATTATTTTCTAAAATTTCTTTTTTTTGAAGTTCTCCAGCCAAATTAAAAAAACTTTTTGGTCTCGGCAAAAAATGTAGCACAGAAAATGTTTCTTTAAACTTTACAGAAATTAAAATAATTGGAATTGATGTTGAATTTAATTTAGTAAATGAAGGAGGAAATCTTCTTCAATTTAATAATGATTTTGAATTATTTCATTTTCCACCACAAAATTATTTATATAAGGTTTGGATACTTTTTTAATTTTTTAGAAGATTTAGGGACGGATTGGGGATTTAACCTGAATTTTTCTAAATTTAAGTTTCTTTTCCGAATTTTGGAATTTTTTATTTACTTTTAGCGAATTTTCTTTCTGCTTTCTTCTGCTCTATTTTACATCAATTTTAGAGAGCGGGCTTTCTAAAATTCTTGACCTTGATTTCGGTTGGGAACCTTTTCCAGATTCTTGACCTTAAGTCGAGTAAAATAATTGAAATTATTTTTATTTGTTTAGGCACCTTAGATGTCAATTCTCAAAAATTAAACATTAAACATTTTTCTTTCAAAGAATTTTTTCAAAAATTTTTCTAAAAACTTTTTTCCCTTCAAAACAGTCTCGTCTCTTGAGATCACTCAATTTTGTCACAGCTCCTTCACTTTTTGTCCTCGACTGTTCAGAACTCAAAATAATTTCACAAGCCTATAATTCTTTAATTGATGATCAAAATTGTGAAAATTTTCCTTGGCAATTTGTTTCTCCGAAAGAATTTTTGAAAGGAATGAAGTTGTTAAAGAATTGTGGTGATGGTGGTTTGACTGAAAATGTTGAATTTGATAAAATTGGGAATGGAGTTAAAGGAATATTTTTTGGTGCTAAATGGGTATTTTTTTATATTTTTTAATTTTTTTAGTTAAGGGTTAGAAATTATAGAAATTTCAGAATTTTTTAAAATTTTTTTCATTGTCGGGATTTTAATTGATTTTTGATTTGATTAGGCTCTATATAGGCTCGAGTAGGCTTCACCACAGTTAGGTTATGGATAACCCCGGATTCTCTCAATTTAAGTAAAAAAAAAAAATTTTGAAAAAATTTTTCACTAAGGATGAAAATTTTTCACTAATTTCACGTAATGGAAGAAATATTTTACTTTCTGATCCTTTAGGGTATCCTTGGGAAAGAAAATCTTTGTATGAATTAACTGAACATACAGTCCATCGATTGTCAGAAATGGCTTCTTTGATTTTATTTACTGGTAAATTTATATAAAAATTTTTGGTGGGGACAGTTTAATTGTAAGAAAAACAAAGGTAAGATACGTTTTAAATTTGGCTGGTCCTTTCCTTATAAGATACAATTTTTCAGCTTTTAAAGGGATAATTAAGAATGAGTTGAGGCTGTATATGGAATAGAAATCAGGAGACCCGATTCCTAAAAAATTCCCAGCGTTTTTTGGGTCGGAAATTTTTTATTCTTTATGTTGCTAGATTCCTGATATAAGAATTAAAAACGAATTTTTATTTTTTTATCTTGTTTTTAAATCTAGAAATAAATATTTTTGTATATTTAGATGGTTCACCGGAAGACACTGAATTTTCTATTCAATTGTTAACTACCTGTATTGATAATTTATTACAAGGAGAACAAAAAGACGAACAAAATGAGTCTAAAAATACTTTAAAAGGAGATTTAATGTAGAAAATTTTTTTTTGATTTTTAAAAAATTATTTTTTTTAAAGCTCGCTCAATTCAGAAAATGCAAATTCTTTGGGAAATGATCCTTTTCAATTTTTTTATACTGGCGAGGACCCTATTTGTGATGATGTGAGAAAAAATTTTTTTTGTTAATATTTTAAAGGTTTACAATTTTATCGAGATTCGACATCTTAAACATTTTAGAAAAAGGCCGGGACTTATGGGGAAACTGCACATTAGTTCTGAGATATCTTAAGTGCTAGTCTTGAATTATTGTTTACATAGAGGGTGGGGAGGGGGGGGGTACCAAAACTGAGCTTTTATTTTACATTTTTACTCCAATTTTTGTGTTAGCAAAGTATGTCGCCTCCAAAATTTGTTCTGAAATTAAAAAAAAATTTTTTTTTTATTCGAAAAAAAGGTTTTGGAAAATCTTGGACAAGAAAATGCAGATTTACCTCTTTTATTAATTTGTGATGTGCTTGCTGGACATTTAGCTATTTGTGACAAGCCTGATGTTAGTGAGGATGTTCTTCGTGAATTTGTAGAGGAATATAAAAATGGAAAATGTAAACAAGTTATTCCAATTCCGAGTAACAAAAAAGTACAGGTACAAGAATTGGGGGGAGGGGGAGGGAAGCCTTTTAAGTGATACTCGAAATTTAAGATAAATCTAATTATAAGAGATGATTTTTTCTATCAAAAGGGAATATTTCATAGTGTGAGGGTTGATTAGTTATTTTGATTTACCTCCAAATTTTAAACACTACATTATAATAACAGAAAAATATAAACTTATATACAACATCTAACTTTCATTATACTTCCACTTTAATGTCAAAATTTTGCCATTAAAGTGTAAGTTCCGCCTCAGTCGTTTAAGCGGTATTGTTCAAGTTCAACCACTCAATTAACAATTAATCTCTTAATTTTAAAGAGCCGTACTGTTGGTGGAATCCCTGCAGAAGCGCTTGAACAATTATTAAATAATTCAGCAACAACAATTACTTAAAATTTGGAGAAATCTCTCAAACAATTTTTTAAAAGACTTTTTCAGCCTTTTTTTAATTTTTTATGTGCATTATATTTATATATTTGAAGCTTTTGTAATTTTTTATTTATTTTTTTAAATTATCATAAATAAATATTTTTTAAATAAAGTCAGTCCGCATAGAAAAAATATTTTTGCGCAGCTGCAGTCCGCAATTTTTTAAATAATCCGCAACAGAAATGTGACAGTTTCGTCTTTCACCTCACAATCAACTTCGTCTTTTTTGTGTTTCGACTTTCTTCTTTTGCTTTTTAAAAATCTTTTTAAAATCCATCATTTAATTGAGGTTAAAGAGTCTAGATTTTACGAAAAAAAAGTTTTTTGTTTGCTTCGCGTGAATTTATTAAAAGAGAAAAAGATTTAATCCCTCATTTAAATATCCATCCATTCAATCAATCTTTCTCTCTCTTCTCTGAAATGACCGTCAAATTTTAGTCGATTGACCGCTGGTCAAATGAAAAGTAAAAAAAGAAGAAGAAGACTTCACAATTGTTTAAAATAAAATATGTAGTATTTATCCTTTCCGTCAAAAAGTTTTTATTAATTTTTTAAGAAATTTAAAGTTTTTTTCTCTTTAAAAGAAAAATTCACTAGTGTAGTACATAGACAATTATTCTTAGACAAAAGTGTCGTTTTTTGGAGGTATTCTAAATATTAATTTTCTAAAAAATTTTAGGGAAAATTTGCTTTACAAAAAAAGTGGAACCCCTAAAAATATCATTTCTTTTCCTTCCTTATTAATTTTAGAACGGTTTATTTAATTAAATGAGAGAGGAGACGCGCAAGTATTTTCTACATTTTTGGAGTGATTACTAAATAAATTTATTTATTTATAATTTTTTTTCCGCCGAATTACTTTACTTGTAGAACTTATTTGGGGGTAACAAATAAATAAATTGATTTTTTAAATTTAATTTATAATTTACTGAAAAATTAAAATTTTTTTTTTATTTTAACAGAAAAGTCCGCAACATTTTATCCGCAAATTAGAAAAAAATGTATTCGATTCAAGATTATTCTCTTATTTCACCTTTCGCCTTTTAAAATCACTTTCGTCAAATCCCTGGTACATACTATCCCGGACTTCACTATTAGATAACCTTTAAATCTAAAAATCTTCCCTTATAATGAGGTGTCTCTTAAATAGAAGGTGTCGCTTATAAAGGGAGTATTTAAAAATGAGATTTATTCTATTTAGAAGTCTAAAAATTTATTTATAAGAAAATAAATATTATAACTTGCAGATAAAAAGTTGCAGACTTTTATCAGAGTAATTAAAAGATACCTATATCCAAAATTCACCCAATTTTTTCGTTTTTGCCGCGATAATTTTTTGTAAAAATAAACAGGGTTAAAAATAATTTTTTTCTTTCACCTTTTTTATAAAAAATATTTTTTAACATAATTAAGGGCTAAAAGTCGATTAATAACAACAATAATATAAAAAAGCCCCCAAAAACCGGCTTGGGTTTACAACAACAACAACACAAACACAAGATTAGTTGAAAATTAATCAGAAATATTTTTTATATTTTGCCGCTAAAATTATTTAAAAAATTATTTAAATTTTATTTAAAAAAATTTCTTCTTCTCGGAAAGGCAAGGAATTTAATGGGAAAATTACCTTTATGGAGGTAGAGTGTACATATTTAATTTGAAAAAAATTATTTTTAAGAATAAATTTAAAATTAAACAATTATGGGATATTGAAAAAGAAAGGAAGAGAGAGAGAGAGGAGAGGGTTTTTCTAGAGGGATTTTCCTGTTAGATAAAATAATCCTCATATCCAGAGCTTTCGATTGATATAAAAATTATTTAAATTGGTTAAAAATCAAAAAAAGTTATGAGATAAAGTATGGCTCGTTGCTTCAACCTCGAGCCATACTTTATCTCATAACTTTTTTTGATTTTTAACCAATTTAAATAATTTTAAAAAAATAAAGAATATATTTTTTATTCAAAAGGTTTTGGATTCTTTTTTTATTGTTTCCTCAATTTATTGAAGCAGTAATTCGAAATAATAGAGTTATTCTTCACGATGAACATTTGCCTAATGGAGGGGATGATACAGATTTGGAAGAATGGACAAATGCTAGGGATGAGGGAAGAAGAAGATTAAGAGGGGAAACAACAATTAAAAGTAAAATTGAAGAAGGGGAGGAAGAAGAAGAAAATGGGCAGGAAAGGAGCAAAAGAGAAATTAATGAATGGAAGGATAGATGGCACAATAAAGCTTTAAAATGGGGTAAAAGTGATGAAGAATTAAATAGGCAAGTTAAATAAACTACCCTCTACTAATCATTCTAAAATAATGACGCCCCAAAAATGCCCCCCCCCTTCTCCAGAATGTTAGAGACCAAATATGCTACATTCTTATTAAGGAGAGACCAAGGAAGTAGGGATGGGCAGGATTGAGAAAAAAATTTGGGATTTTGGGTGTCAGGTCGAAAAAAGTCCGTATTTCGGATAACCCGACCCAACCCTTGGGCTCCCGGACATTTGGAGGAAAAAAGGAGAAGAGAACATTCTGCCTAAGAAATAAACTAAAAAGCTTCCTATTCCCGTTCGGATTAAGAAGTGGGCTAACCCTACTATAATAAATTTTGTTCAGAATCCAGAATTTGTTGAAGCAAATTAATGAATTAATGAAAAACGAAAAAGTTGAGAAATTAACAGAAAATTCAACGACAGAAAAAGAAAAGAAAAACTTGGTAACCTACATACACATTACTCAAAAAATTTTTTTTGTTAAATTTTTAGACAACCGAGGAAATGTCAGAATTAAAAGCTTGGAAAGAAAGGAGAATGAATAACGATAATAATAATAAAAATAAATTAGTAAATTTAAAGAAGGAATGGCCAGAGGAAAATAGGCAACATTTTGAAGGGGATATAATTTTGAATGAAAATCAAGCAAATAAATTGTTTGAAAATATTAAAAATAATAAAAATAATCAACACAAAAGAATTAAAAGAAAATTTATTGGTTCAAATGTAAGTTTTTAGAAGGGTTGGTTGGTATTTGCGGATTGATATTTGCGGACATCCATTTAAGAATTTTGTACGGGGTTGATCAGGACTGTTCCAGAACAGACCTTTTAAAGATTAAATTCTCGAATACACACAACCGTAAGCCACAGTCCATAATTCAATTTTAAGAATTCAATTACATAAAAAACCACGTCAAATAAATCAAAGCAATTTCACACAATCCTTTATTTTCTGTATTTAGATTCGACGATGGGATTCTACAAAGCCTATAATTTATAGTTTTGATGGTTCACACAGTAAATAAATATTTTAAAAATTTTCTAATTAAAAAAAAAGCATTAAGAGAACAAAGAGTAATAGAATTAGCATTAGAACATTGGCATAATATTACTTGTCTAAATTTTGAAAGGAAAGATGATGAACCTAAAGGCTCTAGAATTGTATTTACTGATGTTGATGGGTGTGCTTCTAATGTTGGAAGGTTGGAGGGAAGAGGGGGAATGAAGAAAGAAATTTTTTTAATTTATAGGCATCCTTTGGGAGAACCTCAATTTGTCTCTTTAGCACCTGAATGTATTCGAGTAATTTTTTAAATTAATTCTTTTTATTTATATAAAGTACATGGAGGAGACCTACTTGGTTACAGCGATAAGGTTGTAGTAGGGTTGGGTTGTTTTGAGTAGGGTTGTCCATGTAGGGGAAGAGGGCCTCGAGAAAAATTTATAGAGGAGACAATGCTATGGGAAGTTGGGACTAGAGTTGACTGATCCTGGAAAACCAATGGATGTCCGTATTCTTGGCCGGTATCCAATCCGATAATTTCCTATATCCTAATACGGAAATTTCTCTCTCTCTTTCCGACAAATATAGTTCGGACTAGAAATTTAAGAAATGGCGGGATACACTTTGAGAGTGCGAACCGATATGAGATCTCGAACAAAAATCTAGGTTATTGTAATCGAGATTACAGCCCTTCCAGTTCGGTCTCTGGAAGGGCTGTTAAATCGAAAATTAATTTTAGTTAGGAGTTATTGCACACGAAGTAGCTCATGCTTTAGGGTTTTGGCATGAACAAAGCAGACCAGACAGAGATTTATGGGTACAAGTACAATGGGATAATATTGATAGAGACAGTAAAGGTGTGGATGATTTAAATAATTTTAATTATTTTTATTATTTTTAGGTCAATTTTTAAAAGAACAGGTATTTTATGTATAATTTATATAGGCTTTGATTGATAATTAAATAGTAGTGAACTCTTCACTATTTATAGAGCACCTACTAGTAGATATATTTCAGTATAAGGTACTTTCTATCGAGATCCGGGACCGATATCTGGGCAATCCTAAATAGGCCTCTATTTAAGAAAACTCTATTACAAGGTATCACCTAAATCGAGCATCAAAAAAACCCGAGAAAATTTAAAAAGTGATGAGTCCATAATTATAAATCAAATCTTATTTAACTAAAAAAATATTTATTTATCAAATTCAAAAGCCATCAGATGTAGACAATTCTGGAGTTCCCTACGATTATGGAAGTATAATGCATTATAGATCCAAAGCTTTTGCTAAATTGGACGATTTATTTACTATTGGGACATTTATTGTAGACTATCAAAGAACTATTGGACAAAGAGACCAACTTAGTTTTAATGATATTAGATTAATGAATGGTGGGGGGAATTTTAAATTAAATTAAAAAGGTCAAAAGCAGTGCTTCGAAATTTCAAATTTGCTCGTACTCGTACTCGTACCTCGTACCACCCTTATTTTTGGCCTCGTACCTCGTACTCGTACCTCGTACTTACTCTTACTTGAGAAAAAAGCAAAAAATCGAAAATTTTTATGATTTTTTGGAGTCCATGGCATCTAGTTTTAAATTTTAAGCGTTTGTGCGATGATTTTTGAATCTTGGAAGGCTTTTAAGCCATAAATCCTCCAATATAATCCATTTTCTGCGCCGCAGGCAAAATTTTTGAGCATTTTGGAGTGCATTGAGCAATATTTCCTCCAAGATGGGTCGGTTTCCAAGATGCGACGGGTATTTTTTCATCCGTTTTTCATTCTCTTCCATGGAACGTTATAAATTTTTATATATTTTTTTACACAGTTTTATCTCCGGATATCCCTCTTAATCTCTATTCCATTTCTGCGCCGCAGGCAAAAAGTTTGAGAATTTTGAGGTCCTTAAGCCAGATTTCTTCCATTTTTCAGCGCTGCAGGCGAAAATTTTGGAAGGCCGTAGGCGAAAAAAATCACTTTTTAGTGTGAAAAAATCACTTTTTAATTATTAAATAAGTTATTTATGAAAAAAAATATTAAAATTCTTTTTTAGCGAATAGGAATCGAACCCAATATTAAATCATTAGAGACTTTGGTGCAGCCAAGCACCTTCACCACTCGGCCACCCGCTCATATAATGGAGAATCAAAGGAATTAAATATATTTCTTTAATTTTCCTATTAACACCAAGTACGAGAAGTACGAGCTCGTACTTAGGCCTCGTACCTCGTACTTTTCACTTTTTTTGGCCTCGTACTCGTACTTCGTACCTGCTCCATTTTTTTGCTCGTACTCGTACTCGTACTCGTACTTCGTACCAGGTACGAGTACGAGGTACGAGTACGAATTTTGGTACGAGCTTCGAAGCACTGGTCAAAAGTATTTAGAAAGGTTGGAAGGCGTAAATATACCGGAGAACGTGCCGACATGAAAATAAATTTCCGATTTGGGGAATTGGGACGGGCACTTTTTCCTACGTATACATTTAAATACTGCTAATACAACATCTTTGGGATAGAAAAAAGATGTGTTATTGAAAATTGAATTAAAAGGGATTTTTGGGAGATTACCGTTGTGGAAGACTTGACAAGCTTTGACTCAGTCTTGATTTTTTGAGGCTTTTAGAAATAGTATGGTAGATTGGTCTTGAATTTGGGAAAATTTTCGGTCTTGAACAGCTCAAAGTGTAATACAATTCTGGCTAATAAAAGATGCTTTAGAAAAAAATATTTTTTTAACTAATATACCTAATATAATTTTATTTAGAAATTTATTGCCGTCAAGTATGCCCCAAACAACTTCCATGCCAGAGGGGTTTGAATTTTTTATATTAAATAAATAAATTATTTTTTAAAATTCATTAAAAAGGTGGTTATACAGACCCTAGACATTGTGAACGGTAAATTAATTTCAACTTTTTTTAAATATAATTTTTAAAGTTGTCGCTGTCCTGATGGATTTACTGGGGCAGTTTGTGAACAAGTTATTCTTTTAAATTTGTCCTCCTTATATGATACTCCCAATACTAAATTCCCTCCATTTAAGATAACTTTTATAAAATTTGGTTGGCCATTGGGCGGGGAGTGAGCTTCCTAATCAATCCACTCAATTTAAAACACACCTTTTTATAAGCTACAATTTTTTCAGCACCAAAGAGTGTATCTTATATTGAAGTTTTTTGCGGTAAATGTCCGGTTGGTGTCCTACATGTCCGCAAAGAGAATGCGCATTTTTCCTTCCTTTTCTTGCATTTTTTTCTGCAAGGAGTGGCGCCCATTTTTCTCTTATGTATGGTAGGTCTTGGCACGTGGAAGGAAAGGAAAAATAATTAGAATTACTAAGTAGAAAATTTAGATAAAGAGACAAATTAGATAACGAGTCGAAGAAGAACTTAGAAAAAATTAGAATAAGAAAATTGGTTTTTAAGTTCTTGAAGAATTAAATCATGTTCACCGATCAGTTCTATTGTGTATATAGATGAGACATTTGCAGAAGCTGATTTCTCAAAATATCTTAAATTCCATTGTTTAATATCCCTACATTATAATCCCATTAAAGTTTGTTATCCCGCTGATATATTAAAAATATATTTGAGAAAGCTATCACAAAGATCCTTAATGATTATTTTTTCTTTTCTTCATGAATTTTTGGATCCCATTTTTCGACGATTAGGAACTCTATATAGAATCAAAGGTTAGATACATTGGATATGATCTAATTTTTTCTAAGTTCTTCTTCGACTCGTTATCTAATTTGTCTCTTTATCTAAATTTTCTACTTAGTAATTCTAATTATTTTTCCTTTCCTTCCACGTGCCAAGACCTACCATACATAAGAGAAAAATGGGCGCCACTCCTTGCAGAAAAAAATGCAAGAAAAGGAAGGAAAAATGCGCATTCTCTTTGCGGACATGTAGGACACCAACCGGACATTTACCGTTTTTTGCTTTATTAAAAAATTAAAGGTAATGCCCGGTTATGGAGCAGAATGTGGAGGCCGTATAGAAGTTGGACAAAGTTGGACGAAAATTTCAAGTCCAAATTACCCAGGGGAATTTAGGGAAGGACAGGAATGTTCGTGGCTGTTAGTTGCTCCTGTTGGACAGAGAGTACAATTGTAAAGAAAAAAATTAAAAAAAATTATTAAAAATAATTTTTTAGGCAATTCTTTGGTGAATTCGAAATGTAGGGTTTTTTTAGTTAAATAAATTTTATTGAAAATATTTTAATCTGTCTAAAAGGTATTGCAAGGTTGGGGCAGTTTTACACATTAAATGTTAATGCATTGTATTAAATTCAGGTATGTTTTTATTGTAAATTAAATTAAAAACTGTGTTGAATATGTCTGTAAAGTGTTTTTGTTTTTATAAAAATGTTTTGAATACTTGAGGGAAATTTAATAAAATAACATGTTTTAATAAACTAATAGTAAGTGTATGTTTCTAGTAAATTCAACATGTTTTTTCTAGATTGCATAAAAACATGTTTTTAAGATCAAACAAACATGTTTTTAGTAAAATAAAACATAAGTATTTTACGATAAAATGTTTTTAAATTTTATTTGTTAAGTTTCATGTTTTAAAACTTTTTCTTTCTAATTTTAAAAATGTTTTAGCTATTTAAAAATATTCAAAAACTTGTTTTAATGTTTGTTGTATTTGTTGTTTGTTTTTGAAAATAGGATGTTTGAAACGTCTAGAAATTAAAAAAAAACTTTTACCAATTGTTTTATCATATAGGTCCGCCATTCTCTTTGCATGGACTATGTTGAAGTGAGGAACAGTACTGATTTTGCTAATACCGGAATGCGGTATTTTTTAATTTGAATAAATTAAAAATTAATACAAACATACACAAACACAACATTTTGCCCACCTGTTTCATTTACCCGAAGAAAATTGTTTCTATGGTGTAACGGGAAAATGCTTAGTTCTTTACAAAAATGTCGAAAGTTCGAATCCCCTTGATGAGGAACAATTTTTAATTGATAAATATTAAAAAATAAACAACAAAAAACCAAATCAGCATAAATAAAAATTCAAAAAAATTCATTTTTTATCTCAAGTTATTGCTGTTATGGAACACCAACCTCCCCAGTACATTCAGCCACAAACGATTTACTTGTTCTCTTCCGTTCATTCTATCGTGGTGGACGTGGTTTCCAAGCAAAAGCTAAAGCAATAAATGCATCAAGAAACGGGCAATGGAGTGAGTGGGGGGAGTGGACAGAATGCAGTGCTACTTGTGGTGGTTGTGGGTTGAAAAGAAGAAGTCGAAAGTGTTTTAATGAAATAAATAATACAAAAACAAATAATGATGAAAATGGACAAAATTTCAATGGAAATGAAGACAATGAATTAATTTGCTTGTTGGTTTTGCTGTGATTTTTAGAAAAAAGGAATTTTCGGATATAATTTAGCTAAGGGTACGCTTTAGTCAAGTCAAATGGTACCTACCTACATGCTGATTCTAGATACAAGTCCTCAAACTTGTATTATGATGTAACGTCAAAACTGATTAATAACTAGGAAATTACCTCGAGGGCCTAAAAAGGGCCAAAATTATTTTTAATTTTAAAACCGAATTTGCCGTGTATTTTTTAAAATAATTTTTGCTGTGAAATAAGAGATTTTTTTATTAAAAAAATAATTTTCAATTTAATTTCAGAGGTGTTGACACCGAAACGCAAGTTTGCTCACGCGAACCGTGTCCTGGTAATAAATTAATTTTAATTTTGGGTTAATTAAACTGATCAACTTCAAAATTTTACCGTACCGTATTACGGGCCGTAATTCAAAAATACGGAGAATTTTTATCGATATCGTATTTACGATACGGAAAATTTTTTTATGTACCGTAATACAATACGGAATAGCGATAGATACAGAAAAATATCGTCGCTAGTACGATGGTTCGATCTCTAGCTTAGACAGCTCCCTTACCTAATGGGCACCCTAAATTTAGAACCTAGGTATCTTAAATTGAGGGTATATTATAGTGAGGTCCCATGTTTAGCTAATTTTATATAATTGAGAGTCATCAATTATATCTGAGAAAAAATCTTTCATTCCAAAATTTTCTGTAGGGCTCTGCTCCAAACCCATATCGGAGGAGGGGGAATGCCAAGGCTTGCTCTCGTTGTTAAAAGGTGTTCGTTGTCAAAAACAAAAAATAATACAAGAAGAATGTCACCAAACATGTTGTTCTGGATTTGAATTGAATAAACAATTGGGGATTTGTGTTGAAAATAATTTTTAAAATTTTGTTTTTAATTTTTTTAATTTTTATTTTAATAAATAATTTAAATTATCAAAGAAAATTTTTCAGAAGACCAAGTCTTCACCCAAAATCTAAAAGCGGAAAACCCCAAGAAAGGGTTTGAATTATTAAAAACAATGATATAAATGTGTATAGCAGACCTGCACGTGGACACGGATTTTGGTATCCGTATCCGTTTATATCCCTTTTGAGTTATCCTTTTATTCTATATCCTTTTTTTCTCAAAATGGCCAAACTGACCATAATTTTCAAAACGGTCAACTTCATTTAAATTTGAGTAAAACAAACTCAAAGCCTGGATAACTAAAGGCACAACTGTCTACCCTACAATTTAAACTCGATGACTTATTTAAATTTCCTTTTACATAAAAATTAAAAAATTTTTCTTTTGTACTTTTACTCGCTAAATAAAAAAAACTCGTGGTGTTTTAAAAACAAATATAATTTTATTCCTCTTTTAAAACTGTGACCTTTGAACAAAAAAATATTTAAAAATGATTATTGGTTATTTTTTAAATAAAATCATATGTTTTTAATATTATTAGTAATTTAAAATTTATTTTGTTTGATAAATTTGTTTCCTTTTTATTTTTGGAAATAAATTAAAGACCACACAGTTAATTTATTTACCTTTAAATTTTTTTATCAAAAAATTAAAAATTTCGGATTTGAAATTTTTGACTGGAAGCGTCAAGGGAAATTATTGAGGGTTAACCGAGAGTTGCCCGCAACTTCAAACTGGATCAGAGATTCGTTTATTTCCGTTTTTGTGATTTTCGTAGGATTGTTATTTTTGTTTCGTTGAAATTTTATTTTCGGATGGTGTAGATGTGTGTTATTATTTACGGATTTTAAGATTAATTGTATATTGTTAAAAAAGATTTTCTTTTCAATTGTCTCAATTTTTTACTTTATTATTATTAATTTAAACATTTTTATATCCTCGTTTTTCTCCTACAATTTTTGATTAAAAATGCTTTTTACCTTGACCTTGACTGGAAAATATTAAAAGAACTGGGCGCGTGGGCGAAAAATGTAAAAATAATATATTAAATATTAATAATTTAACACAATTTAATGTATATTTATTTATTTATTTTAGACAAGAAATGTCCTTTTTAGTAGATTATCAGAATAAAAACTTCAAAAATAGGTAGACGACCTTGGCAGATAAAAAAAATGAGGAAGGAAATATACGCCAACAATAAAGCGCTGTCAAAAAACATTGGGAAAAGATATGTAGATGTTTGAATTAAATATTAAAACATTGTTTTAGTTAAATGTTTTTAAAGTCTGAAATATGATTTTTGGATGTATTTTTAATTGAAGTTCTATTTATTCTTAATGATGTTTGAAAAAATAGATGTTTGAGTGTTTGTTTAAATATGTTTGTTTCTAATGCTTTGAAGAATATCAGAACAACTCAAAGAATTTATTTAAAAACAAAACACAAAAATTATTTAAAAAATAAATTAAAATGATAATAACAAAATTAAATTAAAATATAAAAACAAAAAATTAAAAATTAAGATTA
This sequence comes from Meloidogyne enterolobii, assembly GCA_963681835.1. Lineage (NCBI taxonomy): Eukaryota > Metazoa > Nematoda > Chromadorea > Rhabditida > Meloidogynidae > Meloidogyne > Meloidogyne enterolobii. Next base: position 414,597 of record CAVMJV010000031.1, on the reverse strand, counting down.
TTGCACATAAAATGAGTAGTGGGAATTTAACGTTCTTAAAAAACATTAAAAATAATAAATAATACACGTATTTTATCTTTGAATGCTAAATAATGCTGGTTCTAGAAAATTTTGAAGTTTAATGTTTTAATTAATGTTTTTAGTCGATGTTTTAATGTTTCAATCATTGGTTTATTGTTTTTAACAGAACCAGCATTTGTTAAGAGTTTTGATATGTAAATAATTTTTAGCAAAAATTTTCTCATTTAAATTTCGCCTAATTTTATATTAACATATTTATTATTACCTTCAAAAATATTTAATAATTTATTAAAAAATTTTGAATCAAAACTTCTTTTACTTTCACGTTCCAAATTATCCGCCAATAATTGAAAATTATATTCTTCATTATTTTGCCAATAATTGTGAACACCTAACGGTTTAATTCCAAATGAATGATTATTTGATGAAAAATTATTATTTTTAGCTAATCCCAAATGTTGTCTAAGACCATCAAAAAATCGGCAAAGAACATTGACTGAAAATATTTTTAAAATAAATTGTTTAATAACATTTAAAAGTTCATGTTTTAATTAATATTTTATTTGATTTTAAGATGTTTTAATCGGATGTTTAATTAAATGTTTTAGTTAAATGTTTAATTGGTATTGTATTTATTCAATTTTCAGTCCAATGTTTTACCAATATTTTTAATAAAAATAAAAACCATAAGAAGAAGCCATTTCTTTAGGGAATCCAAGTCTTCGTCTCAAAACTTGTGATAATTGAAATCTCACTTTGCTATAATAATTATTGTCGTTGTTCTGTTCATTTTCAATATTTTCAATATTAGAATTGTAAGGACCACAATCAGGCAACAATTCGTTAGTTAATTGTAAATTTTCACGGTTATTTTGTTCTTTCATGATAACTAAAATACTAAAAAATATGATTTTTTATTTTTAAATGTTTTAACATGTTTTTAGATGTTTTGTTTAGTTATGGTTTTAACTTGTTTTCAGATGACAAAAACATTGAACATAAAACATTAAAACAAAACAAATACGAAAACAAAACATTTTAATAACAAATTAATTAAACTTGCAACTAACAATTTGATTTAGTTGGCATTTTAGTAATAATCCCTCTTTGTTCCTCAGCCCACCAATTAACATTATTTTCATTTTTTAATTCATTTTCTTCTTCATAATCATTTTCATCATTTTTTATAGGCGCCACTTTTTTAGGCAAAACTTCAGCTAATAACCACATATAAAGACATAAATCACTAGGACCAATATAACTCCAATTAACAGCACATTTATCGTCCATATCTAATTGCATTCTCTCAAGTTGTTCTTTTCGATAAATTGGAAACATTATTGCTTCACGCTTTTTGGAATGACCCAATCCTAAAGTATGGCCAATTTCGTGTACCTGACATGAAGGGAAATTGTTTAGAATAATTAAAACATCTACATATTTATTATAATAAAACTTGTTTTTAGATGTTTGTCAATTTTGAATTAAAAGATGTTTAAAGCATGATTAAAAAAATGTTAGTCAATGTTTTAACTATTTGGATGTTTTGTTTTGATAAAATATGTTTGTTTGTGTTTTGTTACGTTTTTTGTGTTTAATCAATGTTTTATGTAACTCTAAGTTTTATAAAACATTATTATTAAAAATGTTTAAATATGTTCTTAAAAGTTTTAATTAATTTTTGACGTTAATTTATGTTAGTTTTAAATGTTTATTTTTTTCATTCATTTGATTTTTTGTTTTAATAAAACACGGACAAAAACATATGTTAAAATTAAAATTCCAAAACATGGTACAACAAAAGACACACCAAAACAAAAATTTGAAAACATTATATTTTCCCTTGTTATATTTTAAAAACAAAAATATACAAACCAAAACATGAGGGAAACTAGCACCCTCTTTGCCTACTCCAACATGCCATTTTTCATAATCATCAAGATGAATATCTCCATTTAAAGTACCCTTCGATTGATAATTAGGATAAAACGTATGAGCTAGAATATTGCTGCCATCTTCCCCTGGACCGTCAAACTAATTTTAAAAATAAAAAAATAAATAACCATATGTGCTATGGTTAATATTTTTAAATTAACCATATGTGCATCTCCATGGTCTCCCTCTGCCCAAAGAATGGTAATATCTGCATTTTCTTCACTTTCAGCTTCTTCAAAATGAAGCGATAAACTCTGAAAATTAATAAAAAAAAGGCAAAAAAATTTTAAGTTACCTCGACAGACTTTAGAGTTATCTGTGATGACCACAAATTAAATGCTTTATTTACTGTTCTTCTAAAAAATATTAAAAAAGTAAATAATTAACTCTACATATTTAAATACCTAATTTCATCACGTGGAATATCAGGTGTATAGTTATGCAAAAACCATTTAAGTCGTAGTTCTCCGTCCTTCAACTTTCCCTCCCATCGAGAAATATATACTAAAATTGGAAATATCTTAGTATAAAACATTCAAAAATTTAACTAAAACATTAAAAATAAACAAAAAGTGGAATAAAAACGAAGAAAAATATTTCAAGCAAATCATGTCATAAAATACAAGCACCTGAAACCCTTCGGGGTTCAGGTCGGGGGTTTTGCCAAATAAAATCGTCGGGGTCGGGGTTCCTGGGTCGTTGCTATGTATCCTAGTTTAAACAAACAAAAAATAAAACAAAAATGGAAAACAACATAAACAAAACATCAAACAAACTAAAACATTTTACAATCCCAAAATTATTGATTATTGTTTTAAAAACATAAATTAAAACAGGACAAAATTTTATGAAAAAAAAATATTGTTTTTATGTTTAAAACTCCTTTATAATTATGGTACTTCTTTACTTTCAAAATAAATTATATAAAACTAGGGCGTTCAAATGTTTACTTATCCCAAAATCATACGGAGCTTTTTTTGGGTCAATAACAATTAATATTTATAAAAAATTACCAAATCTTTTCCTTCTTTCATTAATTCTCCCAATATCGTCATTTCCACATCTAGGCATTTTTATTTGTTCAAGCGTTTCAAGATCAAGTTCGCCACTTAATGGTAAACCAGCCATATCTTGAAATGTTTTTATAGCAGAACGTAATTCTGTTGGTGTTGGAATTGGTGTTCGAAGATGTCCAAACTCATTTAAATATTTCTAAAAATATTTAGTTAATAATTATTATGGGGAAAGGTTAATTTTATTTCATTAAAACATTTATTAAAACATTGTTTAAACAACATGTTAAAAACATTGAATAAAATAAAAATTTGAAAACAAACAAAACTTAGTTAAACAAAAACATTGTAAAAACCTTAACTTAAAAAATCGAATAAAACATCGTCTAAACATACAAACATCTAATAAAACAACCCTAAAACTTAAATAAAAACATTGTTAAACAAAGTGACAAACACTTAATAAAACATAAACGAACCTAGAAACATCAATTAAAATATTGTTAAAAAAAAGAAAAAAATATTGAATAAAACATTAATTAAAAAATAGTAAAAATAAACATAAATAAAATAAAAAATTATAAGATTAATTTAAAAGATTCATTTTAATTAAAAAAATAAAAACAGACCAAAACCAATTTTTTATCAGCTTCTTCTTGTAAAATTAAATTTGTTTCAAAATTTTCTTTATAATTTAAAGGTGCTCCGAAACAATAAATTCTCCTCTCCATTAATTCAATAAATAAACAAACAACAACAAAAAATGTTAAAAACAATGTTGTTTTAATTTTTCTTCTTTCCAAACAAACATTTAAAATTTGGTGTAATAAAACAAGTTGGACAGCTAATAAAATAAACAACAACAAAACATGTTGCAAAACATGTAATAACAACAAAAACAAGTTCATTTTAAGGGGAAGGGAAACAACGGCAAACAAACAGCCCAACAAACAATACTATATATAAACAAATATCTTTATATGTTGGCTGCGCAACTTCGCCGTCTTTAAGTCTCCCCACAAATTTTCTTTTGCTTTTATATATTAAAGCTCTCCCCGGTTGTTTTTGCCCCTCCCACTTTTTTCTAACAAATTCTCCGATCAGTGCCCTCAACACCTTTTTTTCTTTATTTTATTATTATTACCTTGTTGCCGCTCTCATTTTCTCTCTAAAAATTTTCCCCATCAGAGATCGTCATCAATCTCTATATTTTCCGGAGAGATATATTGCTTACTATTTTACAGTTTTTCATTGAAGACCGGTCCCGGCCCTTTACTCAAAAAATAAATATATAAAAAATTGGCTGAATTGGGGGGAAAGGGTAAAGGGAAAGAGACAGGGTGAAGGTGAAAATAAAAAAATGTAGAAGGATAAAAAAGGAAGAAAAAACTGAAAAAAATGGAAGAAAAAATAAAGGGAAGAAGAAAAAAGAACGTCTCAGGTTCCCTATTTTCGTTGTTTTAAATGATTGTTGCTCTGCGCAGGGATGTGAGAAAAATATTTAAATATAGCTAGTAGTCTTTTTTGTAGCTAATATATAAAAAATAAAAAAAAATTTTTGTTTTTTAATCCATAAAAAATATTTTTTTTCTTCCTTGGGAATTTAGCAAAAAAAAGCTTTGTTTGTGCATATTTTGAATTTAAAAATTCCGATAAAGACATTGAAGATTTAAACAGAAATTAATAGGTTGTTTATAAAACAAATGAACTTAAACATCTTTAAATATTGCCTAAACATTTCCAAACATATTTAAAAGACAAAAACAGTTTAAACATCAACAAAAACATCAACAAAGCTTAGTTAATATTTTTAAAATTTATTCTTTGTAAAATTTTTAGAAAATTTAGAAACACCAACATCTGTAATACATCGGTAGGAACTAGATATTGATCGGGTTGATCCGAAACTCGGTTTTTCAGCCAGAACCCCGATCCGATAACGCAAAGCGTATTGCATTATTTCCGTTAAATTTTGGCCTTGCGTTGAGTTATGCGTTTTACGTATTTTTGACGAAATCAACGCAAAAATTCCAATTCTCCTCCTTTTGCTATTCCGCAAATTTCTTTCTTTTTTAAAAATAAATTTCTTCCTGGCCTATTTCTTCCCGAACCTCCAAAAAAATTTTTAAGAGTAGAAAATTGTAGGGTAGAAAAAAATTATGCACGGATGTCCGCGTATCCGTCCGATTTTCAAAAACAGTATCCATATTCGTCTGTATCCGGATATATCAGTGGATATTACGGATATTATTATCCATATCCATGTGCAGGTCTGGTTAAAACTTAATACCTATATTTGAATATTTTAAAAACATTAATTTAGCAAACAAACATTGGAAAAACGTTAATTAAAAATATAACAAAACATATCAAAAAGCTAAAAAGTCTATGAATATATAGAAAACATTGTGAAAAACAATTATAAAAACATTACTAAAAACATCTATTAAAACATAAAAACAGCAATATAAAACACTTTTAAAATAAAAACATCAATTTTTAGATGCTCAATGTTTTAATACTATTCTTGCAAGTTTATAATACATAATTTATAAAACAAAGTTTTGTTTAGGCCACATATTTAGGACAATTTGGGCAATACAACGCGTCACATTTTTTATTACGTCCAAACTTTCCAGTTTTTTAAATTTAATATTTAAATTATTTCCCTCCTTCCTTCCAAGGCCAACTAGTGTGTAGAAAGTTTATTTTATTTAAATTTTCTTTTCATGTTTTTATACCGGTTTTTTCTTTCACTTTTTGCTAAATAAAATTAATTTTAAAAATAAAGAGAGAGAGTATATTTATTTATTTATTTATTTATTTATTTATTTATTTATTTATTTATTTATTTATTTATTTATTTATTTATTTATTTATTTATTTATTTATTTATTTATTTATTTATTTATTTATTTATTTATTTATTTATTTATTTATTTATTTATTTATTTATTTATTTATTTATTTATTTATTTATTTATTTATTTATTTATTTATTTATTTATTTATTTATTTATTTATTTATTTATTTATTTATTTATTTATTTATTTATTTATTTATTTATTTATTTATTTATTTATTTATTTATTTATTTATTTATTTATTTATTTATTTATTTATTTATTTATTTATTTATTTATTTATTTATTTATTTATTTATTTATTTATTTATTTATTTATTTATTTATTTATTTATTTATTTATTTATTTATTTATTTATTTATTTATTTATTTATTTATTTATTTATTTATTTATTTATTTATTTATTTATTTATTTATTTATTTATTTATTTATTTATTTATTTATTTATTTATTTATTTATTTATTTATTTATTTATTTATTTATTTATTTATTTATTTATTTATTTATTTATTTATTTATTTATTTATTTATTTATTTATTTATTTATTTATTTATTTATTTATTTATTTATTTATTTATTTATTTATTTATTTATTTATTTATTTATTTATTTATTTATTTATTTATTTATTTATTTATTTATTTATTTATTTATTTATTTATTTATTTATTTATTTATTTATTTATTTATTTATTTATTTATTTATTTATTTATTTATTTATTTATTTATTTATTTATTTATTTATTTATTTATTTATTTATTTATTTATTTATTTATTTATTTATTTATTTATTTATTTATTTATTTATTTATTTATTTATTTATTTATTTATTTATTTATTTATTTATTTATTTATTTATTTATTTATTTATTTATTTATTTATTTATTTATTTATTTATTTATTTATTTATTTATTTATTTATTTATTTATTTATTTATTTATTTATTTATTTATTTATTTATTTATTTATTTATTTATTTATTTATTTATTTATTTATTTATTTATTTATTTATTTATTTATTTATTTATTTATTTATTTATTTATTTATTTATTAATGGCCAAAACTTAAAAAAAATTAATTTTTTAACTAAAATTTTTAAAAAAATTTTATTGAAAAAAAAAATAAAAATTTATTTATTTACCACATACATAAATGGGCTATTAAAAAATAAACAATAAAAAATGAAAGGAAGGGTGAGCAATCCACATACATACAATCAAACCTCGTTCTAAGATATCTCCTCTAAAAAATTCTCTTATAAATGAGGTTATCTTAAATAGAGAGTATCCTATAATGAGGTTTAACTGTATTTTTAAATGCAAAAATAGTCAATTATATTTTAAAAAATATATTGACTGGAGGAAAAAATTAAAAATTTTAAAGGAAAAGGAAAAAGAGGGAAATGGCAGCGATCGAGAAAAAAGAATATAAAAGTGAGAATTAATAAAGGCAGTAAAATGCGCCAACATGTTTGAGCGAAAATTAAAGTTTGTTTAGATGTTGCTCACTCATGTTTAAATAATTTCCAAGTAAATGTTTTGTAAAACTTCCACAAAAACATTCCTGAAAACTTTCCTAAAAACATGAAGTTGGTATAAATAGTTGTAAAACATGTTTGAAAATTGCAACTTGTTTTTAAAAACTTGTTTAGCAACTTATTGTTACCTCATTATTTTTCCGGAAAAAATAAAAGTTTAGAGAAAAACACTAAATATAAAAATATAAGGAAAAAACAGAGAACAACATCAAAACATTTAAAACATTAAACTCTGAATGGATGTTTTGAGTAAAGTTTTTAGAGCATTCACTTCTTTTATAATTTGCACTCATACACATATTTACGAGTATTCCTTAAAAGAAAATATTTTTCTTTAATTAATTTATTTAAATTACCTCTCTATATGTTCGTTTATATTTTTCTTGATGATCTACTTTTTCTGTTTCAGCTGCTGCTCCTTCTGTCCTTTCTACGTTGGATAGAGAAGTACTGAAACGCCGCATTCTGTCCAAAGTTTGACCCATTGGTTCGTGGACAATTTCAATTAAATCTTCTGGCCATTGGTGGGTTGTTGTGATTGCTGAAGTTTGTTGTTGTTCTAAATATATAAATATGTAGTAGTATATTGATGGGAATAGACAAAATATATATAAAATAGAATCAAAACTTAAGGACTAATCAAGTTGCCTCAAAAAATCTTGATAACGCTTTATGAACCAGATCTCATAGTAATTCCACATTGTAAATTAACTTTTCTCTCATTTTCTTTTCCTCCTTAACCCCCCCCCCCCCCCCCCCTCCTCAATTTTCGGATTTTTAGAACATAACCGAAATAAGCAAAAAATTTTTTAGAAAACAACAGAAAATGTAAAAAACTAAAAAAATATTAAAAACAAACTTCAAATAAACAAAAAAACAAAAAATTAAAAATAAATTCCTTCCTACCAAACTCGTAATTTCGTTGTTGTTGTTGCTGTTGTTGTGCAGCAGCAGAAGCAAAAATACTGCTTCCACTACTCACAGCTGTATCCCACCTTCCAGGCAATATTTGTTGTTGTCTTGCAGTCCCAACAAACTCCCCTCCACTTGCAGGGGATCTACTTGCTAACGAGTCCAATTCTCTTTGTAATTCGTACAGAGCGTCTCTTCTTGAATGTGCTGTTGTGGCAGCTGTTGGACCTGTTGTTGGACCAGGTCTCGCTCCGTCTAACAAAGTTTGGGAGGCATAGCGTCTCGGAGGAGATGTCCCTCCCATCCCTGCCAATTCAGAACGGCTTCTATATTGGCCGTAACGAGCAGCGTTTGTTGTTGTTGCTGAACGTCCTGCAGTTGCGGAAATGTCCTGGCCTTCAATGGAGCCAGAATGGTGACGTTCACGGTCGTATAGAACGGCATAAGCATCTAAGATGCAAAAAACAAAAATAAAAAAAATAAAAAAGCAAATAACACACTCAAATACGAAAATGTAAACACACTAAATAAAAAATAAAATTTTTACAAAAAATAAAAAAAATACTATTTTTTGGCCACTCAAAATAAGTTTGCTCACACAAATATAAAAATTAATCAAATACCTGAAAACCTCACTATAAGATACTCTCAAAACTAAATAAACCTCAGTTTAAGATAGCAGAGGGGGGATCTAAGATATATCCCCTAGTTAAGATGAAAATTATAAGGCGATTTTTAGCCTAAAGGAGGGAGTATATTATAGTCAGGCCAAAACAGTATTAGTTATTAATTTTATTCAAGAAATATCCCAAAAAATTAATTTTCCTCACCTCCACCACCCCGTCCAAGTGCTGTAGCACTCATTGAACGCCTACTTCTCCCGAGGCTGTTATATTCCCCACTAGCCTCATCATAACGCAAATAATCGCCAGGTGTGTAATGACGACGTAAAGTACTTCGTTTAGAGCCGGAAGCCAACTAAAAAAATATTTTTAATTCCGAAAGGTATTAGTAGTCTACCACAACCCTGTCTACCGCAGGTCTTAAATTAAGTTTATGGCAAATCTGGTATGCTTTACGTTAGCCGAGTCAATAAAGATCCTTATAAAAAGTCCGTAAAAATTATTAATGACTCCTGGGTAGACTGGTTTGTTCAGATTTTTTAAACTTAAAAAACAACATTCTCTACATATTACCTCTTCCAACTCGCTAACTAATTGTTGTCCTTGTGCCAGCATTTCAGGTGATTGATTGTAAACATGATATATTTTTGTAGAATGTATTTCATCCCCTTTTTCCACAGTTTTTTCTATTGTAGTTAACCTTTCTGTTAATTCAGTCAAACTTTGCTGTATTCTTCGAGAATCTTCAAAACGACCTCCCCCAACCCCATCTTTAAATCCGTCAATATATCCGGTACGGAATTCCTCATTATCTGGGTATTGCTCTTCCAATCGTTTTAACAGACTTTCGGTTATTCTGTCACCGAAGACGCCTAAATTTAAAAACTATTTTCTAATTTTATGGCCCTTGTAAAGAGGGAATGCTCCTCTCCTTTGAATATTTTTTCCAATCATTTTCAACAAAAAAGTTCACAAAATGAGCACATCACACTTAACAAAAATGACAAAATTACCTGAAGATCCATCTCTAAAGCCTTGCATATAACCCGAAGAGTAACCCAGCCGTTGAGTTGGACGCTGTGCTAAATTGGCCATTGAGGTGCTCATACCTCTATCACCTGTATCACGAAGGCCTTTTGCATAACCCTCCTAAGAAAATTTTTTTATTTTTTATAAATCTTAAAGCAAATTTTATTCAGTCAATGTCTCGTTTATATTTACCCATCAAGGCTGAAAAAATCACATCTTATGATGAGTAGGGACTCAAAAACCCTAAAAATGAGGTGTATCTTAAACATTAGACAGCTCCCCAACCAAATTTTAACAAATCGTATTCTATATCGAGGTGTATCTATTATTGGAGGTATCTGGGTATAAAGAAGTTTGTCTGTATTTTAAATTAAAATTTTCCCTTACTCTAAACGCCTCATCCCTTCCCCTCCAATCTTCCTCAACACGCCTTCCACCTCTCCCAGCACGATATCCTTGTGAATACCCATCTTCAAAGTTGCCTCTAGTATGTTCATATCTCTCATATTTTTCTTTGATAAGAGGTTCGTGTTGGCCATTTCTATAGTGTTTTTTACCACATCTTAAAATTAATTTGTTAAAATTTAATAAATAACAAATAAATTAAGTGTTAGTTGGAGAAATTGATTAATTAATCGGGTAATTGTTTTTAAAAAAATAAAAAAATAAAATTTTAGCCTTCACTATTGTGTAAAGGATATGAGGATTAGTGGGGAGCATTATATTTCATTTTGTTGAGATGAAATAGAAAGGGATTATGGACATCCAAAACCGAATTTAAGGACCAAAAGTTCAGCCGGAGGACTGAGGAAATTCAATAAAAGATTTGAGTCAAAACCCAAGACTGAGTCTTGGACGTCGTTATGGCAATCTTATGGTTGTTTGTTAGTTAGTCTTTTTTGGGATAGAGTAGAGTTACTGGAATATTTCTTTTAATCAAGTAGGAAAGTGAAAAATATTAAGGTAAAGGGGGCTATTTAGGTAATCTTTTTTGTCTAAAAAATTATTTTAAAAACTTTTTCAACAGCCAAAATAGCAAAACTGAGAGCAAGAGACACAAAAGAAGCAACAACAATAATAAAAGTAACAACCACCACCACGGCCAACCAGCTGCTAGGAATGCTTCTGCTAAAAATTATGGGGAAAATTTGTTAAGAAAACAAGGAAAAGGAGAAAATTTTGGGAAGAAAATGGGAAGGGAGGGAAGTTGGGTAGAACAACAACAACAACAACAAACAAAACACTCATTCACTTATCCACTTACGGTTTAAACCAAAAACAGCCTATTACAACAACCAAAAGGATTACAATTGGAATAAATATTACAACTGCTCTTTGAGCATTTTGGCGATTCCATGGGGGGATAGCTTTAATTTAAATTATTTTTTTAAAGTTTTGGGGGAAAATATTCAGAAACTCATAAACTCGGGTGACCGAAAAATATTGGCTTATAATAAGGAGGGTAACTTAAATTGAATAAAATACAGTCGGATTATAAGAATTTTTATTTTTTTATTTCACCGTACCTAAAATGAGGATATCTTTAAATAAAAGGTATTGTTTAGACAAAACTCCCTGGCCAAACAAATTTTAGAGAACATCTGTTTTGGCTATGTTGATAGGGGAAAAAGAGAGGAGGAGGGGGGGGGGAGGGGTTGATCTCCTTTGATCGATATAATTAAAGAGTTTCAATTCTCAAATATCTAAAATTAATTTAAATACCATCTGGACGATTTCCTGATAGGAAGGTGGTCATTTTTAAAGAATTTTAAAGAATTATTTTTTGAATAAATACAAACTAAATATATATTTAGTTTACACATTTTTTGACACAAAAATTAGCTTTAATTTTAAATAAAATAAATTTACGTCTTTGTCGTGCAATGACAGGCTGATCACCATGCATCATCCATTTTGTATATATCTTAAAGAGAAAAGAGAAAAATAAATAAATTTTTGAATAAATAAAATTAACAGAAATTTTTTGTGTACAAATTTGGAACATTTAAAAATATTTTTTAGTTTATTGGTAGGACAAAATTGAGGAAATCCAGCATGTTTAATAGAGTAAATCTAGCAGTATTAATCCCCATATTTCAAAAATTGAAGTTTCAATCTTAAACTTTGCCCATTCCGGGTTAATGTCGATAAAACTAATAACTAGATCACAACTAAGTAAAAATCTCAAGTTAAGGGATATTTTTCGAGTTTGGTTGGAATGCGATACCTCAAAGTTTAAGAGATGGTCTTGTTGAGAAAAAGAACCGGAGAGTTTCGGGTATCCAAAAAGTGTATGTAAGTAAAATTGAGGTTCGAAAAGAGTTATATTTCAAAATTTCAATTTTGATTTTTGAATATTTTCACCAAACTCTGGTTCGAAATATAATTTCCTAAAATATATTAAAATTCACCTCATAATGGTATGTCTTCCCTTTTTGTAACGGATAGTTCAAATATCCACCAATAACCGATCCATTCCCAATCCTCACATTTGTATGGGATTCCAAAGTTTGTGTAGAGTAAGAAGCCGTTACATAATAAGGAATATGTAGACGATATGCCGTTACTTTGTCTGTCAACATTGTCCAGTTTGTATCTCCAGGAGGGTCTCTTTCATCCACAACAACATAATAACGAGTAATATTGTGGTCGGTAGGTGAGGGGGCTATAGGGACATCCCAATGAGTTCCGTCGTGCCCAATACTTTCAACTTTGTAAGGTGGAGGAACGATACAACAACGTTCTTTGACATCTGGTTGGTCAGCGATTGTTGGACGTCCAGCCAATTTCCAGTTATTCCAAATCCCGTCCACTTTTGCCCGGACCATAAAGGCATAATCGTCCGGATTGTGATCCAAGTTAAAGACCAAATAGCAATGACGTCCACAGGGGTCTTTTGGACAAAGCAAATATTTGCTGAATTTGGCCTCCTCTTCCTTCCATAGAGTGCGGGAAGAGTGTAGGTGAATATAGCGAACTTGATATTCTGACGCCATGTTAGCTTCTACAGGCTCCCAACTGGAAGAAAAAATTTTTTTGAATAACTGGTTAATATTTTATTTATTTATGTATATTTACTCAAATAAAATTATTTTCAACACGTGGGATTCGAACCTCTGCCCATTGCAGCATAAATCTAAGCATTTTCCTACTAAACTCAAAATATCAACTAGCCTCAACGAGGTAGCAAAAGGAGTCTGGTCACAATGCTTCAAATTTCTCGGCAAGTACCATCCCGGAGGCAATGTTGAGTAAACCCCCCAAGCTCCATCCATTTGATCTTTAAGAGTAAGAGTGACATTGTAAGTAGATGCAGGTTCCAATCCGGTAATTGTAAATTCTGTTGCTGTTGGACTGACGTCGAAGGACTTGACTCCACCCACACGGACATGGGGGTAGATAGAATGGAGGGATTTAGCTGTCAACTGGAAAATTTGACAAATTGATATCTGTTCAATTAATACAGTCGGACCTCACTATAAGATACGCTGAAAAAATTGCATCTTATAATGATCCATATATCGAATAGAGGATAACAAAAATAGAGAGGTTCGCTTTATTCATTCTAATACTGGGAGTATCTTATAAAGAGGTCCGTTAGTAGATAAATTCTCTAAACAAACTCACAATATACCCACGATGGGAGAATCCCCAAATAGGTTCCCATTCAACAGTCAAAGTGTTCGGTGTTCTGTCCTTCAATCGTAATATCCATGTCTTCCCAGTAGGCAACGTTGCCCACGCCCCCCAAATCATTTGTCCATATCCTACATCTGTGCCACCTTGCACTGTTATATTGTAAATAGTTTCAGGCTGTAGCTCCGTAAACTTGATGGAATTTCCTGGCACTTAAATGTAAAAATTGATTCAAAAAACAATTAAACACTAGAGATTGAACTGGCCACCCGAAGCCCGGAATTGCTTCAACCCGAAACACAACCCATCCCTGGTGCAGTTCACGGCATTCTTAGCCTCACTGAGTTTCTTAGGCCTGGGTCTTCCCTAGACTTTCGGTTTTTTTTCTTGGGTTCAGTTTGGCGTCCATTTTTTACAGATTTTTGGCATTTTTAATTTGCCATATAATCCAATACTCTAAAAATCTTTCTATATATTATTAACCACCAACCCATAACAGTGTAATTCTTTCTAGGCCCCATTTTCATTGTATATTCATCGACAGGAGCAATAGTGACACGATAATGTGTTAACAGATCCCGATATTCTGGCTCAAATATATCTGGAGGTGTCCATGTAACGTGAAGCATTGTGTCAGATTTTTCGATTAGACGAAGATCTGTGGGAGGTCCAAGCCAATCAAGTTCTGTTGGTTCGCTAGAAATGAGGCAAAAAATATTGAGCTGATCTAGTTTATGCATCCACTCAAACTTTTATGATCCAATTTTAAAGAGGTCACCCCTGAAGACCTACATCCTGAAGCTATAGTGACCCTGAAGACATCCAACATTTTGATCAACACCTATTTTTTTAATTTCTTCACAAGCTTAATAAGGGATCTGGAAGAGATTAAGGGGGATAATGAGGGATTTGGCGGGATCAATGGAGATATCGATTCATTTGAGTGGATTAAAGGGGATATCGATGTATTAAGGGGCATTAGGACATTTGAAAAGACGATGGGATATCAGTAGAAAATCATCTTGATTCCCTGATCCACAGATGTACTCATGATTTTTCATTGGACGCATGAACTTTTAAATGGATTCATAAATTTTTTATCCGAAATTAAGGATGCTTTCCATATTCCTTAACCGAGGTTACGGAATTCCAGGAATTGTCTGAAGGCGGGACAGTCTCTGGTTGGCCAAACAACCGGAGAATTTTCAATTCTTAGAAATTCGGAAAGCACTAGTCTAAAAGAATCATTGAAAATAAATCTTTACGTTTTGTCAGTAGTGGCAAATGTACCAGATATCGTCCACTTTGATTTGTTGTCTTGCAATCCTCTCACAGTTATGTTGTATCTAAAAGAAAAAATACAGTGGACCTCACTATAATATACCCCCATAATAGAGAAACGTCCATTTAAGATTTAAAATTTGGTTAGCAATTGAATATATGAGCTGTCTAATTGTAAGCAAAACCCTCAATTAAGTTTCTTAAGATATGATTTTTTGTCCCAATGACACAGCAGACTAGCAAGGGTCATAGCGAAACAAATGTCATTTATTGGGGCAGAACGCCAACTAATTAAAAAAGAGCTAAATTTCGTGCCCGCTCAACTCATCTAATCCTTAACTCATCCACACGCCCAAAAACGCTCAACTCATCTAAACGGCTAAAATTCCTTAACTCATCCACACGGCCAAAAACGCTCAACTCATCCAATCCTCAACTCATCTAATGCTTAACTCATCCACACGCCCAAAAACGCTCAACTCATCCAATCCTCAACTCATCTAATGTTTAACTCATCTACACGGCCAAAAACGCTCAACTCATCCAATCCTTTGGAACGAGACTATTGAGTACCAGTCGTTTGAGTCCCTGGCCGTTTGAGTCTCTGGCCGTCTGAGTCCATGACAAGTTGAGTCCCTGGCCGTTTGAGTCCCTGGTCAGTTGAGTCCCTGGCCGTTTGAGTCCATGACCAGTTGAGTCCCTAGCCGGTTGAGTCCCTGGTCAGTTGAGTCCCGGCCGTTTGAGTGGTTGATTACCGCCGGTTGAGTCTTGGGCCGGTTGAGACTCAACTGACCAGGGACTCAACCGGCTAGGGACTCAACCGGCCGATATTTCAAGGATTGGATGAGTTGAGCGTTTTTGGGCGTGTGGATGAGTTAAGCATTAGATGAGTTGAGGATTGGATGAGTTGAGCGTTTTTGGGCGTGTGGATGAGTTAAGCATTAGATGAGTTGAGGATTGGATGAGTTGAGCGTTTTTGGCCGTGTGGATGAGTTAAGTGTTAGATGAGTTAAGAATTGGATGAGTTGTAGGGTAGCCCTAAATTTATCTCTTTTTCTTTGTCGCTCTATTTTTTTCGCGTGTTATTTCGTTAAATATTTGACATAAAATTTGTTTGCTTGAACATGTCAACTTCGAGAATCTTCATCTTTCGAGAATCTTATTTTTTTTAAATTTTGCTTATTTTAAATAATGAATGAGAGTCTTATCTTTGTTTTAAAACCATATTTATAGATTTTTTGAATATCTTAAAAAAGTTATGAATGGCCGAATAAATCAGGTTTAGAAAAATGCCTTTTACTCGTTAAAAATCTTGAAAGTTTTGGTCGTAACATATACTATTCGATTCGTCTCGACGAGCTGATTCGAATGCCACTAAAATCAGCTCGATTCTAAGATTCTGAAAAAAGTTACAGGCAATTTGTATTTTCGCCGGAATAACCGCTTTTGTGCTATATTGAGGTGAAGTCGGAAACTAATCACGGAGATTTTGGTCTCATTCGACTCAGCTCAAGGAGCTCTTTCGAATGAGCTATAATTTGTATAGTCGAATTTTCGACCCCGAAAATCGGAATTTTAGGGACCTGTATCTCGGTCCACAGGCATTTCCGCACCCCATGATTAGTGTCATTCGACTCAGCTCGACGAGCTCTTTCGAATGAGCTATAATTTTTATATTTGAATTTTTGTCACCAAAATCGGCTAGGGGCCCTCCTGTGGTTTTCAACTTTCGGGAGACTGTAACTCGGTCCCGGAATGTCGGATCCTTCGTTCACATCAAGTTCGACTCATTTTTTAGAGCTCTTTCGAATGACACCTCATTTGTCCAAATCAATCCAAATTTGCAAAAATTACATTAAAAAATAACAGCCGGCTTTTTTTTTAATTTTTCCCGTTTTTATTTTTAAAAGTTTAAAAAAAATTTTACACACTTAAAATATTATTTAAAATGTTTCTTTTATGTTTTATTTAACTTATCTAATAGGAAAATATTAATTAACCATGAAAAGGTTCGAACCCGCGACCTATTTTTAAACGATTTTGTAGTCACCGCTCTTAGCCACTTAACCAAAATTTAAATTCCGCTATGTCCCCTCTTTTGCCTGCGCTAGTCTGCTGTGCAATGAGTATATAGGGAGTTTACTGTATTTAAAAAGGAGAGCGATACTCTCTATTTAAGATAAACATCGTTATAGGATACCCCAAGTGGTTCTAATAACTAGAGATCCACTGTATATTAAAGAAAAATATTTCACTCACAAAGTAATAGGATTTAATCCCTTAAAATGATAATCAGTCTGAGAGCCCGGAGTATCATATCTTTTAGCCGTTTCCAAAGGAGCAGCCATTGCAATTAACAATTCATATCTATCAATTGTTGGGGCAAGAATTCCTGGCGGTGTCCATTTAATTTTTAAATTGTCGTGTCCAGCTGAGAGCAATTTTATATTTCCTCCTTCATAGAGTTCTCCAACTATGGGTGAACTTGTTGTTGCAAAAATGTCCGGCGTAAAAGGCCCCCAATTTCCTGATGATGCTTGGGCTTGAACTGCGAATCGGTAGGTACTCAGCTGTTTTAGTCCAGTTACTGTTGTACAGAGACGGTCACCGGTTGTTAGTATAGCTGAAGAGCTTTCATAACCAGAACAGGTTAATTCGTCACCCTTTTAAGAGAACAATGAAAATTTTTTGTTAAATATATTTTCAGTCAAACCTCACTTGAAATACCCCTTTGGAACAGAAAAACGTGGCTTATAATGAGGAGTATACTAAATTGAAGTATCGCCTAGGCAGCTCCCACCCAGTTGGTCAACCAAATTTTAAAATTCTGTATGGAGGTGTATATAATATTTTGGATATATTTTTAAATGAGGTTTGGTTGTATTAATCTCCTCCTATTCCCATACCCGCAAAATAATCTCCTGAGTTCTCGAAGTATCAGCTGAAGGTCCATAACGGACTCTATATGCAGTAATAGTCGATGTTTCTGGATGTGGAGGAAGCCAAGCTAGTTCCACAAATGTATCGGCTGTTTTTAGAGCAGTTAAATCACGTGGAGGGCCGATTTCGGAACCTTTAAAAATACAAATAAGATTTATGTTATAAAATAGAATGTAATGGATTGGAACAGAAATTTGTAGTTCTGATATCTATGGAAGGAAGGACAGAATCTACAGACAACTAAAGTGCAATTTAGATAGCTATTTAATTCTTAAAGCTATGGAGGAGGCGGTGATAGAAAGATGATTCATGCCCTCCTTTAAATAATCGGGATTCTTGAAGTTTCAGTCTGATATCTAAGTCAGTTCAAACAAAAAACAATTATTTATTACCAGTAGTTCTAGCATCAATAGGTTCACTCCAAGGTCCAGGGCCAGCTGAAGTAAATGCCCTAACACGAAAACGATAAAGAGATCCAGGTTGTAATTCTCCAATGTCTGCGCGCGTTCTAGGGCTAACGCCTTCACGAGTTCCTTGATTCCAATCTTCTAACCCAACCAATTCATATTCGTATTGACTAATTTCTCCGTTCTGTTCCAAACATTCTGGTGGTTCCCAACCAAAGCCCAATTTTGTGTCTTGACGGCTTTCAACTCGTAATTTGTGCGGGGCTCCAGTTGGGGGTTGATCTTCGGTTTTGAATCGTTGAACAGCTTTTTTAGGTGGAATTCTTCTGTCATAGCCTGGTGGTTGACGCAATGTGACGGTCACTTCGTATTCAGAACCGGGGTAAAGATTGTCTAACAAAACCTAAAATTGAAGGGACTCTAGTTGAAAAACGAGTCAAGAAAATACATTTTAACCTCACTATAAGATATATAAACTGATGATGAAAAGGAGTTACGAGGGTATCCTAAATGGAGAGTATTTCAAGTGACCAACCAAATATTTAAGATCATATCTTAAATCGAGGTGTATCTAATTCTGAGAATTTTCTTATAGTGAGGGTTTACTATACAAAATTCCCTCACATGTTTGTCCTGAACATTTTCAAGAACAACAGGTTGTGTCATTGATTTGTCTAATTTTTTGCAACCACCCAATTGAAGCAATCTATATTGTAAATCTACACCCCAAGGCCAGTCCGCATATTCAGCCGGAAGTCCCCAAAATGCTTCTCCCTGTGTTGGACCAAGAGCGTTTGTTTTAAGGAATATCTCAGAAGGGGGTGCCTTTGTGACGAGAACTGCTCGGTTACTCCATCCAGAATGTTTTGGTTCTTCTCCAGGTTCAACAGTTTCTGTGCGCATTTTTGCCTCCCAACGAGTGCCGGGGACAGAGTCGAACAAAACCTTTTAAATTAAATTTTGAAAAATGTCCGCAAAATTTGCAAAAAAAAATTTTCAAAAAATGTCCCCTCAAAATACCTCTTTAGGTCCATCTGGAGGAAATGTCATAGTCCTTTGTTGGCCACTTGCATTTGTATAATGAAGAGCCAAGTTTACTTGATCACATTTCCATGTGGTTTCGTCTGGAGGTTCCCAGACAATTTTGACTTGTTGGAAATCAACAGGTTCAATACGGACATTTCCTGGGGGCTGTTCTGGTTCTAAAATTGTTTAACTATCTTTAATAGAAATTTTTTGTTTACTTCCACATTTTGTGATTGCTTTCAACTCAGGTCCAGGTCCTCCACGTTTGTCACCTTTTCCAACAACCTTTAAAAATAAATTTTTTATTTAAAAAAGACGCAAAAAAGTCCGCAAAAAAGATCCCTACACTAATACTAAAATGCCTACCCTCAATCGAAAGAAATATTCAGTAGATTCAATCAATCCTTTAACAGTTGCTTTATATTCAGGTTGTCTAGATCGATGTCTAACAACCCCATTCCATTCAGTCCAATCTGTGTCATCTTCTGATTTATATTCAAGAATATAGCCAACAATATGTTCAGCGTCTTTTTCATCTAGACCACGCCATCTGACACCGATACTTGTTGAATGGACAAAATCAAGTTCTAAAGGCGCTTCTAATACGGGAATTACTGAAATTAATTTAATTGAAATTTAATATTATTCCCTTCCTTTTTATTTACTTTGTATTCCTGTGGGAGTAATCAAAGGTTCACTCCAGTCTCCCCAATCTCCGTGTTCAGTGTGTGCTGCAGCCTTTAAAGATTAAATAGAAAATTTATTATATGGCTGAACAATTGTAACAAATAACTTAGGTGTATCAAAAAAGTGTGTGTACTAAATAGAGGGTATCGCTTAGTAAGCCCTCCTACCCTGTGACCAAATAATTTTTATGAAAAAGTAAATTGAGGTATTTTGAGTGTAGTCTTATAGGGAGGGGTGTATTGGGGGTATCTTAAATTAAAGTGTATTTAAATTGGATTTACTTATAGCCAGGACATCATTATAAGATACCCCCAGAATTAGAAACCTCTCATTTAAGAGACGATTTTTTTAGTTTTGAGGAGGTATCTTATAGTGTAGTATACTTACTTGTATTTCATATTCTTGTTCCGGTTCCAATCCAGTAATTCTATAACATAGCCTTCCTCTCATTTGAGGTGTTGAACATTCCAATTGATATGCTGGCACTTTTTGATCGCGATAATTAAACTTTTTGTGAGGAGTCCATCTAATTCTGTATTGGTCCAAAATTCCATTAGGTGGGTGTGGGGGCAAGAAGGATATCTCTAATGCATGGGCAAGTTGTTCTTCAATGCGAAGATCGGTGGGTGGAGGTGGTGCTGAATAATAAAAAATGGGGGATTGTAAGGATTTTAGGTTTTTAATTGTTTGATATGCTCTCACGAGCTAATTTTAAATTAAAAAAATAAACAAATGTACCAGCAGGCAAAGTTCTAAAAGCAACATATTCAGAAAACGGCCCTTCCCCTTTCGAATTTTTTCCTCTCACTCTAGCTCTATATTCAGTAAAAGGGATCAATCCATCCAAAGAAACTCTTCTAGCCGTTGATTGTTCACTTATATTTTGACTTTCCCCGCTTGTATCATCCAATTCGTATTCATAACCGATAATACGTCCATGACGAAGTTCACATTCAATTTCATTCCAAAGTAATTCTGCTTTAGTTGAGGTGACTGAGGCTACACGCAAATTCTTTGGATGACCAGTTGGTGCTTTAATTAATTAAAAGTATAGTAGATTTTGCTTAGGAGAAGGAAAAAGATAAGAAGAATCAAGAAAGAAATCAAACTTTAACAGAGAATTTTTTAGAAAATTTTCTAGTTTCCCAAAACAAATCCCACATAGGTATAATTTAATTTTCCTTATATCCTGGATGTATATGTACAACACAAAACAATAGTAAGAGTAAACGTTTAAACACGGACAGGCATCGAACCTGTAACCTTTTTTCTTAGCAATTGCTAGGGGGCTTTCGCTCACTTCGTATACATATACAGGTGCTCTACCGACTAAACTACCGAAGTGTTGTTTACAGCCTTCTCTTTTTAATTTATCCTAATTCACCCTCTCTAGCATAAAAAGTTAATATAAAAGCATTAAAGCTTCAATGTTTTCAACACACTACAAAATCATTCGCAGGCGCGTCGCTCTCATTCTGTTCCGTTCTTTGGTGGCTTAAACATCAAGCTTCTCCTACACCACAAGAACGTCAACACAAAAACAACAACAAACCAATCAAAACAAAATGACGTTGATAATTTCAAATAGTTCGCACAAACCGCGCAATCGTTCTGTCCAGAAGAAGAACAAACAGATACAACGAAGGCGACAATCAATCATTGGAAAGAAGCAAAAAAAGTAAGTGGAGGAGGGATTTTTTGACCTTAAAAATCTTCTCATTTTCAGAAATGCAAGGGAGCGCATTGATGACGTACCCTGCCCATTGCCAGATGATCTATTCAATGAGGAGACTTTTGGGGAGGCAAGTACTCTTTCCCTGACAGATAAAGGACAGCATAGATTGTGAGTTTAGACAATACAGTCAAACCTCTTTATAAGTTACCCCCAATAAAGATACAATTCTATTTGAGGGACTGAATGGGAGAGTTGCCTATAAGTGATACCCTCTATTTAAGATACACCTCATTATAAGAGAACATTATTCACCCCCGGGGATGTATTTACCTACAAGCAAGGTTTGACTGTATCTACTTGATATTATTTTCAACAAAACTACATTTCATTCCCCACTTTTTTCAGGGATATCTTCAAAAACATTTGTGACGGTCAAGGACGGGAACAGAAAGGAGGAAACTTTCAACAACGCGCTAAACATTCTCACAGTAGTGCTTCAACTCAAACTATTCAATCATCTCCAAGTTCTGCTATTCAATATAGTGGTAGCAGCAGCAGTAAATCCTCGCAAGATACAAATCACATTAGACGCGAAGTTCATGTTGCTTTGATGAAGCGAGTAAAGCCGAATGGAGTTTGTTCTAATCCAGAGTTGGTCCGAGTGAATTCTGATGTCCTGCTGGAAGGATCAGATTTGGATTCCTCTTATGTGTCGTTCTCTGTGTAAGTTTTTTTTTAATTTAATTAAACCTCCAAATTTTCCCAATGCCAAATCGCTTATCGCATCACTGACTTATCACACCCCACATCTTTGGATTATCACACTAAAAAACTGACCTTTACACCCCTAAATCTTTTACACGATCACTTATGTATTCCATCTAAAATGGAGATTAACTTGACACCAAATAATTTTCTTTATTTCCAGTTCAATGCAGAGTAATGATGATGGTTCCGACTGTTGTTCACACATTTGGGATGGATTGGTCAAATTGACAGCTTTGTTGATTAGGCTTGGAAATTATGCTGCAGAACATGAGGTCCTTCCAATTATTTTTTTCAAAAAATATTTTTTCCTTCTTTAAAGGTGTTAGCCTATCCATTAGCAGCAATTGCCTTCTACATTTGTTTGGGTCTTTTACAGCCAATGATTGCTTCTCTAATTGCTGCTTTGACTGGATGGATTTGGCCGCCTCTGCACTTTTTCCTTGTCTCAACAGCTGGATTTGTTTGGCGTGTGGCAGATTGGTTAAATTCGATGGATCAACTCGGAAGGTGTTTTTTTGTTAGACAGACCTCGTTATAAGAGAAACCTCTATTTAGTTGGCTATTGGTTGGGGGAATCTTATTATAAGGTACACTCTATTTAAGGAACAGCTCATTACTAGGTTCGATTTTCTATCCCCAAGGGTTTACCTTATACTGAAATCTGACTGTCTTTAAATTAAAAAACTTTAAGAAACATGATCTGCGATATGGCAGCAAACTATTGTCGGCACTATCGCTTACTATGTGATCATCAGTGCTCATTCGTGGACCGGGCTATGGATGGAGTTAGGACAAGTCGAAATTGTTTGGGATGAATAAAAGAACTCTTTCCCTATAAATATATTATTTGTTTTGTGTTGTATTTGGAGTTGGCTGATCATTATATAACCATTTTGGATACGGATATCCGAAAATTTCCTAGATTCGCCAACTCTGGTTGTTTGTATACTTGATAATAACTCATGTTTATTTTTGTAAAAGGGATAAATATTTTTTGGAGGACGGGCTAATTTTACATTGTTTTTGAGTATTGTTTTTAATAGTTCCAAATTGATTTAATCTATTTATACGCTACGGGTTCCCTTAAATTTCATTCAGGAGATTTGAGCGCCATGATGTTCTGCGTTTTTTGGCGCACTACCCTACCCTCTTTCAGGTCAAATTTTTGGACAATTGAACACCAATTTAATACCCAAGAATTAAACAAACATACGAGCTTCCTCAGTCCTCACAGTAACAACTTTAGACCGTTTCCCTTCTTGAGTAGCAGTATGTGCAGTAACAGTAATATCATAAGTAGAGTCAGGCAACAATCCTTGCAAATCCAAATTAGGTTCTGTTGTTTCCCTCGTAATAGGTCTAGAGGCTGAACTCGGCCCGCATTCCCCAATCGATTTTAATGTGTAGACTAGAGTATATCCAGTTATTTCATCGTCAGATTCAGGGGGTGACCAAGTAGAGGAAACGCTGTCTGGACCTGTCGCATCTGCTCGGAGATCGGTTACTTCTCCCGGCGGTCTACCTCCTGTTCTCAATTCAACTTCTGGCGACCAAGGAGAGACACCGGCAGGATTCTTTAAAATTTTTTAAAAAGTTGGAGGTATGTAGAAGTAATTTCTGACCTTTGTTCGAACACGGACTCTCCAAGCTGTCCCTGGTCCTGAAGGTAAACTGTGGTCTGTGTAGCCGCTGGAAATTAATAAAGATGATTTTTGAAAGAAGGAAAGTTTCAGTTATATGTATAAGGATTAGCTATTTGGGGGAATTCATGTTACAAAGAAATTCATTGATGGAGAAAAAACTGTGCTAGGTTGGAATTGTTCTGGCCTAAATCTGATTTCAAGAAAAATTTTCTTAAATTTCTTTAACATCCTAGACTCAGAAATTTCAGAATTTTTTATCATTATTTTTGAAGCTATAGTCGATAAAACTGGGTCATTTCTATCATTTAAAGGAATTCCTGAGTATTCTCCCTTTTAGAAAACTATAATTTACCTAGGAACATCAACTAATCTCGAAGGCACCGATCCATTGTGATATTCCAATTCATAACTTATTGTTGAACAAAGCCAGCTTTGTTTATTTGGTGGTTGCCAGGAAACTCTAACTTGACGCCAATCACTTGACCCGTGTAAAGCAACACTTGTGGGCGGTGAAGTTGGAGGAGCACAACCAGTACGTGCATGTGCTTCTGGAGAGGCTTCACTTACACGTTGGCGATTGTCAACTACTTTGATACGGACAAAGTAGAGAGTATCAGGTTCAAGACCGTCCAATCGAGTTTTGTATTGACGCCTTCCTGGCTCATGCGGGACCTTTGTATGGTTAACAATTAATTTTTTGTAAACCAATTAATTGGTATTTTGAATAATTCTATTCAGACCTCACTAAAAGATACCCCCAGTATGAGAGATACCGCTTATTATAAGATGTGATATTCTTACACACAAAAGGGCGTATTTAAAAATGAGTTCCGACTACAATTCTTCATTCCAATCAAAACTCACCACACTACTCGATTCAATCCATTGAGGAGCATCACTGGTTCTACTTTCAACAATATATCCAGCCACTCTATTTTGAGTGTCTACAACCCCCGTCCATTCCACATGTATTGTATGTGCCCCCTCAGGCGTCAATATAGGTGCTTGTAGAACAGAAGGTGTTCGGAACGAGTCTGTCCTGAACTGAGCCCAAATTTCCGGCCCAAATCCGTGTGGAGTGCCGGCTGAGAGAGAAATATTGTAATAAGTCTCTGGCTCAAGTCCATCAATTAAATGATCCATTTTGGGGTGGTCAACAATTGTAGACTGACTTCGAGCATTTGGATGGGCAAGAGATTGCCAAGATAGGCGATACCTTTAAATAAAGTTTTTATTAGAAATTTATTTAAAAAAAGGACAAAATGCCAACTCAGTAATTTGCCCTAATTGGTCATATGGAGGTTTCCACCCAACATGCAAGGAATGGTCAGTTTTGGCTATCAAATCAATGGAAGCAGGAGCTCCAGGAACAACTCTTAGTGTGTTTGCAATAACTTAAAATAATTTTAAAATATTTTAAATCTAAAAAAGAAACTTTTACCAATCTGGGAGAAAGGACCGTAATTGCCTCCTTCAATATGGGCAGCTACTTTGACTCGGTATTGCTGTCCTTGATCAAGACCGGTAATATTGTAGCAAAGACGTGGACCGGGTACCTGTAAACGTTTAGAAAATATTGGGAGCATGACGGATACATCAATATCATAAAACCGATTTATTACTAAAACAAAATTTTTAAACTGACTGGGCATTCCAACTCTCTGCTTCTTGAATCAACCTCAATACTTTTCCAATCATTTGGTGATGAACTCAAATGTTGATATTGGAGTTTATAACGATCGTGTGGTCCATAAGGAGGATAAGGTGGAAGCCAAGAAACTGTGAACCTTGACAAGATTTTGAAATTACTTCACAATATTTTTTAATCTACCAAGAAACACCCTCCTGAGTGACCACAAGGTCTTGGGGAGGAAGTGGTGCATTTGCTTTGGCCGTCATTACATCCAAATTTTCGGTAGCAGGTCCTCCGCCAACGCCGTTGTAGGCACGAACTCGGAAAACGTACTAAAAATATTTTAGAAAAATAAATACAGTTCGGTCTCTCTATAAGATACCTTCCTTTAAGGTAAAAAATTGTATCTTATAATGACGTGTATCTTAAATAGAGGGTACCGTTTAATGGTCCCCTACCCCAGTGGCCAACCAAATTTTAAAAATGTTAATTCTGAGAGTTCTTAGTGTTGTGAACTGTATTCAAAAAACTTTTAAGAGTTCACCTTAGTATAAGGTGTAAGGCCATCAATAGTTACACGCTGTTGAGATATATTAGCAATTTGTCTTTCCAACTTTGCCCAATCATCCTGTCCAATAATTTCGTATTCATAAGCAATTATTTGTCCATGCCTTTGTGAACATTCCACAGGTTCCCATTGAAAAGATAGAGAACGTTCCAAGGCATAAGTCAATTGAAGATTTAGAGGCGGAGCACTTGGAGGTTGTTGAAAGGTTGCTCCCTCACGGGTTTCTTCTGGGCCTAGTTGTGTTGTTCTTGCTTGGACTTTGACTTCATATAATGAATTTGGAAGAAGACCGGTTAAGATATATTCGGTATCCTGTGAAGAAGACAAAACAATTTTCTAGTCAATTGCTACTAATCCTCCGTCATAATAACGGAATCCGCCTTAAATTTTGCTCCACCAGAAATGGTGGAGTGAGACTTGCGAACCTGACATTTGCGGACATGCTGGAAGCTTTTTATTCTTGTGCTAAGTACTAAATATACTAAAAAATATTATTGTATGCTTAGATAATGATAATGACCAGACCCAGAAGTCATTTAAAAAGTCATGCAAATGTCGGTTCACAAATGACATTGAACCCCAAAAATTTTGCGCTCTCACCTTATGATTATAGATTGTAACAAAATCTCTGCTAACATCACGTGGCTCTTCTTCTGGACAAGCCAATCTATGCTTTAGTCTATAAGAGATGTCATAACCCACAATAGTTCCTCTTTGAACGGTTGGAGGTGACCAAGTAACTTTTATTTCGTTTGGAGATAGAGGCGTTAATTGCATATTTAGTACATGTCCAGGCGCTCCTTGCCTTGTAACGAGTGTTTGTTCTGGTCCCCAAGGGCTACTTCCTGCCTGGTTTGTAGCTCGCAGTCTAACTGTCCAACGGGTGTTTGGTTCTGAGGAGAAAATATGTTCGACTTTGTCTGCTGGGACAGTCAATATTCGTTCGGGCTGATCAGCCGTTCTGTAGCCTATATCAATTTGAAGCTCGTCACAGTTCCAACTGAGTTTTGAAAGACGTGCCCAACTGAGCCTTACTTCGTTTTGTGTAGGGGAATCAAGACGTAAACCATGAGGGGGAGAGTCTGGAGGTGAACATTTTGTGTGGCCTCGGACCTGAAAAATAAATAAATTATTCTTCACTTCATTACGGACTACAGTTTCGGACACAATGCCGTCCGCAACCTAGATTGCGGATTGCGGTCTATATAAAAATTTCCCTAATCACCTCAGGGCTTGGATTGCTGGGTTGGTTTTGCAATGAAATAGCTCTAACACGCAAATCAACAGCACTATTTGTAGGAAGTCCTGGTACTGTTGCTGTATATGTTGTTCTGCCCGGCTGACAAGGAACCCTTTGCTGCATTTGTTGCCAAGGACCTGTTTCTAGGCGGTATTCAACAATGAAGGATGAGCATTGAATGGATGAAGGGACGTCCCAAGCAATTGTGATTGAGGTGGCCCTTTCTTCGACGATTCGTGGTCGTTGGTCCAGTTGGAAGAGAGGTTCCTTTTTAAAATAAAAAATTTATTGGTACCAATAAACAATTATTTGTCTTTCTAATTCACATACCACATCAGTAGTCATGTCAACCGTCATTCCAGGACAGGGTCGTTCATTCACTACAGGCTGAACACTAACCGCATATACCGTCCCAGGCCTTAACGAATCTGCAGTGTATTGGTTTGTGCTAGAATCAACTCGGAATTGGCGAGCAGGTTCTCTACCATCTCTGGGTGTCACGGATACAATAAAAGCAGCACAACGCAACAAATCTTTAGAAAAAAATTTTAGAAAAATTTCCCCTTTAGTCTACCTGATGGACGAACAGACCAAGCAAATCTCAAAGTATTTGCAGATCCTCCTTGTTTGTGCAAAGCTAGTAATTGTATACAATCATCAACAATTGCTGGGCGTGGTTGTTGAGGAGGAGGGCGTGGGGGAGGAGGTGGTGGCGGTTGTACAACAACAGGTCTTTGAGGAGGACTCCATTGTGTCCATGGCTGTCCTTGAGGTTTAGCACGTACTCGATAGTCAAGTGCTGATGGATCTTGTCGAACAGGCAAGGCTGTGCAATGGGTCTGTAGCTGTGTGGTACTGGGTGGAAGTTGATAGCGACGGACCAGATCGGCAGAACATGGATTATAGGCAGGGACAACACGTTCTTCCTTGTATTTTTGAGTGCCAGTAGGTGCCCATTGACATGCAAACTTGTCCCAATATCCAGACTGCCCTTGAGTTGTTTGCCATACCAACTGAGCTTCATTATTTCCTGTAGCATAAACTCTCGGTTGTGGCATTGGCTCGCGCAATGCTGAAGGCCTCGTTTGAAATCGCAATTCCGGCGACCAAGGTCCTGGACCACGCGCAGTAAAAGCTCTCACACGGGCCGAATAAGAAGTCGACGGAACCAAGCCGGTTAAGTGAACACGTGTGGAACGAGTGACGTCTGTGACGCGTGGAATTTGTGCAGAAAGTCTGTCCGCAGCAGCGATTTCGTACTGTGAAAAATTTTTTGGATTTTAATAAAATGTTTTCAAAAAAGCACCTCATATTCAGTTATATCACCATTTGTGTGCACGCATGGAGGTGCATGCCAACTCAACTCGGCATTATTTTCGCCTATGTTGTCGACACGAAAATTGGCTGGAGGGGCTGTTGGCACTGACTGATCAGTCTGTTGATAATATGATAAAAACAGTTTAATATAAAAATCGCTGTATAGTCAGACCTCACTATAAGATACCCCCAATATTAGACAAAGGGCGGTCTAAGCGATACTCCCTATTTAAGATTTCTCATTAAAAAATAAAAATTTTTGCAGTCTTAAGGGGGTAACCTTAAGTGAGATTCTCTTACTAGATCCTAACCTGAACTTCTCTTGTCACTCTCTCTCCAGCGCCCGTGTCTGTCCGTGCTGCCACTCCAATTCTATAGCGTGAATGTGGGTGTAGCTGTTGAAGAGTGAAGGATGATTTGTCTGAAAGGAGCGTAGTAGCAGCTGGTTGTTGTTGTTCCCCTCCTCCTCCAGCAGCATCACTTCCTGCAACATTCTGTCCATTTTGGCACATTCCTCGTGAGATCAGCTGATAAGTCACCTTTATAGATCAAATTTCCTTCCCCAAACGTTTACCTCTAGGCCAACCTCATAGCCTGTTATTTGGCCGTTTGGAATTTGTGGGGGACGCCATGAAAGTTGAACAGCATCGGGTGTTAGAGTTTGCGCAGAGAAATCCCCAACTGGACCTGGTGCAGTTCCCAAAGTTTGTCCATCCAAAGGTGAGCTCCAAGGACCGGCACCGGCAGGGTTTGCAGCTTGTATTTGGAAGTGCCATTGAGTGAATGGTGCTGAGTCAAAGATTGTACTGATATCATTATTGCTTAAATTGCGGAAGCCCTGAAAAAAATTTTTTATTGAAATTGACTTCTGCTGATCTACAACAGTCTGTCTACTTAGAACAAGCAAAATTGAGTAGTTTCGACGTATTTCGTCGAGCTGGGTTGAATCCATCAAAATAAACCTATGCGATTTTTACATTGAGGTGTGGGTAGACTGGACTTGCGACTAACACCTCTAAATTCTCAGGTCTCTTATCTATCAAACCAACCTGTTGTTCAGTGCTGGAATACTTGACCACATACCAAAGCTGATCACAATTCCATTCCGTTTCGGGCAAAGGATGCCAACTCAAGCGAAGTTGGTTTGGACCCAGAGGAGTTATCTCCAAGTTTCTTGGCGACGAATGGGGTGGTCGGCATTGAGCTTGGGCTTGGACTGTGACCTTTTTTTAAAGATTTTTATGATTTCAACTAAGATTCATACCGTTCCAGAAAGAAATGCTGTACCCAAATTGTGATCGAGTGCCCGAAGGCGAACTTCTAGATAAAATGAATGAGAGAGAATTATTAAGTAAAGAGAATTGTTAAGTTTTATTTTTCTGTTATCTGTGGACAGAATCTGCGAGCAATTGAAATAGATTCTAAGAGGTCACAGATTCAATACCGCCCGGTGGATATCAACAAAAGCTCTATATTTTACCATATAAATGCCCAGCAGGCAATTGATCCAAATCAACATTATACGGCCTTTGCCACCCTGTGAATTGAATACGCTGTGGCAATTGGTTCCAGCGTTGTTCTGTTCTCGTTCTCCATTCAATAATAAAATGATCGACCAATTCCGGGTCGGAGCCTTCACGGCCTTTCCAACTTAGTCGAGGCATTCCATGAACTAGAGAAACGAAAGGACCGTCAATTGGTTCGGCGAGTGATTGGGCAGAAGAAAGAGTCGAAACTGAGACGGATGAAGACCAAGGTGAATGGCCGGCTTCGTTTGTGGTTCGAGCACGAATTGTCTTTAGAAAATATTCTTTTATTAAAAATATCTTTAAGAAGTCTCTTGCCATGCGCTGAGCAGGCAATGCATCAAATACATGACTGCTTTGTCTTGCATCTAGGAAAACTGGTGGTTTTCCGCGTGGTTCGTCGATCTAATTTTTTAATATAAATTTTATAATGAGTGAAAATTATGGGAAGAGTCCGAACTTTTCTGAGAGACTCAGAAAAGAAGTCGGAATTTTTCGTGAAAAAAAACAGAAAATCACACACTTGTAATTCCACTTTTGCTTCCGAACATTTCCAAACACTTTGCACCACCGGTACCCAAGTAACTCGAACATGTCGAGCATCAGGTGCATCAATAGCTAATTGAGAAGGTGGCTGTGTTGGTGGAAGACATGTAGAAGATGAACGAACATCTTGTGAAGTAAACAAAACATAAGAGTTTCTGTCGAGTGTTTGGATTTTTAATTCGTAAGGAACTCCTGGAGAAAGTCCGGTCAATGCCAAATTGTAGTCCTCATCATCTCCGGTATAAGGAACTATTTGACTGGAAAAATAAAATTGATTTTAAATTGAATAAATTTTGTAAATTCCCAGTCGAGAAAAGAATTTTTTGATTCTGGTAGCAGGAGCTTGGGTTGTTGAAACCTCTCTTTAGATAATGCAAATATTAGATAAATATAAGCTCTGTCTACCTCTATATGTCCAAGCGATTCCCTCTATTTTTAAGATAAACCTCATTATAAGCTATGATTTTTCATAACCCTTGTGGATGATCTAATTGGATAGTGCCAAAGCCCAAATTCCCTTGAAAGGTCCACTACACCCTCAATCAATTTAATAACAGAAATAACTACCCGTAAGGGTTCCATCCACCACCCGGATATCTATAAAGCACTCGATAACCAAAAACTCCACGTCCCGGCCCTTTAGAACGCCACTGAACTTGTAGAGAACCTTCTGGTGAGGTTGAGACTGTTGGAGGTGAAATTAAAGCTAGAAAAAAGAGAAGGAAAAATTTTAAATTACGTCAAAGGATAAAGAGCAAAATAAGCATTTGGGCTTTTTAATTTTAAAAAAAGGTAAAGAAAAATATAAGGGAATAATAAAAAAATAATAGAGAAAATATTAAAGAGAAGAGGAGGATTTAGTAATTATTTAATTGTTAAAAAAGCAGAGCATAAAGCAAAAAAAAAAAGAAAAAAAAATTAAAAAATGTTAAGATTTGAACACATCAAACGATTTAAAAGGCTGAGAGAGAGGATAATTAATTAATGCACATAAATACTTCAATCAAAATAATTTAAAAAGGTATACAAAGATGATATTTACTTTTAAAAGACGCAAAGCAATTTTTATGTAAACGAAGTTCAGATTCGTGAGACATTAGTAGATTTAATATACCTTCTTCGTAATTTGAATGAATATATGTACTAAGTACATAGTAGCCTTGTTTTCTTTTAATTATCACTAATTCTACCCCCCTCGAGTATTTGTATTAGATGATGTTAAAAAACAAACACAAAAACACAGCAAATATATTTTCTAAAAATTTAAAAACCTTTTTCGTGAGGCAACCCATCATTAACATTAAAAGATTCTTCACGACACCAAAAATCAGTTCTCGGGTCACATATTTTGCGTCGAAAACGTTTGTGTTGGTTTTGGTTGTTAGCTGAAAGGCTGGGGGCTTAGAAAAGGGCCGAAAATAAATTAATATTTAATTTAAAAAAGGCAGAGCTGATTTTCTTTAAATTTTGATTTTAATTGCCCGAAAAACACAAAAAAATCTTCTAGGTTTTTTTGTTCAGCTCTGTCATTTAATAATAAACAAAAATAAATACATAAAAGACAAAGAAAAATTAAAGAAAAAAGAGAAAAATGGTAGAAAATAATTGAAAATGGGGTTTTATTTTTAAATTTATTTTATTAAATTTAATCATCTAAAACCTCAATTTTCGTAGACCATTGAGGAAAAATAACTTTTTTTTATTTTTAACCGATTTAAATAATTTTTATATTAAAGAAAAATTCTGGATGTAAAGATTATTTATAACAGAATCAATTTTCTCTGATCATTAAATAAAAAGTTAGAGCTGGATAAGTGTCCACAATCGTGAATTGTGGTCCTTATTCTGCTTAAATTTTTGTAGGATTACCTAATTAAAGGTTAAGTTTAAATAATCTTCACATCAATAATTATTTAAGTCGATTAAAAATCAAAAAAATTATGCCTAAAATATAGCCTCGAGACTGAAAAGGGGCTTTATCGTAGGCGGCTTCACCAACCAATTAAATTTAGAAAATTAAAATAAAGATTCAACTACATATATTTAAAAGAAATAATTTTTAAAAACACCCTTCACCAAAAAATCCACCACCAGAAATATATAAAAATATTAAGATAACCCAAATTCCCCCCCCCCCCTCCCTCTTTAATTCCCACATTTTTAGGGCTTAAAAAAATTATTTATTTAGAATTACAAAATTTCATTTTCCCTACTTTTTTCAGGCAATGTTGCCATATTTTCAATTCCACCAACAACAGAAACAGGAATAGAAGCAGGCCCAGCCCCCAATCTATTAACTGCATGTACACTTAAACGAATATTTTGAGGGGAAAGTAGTCTTCCTTTTATTTTTTCTTCAATTTCTAATTTTAATTCTCTCAAATTTCCATCAACAGTTCTTTGTAAAGCAGCCCCATTTAATATTCCTCCAACCAAAAAATGGAAATGACAACGCTCAATTTCTTTCAAGTCTTTGGGTTGTGGAAATGTCCATCGAATTATTAAATAACTACTTCTTTCGGTTGTTAAAATTACGTCTTTTGGAGATTGTGTTATTGCTAGAAAAATATTAATTAATTTATTTTTTTTGTAAATTATTTTTCAAAAAAAAATTTTTTTATTTAAATTCTAATTTTAAGTAATTTCTGAAATTTAAATTCTGTTTTTTTATTCAAGTATTAACACAGACTTGAATTAATTAATGCATAGTTTATATAAATACTTAAATTCTCTGAGTAAAATAATTCTGATTTAATATTTAATTAATTAATTCTGATTTTAATTTATTAATATGTAAATATTTAATAAATTCCCTACGTTCACAAGGCTTTCCAGTTCCAAGCGGTAAACTTTCCACTACAGGTTTTCCATCAGAGCCCAAAGCTTTCAAACGAATTTCAGCTTGCCCAGCCAACAAAGCACTATCTATTTCAACTCTAAATTGTTTTTGACCGGCCTGTACAGCAGCAACATATCCACTAATTGGACGCCATATTTGTTGAGGGCCACCACGAATTTCAACCTTTTTTTAATTTTTAAATGACAAACATCAATTAATAGAGGAGTCAAATCTCACTATAAAATACATATGGCTGAAAAAATCGCGTCTTATAATGAAAGTTATCTTAAATAGAGGCATTGTTTCAAGTATTGAATTAAGGTGTATTGGGGGTATTTTATGGGGGATTTTTATTCCTGATTCTGATTTAAAACATTTTTTAAACCCACTTGGTAGGCACGTATTTGATCCAACATAGGGCCATCGGCTGTCCAATGAACGACAGATTTTGGTTTTCCTTCTAATTGTTCAATACGTATTTGCCCAATATTTAATTGTTGTTGTTGCCCTTTTTCTTCTTTATTAACATCTTCATCAACTAAAATAAAGAAGAGAGGAGCCCCCTTTTTACTCCACTTTCCAGTTGGCCCATCGAGTTGGTACAAAATTTCTGCAGAATATTGTCTCCCCAATTCAAGCCCTCGAAGGTCTAAACAAAAATCAACTCCGGGTTGTGAAATGCCTGGTGGGCAGGCAACAAATTGTTCCGTTGGGCCTTCGACAGTGACGCCATCGGCGAGTGTTGGTGCTGTTGGCTTGTGAGAAACTCTGAATAAACAGAATTTTAATTAAATAATTCTGAAAAATTCTGAGAATTCTGTTTTATAATTCTGATCTAAATTCTAAAATAATTTTGACTTTTACATAATTCTAGTTTAAATTCTGATAATACATATAAATTCAGAACTAGTTTCATCTAGTTGATACTGATTTAATATTCTGATTTGAATTCGAATTTTAACAATGTCTTAAATTCTTATATTATTCTGAAATAACTTTTGGTTTATATGTATTAGTGCATTCTGATTTAAAAAATTAATTCCAAACTTACTTAAATCTATGTATTCTTTTAGCATGTTCAGGCAAAGGTGTCCAAACTAGAAAAGAACGTGGAGGTACTAAAGCAATTCTTAATCTATAAATATTTTCAGATGTTTCTCCTCCTTCCTCTTTTTCTTCTTCTCCTTCTTTTTTACTAATTTTTGTACGTCCACTAGCTGTTGGACTCCAAGGACCATGCC
This sequence comes from Meloidogyne enterolobii, assembly GCA_963681835.1. Taxonomy (NCBI): domain Eukaryota; kingdom Metazoa; phylum Nematoda; class Chromadorea; order Rhabditida; family Meloidogynidae; genus Meloidogyne; species Meloidogyne enterolobii. The sequence continues at coordinate 379,677 of CAVMJV010000031.1, read as the reverse complement.
CTCCATGGGGCAATCTATGCCTTACTTTAAAACGATATTCTGTGGATGGTTCAAGTCCTTGAAGTAAAACTTGGGGTTGGCTAGTAAATTCTGGAACAGATCCCTCTAATGGTTGATGACCATCTTCTGCTGGCCAAATCTTTTAAAATAAAATTAATGGAGCTTTAAACAATTAATTAATTAGAGATTGTAATTTTTCTGTCTATCAGGAATACCGTCAAATCTCTATATAACATTCATTCCCTTTTAAATCTAAATTGAGTTTGACGTTTTATCAAGTTTAGACTCCGAAGCAGCTTCATTCAGAGTTACTGCGTTTTTTTGTAAATGAGATAGGTCTAAAGTCTTGCCTTAAGAATCCCTTGGGTTTTGACGGTCTTGGCCTTGGAAACTTTTTGGCTTGAGTACCTATAAAATAAGATGTAGACAACAACACCGGGTTTCTGATTAGCTATATAATCCCGTTAGTATCTCCAATAACCTACATTTATTTTTCAAATTAAAATTACTAATTTACCATATATTCCCACCCTTCAATATGTCCTTCACATTTAACTTGTTCCCATTTAAATTTAATAGTTTCAGGTATTATCACAACTTTATCATTCTTCTTTACTTCTTCCCCTTCTTCTTCTTCCAAAAATTTAGGTTCTCCACTAGCTACTCTTTCACAAGAATTTCCAACAGATTTGTGTCCAACTAAAGTTTCTTCTGTTTTTGCAATTAAAATAGGCTTTTTCCCCTCTTCTTTTTCTCCAATAAATAATAAACGAACAGAAATTGCATCTTCCAATTTTGTTGTTTTTATTGAATAACTTTGTTGTTGTTGTTGTTGATTTGTTTCTTCTTTTTTTGTTAATAAATACCATTTTATTGTTTCATTTCCTAATTTATATTCTAAAATATATTGGCTATATTGAAGTTCTGGTTGAGGCTTCCAATGAACCTTGAAAAAAAATTTTGGAAATTATTTTTTAAAGAATTGTTTTAGCTAAAAATTGAAGAGAAGTAAAAAGTAATCGAGGAAAAACAAGTAAACTTTTTGAATGAATGTCATTTCCGGATTAAAAATTCCGACTTTCAAACTTAAAAAGTTGGAGGACATACAAAGAATTTTGACGATTCCCCCCTTCATAATATTTTAATGAAACTAAATCTCTTACTTCATATTCCCCACTTTCTAATTGTAAAACCATAGGCTTTTGGCTTGATTCAATAGGATGTTCAATATTTGTTTGCAAAGTTAAGCGTTGAAGTCTAACAGGCTCGTGATCACTTTAAATTTAAAAAAAAAAATAATTTTTTTTTAAATTAAAAAAAATTTCCAAACAAAAAATCTTCACTTTTTAAATTATCTCCTAAAAAAATTTTTCAAAAAAAAACCCCCCACATACATATATGCCAAAACACCAATTTTATATTCAGTATCAGGCTTAAGATCACCAAAATAAACATTTGTTTGTGTTGGGGCAACACGAGTTCTTTCAACTTTTTCCCCATCATCTTCTTCTTCTTTGTGTTGTTTTGTGTTTTTTTGTTTTGAATTATTAATTATTTCAGTCAAAACAATCTTTAATTTTAATGTTTTATTAATACCACAGAAAATGTTTTAAAATTTAATGTTTATTAGAGAAGTTTTTATAATGTAATTTGTTTTTATAAACATGTTTGTAATAAAAACAAGTTGTAACAAAACTTGTTTTTATAAAAACAAGTTCATAGTAAAACTTGTTTCTATAAATAAATAACAAGTTTAATTATATTTTGATTATATACATAAATAAAACATGTTTGTTCAGAACTAATTACAACCTGTTTATAAAAACAAGTTTATATATAAGCAAACTTGTTTTTATAATAAAACTTGATTTACAACTTGTTTTTAAAGTTTATTATACATATGTATATTTTAATTTCCAAAACAAGTTTATTTATTTTTACAACATGTTCAAGTCTTTTATATACATATTTGTTTACCTCATAATGTTGTAATCTTGGATGGTCTAGAGGTGTCCAACTTATTCGAACTTCTTTATCGCTAATATATTCTAATTGTGCGTTAGATAATTGTTCTGGTAATTCTCCTTTTGTACTCACAGTTATTAGCTTTAAATGAAATTTTTTAATTTTTTTTTACAAAAAAATTTCTGGAAAATTTAATTTTGTAACCGGACCTCTCACATTTATATACACTCTCGAGTTTGAGACACCTACCTTATAAGAGGTGTACCTATATTAAATAGGGGGTATGCTTTTAAACAACTCCACCACCCAATAACCTTTAGAGTATCTTAAATAGAGGTTTCTCTAATAATAAGGGTATCTTTTAGAGAGTTTATTTTTATTACCTCCTCGCTCCACGGTCCAACAATCCTCGCCCTATCAATAGCTCTAATCCTCAAAGAATATTCAGTTCCAGAAATCAATCCACTAATCGATGCTTGTGGTTGCGAAACTGTTTGTCTATGAACATCAAAACTTTGTAAATTCAATCCTTTCAATTCTAGTTGATACTCCCCAATAGAACCACACTCTGGGGGCTGCCAAGTAATTGCTATACTAAATTTTGATTGTTCTTTAATTTTGATATTGTTTGGAGAAGTAATTTCTTCAGGTTCACAATGTATCGAAACAATTTCGTTTTTGGCACGAATTTCTGGTGTTTCAACCAAAACTTCTCCTTTAGAACCCAAAACTTTTATGCGAACAAAGTATGATATTCCTGTTGGTAATTTGGGTATCTGAAAAAAAAATGAAAAAAAATTTTTTTAATAAATTTAAAAAATTGTTGAGGATAGCAGGAGGGAAGAGAATTTAAGGATAGGCGTTGGTTAGGTTGGTATCGGTTCCGGGCCGAAACAAAACCCAGATTTTAGATAAGATTCTTCGGCTCAGTTTAAGTTAACCAAAGTGTTTGTAATTATAATTCTCTATTTTCATTTTATTCCCCCAAACCCTCTTTATTACCTCAGGCAACCTTAAGATATAATTCCTTTTAAAAATTTCCACATGCCTGTACTCTGTATTGATGATTAGGTCCTTTATAAGGTATAATCCCAGAATGCACATTCCATTGATTTTCACCTTCAGCTTTATATTCAACAATAAAACCTCTAATAGAAGAATCTGGATGGTCACCACTTTGAATCCCTTCCCACTCTACTGTCAGTAAAGATTCTGTTGTTGCTCTTTTATGCCTTTGTTGTTGCAATGCTTTAAATATATGCAAAATTTATTTCTAAAATCCTCGTTTTTAGATACATATTTTAGGCTGAAAAATTCGTTCCTTATAATGAGGTGTATATTAAATAGAGGGTATCTCTTAGATAGCTCCCCATTAGGCTGTACGCCACAGCGTTTGGCGTCCGTTTATGGACCGATTTTGGCGTTTTGCTTTTGGCGTGTTTTAAAATTTTAAAAATTGCAGCCATGCGAAAATTTTAGCGCACAGTGGCGCTCTACAAAATCCCCTTAAAAATAGCTGCGTGTCCGAATACTTTCACGGAAAATTAATTTCTTCTAATTAAATAATTATTAAAAAATATTTTTTTAATTAAATTTTTCAAATATATTTTACTTTCAAAATCACTGCTAAATACTGAAAGACGAGCATTAAATTTTGCAACATTTACAGAACAATTTAAAGTAGTAAATAAGGCAAGAAGAAAAATAAAAATTTTTAAATAAAAATTATTTGGAAATTTATTTAATCTGAGGACAGAAAAAAGGCCCGCAGATGTTGGAGCCATTTTTCTAAAAATTATTTTTAAAATTAAAAAATATAAAAAAAAATTTAAATTTTTGTATTAAACACTTAGGCGCTTCTATTCTTCGATTACCTAATGGTAAACTTTAAAAACATCGAAAGTCTCTTTTTGCCCATTTTTTATTAGGGATACTAATAAACTACTAGAGGATTACCTAAATACAACCTGAATTCGAATAAAACAACCTTAATTCCTTAATTAAAAAATCAAGATTATGCTTAAGTGGTTGTTTTAATAATTCTGAGATTTAAAAGCTTTAAATTTCGATAAAATTAAAAAATATATTTATTATTTTATTAATATTTAATACAAAAAATAATCAAACAGGAATTTTAAAATTAAAAAAAATTACGAGACTGGACAGATTGAAAAAGGGAAAAAAGAGAAAGGAGGTCCTTCCCTCCAACCTAAACACCCCCCCCCCTCCGTTGTTGTTGTTGTTGTTGTGGGGGCCTTTAATTTTTAATATAATATGGGTGGTTGATTCTTCTCTCTTTTACAATTCATTTGCCATTTTTGTACACCGGAGAGCCTTTAATGGAAGAAGAATTTTTTGATTTGAAGACTGAGGGAAGTAAAGAAGAAAATTTTTTAGTAAAAATATTGAGAAGAAAAAGGGAAAGAAAGAAGAAAGGTTTGGAACTGTGTTGATGATTGTGGAGGGAGGAAGGGAGGGGGTTTTTGTTAGTTGTTGTGGTGATGGCGGTGATGGGCCCTTAGGCGATCGCCAATAGTGACGGGAAGATTGGAGAGTGAGCGAGAGGGGGAAGGAGTTGGGGGGTTTAAATTAAAAATTATAAAGGTTTAGGGAAGAAAAAGTAGAAAATTGAAGGAAGAAAAATTAAGGTATTTTGACGGAACATATTAAAAAAGGAGAAAAAATTAGACGGAAATTGACTAATTAAATTAAAACGGAAATACTTTAAAGAATTCTTTTAAAAAAATTAAATACACGTTATTTCATGAGATTTGCTTCAAGTTTGATATTATTGAATTATTTAATTCAGGTTTAATTAAAGAATTCAAGTTAGAACTTGAGTATAATTCAGGTTTATTTAAATCAAGGACAATAAATAATTCAAGTTAGAACTTGAAAAATCAAGCTTAATTAATGATTTGAGTTTGAACATAAATACGTGAAGTTTAATTAATTTAAGTCTACGCTTAAATAATTCAAGTTTAATTATATAATGTAAGTTTAAATTTTCAAGTTAGTAAGTTTGAACTTAAGCAATTTTTCAAGTTAAGTAAATTTACTCATTCAAGTTTAATTAGATAATTCAAGTTTGAACTTAAATAATTTAAATCTAATTAATTAAATGTTTCAAGTTGCTCAAATTATTTTATCTAAGCTTAAATTTATTTATGTCATATAAAAACAAGACAAGCAAAACAAATTATACTTTAATATTCATCAAAGAAAATAACACTTAAAACGATTTTTAAAAAATAGAAATGGCATGTTCTTATATTTATATAAAAAAAGAAAAATCAAAAGAAAGTGATCAAATTAAAAGGAAAAAATTTTTCCCTCTATCCTTCATGCGCAGCTGCAAATGAGGAAAGAGAAGAAAAAAATTTTAATAAAAATAAATAAAAGAGAAAATTGCGGAAACGGCGAACATTTTAGTTGTTTGGAAGAGGAGAAAAAATAACAAAGCCCAAGAGTAGCATTCCTCAAACAAGAGCATCTTTAGTAGCTAGCTTCAGTTTACGTAAAGGAGAAATAAAAGAGAAGTTTTTGAAGAAGGCATGGAATTTGTGGAGAGAAGGGAGGGTGGGGGGTGAGGGTAGGAGGAGGGGGGGGAGGTTTGGGGAAAGACTTGCGCGAGTGAAAAAATAAATAGAAAATAAAAATAGTTGCAGTTTAACTGATTAATTGATAGTGAAAAAATTGAAATTGTTTAAAAAATTTCAAAAAAATTTAAAGTCATATGACAAAATTAAATTTTTAAAAATTAACGTGAGAGAGTGAGTGTAGTACACAAGCAATGCTAAAGTTGAAATTAAATTTGCAACAAAAATAAATTTGAAACAGAAATTAAAAATAAATAAAACTTAATAAAATAATTAAAATAAAATGCTTCAAAAGAAATGAAATAATAAACTTACTTTTAATAAAATTGCTTCAAGTTTATATTATTGAATTATTTAATTCAAGTTGGAACTTGAATAATTCAAATCTAATTCAACAATTAAGCTTAAAAAATCCAAGTTTGATTAATTCAAGTTAATTAGATAATGCAAGTTTATTCTTAAATAATTCAAGTTTTTAAATAATTTAAGTTTGAACTTAAAAATCCAAGTTTAATTAATTAGGGATTTACTCGGAAGGAAAATTAAAGTTTGAAAGTAAATAAACTTGAGAAAAATTTTAAATAAAAACTTAGAAAAATAAAACTTAAAAAAAGCATCGACTAAAAGGTAAATTATAAACTTGAAAAACTTTTTTTTAAAGTTCAGTTATTCGCCCACGACCTAAAAATTAGCGAAAGTTGGATCAAGCTTAAAGCAAAAGGATGTACTAACTACTTCATTTGTTTAATCATCTAAATACTTCTCTTTTTTGTTGCTTTTGCCAGCTCAAGTGTCTCTATGTTATTCTGTGTGTTCTGTGTTGTGTTCAAATAAATAAATATTTTTGTAGGAGGTAAATGCGCACAGAAGGAAAAAAAGCAAAAAGTGGCGAATATTTAGAATAAAAAGTAAGAGAGAACTAAAGAGCTTTAAGTACATAAAAAATTAGGCAAAGGTATTTTGAGAGGATATTGCAAGATATATTTTTATGACGAGATTAGTCAGTTTTTGATAATTATAATTAAATAAATTTAATTATGAATTTAATCATTTAAGGGGAAAATAGGTAAAATTGTTCCTCGTTCCCCTCACCCTTCTCCATCAATATAATAAAAATAGACTTAAACATGTCGTACAAATATTACTCTACGGCTATAAGTACCCGTTCTGATTTTTAGAACCAATAGGCCGGTACTATCCGTGCTTTCTATCCACATAAAAAAATTTTTAGAACAGGGTGAATATTTAAAATAAATGCAGTTACCAAAAAATATTATTAAAACTTGAATTATAATAAGCTTAAGTTATAAAAACAACTTAAAGAATTAAAATTTAATTTTTATTTAATCTCCAAATCAATTTCATTATTAATAAAAATTTCAAAATATTTTTAAAATAAAAATATTAGATTGATTTAGATAATTAAATATGTATATCGAGAGTCGATTGATTAAAAAGTCTCACGTTTGTTGGAAAGGCTGTAACTCTAAACCAAAACAAAGAAGAAAATATTTGATTCTAATTGCGGTGAGAGGCTAAATAGATTGAAAGAAAGAAGCGCTAGAAGGTCAATTAGTGTCGCCAAACACCGCCGACTATCCGCGCTGATGAATTTTCTTTTTCTCGCCATTTAGACGGACTTCGGGAGTGGCACAACAGTCGGAAAAAATTAGGAGAAAATGAAGGCCACCATATTTTTATTTTTATTTTTATTCATTAATTAAACTTAGAATTTAGATGGAAATGATGAAAAATAAACTAGAAGCAAAATAAAAGGAAAAATAAACTTGAAACAAAAATAGAAAAAACAAACTTGAATAAAAATAACAAGCTTCAAACACAAAATGAGCAAACTTAAAAATTAAAACACAACTTGAAACAAACATTGACTTAAACATTTTTTAAAAACACACATAAAAAATAACGATTATTTAAGTAAATTAAGGCTGATTTATAGAAAATAAATAAAAATGATTATTTTATTTATATTAAAAACATTCTATGTATTAATTAACAGCTGGTTTAAATAAAAGTTGCGCCAAATCATTAAAAACATGTCGAGAGACGCAAATAATTATTTAATAGAGTAATTGCTAACGGCGGTTTTGGTTTTCTTATTTTATTTTTCGTCTCTTTAGTGTTAAGAAGATGAAGAAGAACATTTTGTGTTGTTTTGTTTGTGTGTAAATGAATGTGTGCGGGCGATGAAAAATATATAAATTCGCACGGCTGTAAAGTGATAGCACGCGCAAAGAGTTAAAAATATACAAAACAACAAGATGAAATAATTTTTGTGGAATGAGTTTAGGAGTTAAAAGTAATTTTGTGTTGTATAAGATTAAATATATAAAAGCTTGTTAGGTTTCAAGTTTATTAAGTTTATTCAAGTTTATTTAAGTTTATTCAAGTTCTTAAAGTTTTTTCAAGTTTATAAGTATTCAAGTTCAATTATTCAAGTTTAGTATACTTAAGTTTATTTAAACTTAAATACTCAAGTTTATTTATCCAATAAATATGTTTCAAGTTCATTTAAATATTCTAGTTTAAGTATCCAAGTTTAATTATACTAGCAGCTTTAGGTTTTAAATGTTTACGAATGTTTGGATTAACAAAATAAATACATATGTAGAACGGAGAAAAATATGTAAATATTTAAAGGAAATAAAAAAGAAAAGAAATAAAAATCAACAAACGGATAAAAATAATAAAAATGTTTGGAAGGAGTTTCTTCTTCTTATTTTAAACGATCGACGTCCATTCTTTTTCCTCTCAGTTAACCATCAAAATCATCCTTTTTTCCCTCCTTTTTCCATTCCTTCTTTACCTTATTTGTACTGCCAATTCATTTCGGCCACACCACGATTTAAAGAAAACTTTTATGGTTTTTGTAGAATTGAGGTGGAAGAAAAATAAAAAATATAACGTTGATTTTTTAAAAACAATTATTGAATGCAAAGGGGACATTGAACAATAAAGTTGTAAATTATTAACAAGTTCTAATTTTAAATGAACATTATTTAAACTTGAAGCAGGTATTCTTAATAAATAAATTTAACTTGCAACAAGGCTTATAATTTAGAAAAACAAAAATTTATTAATTAAAACTTTTATTAATTATAAAAAAATAAATAAGAAAATTATTTTAAAAAAGTTAAACATCCAAATATATTAATCATTTATCACTCTTAATTAGAGTTAAGGAAGGTCGAGTTCTCGAAAAAAAACCTAAACCGAGGATTACCGAGGCTGAAAAAGCCTTGATCGAGGTCAAAGATCTAATTTGGAACGAAGCCTGATTATCTTCCTTTTTCAAAGCCTCATCGAACCTCGTGCAACCCTACATACTCTTAATTTAAATAAAATTTTCAAAACCACTCCTTTTAAATTCAAAAGAAATATATAAAAATTTTTTGTCTAACAAATTAATTTCTTTCCTTTTTATTTTAAACAAGATTCCAAAAAATTAAAATAAAATTGGAAAAAAATTTTTTAAAGAAAGGAAAACAAAAATTCTTTTATGCTTCAATTAACAATTAATTTATTTAATCTTCATTGTTTTTCAAGTTTATTTTTTGTTGCAAACTTTAATTAAACTTTGTTTTAAAACTTATTTGCTAAACATTTAATTGAAAATAAACTTGTTGTTATTAGTTTTATTTAAAAGAAATTCAAACAAACATTCTGACTCATGCGAAGGTGAAAAAAACTTTTCTTTTTAAAAACAATATTTTTGAAAGATTTATTAGCAACAAATTATAAGCAAAAACATTAATATCCTCAATCAAATTATGTATTTATTTTTTACAAAAATTGAATAAATTAATAACGGGTCCAGTTTGCTCGCTATCCGCCTGTTTTCTCATTTATTTTCTAATAAACCTCTGCTTTTTACAGAAACTTAAACATTTTTTGGACTGATTGGAAAGAGATTCAAAAAAATTTTTAATAAATTATTATTTTATTTTGACTAATTTTTATAAATATTTTTAAATTTCCATTATTTTTTGTACTTTAATTGGGATGGTAAATCTAAAGGTTTTGAACATTTTTATATTCGAAACAAACAATTGTTCAACTTAAACAAGTTTTTAGGAAAAATTAATTTTTGTAAATATTTTTACAAGTTTTAAATTTATTAAAACAAGTTTTAATAAAAACATTCAAATGTTTTTATCAAAACTTGGTTGTTTTTATTAAAAATTCAAGTTCTAAAAAATCAAGTTTTCCACTCATGTTTTAATAAACCTGCTTTAAAGTTTTAATAAAATTCAAGTTTTATTAATTTTATAATAAATATATATTTCTACAAAAGCAAAATGTTTATTTATTTCTACAAAACTTTCAAAAACTTTCTAATATAGAAATATTATTTTCTGTTGTTGTAACACATCCACTACAAGCAAGGCAATCTTGTAAAGTTATTCGAACTTTCTTTTTTATTAAATTTTGGGAATTTTTTGAGTGAAGCGAAACTAAGCCATCATTTTTCTTTTTAACTCCATTTTGTATTGGTAATATACATTTCTATATTTAAAAAAATATTTTAAACTAAATATTTTAATTTTAAAGTTCTCAACAAATAGTGTTTACAAACAAAAGTTTTTATTAATTTATTAAAACAAGTTTTAATTGTTTTCTTTAAATAAAAACAAGTTTGTATCACAACAAGTTTAATAACAAACTCAAACCTTTAATTGTTTTCTTTAAAACAAAGTTTATTAAAACTTGTTTTTATTTACCAAAACATGTTTTATTTTAAATAATTCAAGTTTTAAAGAAGCAAAACAAACTTGACTAGGCTCGACAAAATCTGAAGTGTTTGAAAGTCTGACAATTCCTTTGGATGTTTTTGTTGTTATTGCTTCTTTTGTATTTTCTGACATTTTATTTATTTTTTAAAATACTAAAAATAATTTTAATAAATTAGAATTAATAAATATTTTTTAATTGTAAAAACAAAGTCTAATAAAAATAATTCAAATTTAATTAATTTAATAATAAGAAAAACAAGTTTTTTTTAAATAAAAACATTAAAACAAAAACAAAGTTTGTTGAAAGTCTAACAAATAAAACAATGTTTATATATTTTTACAATCAAAACAAGTTTAAACATAAAACAAAGTTTATTTTTACAAAAACTTCTCTCTTAAAAACAATCAATAAATTCCTGCACAACATTGTCTATATGTCTTTAAAAAAATAAAATTTATTTAATTTAAACAAAAATAAATTTACTTTGATTTTAACAAATTTCCAAACACGTAAAATGGATTGGCTATAGCACAAAAATATTTTGAATGTAATTTTTTAAAAAATAATCTAATTTCGTGGTCTTTTAATAAATTGTTTTCGACGTCTGTTACAAGCAGGAATTTTGTGTTTGTGTTTGTTAGGTAACCAAAAGACTGAAAAAAGTAATTTTTAATTTGGAAAAGACAAAAATTAATTTTAAAATAAGTAAAAAACTTTTCCCCGAACGGAGAGAATTTTTAAAGGTGAAAAGATAAAAATGTAAAATAAATATGGAAGGCATGTATGGAAATCAAAAATTGTCTTTTAAAAGGTTGGAGAGGCTACAAATCAATTTCTAATTTTAATTTCATTAATATTAGAGGTCGAAGGTTCGAGCCCGTCCGGGAAATTAATCTTTTAAACATCCAAAAACTCTTTTTGCTTCAACTAAACAACTCAAATTAATTTCCACAGCCTCCCCCACTTAAAAATGAATTTTTTTCAACAAACCCTGAAAGACGAATTAATCAACAACGACCCAATATACAAATCTTGTGTAGCTTTAGCACCAGGATAATTAATTTTGTCCAAAATTATATCAAAAGAATTGTAAAGAAAGCGGGATATTTCTGTTGACGTTTCTGAATTAATTCCTTTTTCTTTTATTTTAATAAATACAAGAATGTCCTTTTTGTCAAAAATTGCTGCGCAAAGCGCCATTTAATAAATAATTAAATTTTGTATTTTAAATAAAACTTAAATATATTTGTGGTGTACGGAATTTTCGTTTCCGGCTGAATATTCGCCACTGGAATTTTAGGCGCGGGGAATTGAGGGCGTCGGAGTGAATTTTTTGATTTATTTGAAAAGTAACACAAAATCAAACAACGCGCCTAAAAGTCATGTGACCAATACATTATTCCATTTTTTGACTTGGTGCGAATATTCAGCTGGAAACGAAAATTCCGAAAAATTTTGGAGACGAAAATTCCGTTACCCAAATAATTGAAAATATAAAAATAATTGTTGGAGTCAAAAAATAAAAATAGCATAACGTATAAAGTGATTTTAATTTAATTTTTTTGTTTAATAATTTTTTGCTGATTTTTAAAAATTCGAGATAATAACCCTGAAATAAAAAAATGATTCTTTTTGGAGGTTCTTTTAAATTGTCAACAATGTAGTTAAATTTACAAATTATTTAACAAAGTATATCTATCACTTGACTTTGTCCATTTTCAGCAATAAATTTTCTAATAGGATTACACACAGGACAATCTTCTTCAGGACAATTTTTCCAATGAGAAATTATTTGGCGAGAAGAAGCACAATGAGCGAAATGACATTTACGCCCAGATTTACATTTAACCATGTGTTCCAAAACACCTTTCATTATAGCACAATATGGAAGATTACAACAACCGCGCCATTCCGGCTCCAACTATTAAAAATTTCTTTAGAAAGATCAACAAAGAAAAAAAAACCTTTTCTCTTTGCTGACATTTATGGGCATGCAAAAGAAAAACTAATTGTTGTTGAACTAATTTTCGTTTCTCAAGATCTTGTGGTGGTTTTGCTGTTAAAACATCATTAGGTTGGCTTGGCATTTGATGATAACTTAGAAGTGTGTTAGGTTTACTCTTTCAAATACACCTCTTTTTACACCTTCAAGAATTTATACAAACCTGGCGAGAAGGAAGTGTATCGTTAACATTTACTGATGGGCTCTTTCGCACACCACAATAAGAGTTTAGCAAAAGTTTAGCCACCGGGCAAGATTCGACCCTGCTCGCTTTGCCGGGCTTACACAAATGCCTTCTCTATCTCATTATATATTAGTTTAACCCCAGCCTAAGCGTTTTAAATTCTGCTAACAGTGATCTATGGCGCTGCTTTTGCTTTCTTTTTATAATAGATCCCCGCCTAGCACGAGTTTTACATGCCAGCTGAATTTTCCTTTCTTCCTTACACAGGCTTGATTTTGGCTAGTAGAGGCATTTAAAAAAGCAAACCTAAACCACATAGGTCCCGGTATTTGTTGGATTGGATTGGGCATCTTTTAAGAAAAATATTCTTTTAATCCAAAAATTATTTTAAACAAACATTAATCTCCTCCATTAAAACACCCAATGTTCGGAAATAACCATTAGATCCAAGAAAGTTGATTACTGACTGACTAAACCAGAAAATGCTTATTAAAAATATTTAATAAAAAAAAGTTACATATTAGTAGGGGGATTTAAGGCAAATTCCATTTTTTACTGAATATGCAGATTCAATTTATATTTGGCTAAATATTCTTCAAAAGTTGCGTATGTTAAATCCCTGTGTAAATAAACAAAATCTCAAATTTTAAGCTAACTATCCTAAAAGTTGCTGTACTGCTTATGACAAAATCATATCGAATATATTTTTGGTTAAGTTGTAACTCTTGTAGATTAATAAATAAAATTTTCTTTGTAAAACAAGAACGAAAATTTGCCGAATTACTTGTGTAATAAATTAATTAATTAACTAGAAATTAAACTAACAGAGACAAAACAAAAAAAAAAGAGAAAAAGGAGGTAAAACAACCGTATCCCCTCAAAATCTCTATTCCTTAAAATCTCTACTGGGGTAAAATGCCTTATAATCTCTACAGAACTAAAATGCATTAAAATCTCTACTCGGCTAAAAATGATTAAAATAACTATTCCTTAAAATCTCTATTCCTCATAATCTCTACACGGTGACATGCCTTAAAATCTCTACACGGCCATAAATAAGATAAAATGTCTATTTTTCATTGGAAGCCTTTTGAGTACCAACGTTAAGTGCGGAAACGTTGTTCTGATTTCTGGGATTATCTTTTAATATTATTTTGCTTGTATAGTTTTTGCCGTTGCTGATTAACCCAGTCATGTTCAGCGGAACGACAGCAGCCGCTTCGATACGATCGCCGCAAGCAAAATGAACACGACTGCAGTGAAGCAGTCGTGTAGTATATCTTCGATATTTACGGCGGATACAGGCGGATATCCGCCGCCATTTTGAAATTGTATCCATATCCGTATCTATTACCAAGTCTGGTTTTTCCAGCAAAAGATTCAGATGGTACACTTTAGTTGAGACTCAACCGTCCATTTGCGCGGTGTAGAGATTTTAATTATTATTACCCCAGTAGAGATTTTAAGGAATAGTTATTTTAAGGAATAGAGATTTTAAGCATTTTTAGCCTAGTAGAGATTTTGAGGAATAGCGATTTTAAGGAATAGAGATTTTGTATGGGAGCCAAAACAACCGCAAAGTTTGCGCAAAAAGTTGTGAGTCATACAGTTCAATTTGGGCACTCAAAAATTTGGCTCTCAACCAACCACAAATAAAGCAAAATTGTTGTAATGTCTATCGTTTCTCTGCTTCCTTACTCTTTTCTGTGTGTCGCGCCTAATCGGTTGCGCCTAATTGGCACGCGCCTAATTGGGCTGTACATACCCTTTTTTGTCCCTAAAAATTTTTTTTAATTTTCAATTTTCTATAGATTCTAGCAATTAAAATGTTGCGGGTGGCAACATTAAATTGTTGGTAAGAAATTTTTAAAATAAAATTTTTTACTTTTCAATTTTTAGGCTTCTTCCTCATCCTTGGCCTATTGGTAGTAAACACAAAACTTTTAGAATTCAAATGTTGATTAGTGCTTTGGCTGTGTCTAAATTTGATATTGTGGCGTTACAAGAGGTTTTTTAATGTTAAAATTTTCACCAAAGTAAATGCCAAAATTTTGGCGCCGACCCTATTTTAACCCCCCCCCCTCCTCCCTGAAATCGACCCCCTGGCTACGCCCTTGTAATGAGGTCATTCTTTTGCTATACTTTCGGAGAAAAACTTGGGACTTTGGAAGCACAAAAGAGACCAATCAATATTTTTTTTTGTTTTTTTACAGATTTGGAGTGAGAAAGTTTTTATTGAAATGGTCCACAATTTAAAAGAAAAGTTTCCTTATTCACATTATTTTCATAGTGGATTTACTGGAAGTGGAACTTGTATTCTTAGCAGATATCCAATCATTTCTACTTTGCTTCATAGATATTCTTTGAATGGATTTCCTCATCATATACACAGGTTTCCTCAGAGAGCTTTTAAAGATCCTTTTTTCGTATACCTTCAAAAAAATTTATTTAGAGGTGACTGGTTTGGAGGCAAAATTGTCGGAATGGCAGAAATTCTATTTGACTCTTACAAAATTTGTTTTTACACCACCCATTTACATGCAGAATATAACAAAGAAAATGATTTGTATTTACCTCATCGAATTTCTCAATGTTTTGAAATGTCTCAATTTATTCGACATACTTGTGGGGGTGCAGATTTTGTTATTCTTGTTGGGGATTTTAATTTGGAGCCGACAAATTTGGGTTTTCAATTAATTAAAAATTTGGTTCCGTTAAATGATGCTTGGGAATGTAGACCGGTTTGTTGAGTTTTTCTTAAGTCCTTTTTTAAGTTTATGGGAACTATTGAGTTGTAGGTATATTCTTTTTTAAGGTTCGGGTCTTTTTTGGCGTCCCGAACTCTTTTTAACTAAGGAAACTGAAACCAAAGAGAATCTAATAGTTACTTAACCTCTATGGGGGACGCTTAAACTGGATAAAAGACCCAAATATTTTTCTCTCAAATAAATTTTTTCTTTTTAAAGAATGCCGTTGACCCTTTATACGAAAATGGCACAACTTGTGAAAGACCTGATAATTGTTATACATCAAAGTGTTTATTAAAATATTCTCCTAATGGAAAAAGATTGGATTATATAATGTATAGAAGTGAAAAAAGTAAAAAAAATATTAAAATTAATTTTTCTTATAAATCTTTTTTCCCTTTTCAGCTGAAATTAAACTTTTAAATTGTGAATATTGTTTTGATAAAATTCCTGAAAGTGATTTAAATTATTCTGACCATCTTGGGGTTTCTGCTAAATTTGAAATTAAAAAAGGTTTATTTATTCTTTTTTTTTAAATTTTTGACTTCATTTTAAGATAAACACAATTTAAGCCCTCTCTAGTTTTAAGTAAGAGACGATTTTTTAGTCACAGGAGGTATTTAAAATTGAGGTTTGACTGTACTCCCTTTACCCAATACGTTTTTAAAATTTATTTGGCCACTTATATAGTTGGGAAAATGGGTGAGATTGATGCCTAAACGGCACCCCTCAATTTAACTCAATCTCATTACAAGTTACTTTTTCAACCCCAATGGTGTATCTCCACAAGTTTGTATGTACAATCGACTGTGATAAACCTCGGTTTAATATAGGTTTTTAAAATTTGTCACTCTCTACCACCAAAAAAGTTGTGGTGAGGGGCATGGGTTCTGCAAAGTTAACAACCTTCAATCTAAAATCCACCTCATTACAAGATAATATTATTCAATTCTAAAAGGGGGGGGGGGGGTATGTTTTAAAAGAAAGGTTTAATTTAAATTTAACCTCATTAAGTTAAAAAAATATTTTTTTAGAAAACCAAATAGATACAGGCTCTCAACAACTTCGACAACTTTCCATAGAAAAACAAATTTTAACAAAATCATTAAAAATAATTGAAGAAGCCGAAATTAGAGTTTTATGGGATAGACGTTTATTTTTAGCTTTGTGTGTTTTATTTATAATTTTAATTGTAGCAACGACAAAATTGGATTTAAATGTTCCTTTTGCCTTTGCTTTTGTAAGGAAATTTATTTTATTTTTGAAAGGGATTTTTTGACATCCATAACATTTTCCTTAAAGGGAGGAGGGAAGGATTCACTCAAATAAATTTTTATTTTTTTAAAGGTAGCACTAGTCAGATTTGCACTTACTTTAATGGCTGGTTTTTCTTTTTGTTATGGTTTTGTTGGATTAACAATCGAATTAAAGGCTTTAAAAGAAACAAAGTTTTCTATGAGGAAAATTATTAAAAATTTATTATAATTTAATAATAAATGCCATAAATTTTAACTAATTAACTGAGGGAAAATTTTCTAAAATTTTTCAGAAAATGACTAGATTTTCTAATTCCTGTTCTAATTTTTAAATATATCACATGGTCTGTGTATATTTACTGTATGGTCTGGATTTCTTAACAGTTACTTTCCCTGTCCCTGAGGCATATTCGACAATGACTCTTAAAATCGACAAATATCGACGACCGGACATTGACATACAATGACATTCAATTAATCGACACGATCACTGTCGACGTGTTTAGACAATTGACAGTTGTTATTGACTTTTGTCGAAATGTCTCTTAATGGAATAGGCCCCTTAAACGATTTTAGGATTTCCGAGGCTGGAACCTAGAATCGTTAATGTTCAGGCGCTAATCAAATTAATTTAAAATCCAGACTAAACTTACAATTACATAAATTTATTGTTGATATTGTGACAAATAATTTTCTTAAAAAATATTTTTATAAATTTTTGAAAAAATTTTTACTTGTTAGAATTCAAGAAAATTTATTTTTTATTTAAAATAATTTTTGTTTCTTATAAAATTTTTTAGAAAATGAAACGCTTTCTTCCAGCAGTTTCTGGTTATGCACCAATTCAACGTTTTGAGAAGCCTACTCCAAAAATTTATTATGCCCCAGAATGGAGATTGGATAAATCTGGACGGCGAGATGGAAATTTGGATAAATATTCTCCAATGAATAATTATGGTTTCTTTTAAATTTTTGGATGGGGATTTGGGAATGAAAAATTGTGTCTATGCTATCTCCCTAATCAATTGTATTTTTCTACATAAAGCACCCCACTCTTTTACAAATGCCAAAGAAAAGAATAAATTATTAAAATTCAAACCAGTGATGCCTGAAACTGGGAGAAATTGGGTGTTACTAATTCCTGAAAATTAAAAAAAAAATTTTATCGTCGCGACCCTTGCTCTATCTTTTTACTCAATCGATTTGTTTTTGTTCCTTTTAAAGAAATATTTTTAATTTTAAGGTGTTACCCCAGAAAAATGGGAATATTTAAATAAAGTTGTTTGGCCTCCAAATTATGTTGTGCCTGAAACTGGGAAGCCTAAAGCTCGAGAAGTTTTTCATGTCAAAGGTTTTTTTCTTTAAATTTTTTCTTTAATTTTAATTTCAAAATTTTTCTAGAATCTGTTCATCTCCATCCTAAAAAGTTTGTTAAAAATTTTTTATTAAGGATTGGTCCTCGACACGTTAGACAAAATTTGGGAGAGAGGGGGGGGATGTCTGGTATTGGACTTGTTTATCATTATTTTTTCTCTCAATAATTTTTAAAATTTAAAGGATTTTCCCTTCTTGCTTTTTTGCCCAAAATTTAATGGCAAATGAAGCAATAAAACAATTACGACATAAAATAACCAAGGTTTTTTGTTAAAAAATTTTTTGAAAGAAAATTTTTTTTCAAAAATTTTAGCCAACTTTATTGTTAGCCGAAACAATCGAAGAAGCTGTTGAAAGGGCTGCTGATGAATTTAAAATTGACAATCCATTGGAAAGCATGTTTGTTGCTGAAGCTTTTGGTATTCAATGTAAAATAATTAAATCGGCTAGAAGACATGCTAGAGGGGTTAATTTTATTTTTTTTCTTGAGGGAATAAACAATTTTCTCTTTGGGGGTGTTCGGAATTTTGGTCAACTTGTTTACCAAAACCTCATCAGTAACTTTTAAATGCTTTTAAAAATGCATTTTAAATAGAAGTGTATCCAACCAAGTCTTCCTAATATATTTGCGGACATTTTTTGCGGACAACAAATAAAACCTCAAAAATTTGATCAAATTTTTTAAATTTTTTAGGCATGGCATCCTCTTCGTCATCGTTACATAAATATCTTTATTAGACTCGAAGAAGGAACACCTCCAACATTTAAAGGGCGCGAACCCGATCCAGATGGGTGGGAGAAAATGCAGGATTATTATGCTTATTTACGTTCTAGAGATTTTAAATATTCAATTTAAATATTTTGAAAAAAGAAAATTTTTTTGTTATTTTTAGCTGATATTAAAAATAATTGAAAAAGTTTTTTTTAATTTTGGTTTTTATTCCGAATATATTTTGCTTTAATTTTATTGTGAATAATTTTAAAAAAAAGGAAAAGAAAAATGGTTACTACTTCTACAAATTCAGAAGAAGCAATAATTGAAGAAGAAAGAATATTAACAGAATTGGAGAAAAATGCAATTTCTAGAAGGCAGCATTTATTGGAAATGCGAAAAAGGTTTGTTGGAAGGAATCAAGGAAATGGAGACATTGACGGTGAACAGAATTGTGGAGAAGAACGGTTTGTTTATTTTAATTTTGCCTGTCAAGGTGACAATGACGTGAAAATTCTTGGAGGTTTTCGCCTGCATTAGGGGCTTTGTTTTAATTAGAGTTTGAACTATTTACATTGTTTAACCGGTATTCTGCTTTTCTTTCATTTAAAATGACCCTGGTTGAGTTTGCCGAATTAAAACCTTGAAAATCCGAATTTTGTCAAAATGAGGTCAAGTTTTAATACCGATTTTGGGTGAGCCCACATGTTAGGGCAATAAAAGATTTGTGGGGTTTTTGTTTTTAAGATTGTTTCACTGGCAAAAGTATATCCGCAATTATCATATTGGAATTTTAGGAAGTTTAGTTGCCCCACGGATCCCAAATAGTCGATTGTCCTGAAAAGTGGGAATTTTCTTTGTCTATACTTTTAAAAAATTTAACTTTATTTTTCAAGTTTTCCAATTCAATTTCGATCATATAAACCAGTTAATGTGCAGCAACAATCATCACCATCAGAACCACCAAGAGAAGAAATTAATTTATTAAAAGAAAAAATTGAAGGGCAATTAGAAGCTGGGAAAGATGCAAAAGTTGGGGATTCTTTAGATATTAATACTTTGGCTCCAAGAAAAGTGGATTGGGACTTGAGAAGAGGAATTAAAGAGAAATTGGACAAACTTGATAAAAGAACAAATAAGGCTATAATTCAATTGATAAGTTGGTTTTTTTGTTTGGGGATTGTTCTGGAATATTTAAGACATAGGTATATACAAACCTTTGGGGGCTGAAAAATTCGTTATAATGCGGTGTTATTTAATTGGGATGTTTTGCTTTTTTGCGGCTCCCTCATCCAATGGATAACCATATTTAACAGAAATTACCTAAATAGAAGTGTACAATATTGGGGGTATCTTATAATGTTTGTTAAATTGGGTGGTGTTACTTACTTGCTAGACAACCCCCCCCCCCTCCCCCCCCCCCACTCTCCCAAAGTTTGTTTGATTTCTTCTGGAATACATACTTATAATTATGCCATATACCTCAATTATAGATAAATCCTTTGGATTTGGAAAATCGTATCTCTAGGCTAAGGGTGTATCTTAAATTGGGAGGTTCGATTGAACATCTCCCCGCCCAATATCAGCTAATTATATTCAACAATTTAAAAAGTATTTACTTTTAAATATTTTCAGGAAAACGTGTCAAAGAAGAAGCAGGAAACGAAGAGTTAATTGCTTATGCAGTTCAAGAAATGGGTAATGAGTGAAATTTAAAGATAAAATTTAAATGTATCCTTTTGATATTTTTTTTTGTTTTAAAGTAAAGGTTTTTAATTTTTTGTAAAATTTAATTTTATGGAAAAATATGGATTTTAAAGATCTAGAAACCTTAAAACAAGCCAAAAACATGTTTTTCGTACATTTCATAGTCAAAGCAATTCAGGAAAAAATATGGATTTCCATATACATAATTACTAGAGTGTGTCATTTTAGGTCCAAAAAATCGTGTAATAGGATCTTATTTAGGTCCAAAAAAAAGTTGAAAATAGGTTCAAAAAAATCCAAAAAAGGCCAATTAGGTCCAAATTTTGACTAAATAGGTTCGAATTTTGGCTCAAATTAAAACTTTTTCGAATCAACATTTCGTAAATTTAATTTTTTCTCCAATTTTCTTGTTTTAAACAGAAATTTATCCAAGTTTTGAGCCATCTCTCAATGTCTGACTCTAAATACTAGAGTTGGTCGAGGTCGAGGATTTTTGAAAAAGCCGAGGCCGAGGATCACCATGCCGGAAAAGCCGAGATCGAGGGACAAAATTTGACCCGAGACCGAGAGCTGCTTGCAAAAAAAATAGGTAAAAACCTAAAATGACACACTCTAATAATTACACACCCAATCATCACTAATGTTTGAATATTTGATTTTTTGGTACTTTTCCGTTATGGCGCCACACAAAAATTTTTTAAAAAGGGTCATATGTAACAGGGATGTGCCGAGCACTTTCGCCGAATTTTTGCCTTTATTGGTATTTATCTTTCACACAATCAGACTGGTCTTTGATTACATCCTAGAAATGTGGCCTTTAAAAAAATAGAAAAGAAGTTTCTTTGTTTGCTGTGAAATTCCGTAACAAATTTTCGTTTGACTTTTTGAATTACGTTTTAAAAAAAACATTTTTCGATTTTTTGGCATTCTGTTTTTTAAAAATATATTTTGGATTTTCTGTCATTTTAGAGTTTTTTCGATTTTCACGAATATTAGAAATTTTAAACACTGATTTTGGTTGATAACCTTGGGGCGGGGAAAAATCAAAAAAGTCTTGATCCTGAGAAAAATCAAGGCTGGATCCATATCTTTTCTAATAGAATTTATCAAGATTTTTTCTTTCTTTAGTTAAGAAAATGAAGAAAGGGAAACCAGATGTACAATCAGTTCAAACTCGAATAGCTATTGTTAACCCAGATCGTTGTAAACCAAAGAATTGTGGCCAGCCTTGTAAAAAGAATTGTCCAGTTGTTAGGACAGGTTTTTTTTGTTTCTTTTTTTAAAAGTTACCTTTTAAATAGGTAAACAATGCATTGTGGTTGAGCCTACATCAAAAATTGCTGAAATATCCGAAATTCTTTGCATTGGATGTGGAATTTGTGTGAAGGTTTTTTTAAAATGTTTTTAGCTTTTTCATAGGACCACATTTTTGACGATAAATTACCTGAAATTCATTTTATCACTTCATATGGGGCAAATTAACTAGTGATTTTTATTTTTGAAAATCTATAGCTTTGCCTAGGAAAGCTTTTCGTGTTAGTCCACGCATGCCTGAACTTGGACCCTTATATTGATACGGGAGGTTTTGATTAAAATTCTTTAATATGCCAAGTCCATGTTTAATCCAGGGAGCTAAAAAATTCCCGGGCTTTGATTCTTAAATTTGCATTAAAAAATTTCCATTAAAAAAAGGTCAGGTATCGTCTCCAAAATTGATTTAATAAATTTACTATTAAATTTCACCTCTTAAAACTTTTATTTTTAACAAGAAATGCCCATATGGTGCAATTCAAATCATCAATCTTCCAAGCAATTTAGAAAAAGAAACAACCCATCGTTACAGCGCAAATTCCTTCAAACTTCATCGTTTACCAATGCCTCGATTAGGCTCAGTTTTGGGACTTGTAGGGACTAACGGTATTGGGAAATCGACTGCTTTAAATATTTTGGCAAGCAAATTAAAGCCTAACTTGGGTAATTTCAAGGTTTTTTTTTGTTAAAATTCTGAAAAAGTTTTTTTTGAAATTTTTAGAGTCCGCCAGATTGGCCGTCAATTTTAACATATTTTAGAGGCTCTGAACTTCAAAATTATTTTATTAAATTATTAGAAGAAAAATTTAAAGCAATTATTAAGCCTCAATATGTTGACCAAATTCCGAGGTTTTTTTAATTTTTAAAGAGAAAAATTTATTTTTTTAAAAAAAGATATTTGGAAAAGTCTCCACAGAAAAAGGTTATTGATTTGTTGAAGGGACGAGCTGAACGTGACAATTTGGACAAAATAATTGAGGATATGGGTAAGTTTGCATTTAATTTTATGGGTGGCATAGAAAAGTAAAAGATTATCTCGTCTAATTGGAATAATTACAATCGGCAAACTAAAGTTTTGAGAACGTCGGCATTTAATTAATAAAAAAAGTCTTGGGACATTTTGAGGTTTACTCTTCTAAGAGGTTGAATTCTTCTTTACTTATGCCATTTTGAAAAAATAGTGAGAAATGGCTCCGTTCTCGGCGTTAACAGCTTTTGAGAATATAAATTATAATTCCAACAATAATTTTTCTTTTACTTAACAATAAGTTCAATAAGCTAATTTTAATAATTTATTGATATTGCCATTATTTACTGAGGTCGGGCCCGTAGATAAGGAGGTTCTCTTATATCTTACTTCCCCTTATTAGCTCCTTTTGTTTTCTTTTTCAGAATTAACCCATTTACTTGACCGAGAAGTCAATCAACTCTCTGGAGGTGAGTTGCAACGATTTGCTATTTCAGTAGCAGCAATACAAAAAGCAGATATTTATATGTTTGACGAGCCATCTAGTTATTTAGATGTTAGACAACGTTTAACAGCTGCAAGAGTAATTAGGGAATTGTTGACAGATCAAAAGTTTGTTTGTTTATCTTTTTAATGGTCCAACTTAAAATTTATTCTTTTACCATTGTATAGTCTCCCGATCATTTTCTGGAACTTAATTACGTTAACTACCCATCCTAAGAATTTTACCGGGAGATTTTAAATTTGGACAATTTATATGTCAATCAAAGGTTGGACATATCTTAGATGCCCCCGCCAAAAGAGCTTGGCTAGTTGCTTTGAATGACATCAAGTTTGCTCTGACTCAAAATGGTCGGAGCAAACCTGTGGGCGTCGGTGATGGATTTCAGCGTTGCTTGTAATTTTATTCAAAATCGTCAAAGCAAGCTGATTTTGGTATCATTCGACTCAGCTCGTCGAGCTCTTTCGATTGACATATATGTATTGTCTAAAAATAAATCTCCCGGAAATTTTTTGGGTGGGTAGTTAAAGTAAATAGTTCCCGTCCTCCAATATCGTCTGACGCAAAAAAGTAAGATTTTTTCCTTTGGTTAGAGATGACAAAATAATAAGTCCATGTCCATCCATTATTTCGCAATTTGCAAACATTTTCTTGTACAGAAATATAAAATTATTAATTTTTATTTTTCAAGTTATATAATTGTTGTTGAACACGATTTGGCAGTTTTGGATTATCTTTCTGACCATATTTGTTTATTATATGGATTTCCTGGTGCTTATGGTGTTGTAACACATCCTTCTGGTGTTCGGGAAGGAATTAATCAATTTTTGGATGGTTGGGAATTTAAAAAAAAGATTTTTATTTTATTTTTAAAATTTTAGGATTTATTGCATCGGAAAATATGCGTTTTCGGTAAGAAATAAAAATACAGCTATACCCCATTATTAGAGATCGTTATTTATTAAATGACAAATAGGAGTTTTTATTTTTCAAAATTATCATTAAAAATAATAATTAAGAAAAGTTTTCTTGAATTTTTGAAAAAATGTAAGGTTTTTCAAAAAATGACCAAAATAAGTGACAAAAATATAAAAACATCCGGAATAGGTTCAAATAGACTATTATTTAAAACTTTAAAAATTTTTTAATTTTTTAGAGATTCTTCCCTTTCATTTAAAGTATCAGAGGAACGTGAAGATATAAAAAGAACAACTAGTTATGTTTATCCCGATATGACATATGAAGTTGGGCAAACTAAAAAATTTGAATTGACAATTCAAAAGGGGGATTTTACTGATTCTGAAATTATTGTTTTGCTTGGAGAAAATGGAACAGGAAAAACCACGTTTATTCGGTATATACACAATGTTTTTTAATATCTTTAAGGAAATGGGTGTGATTTTTCTTTGATTATGTGGGGAGATAGAGAATATCCTCCACTTTTAAAATTATTCACTAGTCCTCATATTCGAATCTAAAACTAGTCCGAAGTTCTAATTTTTGTTTAGTATCCAAATATTTCCCAAATCCTTTTCAATTAATTCTTTTTTCTTTCAGTCTTCTAGCTGGCCAAATAAAGCCAACAGCATCTAAAGGAGAAATTCCTGAACTTTCAATATCTTATAAACCTCAAAAAATTGCTCCAAAATTTGAAGGAACAGTCAGAGATTTATTTTTAACAAAAATACCAGGACTTTTTAATCATCCAGCATTTAAAACTGATGTTTTAAATCCTTTAAATATTGACAATATTATTGACTTTGAAGTTTTTTTTTTGAAATTTTAAAAATTTTTGAAATTTATTTTTAAGGTCCAAAATCTTTCTGGTGGTGAACTTCAACGTGTAGGTTTGTGTAATTTTTTTAAATTTGTTTGTTTGTCCCGGTTGTCACTTAATTATTTCTAGCTATCGCTAGCGTGAGGGCAAATCTTTTACTAAAGATTCTTTATTTTTAAAGCCTTAACCCTTTGCCTTGGAACCCCAGCAGATGTTTATTTAATTGACGAGCCAAGTGCTTATTTAGACTCGGAACAGCGTTTACACGCTGCTAAAGTTATTAAAAGGTTTTTTTTAATTTAAATTAATTTAAAAAAAATAATTTAAAAAAGATTTGTACTTCATGCAAAAAAGACAGCTTTTGTTGTTGAACACGATTTTATTATGAGTACATATTTGGCTGATAGAGTAATTGTTTTTGATGGACAACCAGCAATTAAAGCGAGAGCAAATTCGTTTGGAATTTTATTATTTTTATTTCTTTTTGGATAATGGAAAGGGACTAGGGGCGGGCCTTACTATAAAATAGGGTAGCTCTCCTGACCACCCCGACCCTGTTAGGTATGTGTGGGTCTAGTATAAAAGGAGTCGTTAGAGATCAGTCTCGGTCGACACCTGGGTCGACCGGCGCCGTCTGTCCTACATCATTCTAGCCTGTTGCCACCTTCACTATTGTTGTATTTACTATTCGGATAAACGTTATATTCTATTCCTGTGTTATTCTGTTTGTCACTAGGTAAGACCGCTAACCTAGGACATAACAGACCCGAACCTTAAAGCCTCTACCCCACCAAATCCCGATCCCCGACACACCTGACCCCGAAGACTTAGGGTGTTACTCTGTCTTTACATTAAAAATTATTTTAAATTTTCTTTTAAAATTTTCAGTCCTCAAAATCTAGTTACTGGAATGAATCAATTTTTAAGTCAATTAAATATTACATTTAGACGGGATGCGGAAAGCCATAGACCGAGAATAAATAAAAAAGATTCTCAACTTGATACAGAACAGAAAAAATCTGGAGATTATTTTTATTTGGATAATTAGAAGTAATTTTTGTTGTTGTTGATTTTTGTGGGAGGTATACTTTGGATTTTTTTCAAAAATAATTTGAAAAAATTTATTAAAAAGGTGGGAGGGATAAAATGAAAGTATTCCCATTGAAGAGGGAAAGACCTTTAAAAAACCCTCTTCCTATCGAAAAAAATTATTTTTGTTGAAAAAATCGGTAAAAATTTAAACTCGATAACACTTCACTTCTGTAAGGACGTCGATTTAATTCGATCCCAAGGGTGACCTTTTATCGATATTCGACCGTTTTTATAAAAATTGATTTTATTAATCTACATAATAAAAATATTAAAAAAACAATCAACAAAAAATTTAAAAAAGGAATATGCATTAGATTAACAGTAAAAAAAGGGAGAAAAAAATTTACATAAAAAACAATTTTTTGTTGGCCAAAAATGAAGCAACAAAAGCATGTTTCCTTTCCCATAAAGAAAGATTTTTTTTGTTTTTCTTTTTAATATAATAGATAGAAAAAAATCTTTTTTAAATCCGAAGTATTTTTTTGTAAAGAGAAATAATGGTTTTGTTAAAAAATTTATTTTAAAAATTGTTGTTCTATTTATTTTTTTGTGCAAAATTTAAAAGGTGTTAAAAATGTTAAAAATTTTTTTTTTATTTTTTAATGACTGGGTTGCAACGTGTATCCCAATATTAAATAATATTTTTCTTTTGCTTTTTTAGAATAATTTTTGTTTAACGTGGATTGAGTAATAAGCATATTTTTTAAAGCTTTTCATTTATAAAAATGTTTTTAAAGATAGTTGGAGTTGGTGAGCCTTTTTAAGGGAGGACTAGGACGTTTTGGCGCGGGTCCAAGTTGGCGCGAGAGCTTATAAATTAATCAATTGATTACTTAAAATCAAAAAAATTTTTGAAATAATAACCCCCTATCTTTCCAAAAATTTCAGAATTTTTGGACCAGAATTTCAGAAATTATGGCCAAAAATGTGTTGCTTTTGTCGAAAATGCTCTAGTTTTTCGAGGTTTATCGACACTAACTTTTAAAATATTTGATAAAAATTTTGGAGGATTTAATTGGGTAAAAAATTTTGTGAAAATTTTCAGGAAACTAAGTTTAAGCTAAGTGTCAGTTCTGAGGTGCGCGCCCAACGTCCTGGAATTAGAATGATTCAAACCAATTTTTTAGTCGATTTTTTTTTCATTTTTAAAAATTTTATAAACAACTCAAAAAGGCAAGCTAAGACACGTTTCAATAAATAAAAATTTTGGTATACGTATCCGAGATATTCCAATAAATTATCCCGTCCCTTTTTTAAATTTTTTGCCTGTCAATATGACAACGAAATAAATAATCAATTTTTGCGGAATTATTTTGCGGACTTTTTTCTTCACAAAATCTGTCCGCAAATATCCTCAAATTTTTAAAAAATTTTTAAATTTAAAATTTTTTTAATTTTTATTTATTTAGCTTTTAAATTAATTTTTTCTTTTTTTTTCAGTAGATTTATTAGATTATTTATTTTAATTTACTTTTTTTTGTAAATAATTTTTGGGCAACATTCCAATGAAAATAATAACTATTAGGCGTCGATCTACAATATTTAAATTGTTAATCTTAATTCCTGTTGTTTGGCTACTTTTTGTTGTGTTTTTTAATAAACCTAATGTGGTAAGTTTTTTTTAATTTTTGTGGGGTTTTTGCGGGGGGTTTTGTATCTGTTTGATATTCTGTCCGCAAAAAGATATTTTAGATTTTTCGGACATTTTCTTCTTTCTCTAAAATCCTTCTCTAAATCTTTCTCTAAAATCTGTTCGCAAAATTTTTTTATTTTTGCGGATTTTTTCTTTTCTAAAATTTGTCCGCAAACATCCGCAAATTAAAAATTTTAACTAAAAAATATTTAAGCAAATAGTCGATGATAAGCCAATCGAGAGGTTACATGTTGATGAAGCTAAGGAAGAATATAAAAAAATTAAAGAGAATATTCAACAAATTAGAGGGTTTTTTACTTAATTTGATTTTTTAAATAAATTTTTTTTAAGTTTTGGTCCTCCTTTGGCCGTTAAAGACGATATAAAGGAAAAATCGGAACATAAAGAGGATGAAGAAAAGAGTGGAAATCAAGACGTTTTTTTTAATTTTAAAAATTAAAAAGAATTTTTGTTTAGGTTGGCAATATTCCAAAACCGAGGAAAGTATTCTTCGATCCTCAATCTCCAATATACAAGAAGGGAGATCCAAATCAGGAAGGAGAGGGAGGGAAGGCTGTCAAAATTGATAAAGAGGTTAAATTTTGTTTATTTTTCTCGAAAAATGTTGGCGGGTTTTTAATTTATTTTGTTGACAATTTTGGTAAACCTGTCGAATATGGCTACCAAATGAGAATACTTGAATTATACATATGGCATTCGGGAATAGTTTGTTGAGTTGATGTTGCTCCTGCGGAATAATTTTGGTGTCATTTGATTCAGCTCGCCGAGCTTTTTCGAATGACATATAATCTAATATTTTCGTTTTGTATCCATATTCGACAGCTTCTCCGCAACAAAATCTGTCTGAAAATTTTTTCTTTTATTTTCTTTTTTGCTTTTAGAAATTGACTCCTGAAGAAAAGAAGAAATATGACGTTGGATTTGTCAATAATGCTTTTAACCAATATGCTTCTGATTTGATCTCAGTTCATCGTTCGCTTCCAGCTACGGCTGATGAAGAGTTTTTTTTTAATTTTTTGGAAACTTAAAACAAATTTTTAAGTTGTAAAACAGAAAAATATCCGGAAGATCTGCCTGATTCTTCTGTTGTAATTTGTTTTCATAATGAGGCTTGGTCTGTTTTGTTGAGAACAGTACACAGCGTTATTGAACGAACTCCAGACAAATTGTTAAAGGATGTTGTGCTGGTAGATGATTTTTCTGATATGGAACATTTGAAAAAACCTTTGGAGGAATATATGGCGCAATTTCCAAAAGTTTGTTTTTTTTATAAAAAATTTTTTGGAATTTTTAGGTTAAAATTATGCGCTTGGAAAAGAGGGAAGGTTTGATTAGAGCCCGTCTTCGTGGTGCTACTAAAGCAAATGGAAAGGTTATAACCTATTTGGACAGCCATTGCGAGTGTATGGAAGGTTTGGGAATTTTTTGAAGTTTAATTATGGAAGCAAAAATAGCATACCCAATCTACTTCAGTGTTTATAGTAGCTAAAAAACTGGGAATCTTGGCATGGGGTTGTTGTATTTCCTCGAATTGTAGACACTCCTTTTCTCCTGGTCTCCCTCCTACCAAATAAAGAATCCAGAACCTGATTTTTTAGAGAGGGGAGGGGTGTTCCCCAAGCCTACATTTATCTTGTCTTTTTTAAAATCCTTTTTCCCAAACAGAGCTTTTTTTGTTTTAAAAATCTTCGAAACACGAGATTTTGAGACGTCTTTAATCCCGGAGCGTTTTATAATACCAAAAGCTTGTAATACCAAACCCCCAAAAGCTGTTGAAATACCAAAGTGACCAAAAAAGCTTGAAATACCAAACCCCCAAAAGATGTTGAAATACCAAACCGTGGAAAAAAGCTTGTAATACCAAATACCCAAAAGCTGTTGAAATACCAAACCGTTGAAAAAATTTTATAAAACTCCTCTTTGTGTATAATATAATCCTCCTCCAAAATCCTTCATAATACAAAGTGTGGAAACCTTTCACATAAGGTTTTCGCGGAAAAAAGTTTTTGCCGCTGCGGAGGAAGCCGGGCATGTCGAGCGGAACGACGGCCGCCGCTTCGCTACGGTCGCCGCGAGCGAAGCGAGCACGACCGCAGCGAAGCACGGCCATCGTGTAGCGAAGACCATGCCCGGCCTACCCTCCGTAGCAGCACAAAAACAGTTCCAGCGAAGATTCAGTTGGTCATAACTTTGTTCATAATCATCTAATCGAGCTGATTTTGGTGTCATTCGACTCAGCTCGACGAGCACTTTCGAATGAGGTATCATCTGTATAATCGAATTTTTGAACCCAAAAATCAGCCTGGCACAAAAACAGTTTTTCCAGCGAAGACTAAAAACCAACAGGCTAAAAGCAACAGGTTATTCTGCCGCGAGGTAAATAATAAAAAATTCCACAGTTTTATTAACAAATTGAATAATAATATGTTTTGGTATTTATTTGGTATTACAAGCTATTTTCCACGGTTTGGTATTTCAACATCTTTTGGGGGTTTGGTATTTCAAGCTATTGGTATTACAAATTTTGGTATTTCAAGCTTTTGGTATTACAAGCTTTGGTATTACAAGCTTTTGGTATTATAACATCATACCCTTTAATCCAAAGCAAGGATTATCTATCCAAAAATAATTTTTTCTTTTTCCTTTTTAGGATGGCTAGAACCACTTCTTGCACGAATAAAAAAAGATCCAACAACTGTAGTTTGTCCAGTTATTGATGTAATAGATGATAATACATTTGAATATCATTATTCTAAAGCGTTCTTTACTAATGTTGGAGGTTTTTTTTTTGAAAAATTAGAAAAAAAGATTTTGTTTAAAAAAGGTTTTGATTGGTCCTTGCAATTTAATTGGCATCCTATTCCTGAAAGAGACCGCAAAAATCGACGAAATATTGATCCTGTTCGTTCTCCAACAATGGTTTGATTTTTGTTTTGTTAATTTTTAAATGGGATCCGAGTTCGAGTTTTGGGCAGCCCAGATCAAAAACTGGTTTTTTTCTTGCTGTCGTGTTTTTGGGCCATAATAGCAGACTGAAATGTCATACATAAAATCAAAAAAATGCTAAATTATAGCAACATCCACGTTATTAGAACAACTTGCTTTTCTCGTTTTTGGGCATACCTATATTTGTTATTTTTCCACATTTTGGTATTTCAGTGACGTTTAGGTTTTGGTATTTCTGCGTTTTGATATTGGGGAGAACTCCCTCGAACCTTATCCAGATTCAACCTTTAATTTTTTATTAAATTTTAAATTTAATTTTAGTAAGAAAAAATAAATATTATTTGGAAGAAAAAAGGAAAAAAATTTGAAGAAAAATGAAAGGAAAATATAAAAGTTTCTTCAATGAAAATGATTTTGAAAAATTTAAATAAACTAAAAAAATAATTTTCTAAAGGCTGGAGGATTGTTTTCTATTGATCGAGCTTATTTTGAAAAACTTGGAACTTATGATGATGGTTTTGATATTTGGGGTGGTGAAAATTTGGAACTTTCTTTTAAGGTTTTTTATTATTTTATTAAAGTCGAGTCTCACTATAAATTACTCTTTATGTTAGGCCTAAAAATTCGTACCTTATAATGAGAGTCATCACAGTATTATACGTTCTCTAAAATAACCCACGACCCCTAAATTTAAGGTCTATTTTACTGTTTCTGATGTCAATCGAGATCCGAAATGGATATTGGTCCGATCTCTAGCTTACCTACCTATGCATTCAAACCTCACTATAAGATAAATTCTCAATATTATATGTATATACCTCAATTTACGATAACCATTGTTTAGAGGTGCTGCCAAAGCTATACCCTCTATTTAATATACACATTCTTTCCAAGGGTAATTTTATAGTAAAGTTTGATTGTGTCTTTAAAAAATATTTAAATAAAAAATAATTTAAAAGATTTGGATGTGTGGTGGACGTCTTGAAATTGTTCCATGTTCACATGTTGGACACATTTTTAGAAAACGATCACCTTATAAATGGAGAACGGGAGTAAATGTCCTTAAAAGAAATTCTATAAGATTGGCAGAAGTTTGGTTAGATGAATATAAAGAATATTATTATGAAAGGATTAATAATCAATTGGGTGATTTTGGAGATATTTCTAGTCGGAAACAACTTAGAGAGGTTTTTTTTAATTTAAAATTTAATTTTTTGGGGAAGGGAGGAATTGAGTTAGATTGAGATTTTAGGTAAGAAACTAATGTAAATTAGGTTTAGTGTCCAGGTAATAATCGAATCTGAAACCTCTTTGTAATTTCTTGATCGTTTCGCTCACCACATATAGGTTCAATTGTCTCTGTTCTTTTAAAGATTATGTAAACTAGCCCCAGAAATCTGAAACAGTTGAACGATTCTAATTGGAAACCCTTGTCTCTATAATTGGTTACCAAAATCAGGAAAACATGCGTGGTGTACAGAGTGGGGAAATCCTCTCGGAAATCGCGAGATATCCGGTCCGAAACTTCCAGGTATTTTTCGGATATTCGAATCTGTCCAAGGTTCGGATCTGCAAAAATTCTTTCGAGGCTTCGTTTCTAATCCATTTATATTTTTTAAAATAATATTTCTATTTTCTTTTCTTTTTTCTTTTTAGAAATTACAATGTAAAACATTCAAATGGTATTTGGACAACATTTTCCCAGAATTATTTATTCCTGGTGAAGCTATTGCCAAAGGAGAGGTCTGTTTTTTATATAAATTTAAAAAAAATTTTCTAATGCTTTGCGCTTAAAATTGTTTTTTTGCTTGAATTCTTCTCGAGTTTTCTTAGAAATAAGTTTTCGTGTTTTTGCCAGCTTTTGGTGTTTTGTAGTTTTTTTTTTGCTGATTTTAGAGCTAATTTGCAGGCTTTTTTTTAATATTTCTGATATTTTGAAAAAAAAACAAATTTTTGCTTCAAATTTTTTAAAAAATTCACAGTCGAGGCTTCATTTATTTTTAGCTTTTTATTTTTCTAGGTTCGAAATGCCGCAATAGAAAACAATGCGCGTTGCCTCGATTGTGCGATAGGAAGACACGAGAAGGACAAGCCAATAAATTTATGGCCTTGTCATAATCAAGGCGGGAATCAAGTTTGTATTTTTTTGTATTTTTTCAGATTCGAAATGGGGTTGGTAATAGTGCCTTGGAAGGTGGTGGGGGTAATCCTCCTCAATCTTGTGTTGATTCTGCTGTTGGGGAGGATGCCGGAGATAAACCTGTTGTGCCTTATCCTTGCCATGAGCAAGGAGGGAATCAGGTAAAAAAACAGAGAGAAAGAGGGAGGGAGTTGTTAATGTCTTTAAGTAGTGAGGTCTGGCTTATGGTAGGGTTACTTTAAAAAAGTCGATTTGCGTATCTCCTCCTTATTGATATGAGAGAGAGAGTCTCCTGTTGTAAGACGCAAACCACACCATAATTGAGATTTTTCTCCAAAATACATATTTCTCTTTGAACCTCCAGACTGGTCTCTAGTATATCTTATTGTGTGGAGGAGAGTTAGAAGAGTGTGTCAATTAATTGAAAATATTTGCTTGGGAAAAATTCTTTTATTTAAAAAAATGCTGGTGGATAGCAAAAGCTTTATATTCGTCGCTTGCTTTTTAAAAAATATTTTTGGAGAATTTGTTGAATAATTTGAAAAAAATAAAATTAGGTTCGGTGTGCTGGAGGAGGTTCAAAAATATGTCTCGATTGGGCAAATAAAAGACGACATACTCGAAAATTGGGACTTTATTGGTGTCATAATCAAGGGGGAAATCAGGTTTTTTGTTGTT
The DNA here is from genome assembly GCA_963681835.1 of Meloidogyne enterolobii. Classification (NCBI taxonomy): domain Eukaryota; kingdom Metazoa; phylum Nematoda; class Chromadorea; order Rhabditida; family Meloidogynidae; genus Meloidogyne; species Meloidogyne enterolobii. The sequence continues at coordinate 346,312 of CAVMJV010000031.1, read as the reverse complement.
GTTTTTGGAAAGTATTAGTAAAAAAGGCAAGTGTTTATATAAAGCTTTTGCTACGAGAGTGATGAGAGGTTTTTTAAAAAAATTGGAAAGTTTAAGTAAAAAGATTACCCGAATCCCTCGACTTCTGACACGAAATCAATTTAAAGAAAAATTTGAAACCTCGACCCTAGTAAGGATGATCAGTTCCGAGACTAAATCATAAATTTTGCAGATTCATTTCTCGATCGATTCGTGTAGAACCCCACACCTTATTTATTATTTAATTTTCAACTAAACTCACAATTTTATTTTTTAAGTATTGGATGCTAAGTAAAGATGGAGAAATTCGTAGAGACGAGTCTTGTATTGATTATGCTGGAAAGGATGTTATCATCTTTCCTTGTCATAGCATGGTCTCTTTTATTTAAATATGTATAAAGGGGATTTTTTGCATTAAAAATGCAAAATTTGCACGAAAATATGCAAGAAAAATAAAATTTATGCGCATAAATTTTAAATTTATTAGCTTTTGATTAATTTATGTCACGGGAGCAAATTTAAGCGCAGCTATCTTGTCTGGTTCAAATTTATCTCAGAATCTTAATAAATTTTTGATCAAAATATGCATTAATCAAAATTTGCATTTGTATAAAAATCCCCTTTCTATTTATAAATTTAAAATTAAAAAAATTTTTTTGTAGAAAGGAAATCAAGAATGGCGCTACGATCATGATGTTTGTTTTAAAAAATAAAAAATTTTTTATTTTATTTAAAAATTGGTAGGCTCGAATAGGAATTGTTTCTTGGGGGTGTGTACTCATAACAGCGTCACCACCACCGCACGTAGAGGTGCCCTACTGACCGACTTGAGCGCTGCTTAGCGCGCCTCTTTTTAGTAGACCCGAAGTACATAATAGAGTGCGAAACGTTTTGTATAATTTTTTGTTTGGTTTCGTCGTATAATTTTTTTGAGTTTTTCGCACAGTTCTGATCTGAAGCATATTTTATCTTCCTTTTTTAGATTTCTCTTCCTTCCTTAGCTTAGACTAACTTGCTATTTTAGATTCACAAATCTCTGAACCCTAATTTTTATATTTTGGTGATTAAAATTTCATTTACACCAAAATTCTTTAATTCCTTAATTTTCTAAATTTAAGAAAAAAATATTTTTTAGAAACATCAATTATTGCATGTAGTTTCTGGAAAATGTTTGGAAATGGGAAAAGATGCAAGTAAATTGTTAATGAATAATTGTGACACTTCCAATCTTTATCAACATTGGACTTTTAAGGAATACAAAGGGGAGGCTAAAAATAATAAGGGGCTTTGAGAAAAGGTGAGGAATAATGCACAATTTATTGGCTTTTTTTAAAAAATAATTTATAATTTATTTCTTCAAAAGTATAATAATTTTGAGGATATCCCTCGCTTACCGTGGAGGTTATATATACTGGCTTTATACCTTTGGCTATCTTTGAGCCTATTTTAAAAATTAACCAAATATGTACATAGGTCGTTTTTAAATTGACCTCAAGACCAAGTTTTGGACGTTTTTAGTTTTTGACATTAATCGAGGCATTTAACATGCCTTTGTGGTAAAGCGGGGGTGCTCCTTAATATAATTTCATTCCATAATAAATATATTTTTAATACAGAAACGAATAATATACACAAAATATTTATTTTTACTTATATCTCTTTCCTTTCATTCTTTTTTCTACCTATAAAATTGTTTTTTTCCCTAACTTTTGTTTGGGCCTAAAAAATTTTGGCTCTACTCCAGTTTATGCGTCCAATCGACTTTTATGTGTCCAATGAAAGTTTATGCGTCCAATAAAAAGAAAATTGGATTTTTCTTGGTATTGCAAAGCTATGGTATGGTTCCACAACATTTCTTCATGTTCGGGGCCTACGCCCACTGGGTCTGGGACCGTTCCTTACCCTATTCCTTTAAATTTCGCAAAGTTATAGCCGATTTTTAAAAATTTCGGAAAAACAATTATAACTTTCCGAAATTTAAAGGAATAGGGTAAGAAATGGTCCCAGGCCCAGTGGGCGTAGGTCCCGAACATGAAGAAATGTTAATGAACCATACCCTAGCTTTGCAATACCAAGAAAAATCCAATTTTCTTTTTATTGGACGCATAAACTTTCATTGGACGCATAAAAGTCGATTGGACGCATAAACTGGAGTAGAGCCAAAATTTTTTGTTTTAAATGGTTATGGTCGAACCTCAATTTTACTACACTTCGATTTAACATACACTAAATACTAGATGAACTTCACTATAAGATACCTCCAATATTAGATATACCTTCATTTAAGAGTTGACATCCTCTGAAATTAAATATACGTAATTATAATATACAATTTTTATGTTCCAAGAGAAGAGTACGTAAAAATAAGGTTCGATTGTTTTTTTAAAGCCCAATTTTACCTATATAAAAATATTTTTTTCTATTTAAACTCTTCTAACCTTTTAAAGAATATAAAAAGCACAATATAAAAACTTTTTTTTTCTTTCTTTTATTTTTTGCCGCACTCTTTGCCTACCAACTTATTTTTTTCTTTCAATTTATTTATCTCTTTATATAAGAGCACATAAAAATTCGTTCCAACTTTGTTTTTATGCAAAAAGAGAAAAATTAAAAACTTTGGAAATTTAAAAATTAATTAAAAATTTAAAAACCTGAAACTTTTCCGGTTATAAACTAGAAAACTTGAGAAGAATAAACTTGCAAACTTTAAATCTGAGAAAGGCAAACTTGAATGAATACATTAAAAAAATAAACTTGAAAACTTAAAAACTTTTAGTAATAAACTTGGGAAAAATTAACTTTGGGCCTCCTTTATAGTATTTATTATTATCAGAACTTGAAACTTTATTTTTGTAAATTTCGACAAACCCAACTTTATACTAGGTCTGACCATTATAAGTCCGTTGCGAAAAAAAGATAGCGAAACTGAAATACCTGATTTTTTGGTTTCCTTGGGTCTGCTTTTGAATTTAATTTAATTTTTATTCAAAGTCATTCTTTCCATAACAGTAGGCTCTAAAGATTTATTCGGGAACCTAAATAAAAATTTTTTTGAAAATTTTTTCCCTTTTTTTGCAAAATTATTTAAATAAATATATTCTTTTTTTAAATAATATTTTTGCCCATCACGTATGTGTATTATTGTTTTCTTCACTTTTATTATTGTTTAATACTGTGATATATATGTATACGTGTTTTCCTTCTACTATTTTAAATTAGGGATCGGATTTTTATGAGTTATAAAACAGAATAAGTATCTAAATACATACATGCTACAATGCCAAAATGGATGACAATAGGTCCCTTAAACGAAAAAAATTGTTAAATTCAACTTGCTTCTCAAACTATCTACTAGAGATCGGTCAAGGAAAGATTTTAAACGAAAATCTCGTCCTTGTAAATCGATATTTTTCAAGGTATCAACCTTGCTTCTTATAAGACCCTCCCAGTCCATTCTCAAGTTGCAACCAACTACTACAACATTTTTGGTTAAAATCCTTGCCGTATTTCCTCTAGTGGGGGCTTATTTTAGAGGGATGGCTATTTTGGAGGAAATATGCACAGTTCTAATAATTACCCTTTTCTCGAACTTAGGGTAATTATTCAAGAAAATATACCGATATTTTTATGAATCACAATTTTATATTTTTAACATATTCTTGAATTTTTCTTAAATTATTAATCACAGAATATTTTTGTTAATATTTAACAATTTTTTATTCTGTCATTGTTTCCCATCCTTTCTTGTCCTTATATAAAAAATTTTGAATTATTATTTAAGGTTTATTTATTTTAACAAAAATGATTCCTAAAAATCCGATCCCTAATATGTATTTAATAACAATAATAAAGCGTAATAATTAATATTTTTTATCTGGGAATTTTTTTTTAATTTGATTAAAAAACTTATTTTCAATTTTAAATTAATTTTTTTAATTATCAAGGATGCTAAAAATTAATAAATGGGAAAGAGAGTGTTGTTCTAGAACCGAACCGAGGATTTTTCGGTTCCTGATATCCGAAGCTTTCCCAAAAATCGACAACTCTAGTAAGAAAGGTGATTGGCCACTTGAAAAGTGAAAGCTGGCTACTACATTGTGAGACAATAAAGCTATGGTTGGCGGCTCGCTCGACCCAAGTCTCGAAAGATCGAGCGAGCCGAGGCTGTTTAGCTCGAAAAACCCAAGCTAGAAAAAATATCGAGCCCGACAACGGCTCGACTCGAAAACGACAGCCCTAAATATAACCGTAAATAACCATGAATTGTAATTAGAGACGAGCTCTTGTTCAAGAGTCTTGGTTATTAAAATCCCGATTTATCTATTGAGATCTGTCATGTCCGATGTTCATGCTGTGGAAAAATTGTTTGGATGGGAGATGGAATTGAACCATCAAGGAATGAGCCCAGACCGAAGCACAACCGACTGTGCCACCATCCAACCCGATGTTGGGTTATTTATTTTCATTTATGTTCTTTCTGCAAGCGCGGACACAACAAGATCGAGGGGCGAAAAGTTTGGTTTTGCTTTCGTTTCGCAAAAATGAAATTTATTTTTTCATTTCTGTCTCGTTGAGATGAAAATTAAAAAAAAATTTCGTCCATCTCTTCAAGTTCTGTTTTAAATTTTATATTAAAAAGTCCGCAAAGTACATACTTTCTTTACGTTAAAAATATTTTTAAATTTTTAATGTTTACTACGTAATATTAACAACAATCTTGTAATTATTTTGTTACATTTTTTATTGTTTTTGAGTGAGAACTTTTTAAATTTTATTTTGATTTTAATTGTGTTTACTAAATATTTTTGTACTTTATTTAATTAAAAAATAAAGAATTTTTTGAAAAAAATATTTTTGTCAAAAACCAAACATCTTTTGATCCATAATCAAAGAAAATTTTTTTAAATTATTTGCAATGTATTTCGAGTAAATTTAAAATTATTTTGCTATTCCACAATGTTAACCACCTTCACAACGTCCTGCTCTGTTCTTTAATTTAACTGTTCTTTAATTCTTTAATTATTCTTTTCCCTACCTAAACTGACCTAATTTTTAGAACAATTTTTTGTTTATTTTTTAAAAAATATTTTAAAATAAAAAAAAATTAGTTTTTACGCCCAATCAATTTTCTATAGTAAAATAGTAAATGTGTGAAAGTATTTTTATATAACGATGACGGCCATTTCTTCTATCAAATGCGCGGGAAACCAGTTAAAATTTAAAAACAAATTGCGGGTGGAACTTGAGGCCTTTTAAATTATTTGAAAAAAAAATGTTTTAAAAATTAAAAAAAGGAAAGATTTTTAGCTACGAAAAAAATTTTTCGGTTTTTTTTTCGAAATTTTGGAACTTTTCCGTTCTGCCACCTCCCCTACATTAAAATCCGAAACAGGCGAACCTCTATGGGAGTTCATTTTTGATCGTAACTTCGTCAACAATTATTCAATCACGGTAATTTTAGCGTAATCTAAATTTTTTTTGATTTTATTTTTTTATTAATTATGCGCAGAATTACTCATTTTACTTAATTAAATTCAATAAATAATTTAGAATTTATTTTTAAATCAAGTTCTGAAGAGGCCGGGTAGAAGAGAAGACAAAATAAATTCTACGTACTTTTTCCCCTTTTAAATAAAAATAAAATAAAAATCCCTCAATACATGGGCACATTCAATTTATTTTTAAAAATATTTCCAATTATTCTTATTTTTCTGCTCGTTTTCTCTTTTTTTTCACGCACTTCCATTTATCCGCGCTTTTTCTTCCCTTTTATTCTTTCCTCATTGATTGATTGATGTTCTAATAAAAATTCTGAAATTATTTTAATTTGTTTTTCGGAAAGGGAAAAATCAGAATTAATTTTATTAAATGAAAGAAATCAGAATTTCTAAAATATTTTCCGGAAAACCCTCAGAATTTTAATATTTAATCATTCCGGAAGGGATTTTCTTTATTTCTCTGAAATCTCTTATATTTCTTAAATATTTGTCTAAATTCTGAAAACGAATTAATTAAATATTATTTTGTTCCGGAAAAATAATTAATTCCGGAAAGTTTCTTTCTCTTCCTTCCTTATTTCCCTCTCCTCTTTTTTCATTCAATCATTTTTCGCGCGGTCTTTTTCTCCCACGCCTATTTTTATTAATTGATTGATGTTCTTTAAAAAAAATTTTTTTTCTTCTCCCTTTTACGTTTTTAAATTTTTTAGCAAAAAATTTTTTTCTTTAAATGGAAGGAAAGAAAATTTATAAATATTTGCCTGAAAATACTAAAAGATGGCATTTATTCACTTTCTCTGCCTTCGTAATTTCTTTAATTATTTTTGTGATTTCTTTTGCAACTTTTATTTTTCTTCAAACAATGATTGAATTTAATATTAGACAGGTGAGGAGGGTTTAGATGGAAGGAGATATTTTATAATTAAACGTTAAGGGGTGCCAGTTTATTCTTCGAATTTCCCTTCTTACTTCGAAGTTTCGTCTTTCGCCTTTCACATTTTTAAATTAATTTTCATGTTTCGTCTGTAGTGTTTCGTCTTTTTTGTTGTTTCGCTTCCGCTTTTTAAAATTAGTTTCGGCGCCTCTCGACCCCCCCCCCCCCCCCTCCCAACTTTAAAATTCTAAAATAAAATTATCCAAAAATTTCAGACATCTAATTTGGATACAGGGACAATATTGCTCGACAAATGGTCAAACCCTCAATATTTTTATCGCTCAAATATGTACACATTCTCAGTTAAAAACCCTGATGAAGGTAGAGTTTTCTTTCAAATATTTTTTATTTCTTTTAAAGTCACTAAAGGATCAATTCCAAATGTAACAAAACTAGGCCCTTATGTCTTTGATCAAACACAAAAACGAAGAATTCACTCAAGGGGGAATGGATCTGTTATTTATGAGACATTTCAATACTACAAATTTAATGTAAGGAGAAAGACTGGTCTTTCTATATGAAATTTCTCAATTTCAGGAAGAAGCTTCCTGTAAAGAATGTTCACTTTACAACAGAATATGGATACCTAATTTGGTTTATCAAAAGTTTGTTGACGCAGCATCTAAACCGGCTATGAGGGTAAAAACTTATATAATCGGGGGCTGAAAATATATAATCGTAGGGCCCCTGGGGCTTAAAAATCGCCTCTTATAATGGTTTCCCCCAGTATTACTTATAAATAGAGGGAGGGGGGTATCTTATAATGAGGTTTGATTTTCTAACAAAAACTGGTTGCTCATTCGGTGGTGAGACATTTGAGGACGGACATATGAGGACAGACATATGAGGACGGATATATGAGGACGGACATATGAGGACGGACATATGAGGACGGACATTTGAGGACGGATATATGGAAAAAATAAAAAATAACTACGAAATTAGCCAATTTTCCCGTTATTTCAATATTTGGCACTTTTTGCAAATTATTTCAATATTGTTGCAAATTTTTGCCAAAATTTTGTGAATTTTCATAAATTTTCAGAAAAAAGTGGAAAAAATTTGGGGATTGTCCTCAGAAATTTCCAAAATTTTCGCCTGCGGCGCTGAAAAGGGGAAATCCTAGCTTATTTAAAGTAAGAAAAAATGTCCCAATGAATAAACCCGAAAATGAGCAAACCCTTAAAACATCTATCTTTTGCCTAATCTCAAAATGTCCAATTGAGTAAAATACCCAATTCGTCGAGCTATAAACATAATATGCCTCGAAACACCCTCTGAACATAAGCCCTCAAAACCTTCCACTGAAAAAAACTCAAAATCCACTAAGCATTCCCAAAATGTCTTATGTCCATCTGAAATTGCACAAGATACCTTTTCCTTATTTTCTGTCCTGAAATGACGATTTTCTCTGGTTTCAAGCAAAATAAAGTTTTTTTTACTAAAATTAAGCTCTTTTTCATTTTATGTTACAAATAAATCATAATTTATTTCAATATTTCATTAATTTTTGGCATTTTTTGTTAAGATTTTGCCAATTTGTATATAATTTTGTATCCTCAAATGTCCGTCCTTAAATGTCCGTCCTCAAAAATCCGTCCTCAAATGTCCGTCCTCATATGTCTGTCCTCAAAAGTCCGTCCTCATATGTCTGTCCTCAAATGTCCGTCCTCATATGTCTGTCCTCAAATGTCTGCCTGCCGCTCATTCGGACTCTGATTTGTGAGTTGGCTAAAAAAGCTGACCAAAATTTTTTTAGGAAAAATTTGGGGTAGGGGACGATTCAGTATCGCCGATTCAGTATCGCCAATTCAGTATTGGCCGATTCAGTATTTGGGCTTTTTGGCCATAACTTTTTGCTCGATCAATATTGTAGGAATTATTATATATGATTTGATAGGCCTCGGGGTGCTGCATCTTTTTCACAATTGGACTAACCTGATCTGATCACTCTACGAAAAGTTATCACTGATAAACGACTTTGCAGGCATAAAAAATCGGTTTTCACGCTGTAACTTTTTTTGTGATCATCAGATCTGATCGGGCCAATTATGAAAAAGATGTCGAATCTCGAGACCTTTCGAATGATATGAGAATTATTCGAATCGGTCGAATATCAGGAAAGTTATGGCCATATACTGAATCGGCGGATACTGAATCGGCTATACTGAATCGGCGATACTGAATCGTCTTTAACCGAAAATTTGGGTTTTTGATATTTCGAGATGAACTCTTTCAAAATGTAAACCTGAACATTTTCTTTCACTTAGTCAATAAATGTTTGGTCACAAAAATTTTATTTTTTTTTATTTCCAAGCCGGCAATAGCTGCTTTACTTGTCCAAACTCCTTTCTTGGAAGTTGAAGTTGGGGAACTAATATTTGACGGATATGCTGACCCTTTTATTGATCAAGTTTGTTCGTTGCCGTTTGTTAATTTTGTTTGTGAACAAATACTTGAATTGCCTGACAGAATTGGGCTTTTTTATAAGGTTTTTATTTTGTTGTATTAATTTTGAACTATTTTTAATGAAATAGAAAAATGGTACGTCAACCGGTGTTTTTGAAGTGGAAGATGGACACAAAGATAATGGAGAGAGTTTGGGAAGAATAATTACATGGAACAACGGGACATCTTTGGTTAATTATTAGTTTTTTTGTGGGAAATTATTTTTGGCTTTGACGAAGGTTTTAGGACTTGGGCATTTTTCGAGCTAATATTGTGGTTTGGGTTTTCTCATTTTAGTAACTATCCTACTCTAAAATCTTTAAATCTCTGATTGGTCTACCCGTAGATCCGAACTAGTCTCTTGTGTCCGTCCTTGGTAAGTCCACAGAACGGGCCGCATATTTGGGTAGACTGGATCGGCGTTTCGGGTTGATTGGTTAGATGAAAAGGCCTGAGAAAAAAGCAACGACAGGCCATCACTGAATTGAACAAAATAATGTTTAAACCTGTAGCCTGAAAGTTGGTGGGAATCGCCACAATCACTTCGAATTGAAGGAACCGATGGAACTTTAATGCCTCCATATGTAAGCAAAACTGATGTAATACCAGTTTTTGTAGCTGAATTGTGCAGGTTTTTTTCCTTAAATTAAAAATTTTTTTTAATTTTAAGAACAATCGATTTGGTTTTTCAAAAAGAAGTTGAATATGCTGGGGTACCTCTCTATCGTTTTATAATGCCAAAAGATGCCTGGGATTGGAATTTGCCGTCAAATAAGGGATTTTGTAAATCAAAAACAGGAAAGAGAATATTTAAAGAACAAAATTCTGATTGTTTACCTGTTGGAATGTTGGATGTTAGTAGATGTCAAATTGGTTAGTTTTCTTATAATAAATAGTATTTACCTTAAAGTAGTATTATAAATGGATTGGAGTATTCTGGCATTTCCTAGCTAATCAGGAACTTTATGAGAGGAGAATAATTTTTTTTACAATTAAATATTTTTTAAAGGAGAGCCTCCAATTGTTATTTCTCAACCAAATTTTCTTTATTCTCCAAATTATGTTCAGCAATCTATTGAAGGCATTCAATTCCCACCAATTCAAGAACGTGACCAAATTGAGATTGATGTAGAGCCTAGATTGGGTACAATAATTCAAGCACATCGAAGATTTTTGATAAGTATATCTATGTGGAAAGGAGCTAATCTTTCTTTGAGGTTTTTAAAAAAAATTTGGCTCTGGTCTAGTTTATGTGTCCAATAAAAATAAAAGTTCGGTGGATGCATAAAAGTCCATTGGACATATAAACTAACCCAGCGCCAAAAATTTTTTAATTTCTTTTTAATTAATTTTTGAAAAATTTTTTTAAAGTGAACTTGTCAATTTTCGTAGCAGCGTAGTTCCTGTGCTTGAAATTGATGAATATGTTTGATTTTTAATTAAAATTATTTAAAAAAATAATTTCTTTTAAAGATTCATGTGGATGATGACAGTCTCGATTTGATAAAAACAAAACTTCTTTTGGTAGAAAAATCAGCTCAAGTTGGTTCAATCTGTTTTATGGCTATTTCTTTAATGGTGATATCTGCTGTTTTGGCTTTTGTTTTTTACAGGGTTTTTCTTTTAAAACATTTTTTAAATGTAAAAAGTTACATAGGAATTGGGCAGTAAAAAACGCTTTCATTATAAGATACGATCTATTTTAAGGGGCTTTAATCTTAGGGGTATCTTATACTGATGTAAGACTTCAAGAATAGAAACTCCTCTATTTATGATATTTTATATGTGTTTTTCCACTAATTGTATGTTTGAGGAAGCTACTTTCGGGGATACTCGCTATTTAAGATACGCCTTCATTATAAGAGACGATTCAATTTTAAGGGACTTATGATGAGGTTTTGTAATTATTTTAAAAAAATTTATTTTCTAGAAATGTCGTCGTAGCAGATCCACTAAAAGGCATCTTTCAAATGGACGTGCCATTATTTCCCCAACTCCGTTAGCTATTCCAAATGGCCATCAAACATTTGTCCAATCTAGTTTTTGACGTTTTTTAAGTATTTTTAATTGCCTTGTTTCATTTGTATTGTCGCTCAAAAAAATAGACTTTTAGTTTTTTAGATCTTATTTGAAAACAGCAAATTAGTGGAGGGTTATATTACGTGGGCGATCAATTCCTTTCGAGAAGCTGAGTTCCTTTTATCTGGAAGACGAAAACTTACAGAGATGTAGGCTCCTGAAAATTGAAAAACCATAATTTTAGGAGTGAAAAATTCATTTTAAGCTGATGTGAGTCGAATGGTACAAAAATCAACGTGATCTGACTTGGTAGGGCCGAGTTACAGGCCCACGCGCATTGAAACCTCATAGGTGTGATTAGTGGTCAGAAATTCGAGTATGCAAATATTATTTGAAGGAGCTTGTCGCTCATTTGATGGAGCTTGTCGAGCCGAGTCGAATGAGCTATAAGGTAAAAAAATCGAATTTTTCACCCCAAAAATCAGATTGCCTCCCCTATGGGTTTTCAATCTAGGGGCCTACATATATCTCTACGAGTTTTTGTCTCCGGCAAAGAATTTTTACATATTTGAACTCATGTCAGTATATTTTTTAGACTTTATTTTTTAAATTATTTGTTCGATTCTTAATTTTTTATGAAACATTATAAACAACAACTCAACACAAATTTTCTTTGTCATAAAAGGAATGACTAATTTCTTCTTTTTTAAAACATTTTTATTACTTAAATCATTTTCTTATTTCTCATAAACATTTTTTAAAATGCTTTTTACTTTTTTTTTTAATTTTATACTTGTTGCTCTTAAAAATTGTGATTATTTTTTTAATTGAAAGAGAATGAATTTTAAATTTAATTCGCCTCATTTTTGTTTACATATTAAAAAAGGATTTCCTTTAAAATAAAAATTTTATATTTTTAGTTAATTTTTTACAAATTTTTCAGGTATCTGGGTGTTGGGGAAAATTTTTTTTTTCAATCCGAGACGAAATAATTTTTTGTTTCGGATTGAAACGAAATTTCGTCTTTCCCTTTAGTAAAAATATATTTAAATTTGCAGATGGGTTTTTGCTCAATGCGATTTTGTTTATTTATTATTTTGGCTGTTATTGGACTTATTTCTGCTGTTTTGGGATTTTTGGCGTTTATTTTTGTTCCGAAATTTATTGACTGTCAAGTTAAAGAGGTTTATTTTTAAATTTTTTAATACAATAAATACTGGTAAGAGGGGGTTCTTTTGCTAGAAGATAGTCGGACCGTTATCCAAGCAGCAGTTTAAGAGCACCTGTAAACTTCTAGCTAGCTATTGAAAGGTCGGAGGTTTGATTCCCGTCCGGATTTTTTGAAATTTTTTACTGACATAGATATTAAGCAAAGTCCAACCAACTATATTTCTAAACTTTTAAATTTTTTAGAAAACGTTTTTGGGAAGAGAACAAAATGGGACAGATAATATTGTTTTGAAGAATTTCCGCGATCCTCCTTATGACATTAAACTTCAAATTTGGACATTTTCAACTCAAAATGTTGATGACGTGATTAATAGAGGAAAAAGGCCGATTCTTGAAGAAAAAGGACCTTATACTTTTAGGTTTTTTGAAATTTTATTTTTTATTTAAATTTAGGGGATTTTAGCTTTCCGAGATCTATTCTCTTTTAAATTTTTTCTCAACTTATTATTTATCCCCTCTTGTTTTTTCGACACTTTACTTGTTTTTGCTACCTCCTCCCCACAGATAACAGTCCTATTTATGTACCATGAATTACCCATTTCCTACTTCCCGAGTGAAGCAAAGAAAAAGGTGTGTTCCCTAAAAAAATTCCTCTAAATTTAATTTTTTAAATTAATTTTATAATTTTTTCAAGTGTTTTACTGCACAAAACAGACGTTAACTTTTCTTCAAATGACACTCGTTTATTCTTTCGTAACCAAAAAAGTTATTTTTTCAATGCTAATGAATCGTGTGCTAATTGTAGTTTGTCTGATCGAGTTTTTGTTCCGAATATACTTTTTCAGGTTTTTTTTGTTTATTATTTTTGAATAAGTCTGGGATTTTTTCGGTAAAAATATTAAAAAATGGTATAGTTAATTTATACGACTATCTTATTGTTAGTCGCAGACCTATAATCTTTTGAAAAGTCAGTATATTTGGGATATTGGTTGTTACTTACGAAAGCTCAGAGAATTTGTTACAAATTATACAAAATGGAAAAAAATTATTTTAAGAGATTAGTTTGCGACAAACCAGAGCTTTTTTGCTTATGAGCTCTTCGAGCTGGGTGATACCAAAATCGGTTAGATTTACCCCCCTCCCCCCTTTTAATAATAAAGGGGGTTAAATTTTCCCCTTTAATAATTCTGAAAACAAACTTTTTTTTAAGAAAATAGTCGATATAACAACTGGACTATCATATCCAATTAGAAAAACAATCGAATTCCTCATTCGAAATAAGGAGAAAATATTTATTAATGTAACAGCAGCCGAATTGTTATTTGATGGATATGAAGATGAATTAATTAAAAATGTTTGTTCTCTGGTTCCGACAATTTGTAAAGTTTTAAATGTTCCTGAAAGGATTGGGTTATTTTATGGGGTAAGTTTAATTAATTAAAATATCTTTGATACATGGGAGAGTTTGTGATTGAGAGTGTAGTGACCGGGGTTTTGAATGAAAGTGTTTATTTTTTTGTGGTGGGTTTGATATTAAATGATGGAAAATAAACATTTTAATGGTGCTTTTGATGTTTTTTTAAAAATTTTCAAATTTTTTTCGATTCCGACTTTTTGAGGGTTTTCCGAATTTAGGGTTTTTACTTATTAATAATTTTTTCCCGTCTGGAACTTTTCTAATTTTTTTTTTCGTGTTTCGATTTTTGGAGGTTTCCCAGATTTGGGGGATTTTTTTATATTTTTTCACGGATAATAATTTTATTTTTTAAATAATGTTTAAATTTTTAAAAATTAATTTTTTATTTTTCAGCAAAACGGAACAGACGATGGACTTTACGAGGTTTAAAAATTTTTTTTGTTAAATTTATTTCTTTTCCGTTTTTAAAGGTTGACACCGGTTTACACGATATTAATTTATTAGATAAAGTATATTCTTGGAATGGATTGAAAGGAAAATTGAAAAATAATAGTTGGTATAGAGAACAGGCTAGAATGATTAATGGAACAGGTTTTTTTTTCTAATTTATTAGAAAGATTAATTTTGCATAGGAAGGATTTGGACCCGCGCCCCCTTTGAATTTAAGGAAATAGTGTTACCCAGAGTAATTATTGTTTCAACCTCCCGTTGGATGGGATAATTAAAAGGGAGGGGGGGGGGACATTATTTAAGCATTTACGGTACATCTTCATAAGTTATTATTTTTAGTCCGAGGGTATTTTACAGTGAGGTTCACCTATATTTGTTTCTAAGAAGTTTTTTTAATTTTTAGATGCTGAACTTTTTAAACCAAGCCTTTATAACAGTGAAAAACTGGAAATGTAAAAAATATAATTTTTGTTTTAAAAATTTAAATTAATTTTTTTGCAGATTTATCGGACAGCTTTGCAGGTTTGATTTTTTTATTTAAAAATATGTTTTTTTTTAATTTTTTAAAATGACATTTATTAAAAATAAATTTTGATAGTTTTTTGGGATATTTAATAATTCTTGAATTTATAGAAGATTTTTAAGGAAAATTTCAAAATCCGTAAAATTAGAAAAATGTCTGCAAATTTATTTTTGACAAAAAATTTATTCTTTCAATTTTAGATCATTCAACATAGAAAAGCAAAGCACAGCCTTCACTTCTGGAATTCCTGTTTTTCGTTATTCACAACCTAAAAATTTTTTGGATGTTGAAACGCAACAAATACAAGGATTCTGTAATCCAAATGCTGCTGATTACTTCCACAATAGCTCAATTCAAAAAAGTTTGTTGAATTTAAATTTTATTCTAACATTAAAGAATTTAAGTAAATTAGCAAAAAAACTTTTTTTAAACAAATTTAGAAAGCAAACCATTTTTAAAAAATTTTCCGCTAGACTTTGCTTTTAATAATTTTCCTTTTTTTTAAAATAGGTGGATGTGCCCCTTCAGGATTACTCGATATGTCAACTTGCCTGCCAGGCCAACCACGCATTTTATGGTCCAATTCTCATTTTTTGAATGCTCCTTCAGCTCTTTTACTTGAAGGAATGAATTTACCTTCAATTAAAAACGATTATTCTTATTTTGATATTGAACCGATTACGGGTGTTGTTGTTGGGGTACAACAAAAATCTCAATTAAATTTGGGAATGCTTAGAGGAGATTTGAGGTTTCTTAAAAAAAATTTTTTTTTAATCTTCAAAAAAAATTTTTCTTATCTGTCAAATTCTGCAGTTTTTTCGCAGTAAAAACTCTAGAACCGTTTCAGTCTTGAGGCGTACAAAATTCAGTCGTACAGCATTCACCCTATTTTTAAAAATTTCCCCACTTAACTACTGAAATAGTTTTTTAGATTAGGGCGCAAAAATCTGAGAAATATTCAAGAAAAAATTATTTTACCTCGGTCAAGTGAAAAAATTTATTTTCTTCAAATTTACATACAATAAAAATTTTTTAACAGCATAACTCGTAATATGCGTGATTTGATAGTTCCAATTATTTGGATTAATGAAAGTGCAATTATTGACTCCAAAACAAGAGAACAACTTCAACTTCCAATTAAAATTATTTTTTATTCTTATATTTTTGGTTGGGTTTTGTTACTTTTTGGTAGTTTTTGTTTTTCTTTGATTATTGGTTTTGTTGTTGTGAGGCAATGCAGGAGAATGGCACAGGTGTGTTTTTTTCTTAAATTAAAAAGAACTTTCGGCCAGGGCCGAAAGATTGAGTTTAGTGAAGTCATTTCTCTCATTTTTTTATAAAAAAGAACCAGAAAATTGCAAAACTCAAAACCAGAGTGGGACAAAAGACCTTCCGACCGAATAGCGTCAGGGGATCAAAGTAAAAACACCGTCCACTTTTACAGATAATAAATTCGATTTATGTCGATATTGTTTTGTCTTAATATCTTTGGGCCATAGGATAAGAGAAAATTGAAAATTAAATTGATAAGTAAAAGATTTTTTAAGGAAATAAACGACAGCATTGATTCGCCTTTAATTAATTCTCCTCAACCTTCTGATACTAATAATGGGGCAGTTACCGACACATGAAAGACAAAAAATTTTTTAATTGACATTTTATATATTTATAATTTCAAAGTGCCACAAACAAACAGAAAAAAAACTTCCTAAAAAATTTATATATTATTCCAGTAATATGCATTATGTAATATTTTATATATTGTTTAGCATGGCTTGTACAAATCCACCTTAACGATAGTTTTTTTCAGGCTAGATTAGACCCCATTTTTAAGTTAATCTCGCTTAAACGTTAGAAAATTTTTTCTAACGAGAATGGGTGTCGTACAAGCGAGATTTTTTCCGCAGGGGGGGGGGGGGGTTTTGCGCATCTGATTGTCAGACTGTATTTTTAAAAGAGCGATCCCAAGATCAATTTTTTGAAAAAAAAAACTGAATAAAAATTACCCCCAAAACTTCTTCAAAATTTTTTCTGGGATCGCTCTAGCATTTTTCTGACCAATTTTTCGGGTATATTTAATATATATGTAAATATTAAAATACCAAAATTTTGTAAATTAAATAAAAAATTTATGCAAATAAAAATCTGTTTTTAAGTATTGGCATTGATTAGCAATTTTTATAAATAATATATCGAAAAATACAGTCAAAACACCCTTTAGGCTGTTTAAATTCTATGTATCCGACCGAAAGGTCTACCAAAATTTAAGAAACCTATCTTAAATAGAGGTATTCTGATTTAAAAAATTTTCAAAAGTTTTTTTTTAATTTTTTCAAGTATAAAAAGTATTATTGTATATTATATAAGTATATTTTATGCTTTAGAAGTGATATTCTATAATTATGTTTTGACTGTATTTCTTTTATTTTTGTAGAATAACCCGTTTATTTTTTTAAATTTTTAAAAATTTATCGTTTAGAAAAAAATAGCGCCTTCTTTAAAATTCTTTTAAAAGCCATTCTAAAATCAAGAGAAAATATTGTATAAATAATTGGATTTAATGCCGAATTTAAATAACCTTTTTTAAAGAAGAGGAATTTTATTAATTAATTAAAAATTAATACCTAGCCAATTAAATATTTGTTCCATTAAAGGGGGTATATGTCTACATTCACTTTCGCCAGTTAAATTTATACAGAATGGACGGTAGAGGGAAAGAACGAAGAAAGGAGTCCAACAACAAAAGAATGTTCCCTTTGAAAAATTATTAAATTTTATTTAAAAAATTGGAGGGGATCTACAAAGCATCCCCAAGCAGATGCTTTGTATTGACGAAGTGTCTACTAACGTAAAATCTCAAAGCCTGAATTTTCTGAATTCAATTTTCCGAATTCAAAAATTTCTAAATCCAATTCAAAAAAAAACGCTAAATTTTCTCCTCTCAACCGCCTCTTCCAAAATATACATACAAAAAAACCTACAGTAATAATAGCCAACGTCCTCCAAGCTTTTCTTTCCCTTCTAGTCTCAACAGATTCTTTTTTCCCACTTCTTTTTTTCCTTCCCTTCTCTGCAATATTTTTTAAATGTTTTGGAAAATTAATTAATTGTTGTTTAGATTCTTCTCCTTTATTATTTATTCCATTTTTTAAATTTTCGTTTGCCTTAAATTCTGTTTCTTCTATATCTAGACTTGCTATGTTTGAATAAAGCTTTTTTGTTTTTTCTTTATTTTGGTAAAATTCTTCTGATGGATTGTTGTTATTATTGCTGTTTTTTGGTGAAGTTTCATGGATTGACTAAAATTTTTTTTAAATCAGACATTTTGTCATATTTTCTTCTTTTTATCCTTTTGTCATTTTACTTTTACATTTCTTATATTCCCTCTTAATCTGATTACAGTATGCCTATTCTTAAATCAAAAGAACGCAAAAATACGGAAAAGGGCCAATTGAGTCTCACTATAATTTCACTCTCGAATTCCATAAGCCCACTAAAATTTACCTTGTTATTATTTTCCGAAAACTGTCTTCCATTTTGTTGTTTATTAAGAATAGGAGGCGAACAATTCGTCGGATAATTATTGTTGTTTTTTTCACCCGATGTAGCTGTATATTTTTGTGTAGTTGGTGAAGACTAAAATATGTAGAATAAATACAAGGAATTCCTGAGGTCTTATTTTCAACCATAACTTTTTAATTCTTGACCGATTTGTAAAATTTTTTAAACCAATCGAAAGGTCTGAATCACTATAATTTCACTCTCCAATTCCAGCTGAGAAAGTACACAATAAAAAATGATTCTACCCTGAGCGGATTCGAACCTTCTCCCTATTTTATAGTATTTTCCCACTTAACCAAAGAAAATAAAATTCCAAAATAAAACAAACATTTTGTTCTTCAAAATCCATTTGTTTACTTGTTTTTAATGGCACAGAAGAATCATCAACCACACCTCTATTTAATGTTCTTCTATCTCTTTCACGTCGAAAACGCTTTTTGGCGGCTCTCATAATTTTGTAGTAAATAATTATTATGGCACAAAGAGGAATATAGAAGGCAGTTGAAGTTGAAAATACCTAAGGATATTTTAATTTAAACTAGAAATTAAAAACAGGAAAGGGAAACCCCAAGAAAAAATTATTTTACCATGAGTGGATTCGAACCTTCACCCAATTTTATAAAAATTTTCCCACTTAACCAAAGAAATAAATTTTTAAATTGTGGCACAAACAACTAGGAAACAAAAAAAGAGGGAGCTGGATTGAAAAAAAGCGGGATCGAACCTTACTCCTATTTTTATACAACTTTGCCACTTAACCATGGAGATCATTCCCCAATAACATAACGAAATGGGCTAAAATGACAAAAGAATAATCACCTGATAAGCAATATCCTGTGAAATAAGACAAATTTTTTGATTTTCAACACGAGAAACAAAGCCTTTATCTTAAATTTGAAAGAAAAATTTAATCAAAACGAAATATTCAATTATTTTTTACCTTTCAAATGTAAAAATTTAAATTGTGGTGCTAAAGAAATAAGCAAAGAGAATACCCAAATAACAAATAACATTGTAAATATTCGTTGTGGAGTTCGATTTTGAGTATAATAAATATTTGTTATAGACCAATAACGATCTAAAGCTATAGCTACCAAATGAAGAATTGAAGAAGTACAAACCAATACTTTAAATTAATTTTTATTAGCCCCTTACATGCAGTCTCGAGGGATATATTTTGGGCGACTTTTTTTATTTATAACGGATTTAAACAATTTTTGTGTCAATGAAACCTCTGGATATGAGGATTATTTACCTTACAGAATTGATTTATGAGACAGTCTTACAAAAAGTTGTAGTCAAATAAGTATCAAAAATTGCGATTGCGAGCAGTTATCTGGCTGCAATTTCTAGTAGGATGTCCCGATCAAATTAATCCTGTCAGCTAAAATAATCCCCACATTCAGAGCTTTCGAATGATATAATAATTATTCAAATCGATTAAGAATCAAAAAAAGTTATGGCTAAAAATATGGCCTCGTTACTGCCCTAATCTGGCCCGACAATTAGAGTCAAAAGACAAAAAAACCCTACCATCTACACTAATCCAAAAATCACAGACAGTAACACCCATCTCCCATTTTTGCCTTAAAGTTGTCCAAGCACCAAGAGGAGTAATTAAAAGACCAACCTTAAAAATAAATAAGAATTAAGATAATTAAAGACAAAGAGCTCACTACAATATACACTCTTAGGAATTAAAAAAGTGAACCTTATAATGAACTAGTATTGGCTATAGAATAATAGAATACTCCCAATACTAGACACCCATTACTGGTATTTTTTGTGGTTAAGTGGGGAAATAATTAAAAAATAGGAGTAAGGTTCTAAGGGGGGCATTGGATGAAGGGAAGATTGTCTAAGCAATACATACCTCCCAATTTAAGATACTTTTTTCAGATTAAAGGAGGTATCTTATATTGAGGCTTTACTTTATTTAAATTAAAAAAACAGACCATTAAATCAGCCACAGCCAAAGAAAATATCAAATAATATTGGGGCCTAGACCTCAAATCCCTTTCTATCAAAATAGCCAAAATAACCAACAAATTCCCGAGAACACACAAAAGTATAAGCACAAAAAGTAAAGAGCCAATAGCCAAACCTGGCCATAAACCCAAAGGTTCGGGTTCGGCCATAGCCAAAAAAGGGGAAAATAAATGGGAAGAAGAACCAAAATCGTGTAATGAAGATAATGTTGTTGGTGGGGAATAGATGAATTTCTGAAAGAAAAAAAGTTAAAAGGGAATAAGAGGGTTATTTTTCTTGTTTTAGCTTTCAAACAAATTTTTATGCGTCCAATCAATGTCGATAAGTACCCGGCTCTTCACCTTAGTACCATAAAATCTATGGGAATAGAAAGCTCTACTCCACAGAGTTATGTTACACAACATGATACCGGACTCATAAAAACTTGTTTGGACGCTTAAACTTCCCATTGGACGTGTAAAGGTTGATTGGACAAGAGCCAAAATAAATTTTGCGGACAAAAAAATGTGGATTTTTCAAAAAAGGAGGGAATTTTATTTTTGAATTTTCTAGCTAAATAATTAATTTTTACAATGAAATAAAAAAATATTTTAAAAAAATTTAAAAGATCAAAAAACTCTTTAAAAATTCTTTGATTTGTGGTTTTGAGTGATTGACGTAAAAATGACTTGAGGAAGAATTGTTAGTTTAAAAGAAAGGAATTTTTAATAAATAATTTTAAAAAATTAATAATTGAAAAAATTATTTTTTCCATTGAAAACCCAAGCTTATTAATAACTTAACCAAACATACACACCAACAAAAACAATCCCCTCACAAGTAAAAATTTATTTTATTCGAACTTGTTTGTGTATTTTAATTAATTAATTAATTAATAAAAAACTTGAAAAGAGAGTAATGCTGTTTGTGGTTAAGTTGGTAGTGTGTTTAACTTTAAATAGAAAAGTATGGGAATCCGAATAAAATGAGGGGTTTTTGGTGTTTTTAGAAAAAAAATTATTTGAGAATTCAAAAAATTATTTTATTTTATTGTCTACTTTAAAAGGAAATTTATTTTTATTTTTTTCTCCTTTTTTTTTAATTTTCTCCACTTCCTTTTACTTTTTTTTCTTGGAAAAACTTTCATCTTCTCTTAATTAAAATTGAAAGGTCATCAATAATAACAACTACTTTTCTAATTTTTAAAATAAATTCTTTTATGTCTTTAAGCTATTTAATTGGAAAAAATTTTTCTGCTGCTTAAAAAGGGGAATAGGTAAATATATTTTTAGGAAAAAAATATATTTATTGTTGAGATAGAAATACAGTTAGACCTCACTATAAGATATAACCTTAGACCTGAAAATCAAATAATGAGGTATATAATGAGTAAAAAACTAGTGGCAAAACGAATACTAAAAACATAATTTAGATAGAAGTGTGTAATTACAGTCTCCCCTAGTCAATTTCGGGTGAATTTACAATCGAGATCCGAATTGGGAGTCTCTTATAATGAAGTCCACTGTATTGAGTAGTATCTTATATTGGGGACCGATTATATTCTTTCATTTACTTGCCTCAACCACCGCCGACGTATCTGTTGAATATACAGAGGGAAGCAACATATCCTCATAATTATCGTTGTTTTGTTGTTGTAAATATGGGGGTGGTCGTTGTCTCATTTGATGAATTTCTTTTTTTTATTTATTTAAATAAAAGAACATTTAAAAAATAAAATATAAATTTTTACAAAAAAGTTTAGAGAACAACCTAAATTTGGAAATTTAAAAAAGGCCAAAGATGATTTTAATACGCGACAATGAATGCCTAAGGGAATTAACTAGATAATAAGACTAAAAAAGATTTTTGGGGGGAGAGGGAGTGTTAATATGTCAAATAAATATGTGCTGGGATTTTATAATAATTAATTTTTGTAGAAAAATTAGAGAAGGAATTAATTAATTTGAAAATTATTGGGAAAGAGTTATTGGGATTTTTATCAGCGAGTTTGTCTAATTTGTCAAGTTCCGGACGTAACAGTAAAGGTCTGACTGGTTTGGATATACGGACCTCGCTATAAGATACCCCCAATAGTAGATACACCTCTATTTAAGATATGATTTTTAAAAAGTTGGGAGGGGAGGGGAGCTTCCAAAGTAAATATACTCTCTATTTAAATACCCTCATTATAAGATAGAATTCTTTAGTCCTAAGGGTGTTAGGCCCTCCTATGTTTGTTAATCCCTTAAAAATTAAAATGTCAAAAAAAGCTTCAAAAAACAATTAGAATCAGAGCAAGCATTTCCTTGAGGGGAATTTAAATAATAAAATAAAAATAATTATTTTATAAAAAATAATTATGCAAACAATATTATTTTCTATTTTTTCTTGTTTGGCATTTTCTTAAGCCAATAATTTTTTTTTATAAAAAAAGGGATTGGAGATACTGACAAATTAATTGTTTGTATGCGTGCAATGGACAGCCGGCGGATTATCGGATACTTTTTAGTACCTTTCTCTCTTTTTTCTTTCTTTTTGGGGTAAAATGCGCGCCGCCAAAAAGGAACGCCTAAAGAAAAAAGAGTAAAAAAAGGGAAAGGGGGGAATGCCCCTATTTCATATTTTTTGAAAGTTGGCTGACAATAGGGGGAGGAAGGGGGGAAGGGAGTTTTTGAAGGGGAATTGGAGGAAGAGTTGGAAGAGGAGTTGGGTATTAGGAAGAGGAAAGGGACGTGAAGAGGAAAGGAAAGGGAGATAGGAAAGTTAGGGGAAAGGGGGAGAGAAGAGAACGACAAATGAGAACAGTCATTTGAAAACAAACTGTCTTGACCGAATTTAAAAAGGAGCAAAAATCAAAAAGAAATTAAAAAGGATCAAGTCAGTCGGTCCAAGATTCAAATCTCTTGAAATAAAAAATCTTTTGAAATTTTAATTTTCACTTGCTCTTGTTTCACAAATGTCGGGATCGCAAATGTCGCGCCCCTCAAAAGGAAGGGATATATGAAAGGAAGGGAGGCGCGAAACAGCTGCCATCACTCTCGGGTATATAAAATACAAATGAAGCCAACTCTTGTGGGTATATTGATTTTGTGCCAATAACAAATGACGAGTTAAAAAAGTAAAAAATAGGGGGAAGGTGTGAAGTTGGGGGGGGGGGGGAAGATAGGAAGAGTTGCGAACAAAAAATAATAATGAAATAAGCGGAAATAGAGGAAAGAAAGGAGTGGAAGGAATGTCAAATATTTAATTGGCATAATTTTATAAAAAATATGTGTAAATTTTTTAGATGCCATAAAAGGAAAATTTAAACATATGATAAATATATTAAATTAATTGAGTGGTTAGTTGGTCGAACCTCGATTGTGCGTACACCCTTGGGAATGAAAAAAGTGTGTGTAAAACTGAGAGAAGTAACGCTTAGACAAATCCCCTGACCCTAATCAACTTTAAATGACAATATGTAGAAGTTGAGATCTGAATTGTATTAGAAAAGACCATCCAATGACCAAAGTCATAAACATCCTCCAAGCAATACAATAATATATTGTACAGTAATATATTTTGTTGTGTATTAAGATCTAAGATCTTGGAGTACTACAAGATTTTTGAACAAACTCAAGTTTCAAAAAGGTATATTTAGGTCAGAAGGTGGACTGAACTCCAAAAAATGATTATTTATTTGAGGTTATATCTTAAATTTAAATCCTCTTATATACCTAACTTGTTTGTGTTTTTATTCATAACAATATACTGACAAAGCTGAATGTTGAAATATTTGTTTGAAATATTCACACTCTCATTACATTCTTTTTCATTCGCGCATAAAATGCAACAAATAATTAATTAAAAATGAATTACGAGGAAAAAGAAATGCACTTAAATAGTACAAATAATAAGAGAGAAAACCGGAAAAGAGAAAAATAAAAATAAACAACCGGAAGATGTATTTCCGGAAAAATAGCGAGAGACTGTATATTAATAAGAGAGACTACAAATAAATAAAAAATTTCATTTCCGGAAATATATAATGAGAGACTACATGTTTTTAAGAGAGACAATATTTTTATTCTATATTAAGTGATAGCGCATATAAATAAAAATTATGTAATATTGTAATTAATATAACAATTTTTACAAAAGTAAAAGAATAACCAAAATTATCAAAATGTCTTTCCCTTCAAAAGAAATAAAAATAAAAGAGATTCCTTTTGGTTAACTAACAAGGGTTTATTAGTACATCTGGAACAGTGGATGCGACCAAGTGTGAAGAACAAAGCATTGAATAGATTTTTTATATTTTTATTGGTTATATTTTTATATTTAATAATTTAAATAATTCGTAACATTATTGAATATAGATATTTAGATACATACAAAGTATTTTCAGTTTTCGGAAGGTTATAGCACTTTTCCGGAAAGATATTCTCTCCGGTTGGTTATACATACCTATTCTCTTTTCCGGAAACTACTTATTTTGTTTGTATTTTCCGGATTTTTCTTCCGGAAAGTTTTGTATTTTTTATTAAGTTAATATTTAGTATAATACTCTCTATTATTTACATATTTCTCTAATTTATTAAAACTTATTTAGCATTTATTTGTTGCATTTTTCGCGCATATATGAAAAACGAGAAGGAAATAAAAGGACGAGAAAAAATAAATAATTATTGAAAAAAAAAATATCAGGAAAAAGCAACAACAAAATAAAAGGGCAAGTATGTGCCTTAAAAACTTTATTTAAAAAATTTTTTTAGGAAAAAATAAATAAAAATATAAGACGAAATAAGGTGTTAATCTAATAAAAAAATATTTTCCGAAAATTTAATAGCCATAAAAATAAATTGAAAAATGGCAAAAAATAAATTGAGGAAATATACAAGTTGTTATGGATATTAAAAAAATATGTAGGGGGAAAATATGTAAATTGGTTTTTAAAAGGGGAGGGGGTGGGAGTTACTTGTAATTCTTGTAGGGGCAAAACACCGTCCGACAAAATACCGTTGAGACATTGGAGTGAAAACACCCTCCACTTTTATTTAAAATAAATTCGAATTATGTTATCGATATTGTGTTATTTAAAAACTTTATTAGACTATAAGGCTATTGGGTCTTGATTAGCACAGTAAAGCAGTAGGGGCAAAACACCGTCCGACAAAATACCGTTGAGACATTGGAGTGAAAACACCCTCCACTTTTATTTAAAATAAATTCGAATTATGTTATCGATATTGTGTTATTTAAAAACTTTATTAGACTATAAGGCTATTGGGTCTTGATTAGCACAGTAAAGCAGAGCTGACTATAAATATAGCTATTATTCCTTCAGCTAATTCAAAAGTTTATTCGGCGGCTAGGGGCGATAAACTTTTGAATTAGCTTTTGAATTAGCCTCATGCATTTAAAAGTAATCGGAATTTCGTACTGTACTACCGATACGGAATAGGTGTTTTGTCAGGACGGAGGTTTGTCCTGGGAGAATGTGGGGGAAATTGAAAGAGAAAAAGAGAGAAAATCACAGGAGGGTGTCCATTTAAAAAGTTTTTGAGAAAATCAAAAAGCGGAAAAAATAAATATTAAAAATGGCACTTAAGTTGTGTGGAGGTTTATTAAATTGTTTAGGAAAAATTTTTTGTTAAGTTGAAAAGCAAAAAAAAAGTGAAAAATAAACATAAAAAAAGATTGGCATTTTGGCAATAAACAAAATTATTAAAGGGTAAATTGACATTTATATTTGTTGAATTAAGGACATTTTATGATGGAAATGATTCTTTCTTTTAATAAATAAAATTTTTTAAAAGTTAACGTCAGTCGGAGTTCTCTACAAAATACCCCCCGAATACACTCAGGACTTAGCCTACACACGGATTTATGTACAATATTTACTGTACGTACACTATTTTAAAGTTGTTTGACCATTGGGTGAGGGGAACTGTCTAAGTATTTTAAAAGTTGGTTTTGACTAATGGGAAGGATAGCAAACTAACCGATATCCTCGATTTTAAATTATACATCATTATAAATTACGATTTTTGGGCCCTAAAGGAGTACAGTCAATATCGATATCATGTACGTTCAGTTTGGGATTGAATTGCTCTGACGTAGTAAAGAATAAGAAGCGCTATTGGGAGATGTGCTATCGAGATTGTATGTTCAGTGGATGAATGTAGTGAAAAATTCTTTTTTTTTAATTTTAAATGTAAAAAAATTTTTAAAATTAATTTCTTAAAAGTAAAGGAAAATAATTTAAAAAAAATATTATTTTAAAAGGACAAAAGAAAATGAATCACAAAAAATAAATTTAAAAAAATGTAAAAATAATTATTATTTGAAGCCATAAATTAAAAATAATATTTTTTAATTTTTATAAAAAAAGTTTGTTAAAAACAATATTTTTTATTTGCTAAATTTTTTAATTTATGGCTTCAAAAAATAATTATATGCATATTATTTCTGTCCTAATATTTGTAGGTTTACTATAAGAGAGATTAACTGGAACATAAACTTTCAGAAAAAAATATTAATTAAATACATATAATTTTGTATCTCTATTAAGTGTATTGTCTCTCATAATTCTATTGTCTCTCCAATTTGTCTGACAAATTCCGGAAACTTTTTCCGGAAAAATAATATTTAAAAGCAAAAAATAATTTTTAAAATAAGAGAATTCTATAGCAAGGTTGGAAATCTTCGGATATTTGGATATCCGGTATCCGAACCGAAAATTTCCGGATATCCGGCCTTTTTTCGGATCCGCCAACCTTATTCTATAAAGAAAGGAAATTAAAATTCTTCCCCCTTTTTTTTTAATTTGAAGCTCTCAATTTTTAATTTTAATTTTATTTAAAAAATAATCAAAAAATAAAATAAATTTCTCAAACGGAAATTAAAAAAAGAAAAAGAGAATCTTTTTTTGTTGAATGAGAAAATAAAGGAACGAAATAAGAAAAAAAAAAGAATATATTTTATAGCATTTAAACAAATAAAAAAAGATTTAAAATTGGAAAAAGCCTTGCAAAAATGTTACTATTTAGTAAATATTTAAACAATTAAAGTAAACAAAGGAAAAGGAATTTTTGAACTTTGTGTGTTAGTAAATTGGAGAAAATTAAAAAAAAATAGTGATTAATTAAATATTTGAAATTGTCTCTATTATATTTGCGTAGTACACTTTCCGGAAAAATATTAATTAAATGCAGATAAAGGAAAATACTCAATGGAAAATATACTAAACTTTCCGGAAAATATTAAATAAAATTAACAGCAAATAATTCTACAAGCTTGTTGTTTGTAAAATAATAATTAAAACTTAAAAACGTCAAACATTTATATTAGACACAATCTTTAAATAAATACATTTCTTTAAAAATAAAAATTACTACTAAATTTCAAACAACACAAAATTGCTCTTTTTATTAAATTTTCTAAAAAAGGATATTTTATTTATTTATTTTAAAAGATAATTGCCAAATTCCGGCAAAAGTCACAGAACTTTTTTTGCCTTTCTTTATATTTTTATTTTAAAGTTAATCTCAGCAGGAGAGTAAAGAAAACTTTTTTTTTGTAAAATTCTCGGCATTGCCCTTAAATTCCTTTTAAAAGCAATTTCCTTTTTTTGAAGATAAAATCTTTTAAAAAATTTTTTATTTAAAATATAATTGAATGGGTGTTTGAATTTTAAGGGAAAATATTGTTACTTTGTCTTTTTAAAGGGTACATGAGGAAGTTGGTTTAGTACTTGAACCTCTATTTGAGATATACGGCCATTAGGTCTTGAATTGATCAATAGCCTATTCATAAATCTTTTTTGTATTTCGGTCAATTTTGTCTTTCGCAAAATTTCCCTTTTTTGGCGTTTTTCCTTCTCTCACCTCTCGTTTTTAATTATAGAGCCTGAAAAAGATTTAGGTTCAATATCTAAATGAATTATCAAAAGTTCGGGGTTCTGGAAGTTATTACAAGATTCAGATGCCTACCGACTGAGAGTTATTGGGGCGATGATCTTCATCAGAATACTTTTCTAAAATTAATTTACAGACTTTAAAGTCGAATAGCTTCCCCTCATTCTCTATGTCGTAAAACCACGCCTTTAGAAAGAAAAATAATTCAAAAAATTAATTGGGACATTATGTCATATTTTGATATAAATTTTTAAAAAATTAGAAAACAAAAATAAACAGGCATAAGGAATCACCAAAGTGTAAAAATAAATTTAAAACGGAAAGATAATTAAAAAATAATTAATAAAAAATTGGGATATTTTGTCTTATCTTGATAAAATAAAAAATAAAAATAAATGAAGAGCTAAACTTTAACTAACAAATAAAATACGAAAAGAAACAAAAGAAACAAAACACTTCCCACGTCCTACCCTCAAGAGGCTTTTTGTTGTCCTCTTTAAATTGCTAGAGGCAATCTATTCGTTAAATATTTTTTAAAGGAAATAATTTTTTAATTAAATTTATTTTTTAAAGTCCTTCACATTAAAAATATTTTCAAAAATCATTAAAAATAATAAATTAAATAATTTAAGTTTTTAATTTTTGGTTAAAAAGTTAAGGGTAAAAAACATCAAAAATATTTTCCAGTTAGTGGTGATCTTTAGGGTTATACTAAAATAAATTTTGATATGATTTAAATATTCTGGTTTGGAATTCAAGTTTAAATTCTGATCTAAATAATTCTCCGTTAAATTCTGAAATAAAAAAGTTCTGGTTTAAATTTAAGTTAAATACTGAAATTTAATTCTGATTTAATTTAAAGTTGAAATTCTGAAACAAAATAATTCTGATTTAAATTAGAGCATTTCTCAATAAAACCCTAGAGATCACCACTAAATATTAGTGGTAATCTTGGAAGTAGTTATTTTTATTGTCTTTTAGCCAAAAATTAAGAGTTTTTTTAATTAAGAGAATAAATGACATTAAAAAAATTTTTTGGCTGTAGTATAGTATTTATAGCCGAGGTATACAAAAGAGTTTATATTATACTATAATATATTTAAGGTATACTTAAGGTAAAAATTAAGAGTTTTTTTAACTAGATTAAATTGATTTTTTTAATTTTTAAATCCCTAGAGACATTTAAAAAATAAAAGTTAAAAACGGCAAAGAATATTTTTTATTTTTAAAATAGTAAAAAAAATAGATTGATGTTATTGAGGTAAGAAAGACGAAAAATAATAATTAAAAATTTTTTGTATTTAAAGAACAATTAAAAGAAAAATAAATTAAAAAATTAATTTTCGTTTAAAATTAAAAGAAATAAAAAATAAAAAAAAATCTTATTTGAATAAAGGACAATTAAATATTTTATTTTAAATTATTGTTTAAAAATACAAAGAATAAAATTTTAAAAAATTAAAAAGATAAAAGCAATTAAATAATTGTCTAAACTTTTTTTATTTAAAAAATTTTACTATTAATGAAAAATAATAATTAAAAAGAATTGAGGGGTTAGTGGGTGGATTGTTCTAGTAAATAAATTCCGGTTTAAATTCAAATTTAAATTCTGATGATTTTTAATTAAGAAATAATTCTGGTTTGAATTCAAGTTTAACTTAAACTTGAATTATGTAATTCTGATATAAAATCCAATTTTAAATTCTGAAATAATTCTGATTTTTAATTCGAAATAGTTCTTCTAATTTTCCCTTCGACTTAAATTCTGATATATAATTCTGGTTTTTCTAATATAAAATCTAAGTTTAAATTCTGAAATTTAAATTATTAAATAAATTCTGATTTAAATATTTACACAAAAATTCAAAACCAGAAATTAATTTAAACAAAAAAATGTTTTTATTAACGAGAGAAACAAAACAATTAAAAATAACAAAAAAAATTAAAAAGAAAAGATTAAAATTTTAGAAAAATAATGAGAATATTTATTTGTTAGAAAAAATGTGGACCGGCAGTCATTTAAAAAAGAAAAAAATTTTTTGTTTGTGGGGGTTAAAAATGTTAAAAGCGAGAAAAGAGTGATTTGTGAGAGTGAAATAAATAAATAAAATAAAAAATATTTTTTTGGAAGATTTCTAAAGTATTTATTTGACAATTGTTTTATTTTTTATGAAAAGAGAAAGGCTTCCATAAATTTTAGAAAAATTTGGACTTTAAAACAAAGTACTTTGGGGATGTTCTGGCGCTGAAAAAAAATTTTTAGGGATATTTTGGCTTAATAAAATAATTGCTAGAGTAAATGTGGAATTAAATTAAAAACTAAAGAAGAAAGCGATGCGCGGAAAAAGGGTAGAAATGTTACTAGTGTAGCGAAGACCAAAAAAAGTAAAGTTCACACAGGCCTAAAGTTCTAACCTTGGTTTAAATTCTAAAATAAAATTAGTTTAAAGGCACAGAAACGTTTTTAATAAATAAATGGCCATGAGGTAATTCCTCTCTATGAAAGTTGATATTTAGGGGGAGACTTGCCCAAAAATTAACACGCCCAATTACTTCATTAACAATTAATTGTTATTTAAAATTAGATAGGAAAAGATAAACAGACAAATAAATAATTCTTTAAACAACAATAAATTTAGAAATAAAAGTTTGGATTTTTTAAATAAAATGTAATCTATATTTTAGGTAATTAAAAGGTTAATGTATGAGTGAAAATTTAAAGAAAAAGAAAAAAAAATTTAAATCAGAATTATTTCAGAATTTATACTTCAATTTAAATTCTGGTTTAAATTAAACTTATAATTTTGATTTAAATTTTGACATTATATACATAATTCTGATTTTTTTGATTTTAATTCAAGTTTAAAAATAATTCTGGTTTCAAATTTATGTTTAAATTCTGATATTTAAATAATTCTGATTTAAAATACAAGTTGTATGTATACTTGTTGTAATTGTTGAAAGAAGAGAGGATTATGATGAATTGAATTGAGTGCGAAAAAAGAGAATTTAAAAAGGATTAAGAAAATCTTTTTAAAATCCCTTTCAAAAAAATAGAGATTGATTGGCATACTTGAGAATATATTTTATTAAAAATATTTTTAAAAAGAGTGAAGAACACAAAAATTTGTTGGGAAATTTGAGTAGTTTTTTTATTATTTTTTAATCTTCTTTTTTTTATTTGTTGCGAAAAGGGGGGAAAAGCCTAAAGGGGAGAAAATGAAGAAGAAAAGAGGGGAAAAGCTAAAAATATTTTTAAGTATGTATTAAAAGCGAGAGGTAAAATTGAAAAAAGAGAAGAAACATAAAATTGACTATTTAAACATTTTTTAAAGAAAAAAAAAGATTAAAAAAGTTGTTAATATAGAAATGAAAATTGGGAGGGGGGGGGATATATTATCAAAAAAGATCAAGTTCTATAATCAGAGAGGTTGAGGGGTCAACTAAGCGCGGCTAAGTAAGCGTCAGCCAATTTTACAACTTTGACTTTAAACTTGACTTATGTAATTATGATATATGTTTATATTATTAGATATCGAATCCCAACTCAGTTTAGCGTAATTTTAGTGTCATGGCCACTGATTGGGGAGAGGATACCCCTCCTCGATTTTATATACACCTCATTTTTACATACAAAATTTTTCACCTCCAATGCTTAACAGGACACCCTGTTTTCCCGACATAAACCTTTGAAAAAGTGTAAACCGAAATGGGCACTTTTTCAATGAAAAAATAGGGGTGTCCTTCCAATCTTTTTGTTGTTAATGCCGACTTAAAAAATAAAATCACAATTTTGGAAATTGGGATTTTCAACCCGAAAACGTAGAGAAGAAACTCCCTCTCGTAGGAAGAGACTCCCTCTCCACCTCTTTCCACACGAATAAAAGAAATGAGAAAAAAAAAACTAAAAAAAGCCTTAAAAATTGGATAAAATAAACCCAAATATAAAGATATTTTTTATTCAAATCTGGTTTAAATTTTATTAAAAAACAAAAAGGATTTACATATGTACGAACGATGGTGGCCAACAAAAGTACACAAGTAATGTTTAAGCAGCTCCCCCACCCAATTGCCAATCAAATTTTAATAAAACTTATTTTGAATTAGAGATTATCTAATAAGGAGAGTATTTTGGATACTAAATATATATACCTCTATTTAAGAGACGTTTTAAAATTTTGGGTGGCCATTAGTTGTGGGAAGATAACTAAGCATATCTTATACATATAGAGAAAAATACCTTCTCAGTTACATTACCTCCATTTAAAATACACCTCTTATAAGGGTCAATTTTTCGCCCCAAAGAGGGGGGGGGGGCATTAAATAAGGAGAATATTTTCTTAAAAAATTCCTTTCTTTCTTCCAAAATGCCAAAAAGATATACATAAATACACATACTCTCCATTCATTTATTTATTTTTAATCTTAATTTTTTTGCTTTTAAAGACTTGGCAAATTTATGCAAATGCTTGGAATAAAAATAGAAAATATCTAAAGAAGTAAGATTACAGGAAAAGGGAAGAAAATCCAGAAAAAAAATTAAAATATTTTTGTTTGTTAAAAAAAATTTGAAAACCTCATTATAAGATACTCCCTTAAGTCTGAAAAATCGTACCTTATAGTGAGTTGTTTGTTGAATAGAGGGTCCTCGCTTAAGCACTCTCCTATCATATGGCCAGATAACTTTTGATAAAACGTCTCTTAAATAGAGGTGTATCTTATATTGGGGGTATCTTATAATGAGGTGGGAGGATTTTTAAGTTCTGGATATTTGAAAATTTTCAATAAAACGACAACCATTTTTCCTTAAATTTATTTTTTGTTAGGAGTAAAAAGAAGAAGAATTCAACAGGGTGGCCACTGGGCCCGTATCATGAGAACTCGGTTGCCGGTAAGGTAACCACTAGAGTTGTTGGATCCGGATATCCGGATCCGAAAAAAGGCAGGATATCCGGAAATTTTCGGTTCGGTTAAAAATAACAGTTACAAGCAACAATGCTTTGACTGTCTTGACATCAAGAGTATTTCTTTCTTTAGTCCATTGAATTCACTTTTTTTTGCGCTACAGGCGAAAATTTTGAAAATTTTAAGTAGGGTTGTTCACGACAGGTTTTAAAACCGGAATTTTTGAAATTTTTTTGCCAAAAATTAACCGTTTTTAGAAAATTTTAAAAACTAAAAACCGGAACTTTGTGAAAATGAGTGATTTTATTAAAAATTCCCCCAAAATAAAACCGGTATTTGTCTAAAACTCAAAACCGAAAACCGGGTTTTTAAAATTTGGATTAACCGAAAACCGGAGGTACCGGTTAATACCGGTAGTGAACAACCCTAATTTTAAGGTTAAATTTAATTTTTTGGGTACAGCCCAAGTAGGCGCACGGCCATAATGGCGCAAAGCCATAACTTGTTTCAAAATTTCCGATTCTTTCAAAATTTAGTATTAAACGATTCCTCTCATCGAGCTAAAGAGATTGGTATCAAAACTGTTAAGGGCCAGAAATTTTCAAGCTAGTTATGGCTTTGCGCCGTTATGGCCGCGCGCCTACTTGGGCGTGTCCCAATTTTTTAAACAAAAAGTCCATTTGTTGAACCTGAATTTTAAACCTCAAAAATTTTTGAAAATTTTTAATTTTTTTCAAATTTTCAAAAAAAAATTTTTTCAAAAAATTTTCAAACTCCATTAAAAATTAAAAAAAACTCAAATGAGTTAAAAAAAAGTTCCACTCAAAAAATGTTTAAAAACGCGGCTATACAGTAACACTATATTGATGTGCAAAATTTTAGCGTTAAACAACAGAGAAAAATAAAAAGAGAGAGAAAGCTTCTTTCGTATCCCCTCAAAATCTCTATTCCTTAAAATCTCTACTGGGCTAAAATGCCTTATAATCTCTACACAGCTAAAATGCATTAAAATCTCTACTCGGCTAAAAATGATTAAAATAACTATTCCTTAAAATCTCTATTCCTCATAATCTCTACAAGGGTAAAATGCCTTAAAATCTCTACACGGCCAAAAATAGGATAAAATGTCTATTTTTTCATTCGGAAGCCTTTTGAGTGCCAACGTTCAGTGCGGAAACGTTGTTCTGATTTCTGGCTTATCTTTTCATATTATTTTGCTTGTATTGTTTTTGCCGCTGCGGATGAACCCAGGCATGTCCAGCGGAACGACAGCAGCCGCTTCGATACGATCACCGCAAGCAAAATGAACACGACCGCAGCGAAGCAGTCGTGTATTATATCTTCGATATTTACAGCGGATACAAGCAGATATCCGCAGCCATTTTTAAATCAATTGTATCCGTATCCATTACCAAGTCTGGGTTTTCCAATGAATAGTTCATATTTTACACTTTTGTTGAGACTCTACCGTCCATTTGCACGGTGTAGAGATTTTAATTATTTTTACCCCAGTAGAGATTTTAAGGAATAGTTATTTTAAGGAATAGAGATTTTAAGCATTTTTACCCTAGTAGAGATTTTAAGGAATAGCGATTTTAAGGAATAGAGATTTTGTATGGGAGCCGCTTCTTTTCTCGTGGTGTACACACTCTCCCCACTATATATCTCTCTTCTTATTTCCCTCATCCTTCATATTCATTGCATTCTCTCACTAAAAATTATTTTCCCTTTCTAGTCTTTGCATAGGCGCCATTGCGGTTATATTTTTTTCAAGATTCTCTTGTCTTGCTGGCCTAGATTTTTTTTGGTCTGATTTTCTCAGGGTTCAGAAAAAATTTTTGTTTTTCTGATTCTGGTCTTTCTGATTCTGGTATAGCTAGAGATTGCAGACTACTCGACGTTTCACCTTTAGTTTGTACCGAAATTCGATCAGTTACCGTATACCTCTTGAAAATCGATCGGTTACTGTATTCAAGAAAAACTTAAGACGTGGGTTCTCTTTGATTGTATGAACATTTTATAACAACTTTTCTTTCATAGTTAAAAAATATTTTACAAAGAAAGAGTTGAAGGAGTGTTAGTGCCTATCATCCACTTTTTGCACATGCGCTGCAAAAGCATTTTCTTATATTTTATTTTGTAAACTTGTGTATCAAAACATTAAAATGACTTCAAGTGAAGATAAAACGATGGAAGAACATTCTACTGAACGTAAAAGAAAAATGGCTTCGCAACCAAGCTTTGACGATGAAATGGATTTGGATGGGTTTAGTGAACTTGACAAGCTTGATCCTGTCGATTCACAACAACAACAATCAACACAACAATCTTCCCTTCAGTCTTCTGCTCCATCGTGTAGTTCTACTAGTAATCCTGTTCATAATGGACCGGTATTTTATTTTTAAATGTCTTAAGGGGGAATCACTCGAAGGGGGTTGGGGGGTCGGTTCGGAGCAGAAGAACCGAGGATTTTTTGGTGTGGTTCCGGATATCTGAGGATTTTCCAAGAACCAACAGTTCTAGTTGTGGGGGATTTCTCAGTCTCTGAGGGCTTTGAGAGAGAAATTAAGGATGAGAAAGGGTATATGGGGGGGGGGAGGTAATATTCTGAAATTGTCTCCTCAGAACAATGCAAAGCAGAAATTTCTCCTTCTGATAGAAACATAGCGGGGGTGAATAGGAAATGTTTTGTCGAGTTTATTCATCGTTTCCATCAAAAACGATGATATTAATGTGCGAGTTATGCCCTAAGCTTCCCCCTTTTTTACAGCGTCCAGAAATGGAGCAAAGTTGGAGGCCCTCGAAGAAAAGTTGAAGGTGGCAATTGAGCCTTAAATTCTAAAAAGTTTAAAGCACCTACCATCCTCGATTTTTTTTTACTTAGGCCTTTCCTTAATAAAAGTTGGGGAATTCTAAAAAAATTTTCGTGCTCCGAATCCCAAAAATCGAACATCTAACGCTGCTAGTGCCTCCAACTTATTTAATCTTCTGCCTTCTTTCCCCGTTGATTTTTAATTTTTTAAAGATGTTAAACGGTCTAACAACAGCATCTCCTTCAATTGGCCATCCTTCCTCACAACCCCCACCTCAGCAACGACTAAATAGTCAACATGGACCAAATTCAGTAGGTCAAGTCCCGCAGCAACAAAGTGCTGTGTTGGAACTTCTTTTAAACAACCAATCTTCTAGTGCCTCTTCTAATATAAATAATAGTCCTAGGCAGCAGTCTTACTCATCAGCTGGAAATTACCCAAACAAGTAAGGAAGGGTTTGAGTTTTGTTTTAGGGTGTTTGGTATCTTTTGTCCACTTTTATCATTTATTTGGGCGATCGAATGCCAAAGGATTACATCCCTATTAACCCCTCAGGTTACACACATAATACTATCCTGGTAGTTATAAAATCGTTTGGATACTTTTCAATTACCCAAAATAAATTTTTTAAGAAGCCCAATGCCTCCCTCAATGTCTGCACCAAGTTCTCAATCCTCAAATATAAGCATGGCTCAGCAACGGCTTTCAGCAGCACAGCAACAAATGCGCCAACCAATGCCACCAGGGTTTGACCCAAATATTGGCGGTCAACCTTCAAGTTCATTGCCTCCAGGAAGTTATATACAAGGACAACAAATCATGGCTGGTCCTCCTCCACCTCACAATCAGCAACAATTTTCTTCTTTTCCACAGTTTTTTTTCAAATTTTTTTTTGATTTTTTTAAAAATTTTGAAGGCATCCAAGACAAAACATGTACGGGGCCAATTCTGTTAGACTAGCTCATGGTGGTGCCTTACCCCAACAAACTATTAGACAAGGATTTCCTCCGAATATGTCAGGGCCACAACAAATTATGAAAGACATTGTTCGTCAACAAAATCCTCATCCAGGTTTTTATTTTAAAATTTTTTTCATTTTTAATCAGCTCTTTCTTTTCCTCACGGTTCATGGAACTTGTAATCAACGAACCCTAACAAAATTTTTGGGACCGTCTAGTAACGAAATTGTCTTGAACAGGGTTATGCCATTTTTGTTTTCGAAAATCTCAGCGCCGAGTTTTCGGCGCTGAGACGCATGCGCCGAAGGTGTCTCTGTTGAAGGAACTGTTTGATTTTTAGAATAGAACAGGGAAAAGCACTAAATCTTATTCCTCTTCGATAGGTGCTGTAATGTCAAATGCCCCAACCCCTCCAACTCAAGGAAGAGCAGGGACAATGATATTGAATCAAAATATGGTTGGTCATAACTCTTTTGATGGGGGGAATCATCATCAACAACAATTCCAACCTATGCCTGGAGGAGGGCCACATCAAAGATTACCTCTGTCTGAATCTAATAATGGATATATTATACAAGGAGGACAAATGATAAGTACATCTTCACATCAACAAATGCCTTCTTTTATGAATGCTGGTCAACAACAAATGGGGCCACAACATAGAATGCCTCATCCACCCGGTTTTGGTTCTACTGGGCATCAGGTTTTTTTAATTTTTTTTTGTAATTTGAGGGAGGGAAGGGTTATGACGAGTAATTTTTATTGGTTTAGAATTAAACATTTCTGAGCAGCCAATTTAATCAAAACATTTTGATCGATGTTGTTTTGACGATATTCATGACACAAATTTCTCTGACTTCTTTGTCCCCTGAACAGTTCTTGAACATCCCCGTAACAAAACCTCTGTCCTTGTAAAATAAAGCATCTGACTAAATGTCTCCTAGAATCAAATATTGTAAACTTTTACACTGACTAAACTTTAGTTTTTTAGTCCAAAAACTAAGATTCAGATTAGGGCAGTTTTTTACCTAATTTCAGTCAGTTTACTTTGTCGAGAAACAATTTAAATTTATTTTAGAGACAATTCATTTTCTAGATAATGTCTGGTCCTTGTGGTCCAGTAGAATCATCAGCAATGATGGGTGGTGGTCCTATGCAACAACAAATTAATTCCGGTCCAAATTCTCAACCTGTAATGGTAAATGGAAATCAAGCAATACAAGGAGGACCTAGACATCCCGTCTCTTCTGTACCTTCATCACAATCTCAACATGGAATTATTTCTCAAGTTCAAGGTGGAATAATGGTACGTGAAAATTTTCTGATTTTTTTGTGTTTTTTTCATAAAAGTATCTGCGCCGAATTTTTGACATTTTTTACTTACCCGAGATTATCTGAATTTAAGCCTTGTTGTTACGTCGGGCGCCACTTAACCACATTTCGCTGTCCCTTTGGTTTCAACTCTTTTATTTTTCTCACACCCATTTGTTCAATTATTTTTTCCACTTTTTTCACTTCAATTACTTAAAACTTCTTTTTCATTCAAGCATTTGTAATTTTAAATTTCTCTAGATGAACGATCCTGGCCAACAACAACCAATGCGTAATCAACCTGGTCCAAGTGGTGGTGGACTACCACCACAACACCTCCCACCACCATCACAACAATTGGTGGGTACTACACAGCCACAAGATCCTGAAAAACGAAAATTAATTCAACAACAATTAGTTCTTTTGTTGCATGCACATAAATGTCAACAGCGAGATAAGGTTACTTTTTGTTGATTTTTTTAAATTTTTTTCTAAATAGGTGGAGCCCCAAAATCGTAGCCACTGCAATCTTCCCTATTGTAGTACAATGAAAGGTGTTTTGGAGCACATGGTAAAATGTACATATGGGCGTCAATGTCAATTTGCTCATTGTGCTTCTTCTCGCCAAATAATTTCTCATTGGAAAAATTGTACTAAAGAAGATTGTCCTGTGTGTAATCCTGTTAAAAGATATACACATCAACAAGGTGCCGCTGGTGGTGAACATAAACAAGGTTTTTTAAAAGATTTCTTCTGTGAAATTTTTGGAGACCTTTTGGTATTTTTATCGAAATGATAATGGATTCCTGTCTCTTATTTTTTAAATTTTATTATCAAAAAAATTCCCAGCTCTCCCCTACTCTTATTAAATTCCTGGTCCTAATTCAAGGTTACTTGGCCCCCCTTTGATCACTGACTCTCGTTCGGCTGTTACCCTGCCTCCGTTGGACTTATAAACTCTGTGAATCCTTTGCCCTCATTCACTGGTTTTATAGCCCTTATTGTATATCTTGATCGACCCTGCCCTCATTAGATCCTTGTATCCTTAGCCGTTCCCTGTCTCTCCATGATTTCTTGGTCTTTTTATTATTCGCTTGCCTTTATTTAATTATTCCTCGTCACAAGGAAAATAGCAAAAATAATTATGTTTTCATCGATCCTTCGTCCATTGATAAGCTTAATATTGTACTTTTGAATCGCTGCTTCAATGCTTATTTTTAAATTTTTAATTATTTAGATATGATCTTAAATCCTTCAAACTTTGGTGGGGGTGGTCCAATGTTACAGCATTCATCATCATCAGCTGCTTCTGGTGCTGGTCCTTCTTGCTCATCAATACCATCACAACCTCAAAGTCAAGTTTCTTCTCAACAAATGTTTGGATCGCCACCATCTCAAGCAACAACAGTCAATACTTTATTGGATGGATACAATCCAAATCCGTTTGGTTTTTAAATAATCCGCAGTCTAAAAATTTTTTTTAGATTCCGTTCAACAAATCCTCCAAACAAAACTGGTGGTCAAGGTAGTGGACAACAACAGTTTTCATCAAATGATGGAATGCCTCTTCCTGAACCGCCAGCAACTACTAGAGATTGGCATGCTTCTATAACTCCTGATTTGAGAAATCATTTAGTTGGAAAATTGGTTAAGGTTTTCATTTTTTAATTTTTTACAAATTAGATTTGAATATAGGGTAGGGTGTTAGCTGATAGGTTTAATATCATAGGGTTATCTAATTTAGCTGTTAGCTTCAAATTTTCGAATAAAACCAAAGACTATTCATGCATTGATGATTTCCCCAATTTCCTCCTTAAATTGTTTCCCTTCCCAATTTCGGAGGGTAGGAATTCCCCTTTCCCCCCCCCCCCTCTCCTTACGGATGTAATGGCAACTTTAAGGATTCTTTTCTATGCATGTTAGTAGTAGATAAGTTTTGGGGATTATACTAACTACTGACACCCGGCATGGTACCTGAGTTTATTAGTAAGAGATGTGATTTTTAGGTTAGTAATTTCAAGCAAAGCTAGCCCAAATCTTTTATTAAAGGCCATTTTTCCATCACCCGATCCTGCTGCAATTCATGACCAACGCATTCGTGATTTAATCACATATGCTCGAAAGGTCGAAAAAGACATGTTCGAACAAGCGCCAGATAAAGAAGCTTATTATCATATGTTAGCAGAAAAAATTTACAAAATTCAAAAAGAATTGCAAGAAAAGAAAAACCGACGATTAAATGAACAACAAAATCAACAACTTGGAGGAGGACAATTACAACAACAGGCAGATTTACAACAACATCATCAAGCATTGATACATCAACAATCAGTACATATTAGAGAAATAAAGCAAGAACCAAAAGGTGAACAACAACAGCCTCAAGGGAATCAACCAATGTTAAATTTTGTTGATCAAATACCTAATAAACGTCCAAAGATTGAGGAACCTGGTAAGGGAAAATTTAATTTTTATTTTATTTTGTGTTTAGGGAAATGTTGGGGAGTCCGGCTTGATTTGATATATAGTTAAATTTACTATCTTTTTTCGGAGGTGGGGGGGGGGGTGTAACAGACCTACCGGTCAGTTACATTGATGCATATTTTTTATTTTGAACATCTGTTAGAATCCATCATGTTTTTGCAGAATCTGCGGTCGTCTTTTCCCGTAGAATCTATGCAAATACAAAAATAGAAATTCTGTGGTCTTTGCACTGAATATGTGTTGGGGAGAAATGCCTTTAGTTTCTTTCCCGATTTATGGCCGTAGCAAATCTAGGCGAGGCAAATAGTGCCCATTTTGTTTTTATGATCTTTCATCAATTCAATCTCTATTATTTGCTTATTAATTTTTTTTAATTATCAATATTTTTTTCAGATATTCCATCAAACTCAGAACTATCATTATCAATTAAAATGGAATTAACTAATAATACTAACACCAACATATTTCCATCAACATCTTCAGAATCTGCTTCAACTATTAATACTAATAGGCGTCCTACAACACCTAAAGAATCTAAGCCAAGCACTTCAACTGCTCCTCCTGAACCTATAATTCGTGATCCAAAGATATTTAGTGCTAATGAATTGAGAAGCCATTTATTACCAGTATGGCAAAAATTGTGGGATACTGAACCTGAATGTATACCTTTCCGTTTACCTGTAGATCCGGAGTCGTTAAACATTCCGGTAAGTTCTTTATATTTTTATTATAAAATATCATGTTTACTTCAATTGGGGTTCAGTTTATATGTCTTGGACCTCTAAAAGGATTTTGAGAATTTTTATTTCGAAAAAAGTCAGAAACTCGGAACTCCCTCTGACTTTTGATCTTTTAAGATCTATTTAAGGTAGTTTTCATAATAAAAAATATTCTGTCGACAAATACCGCTTTTGGTTAGGGTAGTACTATTAAGGATTTAATTTTACAAGTCTTGACCCTCTGGAAATTTTTTAAATTTGTTTTATTTTTGGAAGACCTTTGAGATTTTGGGAGTTTTTTTATTTGCAATTCGGAACCCTCTTCTAACTGGCAAAATTTTTTTAAATTTAACAAATAAAAATTTTTTCAGGATTACTTTGATATTATTAAAAATCCAATGGATCTTAAAACAATAAAAGATGGGCTAGATCAAGGAAAATATAAAAATCCATGGGAGGTTTGTGATCACATGTGGCTAATGTTTGAAAATGCTTGGCTCTACAATCGTAAAAACACAAAAGTATATTTTTAACTATTCAATTTTTATTAATTTGGTCAAACCTGTCAGTTTAAAATACCTCAATATCATTATAAGTTACCCGCAAAATTACACCTCTATTTAAGATAAGATTTTCAAATTTGGTTTGCTTCTATGTGAAGGGGCAATACCTTTCTATTTAAGTTACACCTCGTTATAAAAGGCAATTTTTCAGCCTCAAAGGTGGTATTTTATTATGAGGGTTGACTGTCTTCTAAATTAATTAAAAATTAAAAAAATTCTTTTTAAAGGTCCACAAATGGTGTACTCGTTTAAGCGAAATATTTATTGAAGAAATTAATCCAGTAATGAGACAAATGGGTTATTGTTGTGGTCAAAAACTTTCATTTACTCCATTAGTTCAATTTTGTTTTGGAATAACTAAAAATAATGCTGCTTGTGTTATTGCTAGAGATCAACCATATTTTATGTATGAATGTAGTTCTAGCGGTTTTGGTGTTACTGTTGCTGAAAAATATATTTATTGTGTTAAATGTTTTGAAGCTTTGCCTGAAAAGGGAATTAATTTGAATGAAAATACTTCTGATCCTCCAAAGTTTGTTTTTGTTTTTCGATTTTTTTTAGAAATTTCGTTATTCGGGTCAGGAAAGGTCTTCTCATACATCCTGAAAACGTAACCGCTATTTTTCGACTTGAAACTCGAATCCCAATCCGACAGTTTCTTAACCCTACTCATCCCTATACAAGTGTTAAAATCGTAGGGTGAAAATTCAAAGTTAGGTGTTAGGAGATAGGGAGGTCTCACTTCTTTTACCTAAACAATTAGACTGTGCCATATATAGTTATGTTTATTTTGTTGTTAGCGGATTTAGTAATCGGATATCTTGAATTTTTATTCTGACGTGAGACTGACCCGACACGAGACACACACAGTCCTGTTTATAAGTCTGACTTCTTTCTAGTCCAGATCCTCGCCAACCCTATTTCAGTCAACTACTGGCTGAATTTATATTTATTTGTAGGGGGGGGTCTTCTCTTTTTTTTTAATTTTTATTCTTTTTTCAGTTGGATACCAAAAACAATGTTTCAAAAAATGAAAAATGATCAAGTTGATATGGAACCTTTTGATAATTGTTTAATTTGTGATAGAAAATGGCACCGAATATGTGCATTAAATAATCGTAAAATAAATCCTGAAGGATTTATTTGTGAACAATGTCGTGTTGAAAAAAGTAGACCACGCCCAGAAAATAAATTTACTGCCAAAAGTAAGGAATTTTTTTTATATTTTTTTTTGAAATTTTCTCTTTTTAGAATTGCCACATTGCCAAATTAGTCGTTATATTGAAGACAGAGTTAACAACTTTTTGAGACAAAAACTAGATGAAAATGATCCTGAAATTGAAGTTATAATTCGTGTTCTTTCAAGTTCTGATAAGGAAGTTGAAGTTAAACCTCAAATGTTGAAAAAGTTTGTGTTTAAAATAATTTATTTAGTCGTTGTACCACATTTGGTAAATACCCCCAATATTAGGTAAGGGCGTGCCATGGCCTGAATTTCCCCCCCCCCCCCCCGAAATAAGGGAAATAGA
This sequence comes from Meloidogyne enterolobii, assembly GCA_963681835.1. Taxonomy (NCBI): domain Eukaryota; kingdom Metazoa; phylum Nematoda; class Chromadorea; order Rhabditida; family Meloidogynidae; genus Meloidogyne; species Meloidogyne enterolobii. The sequence continues at coordinate 303,125 of CAVMJV010000031.1, read as the reverse complement.
AAAATTTTGGGAGAAGATTGATTTAAAATGTGAATCCAAAATACCTAAGCGGTATTTATGAGGTTTTTATAAATTAAAAAAATTTTTCTCTTGAAGATATGGAGCCTCTGGTTATCCTGAACGTTTTGCTTACCGCTCAAAAGCCATTTTTGCATTTGAAGTTTTGAAAGATCCAGACACTGGTATTTCAACAGAAGTTTGTTTCTTTGGTTTGTATGTCCAAGAATATGGAACTAATTGTGCTCAACCAAACCAAAGACGTGTTTATATCGCCTATCTAGATTCTGTTCATTTCTTCCAACCGAGGCATTTGAGAACTTCTGTTTATTATGAAATCCTTTTGGGATATTTGCAGGTTGAGAAATTTATTTTTGTTTTTTTCTTTGACTGTTTGGGGATGGCCCTATGACTTTATCCTTTTTCCTTGCAAATTACAAAAGGGTTTGGAGCCTATAATGGTATAAATATAGTAAATAAAATTTATCAGAATAGTTACAAATGGAAAACGAGAAGATAATGGTTTATCGACTGCTTTTCTAAATTAATTTTATTTTTACAATTATATACCCTTTTCCATTTGTAATTTTGAAAGGTGAAAATTTTAAGATTAACTCGAGAGCCGAAACCCTTTTTTCAAAAAAACTTAAACATCAAAAAATCGAAAACTAGTCCACCATTTTTTATTAATTTAATATTAATTTTTTAAGTATGTCAAACGTCTTGGTTATACAATGGCACATATTTGGGCATGCCCTCCTTCAGAAGGCGACGATTATATATTTCATTGTCATCCAACTGAACAAAAAATTCCAAAACCTAAAAGATTACAAGATTGGTACAAAACAATGTTAAATAATGGAAATGAAGAAGGAACAGTCTATAGCTATAAAGATATATTTAATCAAGCAAAAGATGATGGACTTGACACACCAACGAGATTACCTTATTTTGAAGGAGATTATTGGCCTAGAATAATAGATGAATGTATACAAAGTGCAGAAAAAGATGAAGAAATTGATAAAAGAAAAGCTTTACAACAAGCACAAACGGAAGATTCGTCAAACCTTTCGGGTAAAAAGCTTGTTTTTTAGTCTTGAGGCTATTTTTTGAACCTAACTTTTTTGTTTGTACAAGAACAAATTGTTTTACACCGAGCGGGTTTGAAACGAATCTTCACCCTATTTTATAAAATTTCCCGCTTTACCAAATAAATCCCTCCCTTTTTTCAGATGACGACACATTCCAAACAGATGATGGATTACCAGTTAAAAAACAACAAAAGACAAATAATAATAATCATAAGAAGAAGAGTAACCTTAAAAAATCAGCGCAAAATACAAAAAAGAAGGGAGGTGTAACAACAGGCAATCCTGTTGTTGATCGTTTATTTCAACAATTGGAGAAGCATCGCGACGTTTTCTTTACTATTCGTTTATTCTCTGTCCATGATGAACAAATTATCATTGGACAAAAACCGAGAATTGAAGATCCGGATCCTTTAATTAGTTGTGAATTGATGGATACAAGAGATAATTTTTTGGCAAAATCGAGAGATGAACATTGGGAATTTAGTCAATTAAGAAGAGCAAAATGGTCAACTCTCAACTTTTGTTATACTTTACATACACAAGAACAAGAAAACAAAGGGTTAAGTTATACTTGCAATGTTTGTGAACAATCAGCCTCTTATCATTGCAATACTTGCGATGTAAGATTTAGTAATTTTGTTGTTTAATATAGTCAGACTTCAATATAAATTACCTTCCCCTTTTTGGGGAGGGGATATTGGGTACTCCCATTTAAAGATTACCACCCACCCACTCCCTTTTTGTGGACTTTTTATTGCGGAAGATCTTTTTACTCTTTATTTCCCCTCTTTTTCAATGAGTAAAATCATAATTTCCCCAAGCAAGAACGTAATTTCGTCAAAAACTTACCCATCATTTTCCTCTACATAAACTCTGAGAAATAACCCTTTAAATATTGTTCCATTATGCTTCTTTTATTCTTCTAGTTAGCATTTCCATAAATCCTTTTCACTTTTTGGGGTATTAACATTTAGTTTCAGGGTTTATATATGAAATTTAATCTTGATTAGTTAGTTGCCTGTAGCATAGACTTAATAGCATTATAAGGGGCAATTTTTAAGCTTCTTGGAGTATCTTACAATTAAGTTTGACTGTATTTTAATTTTCAAATTTTTTTCTATTTTAAAGGATTACGACCTCTGTGAATCCTGCAAAACAAAAATTGACCATCCTCACGATATGGAAAAATTATCACTTGTTGAAGAAAAAGCATCTTCTGATGCATCCGCCGTTTCAAGAAATGAGTCTATAAAGAGATGTATTACTTCTCTTGTTCATGCCTGCACATGCCGGGATGTAAATTGTCGTCGTGGAACTTGTCACAAAATGAAAAGGGTTATTTCGCACACAAAGGCGTGCAAAAGAAGAGCATCTGCTGGGGCAAATTGTGCTGTTTGTAAACAATTGATTGCTCTTTGTTGTTATCATGCAAAACATTGTACACAACCAAAATGCCAGGTACTTGAATTAACAAAAAACCTCGTTTTTAAATACATTCAGGCCTATCTCACAATCAGTCAAAACTATATACTCTTGATATTAAGTACACACACCAGGGATGTCACGGGTTGAGAAAAATGTCGGGTCGGGTTTCGGGTCGGGTTTCCAAAATTTTTCTCGGATCGGGTTTCGGGTATCGGGTTGAGCAAAAAGTCGGGTCGGGTTTCGGATCGGGTTTCCAAAATTTTCTTCGGATCGGGTTTCGGGTCGAAAAAAGTCCCTTTTTCAGCGCCGCAGGCGAAAATTTTCAGAATTTTGGAGGTCATTAAGCTAAAAATCTTCCCTTTTTCAGCGCCGCAGGCGAAAATTTTCAGAATTTTGGAGGATCATTAAGCTAAAAATCTTCCCTTTTTCTGCCTCACGGGCGAAAATTTTGAAAAAACTCGGGTCGGGTTTCGGGTCGGGTTTTGAAAAATAAAAATTCTCGGGTCGGGTTTCGGGTCGGGTTTTAGAAAATTTCTCGGATCGGGTTTCGGGTATCGGGTCGAAAAAAAGGCCGGGTTTCGGGTATCGGGTTTCGGGTAACCCGTGACATCCCTGACACACACACACCCTCAATTTAATATTCGCTTTTTAAATTTTTTGTTTATTGAGCGAGGGAGGGTGGGGGGGGGGACTTTCGGAGGGATATACCTTCAGTTTAAAATAACCTCATTATAAAGTTCGATTTTCTTTTCAAGAAGTGATCTAATAAATAGATTTGACTTGATTTTCAAATTTAATTTAGGTTCCATTTTGCCAACAAATTCGACAAAAATTGCAAGAACAAAAACGATCTCAAAATCGTCAAGCTGAAAGAATGATGCAAAGAAGAATGATGAAATTACAAAGTTCAGGAGGTGGTGGTGGTGGAATGAATGGAAGTGGTGTTGGGGGTGGTGGAGTAGCTATTCCTTCAAGCAATATATCAACATCACAAGGAGGTGGAGGACCTCAAATGGGCGGTGGATGGGTACAACCTCCTTCCCAGTCACCTCTTATGGCAGGTCAACCTGTTTATGGCTAGTAGTTAGTCCGGCGTATATGTCGCGGGGGGCAGCGGGGTCCAATCATTTAGCCCCTCCCACATATTTAAACGGTATTTAAAATACATACATTCCGTCGTCAAAGGTCCAAGAAGTTTTCAAAAGGTTTAAAGCGTACTTTGATCAAACCGGTTTGGTGTGAACTTTTTAAAGAAAAACACATTGTCAAACCATTCTCCATATTTGTCACAAGATTACATATACAAAAGATAAAAATTATTCCTAAAGGTTTAAGGGTTCAAGAAGTAGTTTTAAACCGATTTAATCGGTTCAAAACACGATTTCCCACATTTATCACAAGATTACATATCCAAAAAGTAAAAATTGTTCCTAAAGGTTTAAGGGTTCAAGAAGTGGTTTTAAACCGGTTCAAACCAAGATTTCCCATATTTTTCACTTTAAACTGTTCTAAAAACTTTTTCTTCTAAAGTTTCACCTTTTCCTCTATTTTCTATTCATTTCTCTTTTTTTTACCATTAATATTTGAAAAAATTACAAAATTATTGTAAAAAAGGAAAATATATAATAATTATACAAAAAATCATTCATGCAATAATTTTGCAAAAATTATTGTGGTAAAGTAATAATTATATAGAATAGGTCATGCAAAAATTATTTTGCAAAATTATTGTTAGATAGGGAAAAAAGGTTAAATATAAAATAAAAAGTAGTTAAACCAACCCCAATGTTGGTCAAAGATTTTAAAGGTTTAAGGGGTGCTAAAATGTTTAAACGGTTTGGAATATTTTGACAAACCGGTTTAGGGTGTAAAAATTTTAAATAAGTAGAAATTTCCCAAGACCAAAAAGTTCTCTAACCAAAAGGCTCAAGAAGTTCCCAAAGGGTTCAGTAGGTACTTTTGAACCGGTTCAAGAGGTACTCTTAAAAAATAATTGAAAAAACACTTCGCCAAACTATTCCCTAGCCTCACACATCTTCGTGGGTAAATTGACATCCAGAAATGTGTCAATTGACATTTTGACATATGTCAGTTGACATATGTCATTTTTGACATTTTGATCAGTTTGATGAGTTAAATCGTACCAAAGTGGTTTGAACCTAAAATCGAGCTCAAAACTCGAGTTCTAGACCTTGGAACATGAAACTTTTCCAAGTATAGGCATATAGGTACTTTTTCTGACCGGTTCGACGAGCTGAGTCGTATCATTCTCAGGAGATTTTGAATGGAAGCGGTATAAAAGACCCCAGGTTTCCACAATCTTTAATCAAAATGCTTATATTATTTTTATTATTTCCCCTTTCTTCTTCTTCAAACATATCTCTAGTAGATGATCCCAGATGGCAAGATATGTGGAAACAAGAACCCTGTAGATGTCCAAAATACTTATTGAATTTACCTTTTAACATTACAGGTCCTATACCAGGAAGGTGTCAGTGTCCAATACACTTATTAAAAGCATCTAGGGCAAATGCAGAAGACTTTGAATTTTATAGGTTAACACCATTTCGCCACTATGGTATGAAGAGATACAATGATAGTTTACAACTAGACTTAAACCAAAATATAACTATTGCAACATCCCCTCAGGTATTAAATTACTCTAACAGTTTTAATTATCTAATATATTCAAAGTGGTGGTTTATACCATACTTGTTCAGTTTTGTATAGAGAAATTTATTTTACTTCACGTCTAATATTCCTAACTTAGTATAATCGGAGACATAAGACCGAGAAATTATCTAAAAATGAAGTACCCAAAAATATTACCTGAGGTTGAATTTAATATTTCATCAACAGGGATTACAATTTCCAGTGTCCGTTATACAACTCCCCGTTTTCTTCCCTATGACCAAGGAGGGAAGTGTCGTAAATGTAAGAGCACCGAAGTTGAACTAGATTTTATAATAGTAAAGGAAGGGGTTGTAGTCTATTGCACCCGGTTTGAAGGAAGTAGATTCGTTCCTTTTGATTTATTATATGATTTACCAGGGCATTGCTTCTTCAAAGTAAAGAACAAAGGTCGAGTATTTAATGTACCCTACAATGCTTCTACAGAGATTCCTTGTCCCAAAACTGAACCAATTGAACCAAAAATTCTCCCCACAATTCCTGAAGAAGTGACACAGACACCCCAACCCTTGGATACACTTCCTTCAAAAGAGGAGTTGGATGATTTCTTTCAGAGTTTAGATGCAACGGTGACAGGAATACCAACCGATTAAAAAGATATTTAAGTGAAATTTTCTTATATTCATAAATTATTCATAATGAATTCCTTAGCTTTCTCGAATAAAGATTTAAAATTTAAATTACCTTTTGGAATGATTATATCTGGTCCTAGTTCAAGTGGAAAGAGTACATTATTATTAAAACTTATTTCGGAGGCTTCAGATCTAATTGAACCTAAACCAAAGTCCATACTTTATTGCTTTGGTGAGATGAACAATATTGTACCTCTTTTGCAAAAATCTGGAGTTGATGTATTTGCAGGAGTTCCACCTGAGGATTTGATTAAAAAATATCCCAAGCCACTATTACTAATTCTTGATGATCTGATTTTATCTGTTGACGAAAAATATTTATCCGAATTATTCACCAAAAAATCACACCATCAAAATTTTTCTGTAATTTTTGTCACACAAAATTTATTCGATAAGAAGATTAAAGTAGCACGACAAAATTCTCAATATCTTGTGTTGATGAGATCACCAAATTCTATGCTATCTATCAGAAACATAGGTGTACAATTATTTCCCAAACAATTGGATTATTTTCTTGATTCCTATCGACAGGCAACCAAACAACCTTTTGGTTACTTACTCGTCGATATGCATGCTTCTTCGGATCCTACCCTCCGTCTTAGGACCAACATATTTAAGGAAGACGATGAAAAGATAATTTTTATTCCTATAAACGGAAATGGTTAATCAATTAATTCATGAAAACTTAAAATTTTTACATTTATTGTCAAAGACTAAATCTAAAAGAAAAAGGAAAAGGCTTTTAAAATTATCAAATAATGAACAACTTTTAGCTTTAGCTGAAATTTGTTTGAATATAGTAAAAGAGAGGTTCAAACTTACAACTCGCCAAAAGAAAAGATTATTACCTCATGCCGAATTTGTGCGAAGTATGAGTAGGGTTAGGAGTGAACGAGGAGCAAGACATGTTATTAATCAAAAAGGTGACGGAGTAGGAGTTTTTGCCGCTCTTTTGACACCAGTGCTCATCGAAATGGCAAGGATGATGACTATAAAAGCCCCTGCTACATCTTAATATAAAATTAATTATGGCAAATAAATTTATTTTAGTTCCAGAAGAAATTTATAAGGGTTTAACAACCTATGATACAGGTGAACCAAACTTGGATTTTGTACGTCAAGGTCTCGAGAAAACAAAACTTAAAAGAGAAACACCAAGTGCAAAAAATGTTCACTATAATCAAGAGCTTAGACGATATTTGCAATTACGAAACGAACAGCAAAATAGACCCGTTAAGGTAGAGATGGTTGCTAGTCCAAAAGGTGCAATTATGAATACTACCGCTTCTCTTCCAGCTTCAAATATTGGGGAAGACGACGATAATATGTGGATGAGTGAAGATATGTCATTTAGTTCATATCCAAAAGAAAACCCATCTTATAATATTATTCCACCTATCCTACCTGACATTAAACCAACAATTACATTGAAACCTAAAACTAAAAAACCAAATATTCCTACCTATTACAAACCTTCTAAAAGAAAGCAAGGCGAAGAAATTGGAACGGACAAAAGAAGACATTTAATAGATGAAAGTTATGAAACTAAACCTATTAAAAAAGAAATCGTCGATGATGGGGAGGACTATAGAAAAAGGGAAAAGAAAAGACAATATCTAGAAAGGAAAAAGGCTATCAGGGAGCAAAAGATACCTTACACCCCGCAATACTATAAAGAGGTTACATATGTTCCACCACCGCCAAATCCCCAAGGTACAAAAAGGTCGCAATCTATTAATATCGAAGAAGGTAAAAGAAAGAAAATTGATGAGTTGGAGCAGAAAAAAGCAGAATTAAGAAGAATAAAAGATGATAAACGTCTGGAAAATATTAGGAAGAAACAAAAAGAAAGGGAATTAAAAAGAAGGGATATAAGAAAACTAAAAATCCCTCTAGACCAATCAGCAATGCTAAAGGCTCGACAAGAAGATGACGTACGAAGACGTCAAAAGTTAAAACGAAAATGGCAAGGCCCAGACGAAAGCCCCTTAATTGCTTTAAAAAAGGTGAAGCCTGTTACGAAAAAACAATCAGCAAGAGCAGGTAGAGAATGGATGCTAAGGCTTATAAAAGCTAAACGCAAAGAAGCAAGCGGTAAAACATTTAAACCTTCATTGTGGTAAAGATGGGTGATTATACTAAACTTTTACAAGATTTATACAATAATCCAGAGTCTCCCGCCGCCTTTTCAGGTGTGGATAGACTATGGAAGGAGGCTAGAAAAGTACTCAAACATATACCTAAAAATGTTGTCCAAGATTATTTAGAAGGACACAGGACTTATACTTTGATGCGTCCGAAACGTATTCATTTTAACAGAGCATTGACTATACCTGCAGGTTTTATGACAGATGTTCAAGTAGATTTGGCAGATTTTCAGGCAATCTCAAGACACAACAAAGGAAATAAATATTTACTTTTGGGAATTGATGTTTTATCTAAAAGAATATTTGGTGTACCTGTAAAATCAAAAACTGCAGAAAATATGGTTACAGCGTTCAATGATTTAATAAAACAAATGCCTATGAAACCACACCGTATATTTTCAGATAAGGGAAAAGAATTTAAAAATTCTCAAATGAACGACTTTTTCCAAAAAGAGGAAATTCACAAGATGGAACCAACTCACTCAGAAGTGAAAGCCTCACTAGCTGAAAGGGCGATTAGACATATTAAACAACGTATTTATCGATATTTTGCCCAAAATAAAACTTTAGACTGGATTCAAGTCCTCCCTAAAATTTTGGAAGGAATAAATAAGGCAAAAAGTAGAGTACATGGTATGAGGCCTGTAGATGTTAATTTTGACAATGCTCAAGATGTCTGGGAGAAGATATATGGTGATGTGTTTTCAACTAAAAAGACAAAACCAAAACTTAAGAAAGGAGATTATGTTCGAATGAGTCTAGGAAAAGGTGTATTCGAGAAGGGTTATATTCCAAACTGGGGTGATGAAATACTTCAAGTCGAGAATGTTAAAAAGCATGTTCACCCAATTCGATACAAAGTTCAAGATGATAAGGGCGAGAGGTTCAAAGGATCATTCTATGGAGAGGAATTAGCTCGAGTTCGTAAGGATGCTGATACTGAATATAGGATAGAGAAGGTTGTAAAAAAGAAGAAGAGACCAGATGGGACATACGATCTTTTAGTGAAGTTTATAGGTTATCCTGAAAGAGAATGGATCCATGAGACACAACTAGTATAAAAAGCATATTTAATTGTTTTTATTTCATTTTGATAAAAATGTCAAATACTTTCTTTGTTTTTCTTCCTAGTAATGTTTCCGATTATCCAGATAATAGACCAAATAAATTCCGAGTCCATTTACCAAGACCTCTATACTTTTCTGGAGACTGGGTTTGTGGTTTGCACAGCATAAGTTATCCATATTCATGGCCTTCAACAATTGGTACCCTTGACGAACAATGGATTGACATTCATTTTACTAAAAATGATGGGAGGGCTAGTATTATTCGTGTACCAGTTCCTAAAGGTTCACACACGACTGTGGAAGATTTACATCAATTTTTGTTATCTACTTTAGATCACCAAGCAGGAGCTATAGAAGGATCATCCTTGGAAAAACCTGAGACATTAGTAAAACCTCCAAGTGTCCGCAGACCTAAACGTAGTGTATCTCCTGAAGGGGAACTTAAAATGCCAACTCGTTCATCATCGGCCGAAGAAGAAGAACCACCTAATAAAAAACCTTCTGTTGAAAGAGAACTTAAAGCAGCTTCGCGTTCATCTTCTGAAGAAACAGAACTTAGACGCCCAGCCCTTTCATCCTCTGCAGAAAGGGAACTAGATTCTTCACAGCGTAGTACATCTCCTAAACTTACTAAAATAGCTCCCCAAAAACCTACACCACAACCCACTCCACAAACTATACCTCAGCCAACTCCTCAAACTCCAAAACCCACTCCACAACCTCCAAAACCTACACCACAACCCACTCCACAACTTCCAAAACCCACTCCTCAACCTCCTAAGCCTACACCACAACCAACCGTACCTACACCACAACCTCCAAAACAAGCATCACAACCCACACCAAAACTCCCAAAGCCAACACCACAACCCACTCCACAACCCACTCAACAACCTATACCTCACCCAACTCCCCAGCCTCCAAAACCTGCACCACTACCTCCGAAACCTACACCACAACCCCCAAAACCAACTCCACAACCTCCACCACAACCCTCACCACAACCAACTCCACAACCCACTCCACAACCTATACCTACACCGCAACTTCCACAACCCCCAAAACCAACTTCACAACCTCCGCCACAAACATCACCACATCCTCCAAAGCCCGCTCCACAACCTACTCCACAACCTCCGCCACAACCATCAAAACCTTCACCCCAACCTCCAAAACCCACTCCACCTCAACCCACACCACAACTCCCAAAACCTACTCCAAAACCTACACCTCAACCACCACCACATCCTCCAAAACCCGTTCCACAACCCACTCCTCAACCTCCTAAACCAACACCACAACCCTCACCTCAACCTCCACAACCTCAACCCAAACCTACACCACAACCTCCAAAACCTACAACTCAACCTCCAAAACCCACCCCACCTCAACCCACACCACAACCTCCAAAACCCTCACCACAACCTCCAAAACCTGCACCACCTCAACCCACACCACAACCTCCAAAACCCTCACCACAACCTCCAAAACCTGTACCACCTCAACCCAAACCTACATCACAACCTCCGAAACCTACACCACAACCTCTGAAACCTCAAACCCCAAAACCAACTCCTCAATCTACTACTCAACCTCCAAAGCAACTCATTCAACTAAAATCAACTCAACCTTCTTTACCCGTCTATCTACCTTTGACACAAGATAGCGAAGAAGAAGAATTGAGAGATGCATCTCCCTCATCATCAGCTGAAAGACAATCCTTACCGAGTTCGCCTACACTTCCACAACTCCCAAAGCCTGAAGCTACATTTAGTGATCCTTTATGGACTGAAGAATATGAACGAGTGCTTACACATGTACTTGCAAATCTTGGACAGAAAGTAACACCTCAGACAAGAATAAATTATCTTCCAAATATGCCTATCCTTGTAAGAAAATATGGTAAAGTAGGCAAGGTAGACTCGACAACACAAAAACAAATTATAGATTCAATAGAATTATTTTATCATAGCGACTTTGAACGATTTAAAGTTACCTTCACACACCCAAGCATCAAATATGTTTCTTTTTCAAATCAATTAGGTTATGTATTAGGCTTTCAAAATCCAAATATGGTTCAAAATAATGAAATTGCCAAATATGGTTGTGATCTAAGAGGAGGTTTCTCAAGCTTCGCTGTATATTCAAGAGGTCTTACAGAAAGTATGATCATAGGCAATTCACTTAGTTCACTCCTAAGAGTTGTTTCTGTGGCTGGAGCCACCCCAGGACAATATTATGAGAAAATATATGATTCACCAATTTATGCAAGAGTATTACCTAAAGAGGTAAATGAGATTGAGATTGAACTCAGAACGATGGATAACGGTCGACCTGTACCATTTGAATTTGGTACAGTGCTGATCGTCTTGATATTTAAGAAGGTGATAAACTTCTGATTTTTTCATTCATGATTAAAAATGGTGCACATTTTATTTGATACTAGTACTGTAAGCTATGATGACTTTATTCCAATGAAGGGAGGAGGAATTACAGATGACTATTTTAAGGGTACAGCTCCTTTTCAAAGAGGATATGGGCAGAAAGGAGCTGGAATTGGAGATGTTATGAGAGGACTTTGGAGATTTTTCTTACCGATTATGCGACGTGTAGGCACGACTGTCTCAGAGGAGGCACTAAATACAGGTCAACGTGCATTGGGAAGGGTAATCCAAGGAGAACCTATAAAAGAAGCTTTAGTCAGTGAAGGAAAGAAGGGAATTGATACAGTGCTTGAAAAAGGAGGTTTACCTAAACAATTTGGATCAGGAAGGGGTATAAAAAGAAAGACAATTCCTAGTCATCAAACAATTATTAAAAGAAAAAGATTAAAATCTGACGCTTTTGGTTTTTATTAAGAATGAGTTTCCATAAAATTGATAAAGATAGTATAAATTCTATTACAAATGCTCTTGATTTTTTCCAAGTCCCACCAACAAATGTGAGCATTTCTTCATCCAAGGTCTTTGAAATTTTACCAAGTAATCCTCTCACTGATACACCATATCATTTTAAAATTCATAGTAGTCAAAATTATATTGATCTATCTAAAATTTATTTATTTACTGAATTTCGTATAAAGAAGGAGGGCGATGATGGGAGATTGGTCAAACTCGCTGCAACTGATAATGTTGCGCCTATACAACTAATAGGTCAAACATTTATAAATAATATGCGAATTAATGTAAATGGTAGGGAAATATTTAATTCAAACTCACTCTATGCCTACAAGACTTATTTTTCACACGAACTTTCTTATTCTCAAGGGGCAAAAAGTTCCCATTTGAACGCTGCAGGATATTACTATGATTCTGACATAAAACTTGAGGATGGCACAGCGTATAATGCAAGAAAAAATTTATTTTCTTCAAGTAAGACGGCACAATTCATTTCAAAGCTTGATGCGGATATATTCAACCAACCTCTCTATCTAATAAATCATTGTGAAATTGATATTGAATTACTTCCTAATGACACGAAATTTGTATTGATTGCTCCTCCAGTACTTGGGATTGACCAACCAATTACCTATAATTTTGAAGTTGTAAGCTGTAAGCTATACGTAAAAAAGATTGATCTTATGGATGGTCTCTCTCTAGATATTGCCAGAAAACTTGAAACTAAACCTGCAAGATATTCAATAAGAAAAACGATGATGAAACCGCTTTTCATAAGTCAGGGTAGATATGAATTTAATGCAAACTTGTTCATGGACCAAATTCCTAGAAGAATTACATTAGGTCTAGTTGCAAACTCTGATTATGTTGGATCGATAAATCGAAGCCCTTTCAACTTTCAACATTTTAATGTTAGAGAAATTAGTATTATAGCAAATGGAAGACCATACCCTCAGGCATCTTATGACTTTGATTATAAAAATGGAAGATATGTAAGAGCCTTTCACGACATGAATGAGGCTATTGGTTATACAAATACCTCTGAAAATAATAGTGGGGATGATAACAGTGGGACATTTGATTTAATAAAAAATGGGACCACAGCCATAAACATCAAATTCAATCAGCCAGTCCCAGAGGGTGGAGTCATGCTTGTTGTTATGGGAGAGGCGGACTCCCTTATAATGCTAGATAAAAACCGGACAATAGCAAGTGACACTACCATTTGAATAAATGAAAGGAATTTTAGTAACTTTATTTTTAATTCGGATATTTTCTCCGTGTGTAGGACTATATAAAGAAGCTATGGATGAATTAGAGGAGATCCCTGAGTATTCAGCTTATCTACGTCAATTAGGATTTCCAAAGAAAAATACAACCCAGCCAAGAATATCCGCTTCTATACCAGCCTTTGCAACATTCCCTTTTGAGAATCTACCTACTCTCTGTAAAGAAAGCCCTACGGACCTGTATGGCCACGTGTTTTGCTGGGGAATGATAGGACTATATATTATGTTAATAGGAAGCTTAATTATTTATCAACTTCGTTCAATTTTTTGGTTAAAAACTTATAAGAATAATGGACAGCGATCAGATAACAAAAATATTGAGCTCAAATCCTTCCACAAACAAAATCTTCCAGGGATGCTTTCCGTGTAACAATCTACCCAAGCCTGAAGAAGGCAAAGCTTTAATTGTAAACTTGGACCCCAAAGGATTTGCAGGTTCACATTGGATTACAATTTACGTTCAAGGAAATGAACAAGTAGTCTATTTTGATAGTTTAAATTTACCCACAAGCATTTGTATTATTGATTCATTTTTAAAAGATTTTTCAATTGTTAATAGAAACCTAAAACCATACCAATCCTTAAATTCTAATTATTGTGCCCACCATTGTATTTCTCTTATTTATTTCATTTCTAAAGGTTATACATTTCCCCAATATCTTAAAATGTTAAACAATGTTCATAATCCAGATTTATTTGTAAAATATATTGTGAATAAAATTATAAATTATCGAGATAGTTTTTGGTAATATCAGCACATTCTGGACAAAGATAAAAAGCGTATGAAAAAGATTTTTCATCCTTGGGCATCATTATATCATCTTGAAATTGGCTCACAACGAAGCTAAGGCATTCATCACACCATTTCCCTGCGCGAAAGTAATTAATAAGGATGCAAAGCCTTGCTCCCATATCAAGTTGAATGTGTTGTTTTAGAGCATCATTGATTGAATGCACATAGGTTCTTATTTTAAATTCACGATACTCGCGCACACCCTTAACATACTTTATGATTTCGTCACTTTCTTCACTCATGAATGATTTTTATGTGGAATTTATTAAATTAGGTCGCAACTAAATAAAAATAAAATTAAGTCACGCCCTACTTAGATGAATATATAAACTCTGGAATTTTTGTTTTTCATTTCAAACATTCACAATGGTTCTTGTCATAGATGAAATTGCAAGTTTTCTCGACTGTTCAGTCCGAAGTCTAAGTTGTCATCTAAATGTTCCTGAGACAAGAATCCGTATATTAACAAAATTTTTGGATCGTAAGGTCCGCACGACATATTTGAATAGAGATTTAGAAAAGAAGACGTTTCTATTTGGAGGTCTCACAAGAAAGGGTGCCAATAAAATTCGCGCTTATGGACCTTTAAGACGTCCTTATAATGTTAGCATCGCTCAACATTTTTATACAAGACATCGAATTCAACTTAAAAATCCTTACCTAAATTGTGTTATTGAACGACGATTATGGGATAAAGATAGATTTTATCCAATCGAACTGTTGGAATTTGTTGACGACGAAGATCAACATAAAAGTTTGGCATCTGAATTTGAGGAAAAGCTTAGTATCTCTTCGCCACCAGATAGCCCCGAAATAGTTATGGATAAGGAATTTGAGGAAGAGATGGAGATGTACAGAGGAGATTTTAGTCAAGATGGTTGGTAACACACCCTCAACACACGCACACCCTCAACACACGCACACCCTCAACACACGCACACCCTCAACACACGCACGCCCTCTACACACGCACGCCTATCTCACAGTGAAAAAGATGAAAATTGATATATTTCATCTTCTTTTTCTTAATTTTGTAATTTTACCCCTAAAATGAACAACTCCTTTTCCTTAATTCTGAAATCTGCTACTTTGTTTAACTAATTATGTAAAATCTCCCCTAAAATCTATGTCTTCATTCTCATAATTTTTTAATATTTTTAAAATTCTATCTTCTTTCTCTTAATTATGTAATTTTACCCCTAAAACTTGTAACTCCTAATTATAAAATTTTTCAAAATTGTATTTTAAAATTTTATCACAAATAAAAATTATTTACAAAACTGTATTTAAAAATCGTGAATAAAATAAAATATTTACAATAAATGTACAAAAGTTTACAAAAATAGGTAAAAATAGAAAAATAGATAAGATAGGAGTGTGGCTTCGCCATTCGACAGGCATCACCAAACTCAACCAGGGACTTGAGAATTTACTCAAGTCCACTACCACCGATTTTACATGCGAGGATTACCTCACAACATTACGATAGTTGGTATAGAGTTTGGGTGCCCATACCCCTGGCTACTTTCCAACTCCTGTTGAATTCAGAGCAAAATTCGAGGATGTTTGTCATTAATATGACCAAAATTTAGAACAACAAAATCAGAAGGGCGGACAATACCTTTTCCGACATAAGGTTTATAAATTTTAGTAAGAGGTTGAGTAATTATGGAACCATCTTTAATCGATGGTCTAAGAAAATTTGGGTACTTAATTAAAAGGGGAATATTATCATATTTCATAAAATCAAAAACTTGCTTCTTGAAGTTTTCATAGCACAATCCTTGGTTGTTGATCACATCCCAGTTTAGCGTCATCCCACGGACTTTGAGAACGTAGTCAGGTTCATTGTTGGGAGTAGTCTTCTTTTGTAGTTTCAATCCATATTGCTTGGCCCCTCCAGAACAGTATTCCAAGATGTTGAAATCCGGGTACTCATCTGTAAATTGCCCCAGATGAGGCCCTAATTGAAGAGGACAATTGTTGTCTGGATGTGAGAAGATTAAGGAATCTGTGTCGGTGTAAAGAAGCTGACAACCAGTTGTCCTCACAACCTTCTGCATGGCATGCAGAAGGTGGATCCTCGCTGCTGATGTAGTCCAGAGCGAAATGATGACATTTGAGGAGTCATGCTCCTCCACCCAATCCTTCTTTTTGATGTAGTTTATAAGTATTACTTCTTCGGTAAGTTCGTCAATTGAATTGATGGTAATGGAAGGGTCGTCGCACATCTTTGCCAATTCATTAGGGTCGTCGGTAATTTTGCATTGCGAAAGGCCAAAGTTACGTAGGGAGAACCTTCCCCATAAGTTGTTAAGACACAATTTTGCTTGTGTCCGTTTCCCTTTGTTGGCCACCATTTTCTCCCTCTCAATTTTAATTCCAAACATTTCCAAGCATTCTTCCATAAACTTATCTTCTTTCAACTTGTCCCCTTTGATGGAGTTGTCGAAGCCAGAAGAGTGAATTTTCTGGGCCATAAATTCACTAATGTAAGGGTTGAAGAGTTTGTCGTCGTAGTTTTTGAATTCCAGAACTCTGAAGAGTTTGGTGACAATATAACCCTCCTTGAGGGCTTCGTTCAGTTCAATAGATGTACATGTAGACACCCACCCTCTTTGTTGATCTGAATGGGGACAGCAGTAATTTTCCTTGACATCCCCATGTGGGTGTTCTTTGGCACATGTGGAACACAGGGGGAAGAGTAGTCGTTCATCTTCATCTTCCCCAATTTTCATAGGTAAGACTGGAATATCTATTTGTCGTGGGGGGACGACAAATAATTTTAAAAGTGAAAGGTTGAAGGTGTTGTCCTCAGGTTTAGTCCAGTTGACATCTTTGTTGACAACGTGCACTTCTGGATGTCCAACCGGGTACCTCGTTGAAACATTTATAAAGGGATAAAGGGATGTCACGTCGTAGTAGGAGATTTTTTCTCCTTGCTGTGCAGAATGAAATAGCTTTAAAGGGCCAGTTCTTCCCCCATAAAATGCTGACCTAATGTTGATAGGCCCATCATCCAAATAATTTTTAAACATTCTTCTCATCTCAAAATCCTTGGAAAGCATATTCCTTATTTCGCATTCCCAGTAGACCTCAACATTCACACCTAAATTCTTGATAAAGTTGAGACGTTGTTGATCTTTTTGCCTCTGCTGCCCTGCTGTGAGACCAGTTGGAAGTTTTATATTGTCGTCTGGGTAGCATTTGATGCACCCGTGCCAGCAGCACCCATTGACTTCAATAGCCAGCTTCTTTTCTTTAATCCACCCATCCAATTTATAATTACCAATCTTCTTTTCGCCATTCTTTGAGTGTGCTGTCCTAATAGTAATGTTGTTTTTCTCAGCATACCACTTGAGAAATCGGAGCGCCAACAAACTTTGGTTGTCGACGTTGTCGTATCCTTTTTCAGGAACAATCCCAACGTGTTGTGGTTTGAGATGGTTCAGTCGAAAGTGCTTCATACATGCTGAAGCTATAGTCATCGATTCTCGAAGTACATCAAGTCCGTTGGAAACTTCCAAAAATTCTTTTCTGAAGGCTACAAGAGCTGCCATGAGGATTTCGACATCATTTGTACAGTAAGATGCTAGTTGTTCGTCCAAGTTAAAGGGTTCATTTTTGTGATGCTCAAACCATTTATCGAATTGAACTCTTTTCTCAGGCATCATCCCATTGTAAATATAGTCTTCTTTAGTCGGGAAGATTTCTTTCCCATAATTTTTTGGATTGTTGGCCAGGTGGGGGAAGAAAGGTTTATCTTCCACTTGCAGTCCAAACGCAGGTACAAGAGATGCCAAGGGCATCGGCATAAGATTGTAGGTGTCTCTGAAGATTATCCAGCATTTATTAGAATTTTTCACCTTCATTTCATACATTTTGTTTCCTTTCTTAATCATATCTGGAGTTAGGCCAAGAAGATACAATTCTTTGAAGAGTAGTACCATATCAAACCTTCCACCAAAATGTGAGAAGGCTACTGTATCAATTGAAGTATTGATTATCCAAGTTGCAAAATCTGTCAGAGGTTCATTTGTGATGTTCTGTTGATCAACTGTTGTATTGGTGAATGGCTGATGGGAGAATGTAATTGTTTTATTTTCTCCACAAATTTTACAGTTGTTGTTGCTCAAACCGTTAGCAATACAAGCAGGGCAATTGATTTTTGCTGAAATGAAATTGACTTCATGTAGTTTTCCTTTTTCTCCTTGTTTGTGCTGCATGGTTTCAAAGTCAAAAGCGATAATCCGGTACGGTTTTGACTTGTTGAGAGTTAGAGGTTTGATAAAGCATCCTCTTTTAGGGTCGTGGTAGCTGAAACATGTGTTGCAGTAACGTTCTGAACAAACATGCCCAGTACGTCCATTCCTATTATTCAAAACAACATTCCATATAACTCCACACTTTTCACATCTCTTCGAGTTGTTGCAAAAATTTGATGTTAGGTGGTATTTGTAGCAGCCTTCATTATTAAATTCTTTATCACAACCAGAACAATGTTTGAAGAAGTTGTCTGATTGTTGACATGGGTAATCGGGTCCAATCCTTGAACAGTTCTGACACTTTGAAGAACAAGATGTAGCATGGTCGTTTTGTCTATGGTACACCTTTTCACATTTAAGGCAGTAAGGCTTACCAAATAAATCACCTGCCTTTCTTACTCCATCAAAATGATTATTAGAAAAATAAAGAAGAATTGGTGTATTATAATTTTCAGCCCCATATTTAAAAATAGGTTTTATACCCAATTCTCCAAAAATAAAAACTTTAAATCCACCTTTATTCAGAGAATTCCAGTAGTCCACAACTTTTGGCACCCAATCATTTGCAGCATAAGTAGGTTGACCAGAAGGAGCATTAATTTTGTTCATCATTTCCAGTGCATCCTTCTCGAGTTGATGAGTCATGCCTCTTCTGCTATGAATGTAGTCATAAAATTTCCATTTTGGCCAAGAAGATGTTGCAAATACAAAGGTGGCAGATAATGAACGAAATAAGCAATAGTTGTCGGAGTTAATAATTTTAATAAGATTATGTTGTTTAATTTTATGTTGTGTTGTCGAATCTTTGCCGCTGCCTTGAATTGTACGTGTAGAAGGGAGATTCTTTCTGTCGATTGTTGTTACTGAAACATTAAATGGGTCGCCCCATAACATACCTTGATCCTGTTTTTTGGACTGGGCCACCTTGAGGAATTGGTTAAGTATAGCGTCTACAGTGTTGTTGTTGATATCCCTGATCGGGATCCAAATGTCAGTTTCTAGTAACTGACTGCTCACTGTACAGCCAAGTTGGTCAGGGTCAAGTTGATGATCACGGCTCGTTTCTAGGGTCTGGTCAATACATTTTTGAAAAATTTCTTTTAAAAGCCCCTCAGGTTCATCAGGTAGACCGTGTATTAAAAATTTAGTTGATAGTTTGGTAAGGTTAAATTTCCGGGTTATCTTAGTTTCCTCCCCCAAATATTTTAAAAAATCACCGCCGCCAAGCTGCAGATCAAGAAGATTGTTGATCATAAAACTCCGTGCTCGCTTTGATGGTGGTGGAGTCATTTAAGGTTAGTAAAATAATTTTTTTAAATTTAAAGAATGAAATAAAATCCTAAAAACTTGGATTTATAAATGTCTTTTTGATTGATATATTTTAGCCAATTTTCACTTTTCCACGCCTACATTTTAATAACTATTCATAATATTTTTTACTTGATCTATTTTTACCAAATTTTCACTTTTTAACTTTTATTTTTTTCAAATTTACCCAATTTTCACTTTTCAACATCAATTTACAAATTTTTCTCGTGCATGACCTATTTTTTGATTTATTTTTGCAACATAATTATTGCATGACTGATTTTTATATATTTTCACTTTTCAACGCCTACTTTTTAATAATTTTTGTATTTTTCAAAAATAAAGGGTAAAATGAATAAATAAGGGTTAGAGGATATAGAGAGAGTTGTAAGGGTGTTTCTCTAAGCATCTTTAAGAGTACATCTTTTGAACCATTTAAAAGAAACTTCTTAAACCCTTGAAACATTGGGAATCTGTAATATTGTGAAAAATAGAGAGAAGGATTGTTTTTCTTTAAAAAGTTCAAAATTAAACCGGTTTATTCAAATTACCCCTTAAACCTTTTGATACTTTGGAAGCGTCTTGAACCTTTGGACTTTGACGACGGAGTTGTTGAATGAACGTTTAAGAAGGGGGAGGGGCTAAATGGTTGGACCCCGCTGCCCCTGACGACTTATACGCCGGTCTAACTACTATGGCTCTTCACAAATACTACAACAACAACATATAGCTGGAGGAATTCAATCAAACCAAGTTATTCCATCAAGTATACAACAACAATCACATTTGCGTTTAAATGGTCCAGCAGAATTTCATCGTACGAAAATTTTTTTTGAATTATGAAACACTTAATATATGTTTTGAATTACTGAACAAGTCACAAAATTTTTCGAGCAGAAGGATGGGTAATAGTTTGGCTGTTCCCTCCCCTTATTCTCTTTTGACAAATTAGGAAAGGATATCAAAATGTTCAGGGAATTCAAGAAAAAAGTGGGTGTGGGAGGGAGGATCAGCCAAAATATTACCGAAGGATTGGGACATTTTTTGTGATTGACTACATATATTGACCCGACCAACTTACTTGTCTTTTTTATCTCAGTTTTTTCGAGTTGATTGTCGAATCATTCTAGCTTAATTTCCTAAAGAATCAATCTGTTTTTCCAATCATTCTGTGAAAATTCATGGTCTCGGGTTTGTCCCTTGACATGTCTAATTATCTGTTTATTTTTCACATAACACCTTTTAGATATTCAAAATCAATTACAAAATCGTATGGTTAACTCCCCTCCTATTGGTGGACAACAACAATCTGGAAGTAGTTATCATCAACAAATAATTGGAGGACCAAATTCCCATCCTCATCAAATGCCACCGGTCCTAGAAATTAAAAAATTTTAATTTTTCAAAATTTATTTTTAGGGCGTCGGAGGAGCGAGTATTCATCGAGTTCCCTCAGCTGGTACAATTCACCAACAACACCCATTAATCTCTCAACAACAACAAATAAATCCTCCTTCTTATGGAATTCGTCCAAGTCCAAGCCAACAACAACAAAATTTGTCTTTTGTTCAACAGCAACAACAACAAATGGGACAGCAACATAGACCTCAACAGCAACATAGATTTCAACATTCACAGCAACCACCTCAACGTGGTGGAGGAGGTGAGAAGACGAAGAAATATTTTCGAAATAATTTTTGATAGAACAATTAATGTTTTACGTGATTATCTTTCAATATTTAATTAGAAAAAATTAATTTTCCATGAGTGGATTTGAACCCGAGACCTATTTTTAATTAGGGATTTTGTAGTCAGCGCTCTCAACCACCTAGCCAAATTTTTTAATTGTCTTTGTCCACTGTCGATTCGAGCTTGCAAAAATTTGAATTTTTTGGCGCCAAAAATGACAAATTCACGCTTCTGAGCAATAAGAAATTCAAAAAACAGCACAAAAATTATCTTCTATTTCTATTTTCACACTAAGCTTAAGAAAATCTTCTGATGACTAGGATGTGATGACTACGTTACTGGTTTCGTGACTAAGATGAAACCAGTAACGTGGTTTCCGGTTTTACCAACTAAATTAAGCTCAAATTAAAAAATTTCCTCGTTTTGGAGTTGATGCTTTAAAAAATTTTTTGCCTGCGCCGCTGAAAAATGAACAAATCTGTGTATATTGTGGGATTTGCAGGGATTAAGATGGATTTGGGAGGTCAAAGGACAAATTCAGGGATGGGTATGATATCGAGGGATCAAGGGTGTAAGTGAATATTGATGAATTTGGAGGATATCGGGAGACTAGACGGATAATTGGGGTATCATAGGAATTGAAGGGATATCAAAGGATTTATCTTGCCCTTCCAGACTTTTAAGAAGTTTTGCCTTTAACGGTGAACAAGTTTCATCAATTTCTTTCTTCACTTGGTGAAGAAAAAAACCTATTTATAGGATTTGTTTATTAAGATTGATTGACCAACCTCTATGTGGGCGAAAGCTTTCTAAACTATACACTCTTTTTAAAATACACCTCATTATAAGAGACGATTTTTCGTTTCCAAGTTGGTTTTTTATATCGAGGTCCGATTGTTATTTTAAAAAAATTTTATTACCACATTTTCAACAAAAAAATAAAAATTTTTGTATTTAGGCCATCCATTACCAGAACAACAGCAGCAACAACAACAACAATTTCACCTAATTTTTGAAAGGTTTAAAACAGCAACTTCTCCAGAAGATAAGGAAGCAATATTCAAAGATCTCAGAAAAACTCCTCATTTATTTAATGCTTTTTTAAAAATGACAAAAAGGGAAGGCCCAGAAGGTCAACATATTTTACAACAAATGAGGCATCCTTCAGAATCATCAACATCCTCCTCCTCCCAACAACAACAATTTATTCAAAGACAAGGACAACCACAACAACAATATTTTCAAGGAGGAGGAAGAGGACAACAAAATGGTGGTGCAAGTATTTCTCAATTTAATTCACCTCCGTCTTCTACCCAACAACAACAATGGTTACAATCACAACAACAAATTCCTCATTCAACACAATCGCCTTCACAACAAAGAAATAATCCCACATAAAATATATTATTTTTATTTAATTTTAATTAAACACCTCCCTCTTTCTCCTAAAAATCACTAGTTTTTCTCTATTTTCTTTTTATTTAATTGTCTTTTTATTGTTTTAATATATTAAAATTCAAATTATTTTTTTAAATATGTATGCTACCAACTACCTATTCATTATTCTTCAAATAGTCTTTTTTTAAATAATTGTTTATTAAATTATTTAAGATGGTTGAAAAATTTATTTTAAATACACACAGTTAAACTTTATTATAAGATACCCCTTGTGGGTAGAAAAACTCGTCTCTTATAATGAGTTGTACCTTAAATAGAGGGTATCTATTATTGGTAGTGTCTTATAGTGATGGTATCTTAAATAGGGGGTATCTTTGTTCGACAGTAATTGAAAAAAAAATTTTTTAATGAATACATATTAGTATTTGTTAGTGCATTTTTCATTTAATTTTACACAGGATATTATTTTTCTTTTGTTGTTAAACAAAAAAATTTTTTTGTAAATAAAAATTATGATGATTTTAACATAGTTTTAAAGTCCAAAATATTTTTATTTTAATTTATTATTTTTAGGTGGGCAGTCAATGATTATTATAAGATACCTCCCCCTCCATCCTCCCCCTTCTAACCTCTATTTAGTTTACACCTCATTATAAGAGACTATTTTTTCAACCTCGAGGGATGTATCTTATATAACGTGATTTGACTGTATATTTAAATTGTTTTTTTACTCGCTAGGATTTTTTCTTCAAAAATATTTTTTGCTCATTAATTAACCTACCCACACACTCTGCTATTTTTATTAAATTTAATATATTTTTTCACACTTTCGCGCGACTATAAAAGAACCTCTTAAAAAACTAGGAAATCGAAAAATTTATTTTATTTTTCATTATTTAAATATATTCCTAGAATTATTTTTTTTATTTCTCTAAAATATTTAATTTCTGTTAATAAATGTGTATTTTTTAAATTAAAATTTTTAAAGCTTCCACTATTAAATCTCTATTTTATAAAATGGTCAATTATTCTATTATATATTTTTTAAAACATTTTTTTCAGTAAATAAAATTGATGTTTGGCAAAAATTTTTTTGTCTGTTGATGTTAATCACTGTTCCAAAATCCCGGATCCCGTGTCGGGATCCGGGATCTCACCATTCCAAA
Organism: Meloidogyne enterolobii; assembly: GCA_963681835.1. Classification (NCBI taxonomy): domain Eukaryota; kingdom Metazoa; phylum Nematoda; class Chromadorea; order Rhabditida; family Meloidogynidae; genus Meloidogyne; species Meloidogyne enterolobii. Next base: position 279,270 of record CAVMJV010000031.1, on the reverse strand, counting down.
ATCCCAATTTTTTCTTTAAATCCCGATACCGCTGAACTCTGTACTTTAAACAGATATATTTTAGAAAAATTAAGTGCCGGTCTATTTTATAGGAAATTTTATTGGCTTTCAGATAGACCTAAGAGAAAATTTTTATTTCTTTTTTAGTAATTGTTAAGGACTTTTTTTGTCTGTTAAGTTTTATAAACTGTTAAATGTATTTTGGAACGCCTCATTTTTTCTTGAATTAATTTTTTTCTTGTCGTCGATGTATTAGAGTATTGATGTTTGCAAAAAATTTTTTTGTTAATCACTGTTCCAAATCCAGATTTTTTAGGAAGGGATTGGATTTTTAATTTATTATTAATTTTCACATTCATTAAAAATGTGGAAAGGAAATCGAATTTGTTAGAAATAATTTTTGATTAAAACAAACGGGACTCTAATGTCAATTTCAGCACACAATAAAAAGTAGGCACTGAAACGTATTAACTAAAAAGAAAGCTGATTGACTGACGTCTCTCTTAAATTTACACGCTATTTCCAAACATAAAAATGGACGGCTTGTTGCCACGATTAATCAAATTTTTTTAGTTAATTTTAAGAATTTTAAAAATTTATTTTTAAGAAAAATGGAACAACCTGAAGAAGTTCAAATTCTTGACGAAAAAGAAGAAAAGGCTCGAAAAAAGAAGGAAAAGGAGAAAGAAAAGAAGAAGGAAAAGGCTAAAAAAGATAAGGAAAAGGAAAAAGAAGGGGGTAAAGATGGAAAAAAGAAGAATAAGGTTTTTCTTTTAATTTTTATTCAACAAGATTTATTCTAAATTTTTTAGCAAGCTGAACTTATCAAAGAATTATTAAGAAGAAAACAGGAGCAGGAAGAAGAAGAAAAGAGAGCTAGGGAAGAGGAAGAGAGACGACTTGCAGAACTTGAACGGCAGAAGGAGGAACAGGTTTGGCATCTTTATGGGAATTTTTTGAATGTCATTTTTGTATGTTTAAAAGAGATTGAGATTTTCATAAAAGTTTGAAAAAAGAAGGAAAGGGTCCACCAATCTGGACCCGATATTTGATCCGATACCTGATATCGCTCCAAAAGATGGAGAAACGGCTCCAAAGGTCGAAAACTTTAAAGCCGTATAACTTCTCTAATTGGGGGTCAGGGGGAAAAAGCCAAAAATTGGCAATAGATTATCGTTATATTTATCGTTTATCTCTACACTGACTATGATAATCTGATAGAAACTTGAAATAATAAAAATAAAGATAATGTTGATCAAATGATTCCAATTTTCAGGAGAAATTAGCTCAACAGCGCAAGGAGGAGGCAAAACGTAGAAAAGAAGAATTAATCCAAAAGCAGAAACGTGAAGGAACTTTTTTGACAAAAAAGCAAAAACAAGCTGCTGCAAAGGCTAGACAGTTACTTGAAAGTCAAGGTTTTTAAAATTAATTTTTGGATTTGAATTTGAAAAGTTTAGGTCATGTTGTCCCAGAGTTGAATAGAGATGATGAGGAAAAACCAAAGAAGCCTATTTTTGCTAGAAAACGAGGTGCTAAGAAGACGAGTGAAGTTGCTGAGAATGTAGAAGAACAACAAAGTGTTCCCGAAGAAGAAAAAGTTGTGGAAGAAAAGAATGAAGTTAAAGAAGATTTGGGTGACGAAGAAGAGGTTTCTTTTAGTTATTTTATATGACTTTTAGTATTTTCTTCCATATATCCAATTTATTCCTATTTGACTTGTTAAGTAAACAAAATTTTAAGGTTGTCGACGACTGGGAAACAATTGTTGATTCTGGTCGAGAAATTAACATTCCAGATAAATTAAAAGTAATTAAAGAAGAATTAATTCCAAAACCTTCAACTAAACAACCAAAAAATATTCCTTCAACGACTTCTGAATTAAATCAAAATTTGGAAGAAGAAAGTTCAGACTCGTCTTCTGAAGATGATGAAAGTTATGCTTCTGAATCTTCAATTCCAACAATTTCAAAAGAAACAAGAGAAGAACTTGTAGCTAAAATTAGACTTCGTTTTGCTGTTTGTGAATTTTTTGAGAAAAATTTTTTTAAATTCTTTTTTATTAGGAAAGAAGCAAATTAGCAAAAGAAAAGAAGACTACAGATATTTTACGTTCTCCAATTATTTGTGTTTTGGGACATGTCGATACTGGAAAGACTAAAATGCTTGACACGGTTTGGATTTTTTTCCCAAACTTCTTTTTCATTTTCTCCTTTTATTAGATTCGTCGAACCAATGTTCAAGAAGGGGAGGCTGGAGGTATTACACAGCAAATTGGTGCTACTCGGGTACCTGACTTGGCTATTAAAGAACGGTGTAAAATGCTCAAAAATGTAATTTAAAATTTCTTAATAATTTTATTTTGTCATTTTTTTTAGTTTTCCGGTGATTCAATGAAAATTCCAGGATTTTTGATTATTGATACTCCTGGACACGAAAGCTTTGCGTATTTTTTTGAATTATTTAGTAAATTTAAATTCTATTTTTTAAAGAAATATGCGATCACGTGGCTCTTCTTTGTGTGATTTTGCTATTTTAGTTGTTGATATTATGCATGGCCTTGAACAACAAACAATTGAATCGTTAAAATTGTTAATTAAAAGAAAGACGCCCTTTGTTGTTGCGTTGAATAAGGTTTTCTTGTTTACTTTTTTGAATTATTTAATCTATTATCACCTAATTGAGTTTGTAAGGAAAGAAAATTATTTAGTTACTTGGTAGTTGAATCGTTAGTGAACTTGAATTTGGTACAGTTCGATTCATTTTTTGAATTAAAATGAATATTTTGTCGAGGGTTTAATGAATCTTTTAAGGATTAAATTTTAAAGATACTCACACCAGTGGTTAAATCGGTGTACGACATACACAATTTGTTAGGCTAAAAATTGGTGATAGGAAATTGAGAAAATTGAGATTTATAATTTAAACAAAATCAAAAAATTTTTTTTTCAGGTTGACAGACTTTACAAATATGAATCGAATCCAAGAAAAGATATTTGGCAACATATGAATACACAACCAACAAATACACAATTAGAATTTAGAGAGCGTTTTAATAAACTTATTGGGGAATTTTCTGAACAGGTTTAATTTTTTAATTTAGAAAAAAATTTTTTGTTTGTTTTATTTTTAAGGGAATAAATATAGAATTGGCAAATAAAAACACAAATTTTGATGAATATGTAAGTGTTGTCCCAACTTCTGCTTTTTTGGGTGATGGAATTGGGAATTTAATGGCACATATTGTAGACCAATGTCAAAATAGATATCTTGAAAAACTTGCTTTTTCTGAAGAGCTGGATTGTATTGTGATGGAGGTTTGTTGGGGGTGATTGATATAGAGGCGAGGCGTAGTCAGGGGGTTCAACTGGAAATTTTTCTATTTTCGATTTTGAAGATCTCTTTGTTATTCTCTCGTTTTTGTTGTTTGTGGTTGGTTGAGTCTAGAATACAGGTTCTACAAAACCATAAAAATCATACTTTTATCTGCAATTTTCCTCATTAAATTTTTTAGGTTCGTTCTCTTCCTGGTTTGGGCACAACAATAGATGTTATTTTAATTAATGGTACTTTGCGTGTTAACGATATTATTGTTCTGACAGGAAGTGATGGACCTATTGCAACGCCTATTAGGGACCTTTTAATGCCTCAGGTTTTTATATTTGTGTAGGACTCTAATTTTCAAGACTGGTAATGTGTAGAGTAAAATGCTACTATTTAAAGGGTGCGGAAAATCATAAATTAAGGATCCCTTCACAGGGTTGAGGTTCAAAATGTCGACGTCATTTCTTTGGATCAATCCCGTTTGTCATTTAAACTAACAGTAAGGATTTCGGAACGAAATCTCTAGTATCCATTGAATATGACATGTTTGGCTAAGGCAAGGCAAAATAAAGAATTTTTAGAAAATTGAAAAGATGTTCGATCCCTATAAGTGGAAATCAAAAAATATTTCCAAAAATATTTTTTCTTTAAGCCTTTAAAAGAAATACGTGTAAAAGCCGATTATGAGCATTACAAAGAAATTAATGGTGCACAAGGAATTAAAATTTTGGCAAAAAATTTAGAGAAAGTAATTGCCGGTCTTCCTTTATTTGTTGCACATCGTGAAGATGAACTTGAAGTTTTAAAGTTTAATTTTAATAAAAATTTAAAGAAAAATTAATTTTTTACTTTATAGAATGGATGCTGAAGATCAATTAAAAAATGCTCTTATGGCAATAAAAAAGAAACCTGAAGGAGTTTATGTTCAAGCGAGTACTTTAGGGTCTTTAGAAGCGCTTTTGGAATTTTTGAAAGCACAAAAAATTCCGGTATGGTTTTTTAAAATTTCATTTATTACACTCGAACCTCGTTATAAGCTACTCCTCGGGACTGAAAAATTGGGCTCTATTACACAATATATGTACGTCCAATCAACTATTATGCGCCCAATCAAATTTTATACGTCCAAACATATTTTTATCATCTGTTGTTCGACCATAAAATTTTTAATTTTCTATTTAAAGTATTCAAATGTAAATATTGGACCAGTCCATAAAAGAGATGTACAAAAAGCAGCAGCAATGCTTGAACATAATTCTGAATTTGCCTGTATTCTCGCTTTTGACGTTCCAGTGGATCGAGAGGTTCAATTGTTGGCTGATAAAGAAGGAGTGAGAATATTCCAAGCAAATATTATTTATCATTTGGAAGAAAGCTTTTTGAATTATAGGTTAGTTTTTTTCAATTTATTTAAAGTGAAAGAGGTTGGGATAGAGATGATTTTTGGTTGTGGATACACACCAGAGATGTCACTAGTTATCAGATTTCCGAAACCTGGGCTTTTTTCTCAACTCGCAACATCCCTGATAACAAACCGATTTGTCGAAAGTTTACAGCGGTTGATGAAAGTATCAAGTCATACCATCTTGGTATTATTTGGACATACGGTAGATATATCAAAATATGATCCGTTCTAACAATAAGAATTGAAGTCTGATTCTGTGGTAGAGAACACGATAGATCGACTAAATTTTTTACTTTTGGGCATGGGCCTGGATTAGGGCTTTATACTATCTGAAAACTATTCACGATTTTCAAAAAACGGGTGGGTAGCTTTAGTTCAATTCTTTATAATTCATTTTTCCTTAAATCCTTACGTACCAAATTATTAATTTCTAATAAAAAATTTCTTTTTAAGAAAAGAATTAGCTCTTAAACGACGTAAAGAAAATGAACATTTGGCTATTTTTCCTTATAAATTACGTGTTTTACCACAACATATTTTTAATGCAAGAAATCCAATTGTTTGTGGCGTTTCTGTGGATGCTGGGCAATTAAAGAAAGGAACTCCTGTTACTGCTAAAACTAAAGAAGGGGTTTGTTTTGATTTTAAGTTTGAAAATTTTTTTGAATCTTTAAAGCCTGTATTCCTTGGAACAATTTCTTCAATAGAAAAAAATCATGAACAAGTAGATATGGCTAAAGCTGGTGATGAAGTTTGTATAAAGATAGAGAACACAACAGGAGATGCACCAAAGCTTTATGGAAGACATTTTACTCATGAAGATATTCTTATTAGCAAGGTTTGAAAAAGTTTCTTTCTTTTTCTTAAGGATAATTAATTGTACAAGGGAACCTGGAAATTGGGTTTTCATTCTTGAAAGAACGCTCAGAAAAATTTGAGAAAACTTTTAGAATTAAATCTTTTATATTTAAATATATTTTTAAGATAACTCGAGAATCTATTGATGTTTGTAAAACATATTTTCGTGATGACTTGACAAAGGCTGATTGGCAATTAGTTATTGAACTAAAAAGAATGCTAGAAATTTTATAAAAAAATAGTTAGAGTAAACAGATTTAAAAGAATATAAAAAGGTGATGTATTAAATTGTTATTTTATATTATTATAAATGTACACAATCGAAAAAAGAGAAATATTAAAAGAAAAAGAGAAAATAAATTTAAAATGTGACAAACTTTTAAAGAAAAAAGATCCTTCAAGACGAAGTAAAAAGTTCACCCAAAGGTGGTAGAGTTGTACTTGCAGCGATTTGTGAAAGGTCTATATAAAGTTTTTAAAAAATTAGATAATTCAAACAGAAATTAAAATAACCCCTCAATTTTCAGATTCGAAAATTGGTTTGGGAACAATTCAGAAAATTTCCCTCTTTTTTCTAAGGGAAGTAAAGGTATCACGACTTTTGCGCCGTGAACATTTGCGCCGCGACTTATGCGCCGCGACTTTTGCGCCGGGCGACTTTTGCGCCGCGACTCTTGCGCCGCGACTTTTGCGCCGGGCGACTTATGCGCCGCGACATTTGCGCCGCCATTGTTTAAAAAATCCGGATCCGAAAAATGCCGGACATCCAAAATTTTCAGTTCGGATATCAGATCCGGATATCCGAAGATTTCCAACTATCCGACAACCCTACTAAAGTGAGGTCCGGCTGTAGTTATTGATATATTTTTAATGATAGTGGCGGCGCAAAAGTCGCCCGGCGCAAAAGTCGCGGCGCAAAGGTTCCCCGGCGCAAAAGTCACTCGGCGCATAAGTCGCGGCGCAAAAGTCGCGGCGCAAGAGTCGCGGCGCAAATGTTCTCGGCGCAAAAGTCACGGAACCGGAAGTAAAGGGTCTCCTTTTCCTTTCCTCCCCTCCTTTCTTCAAGGCAATCTCGAAACGAAACTTTCATGGGCTCTGATTCGAGCAAGATCGGCCCAATTTTAAAAAAATCATCCCCATATCGAAACATTTCAAAAAACGGCAAGAGAATTGTTCAAATCGGTAGAAAATTAAGGAAGCATTATGCCCAAAAAGTTTAAAAAAATAAACTAACCTGGCAAAGAATCAATGTGCTTTGCCAACTAAAATTCATTTTAAAGATTTCAAAAAAATAATTTAAAAAAACTTCTTTTTTCTCAGCATCCAACCTTGAAATTCCCTTTTTAACAGAATCAAGTAGTGCTTTATTTCGTTCATTTGCTTGGTCTAAAGCCTTTATATAATCTGCCATAAGATATTGAAGATTTTGACGTTCTTTAAGTTCGTCTTGTAATCTAGTGCAATATGCATCGACAACTAAAATTTAATAAAAATTACAGAATAAACCATAAAGGTGTAAAATCATAAAAACTACACCACAAGAGGGGTCGAACCATGACCAGAATAACCCACCAAACAAATAACTAAACCGTTACACCAATCCATACATAAACAATAAATTTTAACTCCCATTAGTTCCAAAAAAGGTATTTACCCGGCACAGCCTCCACAGTTTTAGCCATCAAAGCAGCTACTCCCTCTGAAGTTTTGATTTCTTTAAGAAGGAGAGGGTTAGCTATAGCTTCAGGATATGCAGCAATTATTTGTCTACAAAATAATTTTTTAGAGAAATTATAAATAAATTAAACCTAATTTTTACGTCTGCCGATGCGGGGTCTTCTAAACGTCTAAGGAGGTTAATCTGTGAAACAAAAAATAATTTTTTAAATAATTTCAAAACAAACCATATTTGTACTGAGGCTAGAAAATGCATGAAACTCTTCTTTGATTTTCTAAAAATGAGAGAAAAATAATAAAAAATAAAGGTCTTTTACTCTCGGTTTCAGATCCAATAAACAACTTTATGGGAAACATAAACTAGAGCCGACCCAAAAAATCCAAAATTCAAAAAATCCCCGCCATGCTCCCTCCTCTGACCGAGTCCTAACAACAAACCTTAGAATTGTCCAAAGAACTTCCTGGAGAGCCTGAAGGTAACAAAGGAGAATCCGTCCGAATTGGACTTTCTGGATCAGAAATAAGATTTGGAGTTGAAATGGACGTTTCTTGAAGGCAATTAACGAGTAAATCCAAATTTTCTGTTGAATAAATTCCCCTTTCTCTCCAAACAGACAAAATTCTTTCTAGCAATTGTCTGTGGTATTGATCGGCATTTTTTGAAATGTGACTGAAAAATAAAAAAAAATTTAGAAGTCCGCAAAAGTTATACTGAACGAAGATGGGACGATTTGAAAAAAAAGGTTTAAAAATTTTCTTCGGAACGGGTCTCGGTTACAGGTCGAAAAAGATACATTAAAAAAACTTTCTGATCAAAAAAATTAAAACCCAACCTAACAGCAGGTTGAAGAACTTCGTAAAAAGCGTTCATAAAAGCTGGGGCTTTTTTTCTAGCATTTTGAATAACATCATTAGCCAAATTCATTAAACTTAAAAGACGTTCACTGTCTGTAATACTTCGAACTTCCTATTTAAATTTAAAAAATTAAATATAATTTTGGCATTTGTCGGATGAGGGGCTTTTTTTTGCGGAATTCTATTCACAACAAAAAGTTCACAAGAAACAATTCAGCAAAATCTCAAAAAGTGTCCGTAAAAATAATCAGCAGAAAATTCACAAAAAGCCCCCTCCTTCTACACAATCTCAGAAAAGAACCTTTAACCAAGTATCCAAAATAGCATCAGCATTCTTCTTTTGATGATGTAATATCCACATTGATAATGTTTGTATTGAATGTGTTGTGTTTGTTAACTTCGTAAGTCTTTCACGCATTGTAAATTCTGAGAAACCACTCATTTTTATGGCTGGAATTATTCTAAAAAATAAAAAAAATACATAATTTAAACCTGCAAAAAATTATTTAATCAAAGCTTAACAAAAAACAGAATGGGCCGGTTAACGACAAATTGCCAATAAAGGCATAAGCGATAGATTGCCAATAAGGCAAAAACGACAAAGTGCCAATAAATGCATAAACGACAAAATGTCAACAAGTGAATAAACGACAAATTGCCAACATGTGTATAAGTGACAAATTGGCAATAATATTACCATTCACAAAATGAACCTTAATTTTTAATCTAAACTTTAGAATCCATAACAAATTACGAGTTTTTCTACACAAAACATCCCCCTAAGAGCTTCTTTATTTTCCAAATTTATCCAAATAAATGTAAGTACATAAAATCTTTAAAGCAAAAAAGAAATACTAAAGCCCTCCAAAAGCTTTTCGATCATTTCTCTACAAAAAAACTTTAAAAGTGTCAGTTGTTATACATAGATTTACTACTTACTACTACACCTTTTTTCCTTCTTGCGGTGTTGTTTCTTTTCTATTAAAATTGTCCATCCAATTTCCCTCATAACATTAACAAATCTACACTAATTCTTCTTAATATTTCTTTTCTTTTTTTGATTAGTCAGAAAGTTTTAAAAAATTAATTTTTTTTATTCGAGATTATGGGGGGTTATTCCTTATTTACTTTTTATAAGGGAGGAGCTCAGTTAATAGAACATTTGAACTCAATGGTTAGCGAAGCTCCTAGCAATTAGGTGGTAGGTTCGCTATTCCTGCGCGGGTAGATTAACTTGACGCTTAATTTTTACTAACAAGGGAACATTGCCTACTGTGTATAAAAACTTGGTACTTTTTAGTCGACTTCCTATTTCGAAGTGATGCGGGTCATATCGAGCTAACTCAAGGAGGTCGTGGGTTCGAATCCGAGTGGGAAAAATAATTTTTTGAAAATGCAAAAGTGGACCCCATTTTAGTACTTTTATAATGATATTTTATCTCCACACATTTTTTAGACTAGAAAAACATGTGTTTGAATGTGTTCATAAGCTGAACCCTTACCAAATTCCTGTACACAATAAACGATATTCCCTTGTAAGAAGAATATAGGTAGATTTTAATAGCTCAATATAAGACTATCCTTATAATGACTTTTCTTTACATAATTTCGACTAATCATCCCAAATCAAAAAAATAAAATCTTCAAACACTCTTCTCTCTTTTTAGCATGTTTTATCCCTTCACACGTGCAAAAATAAAATTTATTTTAAGTAGCGGGGGCGAGAAAAGCATCTCCACCTCTCTTTCCTTGGTTTTTCAACACACTTAAGCAAGTGTTTGCAAAAAATAAAAAGGAAACACAAAAAAACTGTTTTTATATTAAATAATCTTCCTATTTATTATTTCCACACCTTTTCATAAAGAAAAAATCTTTTAGAGGGGCATTTTGCTGAAAAGACTTTTGACAGATTTATTGGGAACTACATAATACCATGAGGGCCTTTTACTCCAAGTTTCTGTTTACAAAAGCACAGAACTTCTTTTTGAGGAAGAAGCGTCTGTTCTCTCCTGCATTATTTTTATTTAATTTGTCTGTTCTTTCCCTGTATTATTTTTATTTAATTTTCAGTGAATTGTGTTTTCAGTCAATTACCCCCAAAATTGTTTTTTTTCGCAACAAAATCTACTAATATTAGGGTGTAACATAAATAATTAGCCCCCCTTGAGCAAAGTCAAATAAATATTTATTAAAATTAAACTAAATATTTTCAGACTTCGAATTATATTTTTCTATGATCATAAGAGAGTTGCCTATTTTCTGGCAAAAAATTAGAATTCTAGGTTTAGGTTGGCCGGAGTTAAAATTGAAATACTAAAGCTTGTATTTTTGAAACAAGGCAAATTCTTTTTGATTTTTCTCTGAAAAATTGATGAGTAAGAATGAAAATTTAAATAGATTCTGATAGAGCAGAATCTGATGAATACAATGATATAAGAAATTCCCCTGGAAAACAACTGGCTGATTTTTTAGAGGGTCGGATTTGTGAAATAGGGGCTAGCTTATGCTGTTTTAGGATAACTCTCGCGCGAAAATGCCTAGCGAGGCCAGGCGACCAGATTTTTCAATGGACTTGATCTATATGGGAATAATACAATTTGGGGGTAATAGTTTAGCCAGTTTAAACTAAATTCCAATGATTACCCCGCCGCGACACCACCAAATACATAACAGATCACGCTATTGGACCAGTCTGGATTAGAGGTAAAAATTGATGGTTAGCTGGGATGAGCCGTTCCTTTTTGTTTACAGAATTCATGAAGGCAACCCACTTTTTATTATAGGTTAAAATTTGTATCAAACAAGGGGCTTCATTATGGCGTTTAAGGGGTTGTTTTGGAAAAGTGACTTAGCGATTTTTTTGATTTTGCGGCAATTCATGGGGTATCAATCGACTTTTCATAACTTGATACCCGCTTCAAGTAAAATTATGGTAATTTTTGTAAGTGAGCAGGTGAGTGCCTGCCCCAATATACACATTTTATTTTTTGGATTGGCTTTGATTCAGGGGAGAACGGCATCTTTATCTATCGTTGGTTGGCATCCAAGATGTTTTTTGTCTTTCAGCTCCTCTCTACCTTTCTTTTATTTGGAGACCCAACTTTTTTCTGTGGAATAGGAGATAACATCCTCATACTTCGCTATGCATATTTTGCGCCATGATTCCCTTTCCGAATGTCCAAGTTCAATCTCATATTTGAACTGGACGCTAATTTCATAATTTTGCCTTAAACTTTAAAAATTCATAAAAAATTTTTAAATAAAGAAAAAATTTCAAATCTTTCAGAAAATGAAGAAGGCATTATTATGAATATATGACAAAAAAATTAAAAAGATTGGAAATCTGAACATTGAGATATACATTTTCAAACTTTAATGATTTAAGGGGGGCTAATTATTTATGTTACACCCTAATATTTAGTTTTTTCTTGTCCACTTTTAATGTCCACTTCCTCTGGCAATTTTTATGCTTTTGACAAAATTTATTCTTTTGGTCTTTTTATCCGTCTTTTTTTCCGTCTTTTCCATATAAAAATCGAATTTATAAAAATTATTTATAAAAAAAACTTTTTTGCTAAGTTCTAAGACTTTGAAAAGGTAAAGGTGAAGAATACGTACCACTCACAAATATGGACAAATTATATGTCATTTGAAAGAGCTCGGCGAGAGGAGTCGAATGACATCAAAATCAACTGGCGGTCTCAACTTTGAGCTGAGATATAGGCCCCTGAAAATCGAAAAACCATAGGGGGGAGTAAGCTCAATTTTGGAGTGAAAATTTCGAATATGCAAATAATAGCTCATTCGAAAGAGCTCGTCGAGCTGAGTCGAATGACACTAAAATCAACGAAATCCGACTTGATTGGACAAAGTTATAATCTTTTCTTTTAGCTCCTTACCTATGTCATCTGTGGAGATTTTTGCTGCCACGGAGGCCCCAAATACGTCCAGAGCAAGGGAGATAGGAATAGGTTTATGTTACGAGCCCAGACCCAGCGCCCGTAGACTCCCCGCGAGGCGCGTGCCGCAAAACCCCGCGCGAAGCGCGGGGTTTTGCACAAGCGCCTCGCCGACGCCCAATAGGTTTATGTTGACCATTTTGAGCTTGTTTATCTCGTCTCAAAATTAAGATTTCGAGCTGATTTTGGCGTCATTCGACTCAGCTCGAGGAGCTCTTTCAAATGAGCTATCATTTGTATAATATCATTTTTACAAGTATTTGATAGATATTTTTGACCGTTTTGAACCCCTGTATCTCAGCTCAGAGTTGAGACCGCCAGTTGATTTTGGTGTCATTCAACTCCTCTCGACGAGCTCTTTCAAATGACATATAATTTGCCTATATTTATGAGTGGTACGTATTCTTCACCTTTTCCCTTTGAAAATCAATCAGGCCTCACTATAAGATACGGGCAGAAAAAATAGTCTTTTATAATGAGGTGTGTGTTAAATAGGGGGTATAGTTTTTCTTCTTTCTACAGTTAAACCTCGCTTTTAAACCCATCGACTAAAACGTACCTTATAATGAGTTGTACGTTAAATAGAGGTGTATTTAGTATTGAGGGTATCTTATAATGATGTTTGAATGTATAGGTAAGCAAGAGATTGGACCGATTTAATCAACTAGAAAAGCAAAATTGAAATTATTGGTTAGGTGGATAAGAGCCCTGACTACAGAATGTCCATAAACTTAGGGGTCATGGGTTCGAATCCTTCCATGGAAAATTTTTTTTCAATTTTCAGAATATTTTTTTAAAAAATGTCTTCAAAATTTATTTATTTTCCAATTTTATTTTTAATTATTTTAAACAATTCTTGGGCAAAATGGGCATTTTTATCAGACCAATCCAAATGCAATTTGAATTGTTTAAATGGAGGGGTTTGCTCTTTTTTGGTTAAAAAACCGGAAGTACATAAATGTATTTGTTTAATTGGAATGTTTGAAGGACCTCAATGTGAACAGGCTATTGGTAAATTAGTTTTGATTAGGCGGGAATGGGGAAAACAAATGGAGGTAGTCGGAGTTGGATTGTTGGAAGTTGGAAATTTTAAAAAATTTGCGATTGACCAGACGTGGTATAATAGGTGATGAGTAGGGTTGTTCACTACCGGTTAAACGAAATCGGGGTTATTCCTGTATTTTTATCAAGAACAACCATGAGTGTTCTAATAGAACCACATGTTTTTTTTATTTTTCGATCCTCTCGTAGTATGCTTCTTTCAGAGAGTTTGGAGCATTTATGGTATCCAATTCATATTTTACACAATTAAAATGTCTCATTGAAATATTCTATAAATCAGGCACCGAATTCTTTTTATTTAACTCCGTAAGTTTAAGAATTTGGCTAAGTCGTTAAATCGGATTTTGCCGCTCTAACTTTTAATTCATTTACCTTTTGAGGGGGCCCGCTCTTTAATTAATTAATTTAATTATTAATAGACCAAAATATACAAACAACAACGCCAATATATACTTCTTTAAGTAATGAAGAAGAAGAAATGGAAGAAGAAGAAGAATTATATGAAGATGATGAAACTAAGGAGGAGGAAGAAAAGAATGTTAGAGAAATAAATCAAAACAATAATCCCCCAATTTATGGACAAACACAACACTTTATTGGGCCAGAAGAGACTAACACAATGAGTACAAATCTGGAAAAATTTGGTAGAAATTTTTTAAAATTATTTTTAATTTGACATTCAAACCCCCCAGTCAATAACAACCAAAAAAGAGAAAGTTGGTTACCTTGGTGTAGTGGGATAATTTTTCAATTTTTTGGGGAAAAGGGAGGAGGGTTCGATCTCTTTTGATGACAAATTGGTTTTTAATTGTACTTCTTCATTTATTTTTCAAAAACTGAAATATTCGAGGGAACTAAAATTTATTTCCAGATTTTTTAAATAATTTTAAAAACAATTTTATTTAATTCCCTCTTATTTCGCAATAATTTTTTAAAAAAAATTTCCTTTTATAACGTTTGATTAAAAAAGGAAATTTTTTTTCTTAAACCGGTTTTTCAAACTATTTTTCTCTAAAAGTTTCCTTTTCTGATTTTTATTAGTCATCAAAAAAGAATCTTCCAAAATTAATACTTTATATTGGACATCAAAACTATTTTACCCTCTAATCCAATTAAATTTTATAAAATATTTTACTTAAATCACTTTCAGTAAAATTATTTGTAAAAAATACTTTTTATCCTCAGAGAGGATATTTATTTTTACCTTCCTATTTAATTTATAGGGAAAATATCTCAAATTAATTATTCACACAAAATAATTAATCTAGATAAATAAACAAATAAAATTAACACAAATACACAGCTAAATCTTTATCTTCAAATAAAAAATATTCACACAGAATATTATAAAAAATGAATATCTCAAAAAGACATTGAAAAGTGAAATTTCTGCCTACTTTTTATAGGCAAAAATTTCTATGATAAAAATGATGCAATGTAAAGTACATTGCAAAAAGTACATAAAAAATTGTCAAAAAAGGAAAAGTGACTCACTGAGTCACCGCACAAAAATAAATAAAATTCCACAAAAATATAAAAAATATTTAAAATCTTTAAATCTTTAATTCTTCAATTTCGTCATCGACACTCCCGCCAGAAAATCCTCTCATCTCTCCATATTCTCAGTGGTTGCATTGAAGAAGAGAGTTGATTGTTGTTGCGGCATACTGGCAAGTGAAGTGATGATAATTGAAGAGCGCTTGATTTTATAAAAGATTCTGTTATGGGCAATGACTTGATGAGGAGCTGATGTCATTGATTTTAATTGGACAATTATTTGCAGTATGTCCGAAAGTGTGATGAGAATAATACTTTCTATTTGTATGCCGCATTTGAGTTTTATCGGATGACTTTTGTGTTTTTGTTGAATTGATGATTGCCTTTGGTGTAGATTTTTTGTTGTTAGAGTAGGAGCAGTAGTTGAAATTAGAGATGAGGGGAAGTCCTGTGAGGTAGTCCGAATGACCTGAAATTGCTTTATCTGGCTTTCTTTTGTCTTTTCATTAGGAGATCCTTCCTCCTCTTTTTTACAATCCAAAATTATCTCTCTTTAAAAACTTGGAAATTCGATTTCCTTTTCTCTAATTTCTTTCATCTGTATTTTATACTTTTCAGGCACAGCCACACAGAAACATTTCATATAATAGTTAATTAAATTTCTTTCATTTACCAATATTTCTACACATGAAGAATGTGTACCTCCCGCCAAAAACTTAATGACGAATACTTGATACCCGCAAAGGGATGCCCCAAAGGCCTTTCCTCTGTCGAAAGGAAACATAAGGCCATTACTGCTCCGAGTAAATGTCTTTTCTGCTTCGAGCCTATCTTCGATTGGAAACTTTTCATTAAGTTCTATATTATTACTAATAAATTCTCTTAAATTCATTTGTGCATCTTTAAATATCTCTTTTAATCGTTTATATGCAAGCCAAGCTTCATTGGCTGATTCTATTCCAATAAATATATAATCCATATAGGAATTTTCTTTAGCAATTTTTGCAACTGGATCATCACACTTCTCTAAGTGATGTCTGACAGTCGCTGATAGCAAAAATGGACTCGAGATTACCCCAAAGGGAACTTTTACAAATCTTAAATATTGAATATTCTGAGTTGATATGGGCTTTTTCGTATCTTTCACCCATATAAATTTTGTAACTTCTCTATCTTTTTCTAATTCTAATGTATGGAATGCCTTCTCAATATCCGCCCACATGGCAATTTTTGGCACTCTAAATCGAATCAATATGCCCGCTATATCTGGCATGATTATTGGCCCTCGCAATAAATATTCATTTAAACTTTTTCCTTCTCGCATTTTTGCGGAGGTATCATAAACTATTCGCACCTTTTTTGTGTTATTAACTGGGTGGTGAGGCAGAAAATGTTCTATTTCATCTTTCTTCCTTTCAGCCTTTTCAATCACACCCCTTTCCAAGTCATTATTAATTATTTCCTCATATTTATCTAATAAATCTGGATTTTTCTTTAATTTATCCATGAGATTTAGAAATCTTTTATATGCTAATGAAAAATTAGATGGCAAACTGTCTCTCTCAATTTTCCATGGCCATTTCACTACATAGCTTCCATTTTCTTTTCTTTTAATCGAATTATTAAATAAATCTAAAGCGATTTTATCGTCTTTACTAACAGGATCATCCTTGACCCCTATTGTTTCTAGTGACCAATAATTATTAAGCTCTTCGTTTTCCAAAGTGTTGGAACTTAATATAGTGCATAAATTTTCTTTTTTATTTAACTTTCTAAATTTTTCACCGCTAATTTCACCACAAATTATTGGTCCTACAATTGTTTCAACTTTGAATAAATAATCGGATAAAGGCTTTATTCTTTTAAAGAACCTCCAAAAATGCTTCATCCCTATAAGCATATCGGGGACTATATTTGCGCAAACAATCTCATTTGTTCTTAAATCTGCGCACTTAAATCTCGGCATCATATTTTTATTTATACTATAAACAATTATTTCTTCAAAATTTCCATTATCAAGAAGAACCTTCAAAGAATAACACGAAGTTTTCAGCTTTATTGGCTCTTTTCTGAAAAATGGCACAACGCCTAATTCTGTCTTTTTTAATTTTTTCAATTTTAATTTCTCAACTATTTCATTACATAAGAAATTAACCGTTGCTCCTGAATCAAAGAAGCATTTCACATTTATTTTATTATTTCTTTCTTTTAACATTAAATCTGCTTTCATTAAAATCACATTTCCTTCAGCATTATCTTCATTATTTTGTATGTTTTTATTTATTTGATTAACACTTTCATCTTTCTTAATCTGTCCTTTCTTTTCTTTTTCAAACTCTTTTGGTTCTTCTACTATAGTAAGTAACTTTTCTGAAGTTTCTAGATGATTTACTTGCTCACCTTTTCTAAAATCTTTTTTATTTTCTCCATTTTTATACAATTTCGGACATATTAATTTATTATGCCGTTCTCTACAAATATTACAATTTATTCTAGAAACACAATTTTCCACTGTATGGCCCTTTCTTAAACAGATTAAGCAACGATTTTGCTCTGACAAAATTTTTGTCCTCAGATATATCGCTTTTATTATTTCGCATTTCTCAGCGTGATGATTTCCATGACAAAAATAGCAAAAGATCTCAAACTTCTTGCTATTTTTGGCCTTATCATCACCTGATTGTACTGCAAATACACGATCAAAATTTTCTTTTCTAAAATTAACTTGCTTTTGATTAAATCCTCTATTATTACTCCAATTATTTCCAAACCTTTGTTGACTATAGTTAACACTCTTAGAAAACGTTTGAGCACACCTTTGTACTTCTTCTCTAAGAGTTACTATCTCTTCTAAACCTTTTCTTAATTCATCAACATTCCAAGTCTCTTTTGTCTCTTTTTCCTTTTTTAATAATTCTAAAATAATATTCTTTGGCAATTTATTTTTAATTGCCATCATAACTATAGATTCATCTTCGACTTTTCCCATCGCTGTGAGGGATCTACAAATTCTTTCAACTTCCTCAACGTATGAACGAAGGGAATAAACAGACTCATTTGCCACAGGAAGGCTTATCAATTCGGCATGAAGCGTATCTCTTATAGCTCTTTCATTGCCGAACTGCCTTTTTAATGCGTCTTTCAGCGGTTCATAATGTTCGGCTATCGGTCGATAACCCAAAACCGCTCTCTTGGCCTTTCCTCTCAAGCACTGTATTAAATAATGTGCTTTAAGGCCGGGATCAATTTCTAAACTGTCAACAGTCCTACTAAATGATTGCCAAAATTCTGGCCAAACAAGAGGATCTCCATAGAACTCAGCTAATCTAGTTCTAGGCAAATGTGTAGGAATATTATACTCATTCCTACGAACAAAATTCTCATTTAAAGGCGTCTGCCCTTCATTTACAAAAACTTGTGGCCTTCTTGATTGATTCAGTCTATTTTGACCAACTCCCAATTCCTCTGAAAGATCGGATTGAGTACTGCCGTCTTCAGACTCGGCCAAAACAATATCAATATCTGCAATTATTTCATGCGCGTTTTCTATCCATTCAGCATAATGATGCTCCAATGGAGCAAAGTTAGCTAAAACCTGTTCTTCCGCCTGTCTTTCATTAACCGGAAGTCCTCGAATATAATCTTGCCACTGATTGGCTTTTTCTTCAAGACGATTTACTATACGTCGAACTTTGACTAATCTTGTCCTTAACATTTCTATCCCTTCGGCTGTGCGCTCTTGGGCGTCTAAAACTGGGCGAATCTCATCAAAATGTTCGCGCAAACGAGTTATGGCCGGCGTCATGGCTTGCCGTATAGTTCCCGACATTTTTTAAAAAACTATATATTTAATTATTTATTTTATTTTCCAATTAAAAAATTTAACGAGCTTTCTAAAATATAGCTCTTTCAATAATCTGAGCCTATAGCTCTTTATTCTCTTTTATTTTTAAATCTCACTCTCCCCTCTTCGTAAGGGTCCGTGGCACCAAATGTAAAAAATACTTTTCCTCAGAGAGGATTTTTCTTTTTACCTTCCTATTTAATTTATAGGGAAAATATCTCAAATTAATTATTCACACAAAATAATTAATCTAGATAAATAAACAAATAAAATTAACACAAATACACAGCTAAATCTTTATCTTCAAATAAAAAATATTCACACAGAATATTATAAAAAATGAATATCTCAAAAAGACATTGAAAAGTGAAATTTCTGCCTACTTTTTATAGGCAAAAATTTCTATGATAAAAATGATGCAATGTAAAGTACATTGCAAAAAGTACATAAAAAATTGTCAAAAAAGGAAAAGTGACTCACTGAGTCACCGCACAAAAATAAATAAAATTCCACAAAAATATAAAAAATATTTAAAATCTTTAAATCTTTAATTCTTCAATTTCGTCATCGACATTATTTTTCTTTCCTAGAATTTAAAATTTTTTTGGGTTTTTTTTTTGAAAATTAGACTATTTTCTATTCCCGAATATTTTTTTCTCAAATACCCTCTCATTTTTCTAAACTATTTTCTAAAAAATTTTTTCATTAAATTTTTCAATTAATTTAAAAATATAGCAGAATCATGGCATCGCCCTCTCTCTGCTGTCCACGAAGAAAATTTTGAAGAGCCAAAAATAAGCAGCACTTCACCAAAACAAAAATTTAAAGGAAACGAAAAAACACAAAAAGAAAAAAGAAAAAAAATTTCAAAAAAATTTCCTCCCCAGCCAACAACAACTTCCTTTCCTTATAAAGAAATGGAAGGAGGAGATGGATGGATGGTGACAAGACGGGGAGAAAATTCTTTTTATTCGTCTTCTTCTTTTGCTTTGAGGAGAAGAAATTTGCCTTTAATTGGGGGAATAATGATTTTTATTTTGTTTATTTAAAAATTTTTTTGGTAAATTTACAGGAAGTTCGTTTAAATGGTCTGTCCCTAGAATACGGCCCTGGGACTGGAATGAAGGGATTGAGGTGTCCCCTACCGTTAATACAGTCGGACCTCATTATAAGATATCCCCTTGGTGAAATCGTCTCTTATAAGGAGGTTTTCTTAAATAGAAGGTATCACTTAAGTTCACCCACTCAATGGCTAAAATAGAGGTGTATATCTAGTATATGAGATCCGATTGTAATAATATTAAACCCCATTTCCGGTGTGTTAAGTTTAATTAAAAGCTTTTAAAAAATAATTAAATTTAATTCTTTAATTTTTGCCCCTAATCTTTAAATCCTTCCTATAATAATTTTTTTGTAAATTTTTGAAAATTTTTTTCTCAAAATAAATTTAAAAGAATATCTATAATTTAATCCTTTAATTGATCTAAAATAAATTAGAATTAAATATATTTTCTCTAACACTCTCTTCTTTTCCTACACTATTTTCTTTTCTTTGACATTTTTTTAATTTTTAGGTAAATTTTTGTTGCCATATTTGTCCCATTAATTTTTAAATTTTCTTTTTAATTTTTAATAAAAATTGACAAATAAAGTTTCTTTTTTTTTCTTCCATCAATTACTTAAAATTACAAAAATAAATATATGTATTTAAATTTTAAAAATATATTTCCCCTAAAAATTAAATATTCAATAGAAATCTCGATAATATATCACCCTCAGTATTCTCAATATACCGACATATAATTAAACACAACATGTGATCGGGGGCCATATCAGGCCAAAACACACCTCTCGTGTCCGAACTGTGTCGACGTATAAACGAGTATGAAGTATGGCTGGGGTGACTATTAACGGGATTCCACTTTAAGGAAAATTCTGAAAAATTTTCTAAAAATATTTTTTAGTGGAAGGATAGTTCACCAACAATTCACCGTATGTTTCGTTCGGTGAATTGTCCATTTATGCGAATTGTAATTTGGTAAAATGTCCTAATAATTTTTTTATTTTCCAGAATTTCTTCATTTTCTATTTTTGTTTTTCAAAAATTTGGCATTTTTTTTTGTTTTCATTTTGATGAAAAATGAACGTCAAAAAATATAAAAAATAAAATGATATAAAAATGCCCTTTTATTTTCCTTAAAGGGATAAATGGTTGTCCTTGGAGACAATAAATAACCAAAAAAAGACGTTAAAATGGTTGCGAGGCATTCTCTCTCTCTCAAATTTATTTTTTAAATAAATCCAAAATAGTTTTACATATTTTTTTATTTTCTCTCACTGTTATATTTTTTGTATTTTTCTCTAGCATTCTCTTATTTTTTAATAGTATTTTATTGTTTCTCTTACCAGCTTCTTAAGATTATCCCACTTAACAACACTAAATTATCAGCTTTAGTAGTGATGAGTTTGGATATACATACAGGGTGACCAGAAAGAAATGGGGCAGCTAATTTATTGCATAACTTTATCCAAATTAAAGATAATTGGATCAAATCAAACTTAAATGATAGAGAATAAAATAAAATAAGTATTTTTGAAGTACCCACTTTTTGCTCGGATACAGAGTTGAGGGCACGTGGAAAAATTTTGGATAAAAGTTTGCACCACCTTTGGTGCGATTCTCTCCCATTCCCGAGCGAGTGATTGCCGAAGCGACTCCACACTTTTGTGTTGGTTAGCGCAGATATTTTTGGCAAATCTTTTTTAAAATTTCTGCCAGCCAATCTCTTTTTTATTCTTATCTTTCTCGTTCCTTCTTTCTCCCCCTCTCTCTCTCCCCTCCCCTTTTTTAAATCTTATTTCCAGCATTCCCCTTAAGCATTTATTTAATTCCTTCAATTTTTAACCAAATAAAAATTTTTTAAATTTTATTTTAAAATTAAAACTTTTTTTTTTGCGTGGACGGAATAAACGACCATATCTTTGTCGAAACTTGTTAGATTACGTTGATTTTGGTGTCATTCGACTCAGCTCGTCGAACAAAATGAGTACCTCCCCCCTATGGTTTTTCAATTTTCAATCACGATATCTCGGTCCCCTATGCCGGACCAACTATGTCCACTCCTAGTTCGACTCAGTTTTCCGAGCTCTTTCGAATGATATATAATTTGTCGAAATCGGTTCAGCCAAAAAATCCCCTAGAAATTATAGCAGAGGTGAAGGAAGAAAACGTCGAAAATCCCAATTCCGATTCACCTCTTTTGTTTATAGAACCAAAACCTCCACAAAAAAATGAAAATATTTATTATTATTTTATTAACACTTTTTGGAATTGTTTTGGCTGGAGATGCTGAGGACGGCCTTTCGAAAGTTGGAAGGAAAGTTGATGAATTTGGACAGGATGTTAGTGAAACAGTTAATAAATTGTCTAAAACTGAGGTAAAATAGGGAGAAAAATAAATTTGAAAATATTTTTTAGGGAGGTCAGATTTGGTGTCCCGTGCCGGCTGTGGGCACTCGTTGCCCTGACAGCTCTGTCTTCCATTACTTCCGTTGCTGTGGGACTTTGAATAATGGTAAATTTAGAGATTAAAATTGACATATATTTATTAGAGTCTTACTCCTTTATAAGATGCACCCTTGGGGTCAGAACCTTTTAATGGGGGTGGGGGGGGGGGGGGGGTCGAAATTAAAATAGAGGATACAGTTTTTTCTGACTAAAAAAGTATTTCACAATGAGATGTATCTTGAATAGAAGAGTATCTGGTATCATGGGTGTATCTTATAGTGAGGTTTATAAGCCAGAGATCGTGCCGATCTCTGGCTCTCGGAGATTGACTTGGCCATCTCTTTGGTCAAGTGGATAAGAGCGCTGACTACAAAATCTCAAGCTTAGAGATCATGGGTTCGAATCCTTCCATGGAAAATTAATTTTCTCTAATTAAATATATATTCTAAAACATAAAATAAACATTTAAAAAATATTTTAGACTTCCCTCAAATTTTTATAAGGGTTTATAACACTAAAAATGACCTTATCAATTAATTCTTTTAGAATGTTGTCTCAAATTACAAACATGGGCTTTTGTTCTACTCGTAGCTGTTGGCGTTTTGATTGCTTCTTTGATTTTGCTTAGCGTTATACGCTGTGTTTTTTGCCGGCGGAAATAAATTTTGAAAATTGGAGAATTTTTTTAATTTTTATTTTTTACATTTCTTTTAAAACCGCTAAATAGGCCAAATGGGTGTGTACTGTCTAAACCTTGGAAAAAAGAAAAATGCTTATAAAATTGATAAGATTTATTCTGATTGGGCAAAGAAAGTTATAGTCGATTATTGTTGGGCGTTTACTTAACCGTGCTCAATTGGCCTAGCTTATTTCTTAAACCAGTTGTATAAAGTAAAATTAAAAAAATATTTTTTTTAATATAGAAATTTTTTGTAATTAATTTAAACATAATTTTATTTAAATTTCATGTATGAGCAGTATATATATAAATATAACATATGTAAATGCTAACCGAGCTTATGGTTTAATGGTTGATGGGGTCGTGGATTCGAACCTTTCTGTGGAAAATTATTTTGTACATAAATACTAAACAATTCTTTTTAAAAATTTTTTGGAGTTTATTAGGGAAAGAGGGCATTTGTTAGAGCATTTACGATAATTAAAAAAGTGTATGACAAGAATAAAATATGGCAATACAGACGGGAGAATAATTATTATCTCAAACCTCAATTTTACATAAACCTTTGGGTTAAAAAAATCGTACACGATTCCCCATAGGTGTATCTACATAAAAATGAGGTTCATCTATTTATGAAAAAAAATATTTAATTTCTATGTAAATCCCCCCTCAAAATTCTTTTAAAAGTGCGCTTAAATTGTTGATTGGCAGCAGCATAACAAAGTGGGTTTATTGGTGAATTCATATAACAAAGAATATAGCTAACTGTATATAACGCTTGGAAACCTTTGAAAAACAAAAATTTTTTCAAAACAAAATTTAAATTACCAGCAGAACTACTACAACGTTCACAAAATCCATAAATTGTAGCCAAAACATAAAAAGGAGTCCAAAATAAAGTGAAAGTACCCAAAATAACGGTAATTGTTCTCAAGGCTTTTCTTGCTCGATTTTCAGAACGGGATGAAGAACCCTTTAAATAATAAGAGATTAAAAGAGTTGGGGAAAGATAAAATCTGATGAGTTGCTCGTATTTGTACTCAACTTAAGCGAGATATTGAGAGTCAATTGCTAAAAGCTCCTCTAACAATGCGTTCAAATGCTTTATTGACAGAGCTACTGGAGTAGCTCCGTCTCTTCTGATTTACATAACTCTTGAGAGTAAAATATTTCAAAAATGGTACAAAAATGGAGTTCTATTACACAATATACGTCCAATCGACTTTTATATGAATGATAAAAATATGATTGGACGTATATTGTGTAATAGAGCCAAAAATGTTCTTTGGATAAAGTTCTCAACCCCGGCTTTGATACAAAACTTATTTGAAGAACTAGATCCACAAGCATCTCCCCATATAGTAGTGAGGTATAATTCAACTTAGCTCTCATCAAGACGAATCGAACGAGTATCAAAACCAACTTTTACCTCCACCTCCTTTAGACTTACCTTAGAAAACTTTCTATTGTGAGGTTGTCCTTTTTGTTTCTGTTGTTTTCTTTTCTTTTCACTTTGTGTTCTTACATTCCTTCCCCCACCCTTAGCAGCATCTACCCATTTCCTTAATCCACCAATTCCTTCAGTAAAATTTGCAGTTATCTCTCTATGTATATTTAATTGTGTAACTGTTATTACTGATGGACGAATTTGAAGTTGAGGAATTTTGTCGAAAATTGGTAGAGCTTTTTCTTCCTGCATTTCAAAATGGTAAAGATAAAAGATATTTAAAAGTTGTAAAAATTTAGGGGGTATCTGCCTACCTGGGACAAGGGACCGCACATAAAAATGCTTAAAAATGTTATAAATATGGACTATATATTATTCGAGAGAGCTTGTCGAGCGGAGTCAACAGGCCTGTAACACAGCCCTATCAAGTCAGAATGCGAGGATTTTAGCGTCATTCGACTCAGATCGACGAGCTTTTTCAAATATATAATTTCCCATACATATTCATGACATTTTTAAAAATTTATGTGCAGCCCCATAACAGAAAAGTACCGCTTACCTTCATTAAATTATCAACATTTGTTTGGTTATTACACCCTCCATTTAATCCATTATTGAAATCTATTGGAATAAATGTTTTTTCTTCTTCTTTATGTTGATTGGGAGACGGCACAGAGTGTGACCGGAAAGAATTTGGGCCAACTTTAGTTGGCATTTTTTCTTCTTTTTCTTCCTCCTCTCTAAGGTCTTTAGGTGTAGACAAAGCTGATGACTGTGCTGATTCGTCAATAAAAGGCACTCGATCCCCAAAATCAGGCGAAAATGCTCCATCACCTCCCTCACTTGAATTTTCTCTTTTTTCCAGAATTTCTTCTTCTTTATGTGGGGATAAGGATTGTGATTGTTGTTGTTCTAAACTATTAGATGTTTCGTTGTTTGGACCAAGTAAAGTTAGAGAAGTTGATCTGTTGGAAAAAATCTTTATAAGAAGACATGTAATTTATATTATAGACAAAACTAAATATAACTCTTGGGGACTAAAAGAAATGGGACTAGAAGGTGTACATTAAATAGAGGGTATAGTTCAAACGCTCACCACACTCTAAATAAAAGCTCATTTTTTAAAAGTTTATCTTAAATAGAGGGTATCTAGTGTATCTATTGGGTGGATTGAGCTTTTCGAATGTATTTTGTGAAATCCATGGTCATTATTAAGCTCGATGAAAGAGAAGGCAAAGTCATCACTTCAGTAGCTCAGTCAGCAGAAAAATTGAAATATATAGTTAGCTAAGCTCTTTTGGCAATTAAGTAACGGTCAATAGAACACATGTCCGAGTCCCTGTCCGAGTGATAATTTAAAAAATTTTTTCCTCACTTATTAGGTTCAATAATATTTTGTTCTTTATTATTAGCATTAATTGATAGTTTTTTGGGGCATTTTTCTTTTGCATTAAGGCTGTCAGCTTTAGAACTAGCACCATCACTTGTTGAAGAATTGACGCCATTTTTTGTCCTAAGTGATAAAAGTCTGCCATTTTGTATTGCGTTTAATAAACGGGTTGATGCTCTTCTAAATGGTTTGCTTAAAAAGGAAAAAAATTTTGAATGATTTTTGAACATTTTTAGAGAGATGGGAGGTTAGTATTTTCGGCCGGACACGTTCTGCTGTAGAACACTACCTCGGTAAACGCGGCGGTTTACCTATCCGCAAAGAGATTTTCTCTCATTTTTTAGACATCAAGAAAAATGGGGGCAAACAAACATAACCACAGGATTCGGCTCCGAATTAGAGTATACTATATACGGTCCAATCAATCCAAACTCACGTTTCAGAAGAATCCAAAGTTCCAAGAGCTTCAGAAAGCCCAGGGCCAAGTGATTGTTCATCTCTAGAATCTGGCCTAATAGCTACTTCTTGTCCCCCACCCTCTCCTCCCCTCATTTCAGCCAAAATAGCCAATCTTTTTTGTTTTTGATCTGATTTAGATGCTAATTGTTTTGCAGCAGAGTAAATACCATAATAAAGATAGAGCATTAGTATCAATGTTGACCAATAATATGAAAGATACCTAAAAAGAGTTTAGGAAAATAAATCAACCCATTTGATCGCCTCTTGGAAATATAGGCAGGTGATTTTTTGGAATCTTTCAAAATTTAATCAAAATTTTTGGAAAAATTAAAAAAAATTTTTTTGAAAATTCTTTTAGGCTTATCTGAAAGCTAATAAAATTTGCTAGAAGATAGAAAATAACCATCTTTCCATGGTGGCGCTCATCCTAGAAAAACTTCTAGACAACAATCATTATTCTAGCTTCAGGAATATATTTAATATTGGGTGTATCTTATATCGATAGTTTTACTTACATTCCAGCATTCAAGTAAGGATTAGTCATAAATTGTACATAACATTCGTCTTCCCTTAAAATACGTCCTTTACCCGAAAACCATCCATAGCCAAAAATTGATATTGAAAAAAGCACTGAAGGCAATACCCAAATAGCAGCAATAATTAAAAGTACTCGACCTTTAGTTCTCCAATTACGATAAGCAGCAGGGTATTTTACAGAAAGATATCTTTAAATAAATAAATATTATTTAATCGTTAACGTTGATTAAGAATTTAAAAATCAAAATTAACATATAAAAATTAAATACCCAACTCATCTACCTCAAATTATAACTGAGGAATTGATCAATCTCTTACAGTTTCTTCTTAACATGATTTTAAAAACGTTGATAAGGCTTAGGAGGGGGGTAGAGATGTTTGGTGGAGGAGCTGTGGAATTTTAATAAGTAAAGATTTAGGGATCATAAGCCAGTCTAACCATAACTGAACGTAAAAAATCACAAAAGATTAGATCCGACTTTCAACTCATCTACCCTAAATTTTACCGTACGAGTTGATCAAATTTTTTTGATTTTTTATGTTATTAATTGTACCTACCTATCAGCAGTAATACCCAAAACAGTATAAATTGAGGCTAAACAACAAGCATAATCTACAGAAAGCCATAAATCACAAAGAAAAGCTCCAAAAGGCCAACGTTGTCCATTAATTAAAAAATATGTATATACAGGTATTCCTTCTAATCCAATTATCTTTTTAAATTAAAAAAATTAAATTTATAGAGGATATTCAATCTGTGTCAACAACAAATATAATAATTCTCAATAAAAAGTAGGTACCTTTACGCGTCCAATCAAATTTTATGCGTGTAGTCACATTTTTTAAGTACCCGGTTCTTCATTTTAGACCAATGGTTCGGTATCGGCAAGTGTAACAAAACTCTGGGTAGGATTGGACGCGTAAAGGTGCCATTGAAAGCGAAATCTGGACAAGAACCGAAAAGTATACCCAATTCATCTACCTTATGTTTTAGCGGGAGCGTTGATCAAAATTAATTACCTAACTTAAAAATATGTACATATATACCCAACTTATCTACCCCAAATTACAACGTAAGCGTTGATCGAATTCTGACATTTTTTCTCAACAAAAAAATTTTTTAATAAATTAAATTATATGTAAAAATACACATTTTTCTTCTTTTCCCCTCTTTTCTTTTTTCAATTTGTTGCTTGTATTTTTATTTTTTAACAAAAAATCTTTCTTTGGGTCAAAAACTGATTGCTAAAAAATTTCCAAAAATTCCTCTGGGATATAAAAATGGACGGAAATAAAAATATAAATTCTGATTTAAAAAATAAAAGGTCAGAAAAAGAACAGAATTTTTATTTTTAATTCTTTAGGGAAATAAAAAAAAGTTGTTGAATGAATGAAAGAATATATTTTTGGTTGATGAAAAAAAGAAAAAATAAAGGGAAGGAAGCTATTTTTCTTAATTTTTATTTATGTGTGTAGGCGTCTAAATTAAATTTTGGCCGGCCTTTTTAGATGATGTTTGGGTTTGGATGATGTTTTGTGTTAATGATCTGAAGAAGAACATCTTTGGGGTTGTTTTTATTCTCTTGTTCTTCCTTTACTATAATATACCGAACTCGTCTACCCCTAATTTTACAGAAAGTGTTGATCAAAATCGTTTATTTTTGAGAAAATTAATTCAATTTGGCCGGCCATATTGAATTGGGACTTAAACTCTTTCGACTTCAAACTATAAATTTATTTAATAAACTCCATAATTCTCAATTTTTTGCAACATAAAAACAAAACATCCCCCCCCCCTTCTAGTCCAGTTTTTACTCGTCGCATATAAAAATCCCCCCATATATATTTTTCATTCCCTCAACTTAAATCTTCCATAAAAATTTTTTCTCGTCTCTTAAACATCTCTCAAGAGAATACTTAAAAAGCTTTGGAATTAATTGCCCATCCATCCCCCTTTGAGGACAATCGATGTTTTTTTAATATTGTCTCTCTTATTTTTGAATAATCTTTTCTTTTCTCTGTTCTTTCCTTCCTCCAAGTTCTTTTGTTTTTATTTTTCGCGCTGCGTGAAAAAACAAAAAAACAATAAAAAATATTTATCGCAAAAATTGACTAAATTTCGGCTTTAAAAACTTCGTACACAACTCAACTACTCCAAGTTTCAACGGAGAAGTTGATCAAAAAAATTAAACAAGAAGGGAAATAAAAAACCAAACTCATACACTACTAACTCACCAAGAACTCATCTACCCCAATTTTGAAAGGGGGGTCCACCTCCCTCTCTTAACATCTCCCCTCATTTTGTCATACAAAATCAAAATGTCCCTAAAGTTTTAACTCTCAAAAGTTCAAATTACCCGAGGAGGTCAACTTCAAATCCTTTGAAAAGGAATCCATAACCGGGTCCCTCATCTTTCTTAAAATTATTGCCAACCTAATCAATTTATTCATCTACCCTACTAGAAAGACTAATATTTTTTTTAATATTTTCCCCCTTTAGCTACTACTTCCCTCTAGTGATGCTCGGGTATCCCGATCCCGACTCCCGACTCGGGAAAATTTCCCGAGTTTTTGGCCTCCCGATCCCGATCCCGACTCCCGGTGTCAATTCCCGAGTAAGTCGGGAAATTTTTACACCCCTAAGAATGGCTTTTTTGATAAGATTATATTTTTATTTTTCGCCCGCGGCACAAACAATGAAGAAATCTGGCTCCTTGGCCTTTCAAAATTGTAAAATTTTCGCCTGTGGCGCTGAAAATGGAAGAAATCTGGCTTATTTATCCACCAAAATTCCCAAAATTTTCGCCGGCGTAGGGGTCTTACAAAATTCCCAAAATTTTCGCCTGCGGCGCAAAAATTGGAAGAATCTGTTAAAAAATATGTGAAATCGAGGGGTTGGCGCAAACAAAGGATTTGAGATTAAGATGTCTTTAAAATTTGATTAGCC
Source organism: Meloidogyne enterolobii (assembly GCA_963681835.1). NCBI lineage: Eukaryota > Metazoa > Nematoda > Chromadorea > Rhabditida > Meloidogynidae > Meloidogyne > Meloidogyne enterolobii. The sequence goes on along the minus strand of CAVMJV010000031.1, from coordinate 249,822 downwards.
ACAGGGTATATCGAGCTGTCTGAGCAATACCTTTTATTTAATAGACCGCTGAACTAATTCCGCTAACCCACCTATATCCTTGTTAATATATAATGCCCTCTTAATCAACTCTAATCGCTCTATATCCTCCTCAAAAATTTTTAAAATTACACGCCTAGGTTAAAAAATCTGGATTTTTGGCGTCGAAGGCGCCAAATTTTTTTTATTGAAAATTCCCGACTCCCGATCCCGACTCCCGAGGTCATTTCCCGACCCGACTCCCGTTTCCCGGGTTTTTTCTTCTCCCGAGCATCACTACTTCCCTCCATCATTTTCCCCCCAATTCTTTTAACATCTCCTTTTTCCTTGCTACTTTAGCCCCCCCCCCTCATATTTTTGAGCATTTTTCTCCCCTCATTTTTTGTCATAACAAAATCAAATTTAATCTTCTCTAAGAAAAATACTTCTGGGGAAAGGAGAAAAAATGTCACAAGCAAATTGACTTAAATATTACACATAAACGAAAAGAACGGAAATGAAGAGGGAAGAAGAAGAAAGGGAAGAAGGGCTTTTGTGTGTGCCAAATAAAGTGCCAAAGCTCAGGACCGATTTGGGCATCCAAAAATTGAATTAGTAGTTACAAAATTCAATCAAAAATATACCACAAATATATACATATACCCAACTCTTTTCTACTCCAAGTCTTAAGGGAAGCGTTGATAAACTTTTTTTTAAAAATTACCATAAAAATTCCCAATTTATTTTCATTTTACATATTTTATTTTTTTTATTTTTGTTACTTACCAAATCGGAAACAGCCAAAGAAAAAATAAAAAAGTTGCTAGGTTGTCGAATTTGTCGGTCGAGTAAAAATGAAAGTAAAACAACCAAATTACCGACAACAGTCACAGCAGAAATAACGGCCATTAAAAGAACTAAAAGAATTTCAGACCAAGCTAAATTTAAATAAATTGTTGTTGGTGCTGTTTGTGTTGTTAATGTTTCGGTATTGTTGTTCATCTGCTGCTGTTGTTGTTTTTATTTTTGTTATTAAAGAAGGCATTTAATGGATGAAGAAGAAAAAGAAAAAACATGTAAAATTAATAAAAAAAATGAAGGGGAAAAGTTTTAAAAACTGAAAATTAAAATTTTAAAAATTTCCAAAAACTTAGGGGGTTATTAAAGAATTTTTTTAAAAACTAATTAATTTAAGGGTGAAAAAGGAGGATCCTACCAATCCTAAACGGAAGCGCTGATAATTTAATTAAAAATTTCAAAAATAAAAATATTTTTAAAAATTATGAGTACAATTTAGTCATCCATTTTTGATTGTCAAAAACGAAAACAAAAAAATAAAAGGGCTTAAAGAAATATACCCAACTCATCTACCCCCAAACCCCCTTTTATTTTTTCCAAACACCTCCACTCTTCTCTTTATTTTTAAATTCCTTTAAAGGGTCAAGTCTACCTCCTCCAATTTCAAAAACGAATTAAAAAAGTCAAGGAAAAGCTTAAATTTTACTTTAAAAAATAAAAAAAGGCTTAAAGTGATTGAAAAGGAAAAGAATATTTTTGAAATATTTGGAGGTTTAAAAATAAAAGGACAAGGATTTAAGGGGGAAAATGCTGACTGACTATTTTTACTATTGGAAGGAAGAAATGACGAAAAAAATCTACCCATTTTTCATCTTTAAAAAATGGGTACCCTTTTGGGGATTTAATATATACAAGTTGCCCATTCATAGGCGTTTTGTCTATGGACGTTTTGAGGGGTTTAAAATTGTTTTTTTAATTTCAAATACACCAATTAGATTTCTCATTCATGAAGAGAAAAAACACAAGCCAGTCTCTACTACGAACCAGTGTTACTCCGGCTTCAACATCTTTTGAACCTTGTCAGTATATATATGTACACCGTATCTCCTCATAAATACAGCCCTTTTAGAGAAGGAATGAATGTGAGGAATTAGTGAAGATATGAGACGTTGATTTTTATAATATCCGTATATACTCAAAACATCTACACCCAGTTTTCAAAACCCCCAGTTTTACACGAGCCGAAATATCCTATTTTTATTTACCTATTGGAAGTGTGAAACTGGATAGGAAATAGAAATAAAATAAAAAAACTTTTAAAAATAAAATGAGAAAACAAATTTGTGCAAAAAGAGACAATAAAATCTGTGCCGTTCCCTGTTTCTTTTGGTCTTTCATCTTTATTGAAAAATCCCTAATAAACCTTTTTTTCAAGTGCAACATTTATTTTAAAAAAGCTTACTAATAAAGCTGAAGGGATAATTTTTATTTCCTAAAAATTTGCTGAAAAATTTTTTACACTTTTGAAACATAGGGTTGGCTAGATACAAAACTTTGGAAGATAACTTTAAAAAATTACTGAAAGAAAAAAAAGCGTAAGAACGAGTAAAGATAATCACCGGAAATCTGTGAAAAACAAACACATTTAATTTTAATGCAACCTAGAAAAAGATTGAATTTTATAGTGAAAAGTGACATTTCATCCCAAAGTCAATGAGACGGGAATTACGTACAGGATGGGCAATGTGGACAATGACAATTCAAATTCCCCGTTCTCATTTAGACTTTTGATTTAAAAATGGACATACCCAACAGGGATGTCACAGATTACCAGACCCGACATTTTTCTTCTTATGGACAAAAATAATGAAAAATAACGAGTAAAATGTGTAGTGGCAAAAAAAAAAGTTTATGTAAAAATACCTCATTCTCTCCAGCCTTTTTTATTTTTTTTGAGAAAATGGCATTCTCTTTTTTTTATTTTAATATTTTTCCTGCCCCATCTTTAAAAAAAGAGTAAAGGAAAAAATAGTTTTTTAAAGGGGAGGAGTTTATTTTTTAAAGGGAGAGGAGATGAATGAATAAATGAATGTAAAAAATGTGATTAAATTTAATAAAATAATATTTTGTTGTTGTTGCGGAGAGAAAAAATTTTTTATACCCAACTTATCTACCCTATATTTTGATTGAGGCGTTGATCAAAAATTTTTAAAGGTTCTTCAGTTAAAATATAAGCTAGATGAGTTAGGCATATTCAAAATTAAAGGATTCTCAAGAATAAGTCAATGGGAGAGTTAAATACTAGAGACCTGACGAAAAATCTCGATTATTGAGATTCTTGTTTGAAATCTCGTCTCTAGGTCCGGACTCTAGAAAACCCAAAAAAGATTCTTGGGGTAACCATGACTCTACTTAGGACATCTCCACTAGCTCTGCAAGGTTATGTGGTTTCATTTTTGCTTTATCGACTAGGACTGATTAGCCTCTATTTTTTAGCTCTCTAAAATTGGCTCTATTTTCGATAAAAAAAAATAAAATTTAGAGAAATTTTTGACCAAATACATTGTCCGATAAATTGTTTTTCTTTAAAAATAAAAAGAAATTTATATATTTATTTTTTTAAAAGGTGAACTAAAAATTAATATAATTTTAGAAAAATATTTTTATAGAATGTTTAAAAAGTTTTTTAATGTATATCCCCCGTTATTATTCACATAAGAGAATTCGACTTCTTTTTAAAAAGAATCTCAAATATGGAGGAGTAGGAGCAGACAGGGCAGTTCAGTTCAATACGGCTCGTTGTAATTTCAGTCAAGACCCTGTAACTCATGAAGGATGGCAATTCTTCAAGTTCTTTGTACCCTTGGATAGAGAACTAAAAAGTCTACAACATATCAAAAAAATCAGAATTATCGACAGATTGATAAAAAAAAGTTATGATATAAAAACTAACTTTTTCAAGAAAAATGTGATTTTTTGTCACTTTATCGAACATAACTTTTTATCAATTAACCTACAATTTTGATTCTTTGGTATATTCTAGTGCGTTTAATTCTCTATCCAATGGTACCAAGAACACTAAAAATTATACTCCCCTTCATAAGTTATAGGTGCCGGGAATGAACAGAAGTGTACAATAGAAGGAGAGGAGTAAGAGTACGTACAGGATTTTAGGGATTCCGTCCGAAATCACGCGGTTTGAGCCACAAACGGGATTACCGGTAAAAATCCTGAAGATCCCGTCACGTACGACATTATGAAAATCACATTAAGCGATCCCGAGAATGCGATTTTACCGGCTTCGAGTAGAATAACATTCTCATTTATGTATTTTTGTATTTAAAAATTTTATGATATACTTTTATCGTTCAATAAATCTCTTTCAAAAAAGCAAAAGCCATGCCAAAATAAGAAGTCCAATGTACATAAACATGTTGGACAAAAATTGTTCTTCTGCTTGTTGAGGATTACCTGAAGAGCTTTTAAAGATTAATAGTTATATGAATATGGGGTTGTTTGTTTGGTTCGATTCTTCAGTTCAATATTAGGTGAACTTCCTAGAACCAAAAATATTTTTTGAAGGGATAAGGGAGGAAGAAAGAATGTATAGGAGGACAATGATCTTTAAATTTTAATTATAGTTTACTGGCTATTAACCGGTATCCCCGGTTTTCGGGTGTGACCTGTTTTCGACCTTATGGTTTTCGTTTTCGGTTAACCGCCCGTGAACAACCCTAATTTAAATAAATAAAAAATAAACTGACGATTAGCTTCATTTCGTCTATCAACACCTCCGGTATTAAAAAAGGATGCAAAAAAGGAGATAGGAAAGACGCCTATTCCCAAAGAAAATTGAACACCTCCATGGCCATTATCTCCTCCCCATTGAAACATTCCAGGAAAAGACTTTAAAAAAAATTTTTTTAATTAAAAAAATTTAAAAAAAACCTGAGGAGTTTCTTCTGTTCGTTGCCCTTGTGGACGTGGTGGAACTTTTGTGCGTGGATCGGTGTCACCACCTCCTCGTCCATAAAGTGGAATTACCTTAAAAATTTTTTAAAATTAAAAAAAATTAAATTAAAAAAAAGGTTAGTGGATTTAGAATTGGAACACCAACTTATCTGGCATAGAGTTAGTCTAAAAGATTTTTCGTTTTTTAATTGAAAAGAGTAGGGTTCCGATTTATCGTTCTCAAAGTCCGCAAATTTTTATTCGCACCTCTTGTTTTTAAATATTCTGTAAAGGAAAAGGTGTAGGAGTGCCTAGGAAATTCCCGGATTCGATATCCGAACAGAAAATTTAATTTAGACCCTGTTTTGGAAAAATAATCGAAAAAGAAATTAATGGCCTCTTTCAAGTTTAAAAAAATATTTAAAAGATACCCGTTCTTTACTAATTGCAGATTTACAAACGGGGCAAAGCTGTCGATTTGGTCGAGTATCTAACCACTGGTGAAGACATGGCCAGCAAAATAAATGTCCACACATTGAGACAACCTTTTAATATCAAATTAATTTTAAAAAAGTTAAAAGAAAAATAAACCGCATCTTTAGCCATTTCCAAACAAATGTTACATTCAAATCTGTAAAAGAACAAAAATTAAAATCAAAAGGAAGTTATTGGCGGTTTAGAAAGTTACGAAGAGAATTGGCACGGCACACCCCTTGTGTCCAATCAAGTATTACTAACATGAATACCAAGATTTTGACCCCTACAAAATAAATGAAAGTCAAAAACCTTGAATTTTGATCTTCTTTTTGCCTATTCTCTTCTTGCTCTACATGATTTGATGTACTTTCATTATTATTGTCCCCCGGTGAATTCTCATCATTCGGTTCTAAATTATTACTACTAGATGATTGAACAGTTGAATCATCTTCAGGTTTTTGTTGTTGTATATTATTATTGTCGGTACTGAAATCTTGACTCATTTTAAATTTTTTAAAAAATTTTTCTGAAAAAATAAATTTTTTAATTAAAAAAATAAAAATTAAATAATGAATCCAAACGTTTAATAAAATTAAAAAAAATCAACAAAAACATCATTCAATTTTTATCAAAAACAAAAAAAAAAATAAATTATGTAAAAACATAAATATTTTCCTTACTTTTTTTCTCTTCCCACTCAGTCTCTCCTCATTTTACAAACTATTTTTTTATCTAAAATTTTAGTCGCCCCAGTTAGTCGCGTGGAAACATGGGACAGCTTTAATGATTGTGTTAATCAACGAACCATTTAATACCCTAATGAGTCATTTGAGAAGAGTCTGTGTTTCTCACTCCACTTTTAATAAAATAATCAACAATTTAATTTATTAAATATGTAACAAATTTAAGGCAAAAAAATTTTAAACAGTGGGAGTTCTCTATAACGTCAACGTATCCCAATCACTTCCACCCCATACTTAATTCGGTCCCTAGGAATTTGGCCATCATTTCCCCTCTTATGTCAGCAAAACTCACCCCAATGATGACGTAATAGAGATTCCTCATCTGAAAAATCTTTCCTAAAATCTAAAAATTTTTAAAAAAATATTCAAAACACCATTTTCCCTCTCTATCTTCCCTATGTTTGTATTACATCCGTGTATTTAGCTGTTTGAAGACGAGGCACAATATTCATACTTTGAAGCTCTTGAAATAGTAATTTACATGCATATGGAATTTTAATTTTAGCCATAGAAGCTGAAGATTTCTTGCAGTATTGACACCAACCATCATAGCCCATTAATCCACATTCTGTACAAACTTCGACCTAAAAATTCGAATTATTTGTCGGGGAAAAACACCGTCAAGTGTCAGTCTGCAAATACGGGTCCGAAATGTCGATTCGTAAATATCGTTTAACCATATCAGTTTACGAATAAATTGGCCAAATATCATAATAAAAACCCATCTAGTTCTTAAATTCATCAAAAGTTGAGGCCTAAACTTTTCCAACTCTCATATGATTCACACCTAACCCGGTTCCCCAATAAAAATTTTTAATACCGCAAATTGATCTGAAGAAACCATTAATCTTTCAGTTAATAACATTGAAGATCCATAAGCAATTAAACAATCGCGTTCCATTTCACCAAGTCGTAAACCGCCTTCTCTCGCCCTTCCTTCAGTTGGTTGTCTTGTAAGAACTGCTCTTTAAAAGAGAATTTTTTAACAATTATAAGGATGAAGAGTGATCGGGTAGCATATTGGGGATTTAAAATATATTAAAACTGAAGGTAAAAGCGCACACACCGATAGCGGTAAACTTGTAAATGGTAAGCGACATGCCTAACAATAACTGCAAAGAGAGGTCAATGCCTGCCCGTGGCTAAAGATGCCTGCTTTTATCCCTCTCAAACAAATTTTCAAAATATTTAAAGAAATTTTTTTTCAAAACCTTGGTCCTTTCGATCTAGCATGCATTTTATCTATCACCATATGCTTTAATTTTTGATAATAAATTGGTCCAAAATAGATATATGCAGACATTTGTTGACCAGTAATTCCAGATGTTAACATATCTTTTCCAAGAAAATTATAACCAAAATTTGCAAGGTTTTGGCTTACAGATTTTACCTAAAAATTTTTTTAATCTTATTGAAAAAAATTTTCTTTCCTTACATCATCACCACCAAAAGCTGTTCCATAATGTAAACGCCATTGACGTGGCTCTCCCATTAAAGCATTCTTTCCACTTAATAATTCCATTAATTTACCAACAGTCATACGACTTGGATAACTTTAAAAAATATTTTAATTGGTATTGTCAATAATTTTATTTGAAAGAGTTGCGGGAAGATGGGGCTGTTCGGATTCCAAGGAAATTATTTCAGTTCATAACAAAAAGAGGGATGTGGGGACGAGATTAAAATGAATCTAACTAGGGAAACAGGAAAAAGTCTTCCCACATAGACCCAGTTTCCCGTCTCCCGTAGTTTAACATACCACAAATTCCCATAAAATCAATCCCCGTCCCGAAAGGCGCATCCTAAGGTACATAACAAATTCCTTGCCAATTTTATTTAAAGAATCCCTTCTTTTAAAGCTCAAATTTTTAAAATAACCTATTAGGATATATTTCCTTTAAGATGATTAAAAATGTTTACCCATGAGGATTCATAATTAGATCTGGGACAGTTCCATTCTGATCAAAAGGCATGTCTTGTTGTGGTGAAATAAGTCCACAGACTCCCTTTTGACCGTGTCGACTGCTAAATTTATCACCCAATTCTGGTCTTCTAAAAAATTAAAAAAAATTCAAAAAATTTCTCGAACCTCCCCCCCCCCCCACAAACCTGCATTGGGCAATCAATACTTTAACTAAATATTGTTCTTCTTCGTTACATGTCAAAAGAACTCTTTCAATAACTGCATTCATACTTCCACGATATTGGATTGATACATCTTTAGTCTCAAAATTATGGTTGAAACCAGTAGCGCCTGCCGTAGGTATTGTGTCGCTTTGAACTACAGGCATATATTTGTTAATTAGAACCTTTAAAAAGAAATATTCGTGCAAATTTAACGAAATATTGGTAATAGTATGTAGTAGTAATATGTGGCATTTTGTAAAATTCAAGGGACTCACAGAGCAAATACCAAGTAAGGCACTAAAAACAACCGTATGATCACAGACTCGATTACTGTAGATCCCGAACCCAACCAAAGATAAAAAATCTAAAAACAAGCATTAAAACGGCAATATGGTTGGACCCACAGTTTGGAGTCGAAAAGTTCAGGATCGGGGTTTATAGGGGTTGCGAGCGTTTGGATCGGGTTCGGCAAAAATGTTTTGGGTAGAAGTTGTTAGCCAAAAAAAGGTCGGGAATAAAACTGTTATTGTCAAAAAATTATAACAAAATAAACCTGTCTTGGCATAACTTTTGCACCAGTAAAAACAATTCCTTCATTATCTAGAACTGAATGTCTGAAAATTGGTTTTCTGCTTACAGCATCTAGTGAAGGACCCATAAATTTGTCCTAAAAAAAGAAAAAAAATTCAAAATTTTTTTTTAAAAATTTTACATAAGTTTGATTTGGATATTTTCGAGCATTTCCTTTAGCAAAACGATAAACCATACAACGGCCAAATCCTCTATCAAGAGAAGCTTTATTTAAAACTAATGCATCCTCAATGTCATAACCACTAAAAGACATTACAGCAACAATAGCATTTTGACCAGCTGGTAATTTTTCAAAATTGGATAATTCGAGTGTTTTGGTTTTGACTAAAGGTTTGTGAGGATAAACCAATAAATACATTAACTGTAGAAAATTTTAAAATGAAATTTAGAAACTAAATACTTTAGAGCAGGGTTCGGATTCGTACTTATTTTGGAAGTACAGTACTTACAAATCGCCCTTCGTACTTCCAAAATTAAAAATGTACTTATTTGTAAGTACGTACTTACAAATAGACTTTTTGGTTAAAAAATTATTTTTTTTACCTGCGGTGCAGAAAATGGAAGAAATCTGGCTTAAGAACCTCCAAAATTCTCTAAATTTTCGACTGCGGCGCAAAAAATGGTAGAAATTTGGCTTAAGGACCTCCAAAATTTCAAGAATTTTCGCCTGCGGCGCAAGAACGGTAGCCTTTTGTAGGGTCTTCGGGACCGCTAAAAATTTTGAAAAATTTTTTCGTAGCGTACTTATACTTTGAAAATTTTCCCCCCTATGTACTTACATATTGAACTTTTTGTACTTACAATTAACATTTTATCGATCCGAACCCTGCTTTAGAGCATGAATTAAACTATGTGAAAGAATCAGGAAAAGACTAGTCCTAGTTCAGAGGGGAACGGAAGGGAAAAAATACATGTCCTCAAACATTCCCTCCAAAAATATTTTTGTAAAAAATTCAAACCGTATCAATCCTTTTCTGTTGGTTATAGCCACAACTCCCCATTGCTTGTTTACCCATAGCGCATTGATAAGTATTTCTTGGACTTTGATTGTGGTGTGGATAGGGAATAAGGCCTGCCACAACCCCCAATAAAGTGAAAGGCTCAATCTAAAAAATTCCAAAAAAATTTTCAAAAAAATTTTTTTACCTCAAGGTGTGTTGTTTGTGAAATAATTTGATGCTCATAAACGGAAATTCTAGCATTATTAATTTCATTTACATCTAAAAACTCTAAAACGCCTTCGGATATTAAATTGTCGAAAGTTTTTGTTCCATTCTTTACAGCCTGAAAACAAATAAATATTTTCATTGAAAAGTTCGGATTATTTTTGCGGACTTTTCCTTAATTCTTTCGGCTTGCGTTTTCCGTTTAATTATCAAAAAAGGGATTGTTTTATTCAAAGATTCTTTAAAAAATAATCTTTCCCATAGGTAAAAAAGCAGTTAAAAATCAAAAGCAATGTATCGTAACCAAACAACGAGAGATGATGTTCTTAATCTGGGAATGTCGTAATGCTTAAACAACGGGCGGTGATGATGTTCCTAATAAATGTTTAACATTTTGGTATTTACGACGTCATCCCTACAGTTTGGCATTTCAGCAGATGTTGGGGGGTTTGTGTAAGTAAATAACAAAAAATCGAATATTAAATTAAAAAAACCTCAATTTGTGATTGTTTAAGTAAAGGAACACCATTTTCAACAATTATATAAGGTCGACACAATCTACCTCCATCAGAAGCCAAATGAATTGAATTTGCATTTTTACTGACAGAAACAAATGGATTTAAAAACCCTTTTCTTCTCATCATTTTAATTGTAGACAAAATATTTTCAATATCATCAGTTATTCCAACAACAGAACCATTTAAAAATATAAGACTATAAGCTCTTTAAAAAAATCGAAAAAAATTTTCTTTTAATTAAAAAAAAACTAACGGATTATGAATAACATTAAATTTTAATGAACGTAAATCTTGAACTCCACAATTGTATAATAAACCAAGTATCGGCTAAAATAATAGATGAAATATATTTTTGATAATATTTTGAGCTATAAGAATAGTCAAAGGTGCCATAAATCAGAACAGGACCAAATGTCGGAACTCGAAAAAAAGACGGAAATAGAAAAAAGTTGAAAACTAATTGTAAATTATGCCCAACCTTTATTCCAAATGTTGTAATTGAAAAATTTCTTTAATATTTCCTTTCTCCTCAAAATTAAAATAAAACGTAAACTAACCGTTTCATCGCTATCTGTAGTTATATGGCTTAAAAGTGCCAAATTCTTTACTAAACCACAAGATTCTCCTTCGGGTGTATCTGCTGGACAAATTATTCCCTAAAATTAATTTTTATCAAAAATCTCAAAAAATAAACCCACCCATTGTGAAGACTGAAGTGAACGAGGCCCAGAAACTTTTCTTGTCTTTTCAAATGTTGAATTTATTCTTGTCATCATACCCAAAACGCTAATGTAAGAAAGACGGCTTAAAACTTGAGTAACACCTTGACGTTCCATTCTTTTTTTAAAAATTTTAATAAACAAAAAATTAAAAAAAATACCCGAAACGTCTAATAGTCCAATTTCCAGTTGCTAAAGCATTTATTAATCCATTTGTAATTAAATCCTTTAAAAAATATTAAAATAAATTAAAAAGTTATTAAAATTGCAATATAAAATTTTTAAAGAATTTTAAAAATTACTGAAATTAGAGAATATTTTTTTAGTCCCGGCTTTTTCGAATGAAAACAATTTCCAGATTCGCTGAATCTAGATAGTTTCAGCGCCAAAACTTAAATAATTTTTTCTTAATTTTATGTCAGCAATTATCGAACCGTCATTTCAAATTTAAAAAAATTACTTGTCTCATGTGTCTAACAATATCAAGAGGAGCTGCCAAATTTTTACCCAAATGGCTGTCTGTTATTCGTTTTAATTCACCATTAAATCTAAAAAATTTTAATTGAAAATTTTTTCCTTACAAACGTCAAAAATCTTAAAAATAAAAAATTAACCTTTTAAACAAATCTTCAAATAATAAAGCCAAAAGAGAACCAGCAAGTTCTATTCTTTTGTTACCATAAAAATCCCGATCATCAGCATCACAAATGCCTTTTTCTGCTTGTATAAGTCTTCAAATTTTTTTCAATTTTTGAAAAACAATTTTTTATCAAAAAACCTCCTAATCATTAATCCAATATAAATTGCTTTCATTTTCATATTTCCTTCAGGCGAAAGAATATGACATATCATTGAATTACTTAAAAAATCCAAAACGTCATGTTCTTGAGAAACTCGAACTCCAATAGAGCCAAACGTTTTTCTTCTTATTCGTGGAATTAAATATTTTATGGCATCGGCACGCGAAATTATATTGAGAAGAGCACATTCATCAATTGTTGGACCTATTGCTGCGATGTATTCTTCTTCGATTCCAACAGTTGTTGCAATTAAGTGATCAGATTCATATCCCATTGCCTGAAATAATTTTTTTGGACTGGTCAAATTTACGAGTCCAATAAAAGATTTATAAAGCTTTATTGGACCAAAAAGATTTATTGGACACATAAAGCTTCAATGGACTCGTCAAAATATAATTATTAAAATCCCACTTAAAATATTAATGGTAATTCGAAAATAGACTCGAAATGATCAGTCGGAAGAATTTTATCAAAATGAGAACGTCTGACCATAAGGGACAAGAACACAGAATAAAATTTAATGTCAAGTCAGAAATTTTAAAAAATGTCAAGAGCTCAAAATGGTCAGTCAGCAAAATTTATAACTATGAAAGATGTATTAGTACCGAAAACGTTTTTTAAAAAAACCCCCCATAGAAAAAATTAACCTTAAAAATAATAACAACAGGTATATCATCTGCCAATTGATTGTGTTTTAAGTAATAACGTCCCTTCTTTCCAATAATATAAGTTTTGCTTTTTCTGTCTTGACTAGTACTTAAAACTTCACAAATAAGTTCTTTTTTTGAATTTCTGTTAATCATTATTCGATTTCTTGAGATTTGCTCATGCATTAAAACTGAAAATAAAAAAGTTAAAAATGGTAGAATTTTAAAACGTAAAATTTTAATAATTGTTGTGAGCTCAAAACAGTCATCAAAAAGAAAAACTATTAATAAGTATGAGTGTCTACCGATCGTGTGGCAGGAATATTTTGTCCAAATCACAACAAATAAAAAGAAGGCAAAAGAGAGTAAGTTTTCAACTTTCCACGAAAAATTTTTTGGATGGGAAAAAAGGATTACCGAACCGGAACGACACGAGCGATGAAGAATTTCTAAATTCATTCAGGATATCTGAAGAATTTACTGACAACCCCATTCCAAATACAAAAACTAAAATTCATACCAACTTTCTCCGAACCCCTCACAACAAAATAACCGCCAGGATCATAAGGGCATTCACTCGCATGAGCCATTTCCTCTTCAGTAGAAAGTTTTGAAAGAACACAACGAGAAGAACGTAGCATTATAGGCATTCTTCCAATAACAATATTTTTGCTTACAACTCGCTGATTTCCCCTTGTATATTCCACATTAACGTATATTGGGGCAGAATATGTCATATCTCGAAGTCGACATTCGTGTGGAGTTATTTTTTCGTTGATTATGTTAAATCCTTCTTCGCTTGATGGCATTCCAACGTTAATGTCGTTATATCTTTAAAATGAGAATTTAGAGAGAGTCACGTTAAAAACTACCCCTTTAACTTCAAAAATTTTCTGACTAATGTAATTGGTTGGTAAAACAGTCATTTATATATTCTAGATTTTAAGTTTGTCCGCAATTTAGTGATTTGTCCGCAAAATGTCTGAAAACTCAAAAAACAACATAAAAGGAAAACTTTTATCAGTAAATGTCGTTACGTAAAACAAAAAAAATTACTTGAGATAAAAGACTGGATTTGCATCACTTGTAATTTTATCGTTTGCTTTTACAATATTTTTGATTTCAACATCAACAAAATAATTGAAACTTGCAATGTGCTAAAATTGAAAAAATAAACTTAAATATTTATTAAGATTAGAGTTGGAACTTTTCAGACTGCCAAGCCCGTATCCAGGGTTTTTCAATTGTCCTGCTCACAATCAGAACTCGGAAATTTAATAAAAATCCGGGTTTTCAGGAGTTTCAAGGTTTTAACCCTGAATACACGGTTTAGAGAAAAACCTGAAACCACGGTTCTGGGCCCAGCTCGGGTCTGAACCCTAATTAAAAATAAAAAACCTGATTGAAGAGTCCTTTTGTTTTTAAAAATGATGGAATTAATGCTGCTTTATCTGATAGTATTTTATGTGAAGCTTGTTCAGTTGATGTCATTTATGATAGATTATAACAAAAAATAGAATAATTCAGCCTGCACAATCAAAAATAAATTTTAAAAAATCAGAGAAATTTTAGGGAAAAACAAAACAATGCAAAATTCGGGGTAGGGGAAGGCTTATTGTTATCGCCAATTTATAGACTTTAGTGGCGGCACACTAGTGACTCCAATCGCCCAAAATGTCAATTTGTCAACTTAAAAATGACATTTCATCCCACTTCAAAAAATCGATATTTTTATAAAATTTTGTATCGATTTTTAACTTTAAATTTTTCAAAAAATTAATTTAAGATATAAATTTCAGCAAATTTATCATTCAAAATTCCTCGTTTTACACCACTTAGAGCTGCTGTTCCAGTTGGCTTTGTTGTTGCCCTCCTTTTTTGGAAAATTTCTGAATCGAAGAAATATTTTGAATCTCGTTCCAAAGAATTTAAACATAATTATACTTTAGAGGATTTAAGCGAAATAAAAGATAAATCTCAAAATGGTAATGCCTTCAAAGCAACGTGAAGACATGTATGGTTTTATTAAATTTGATTGGGGGGTTTTTTAAAATGATCAATTTTAGGAATCAGGCTATAGTCGATTATTTAGAATCTCATGGTTATAATCAAACTGCTTCAGTTTTTAGGCAGGAGGCTAATGTTGTATGTTTAAAAAATTTTTTTTATAATTTTGATGCTTTTTGATTTGGGGGGGACACAGCATCTTAGACCCTGGCGTATGAATCTTGGTTAAGACCTGGCTTCTCTTGTATCAATGGCAGGTACCAAGCATTTTTTGAGCTTCTTGGGTTTTTCTTGTGTCTGGATTCATGTGCCCTGCGGTACATACTCCGCAAGTATGAATTTTGGTTAAGACCTGGATTCTCTTGTATCTTTTGCGGATTCTTTCGGCTTTCAAATTTTCATTTAAAATTTTTTGAAAAGGATGAGAATGCTGATCCCGCACGTAAAGCACAATCAGCTGGATTGCTTGAAAAGAAGTGGACACTTACTATTCGCCTTCAACAAAAAATTTTGAATTTGGAAGAAAAATTGAAGCAAGTGGAAAAAGAGGCCGTTTATGGAGGAAGTACTATATCGAGGTCATTTTTCTTAAATTTTCTAAAATTTTGTATTTTTTAAGAGATAATCGAAGAGTTCAGGAGGATTGGATTCCTCGCCCTCCTGAAAGATATCAACTTACTGGTCATCGATTGCCTGTTACTAAAGTGATTTTCCACCCACTTTTTAATCTTGTTGCTTCTTCTAGTGAGGATTGCACTATAAAGGTTTTTTTAGTTTATTTTTTCTAAGATTTTTTTGAGATTTTACTATTTTTTCTTTTTTTAAATTATGTGACTAATTCCGAGTTTTGCTTTTTATCCTAGTTTTCTTTTTACTCTTTTTGTTCCCAATCTATAAAATAAAGTTTTCTTTGTGAAATAGTTAACATTTATGAAGTCTGACCATTATGAGTTTTTGAGGAGGTGGGAAATTAGGACAAAATTGGGAATTACTTGTATTTAAGGTTTGGGACTTTGAAAGTGGCGAATTTGAAAGAACACTAAAAGGGCATACAGATACTGTTCAGGATATTGTTTTCAACTCATCTGGAAAATTGCTCGGTATAATTTTTTCTTCCTCTTTAAATTATTTTTTAATTTTAATTATTTTCAAGCTTCATGTTCTGCTGATATGAGTATTAAAATATGGGACTTTGTCACTACTTATGAATGCTTAAAAACGTTGAAAGGGTAATAAATTGTTAATTTTATTCTTTTTTTAATCCTTTACTTTTAGACATGAACACAATATTTCTTCTATAGCATTTCTTCCAAACAGCGATTTTATCCTTTCCGGTTCACGTGACAAATTAATAAAACTTTGGGATGTTACAAATGGTTATTGCGTCCAGAATTTTTCAAAACACGCAGAATGGGTTCGTGTTGTTCTTGTGAATGAAGAAGGGACTTATTTTGCATCTTGCAGTAGTGATAAGGTTTTTTTCTATTTTTAAAATTTTTCTGAAAAATTTTTTTAGTCAATTATTGTTTGGTGTCTTGCAACAAAGACACCTAATGCTACTTTAATTGGACATGAACATGTTGTTGAGGCACTCCATTGGGTTCCAGAAAAGAATTGCGGGCAGATCCTTTCTTCTGAACAGTCTACTATGCAAGGTTTTTGTTTTAAAAATTAGAACAGATGATTCCGCTTTCGGTTTCCTGTCAAAATTTTTTGTCCTGAATTTTTGTCCTGTTTTTCGGTAAACCGAAGGATTTGGTGAAACCGACAACTCTTATTTCGAGACTAATAATAATAATTAGGGGGGCACATTTATTTCTCCCACGAATTGCCTTAAGCACTTTCTCACATGTGTTTATGTGAGGTGTTTTGTTCTTCATTTAGATATTTTCCTTTTAAAACAGGAGTAAATGGAAAATCTGAACAAACAGTTTTATTGCTCATTTCTGCTTCTCGTGATCGTTCAATTAAATTTTGGGATGTTTTTGCTGGAACTTGTCTTTTTTCATTAATTGGACACGATAATTGGGTTACTGGAATTAAATTACATCCAAACGGGAAACTTGTTGTTTCTGTTAGTGATGATAAAACTATTCGTGTTTGGTCAATAGAACATCGACGCTGTATTAAAACTATACAACAGGCGCATGAACAATTTATTACTTCAGTTGGTCAGTTGTTTTTTTTATTTGTTGGGTTTAAGTTTTGCTAGTTTTTCGCGAAACGGAAAGTATTGAATTCCCCCTTCCCTACCCCCTGTTTATGTGCCTGATTTGAATGACAAGCGTTTTTAAATTTTAAAATAATCATATTTTTTCAGATTTCCATCAAAAACTACCGTTTGTGGTTTGTTGTTTTTTTATAATTTTTGTTTAAAAATTATTTTTTAAGGTGACTTCTAGTGTTGATACAACTGTCAAAGTTTGGGAATGTCGTTAAAAGAAAAACATACTATATGGACATCGAATATGTCAAAGTTCAAATATCCAGTCTCGATAAATGTGAAAAGAAAAAATGGTGCTTTGCTTACAAAAATGTGTTTGAATAGTCCCTTTTAGGCGAATCTAAATACCAGAGCTTTTGTCAAAATTTTATTTACTTGTCAAAAATATTCTTCAAAAAGGATAAAAAATAAAAGGTTTATTAATTTAAAATTAGTTTTTTTGTTTGAAAATTACCGGGAAATATCTGTCAATTTTATATGATTTTTTTCTGAAATTTTTTATGAACCTTTCTTTTACCCAGATTCATTAAATTTTAATAAGAATTCCTTTGCAGTTTTTACATGGATTACAAAAGCTCTGGTCTAATTCTAAAAAATATTCCACATATATTAAATTTAATTGTCCCCTTTTATTTGTCCGCTATTATTCTTTACTTTTCCTTTCCCATTCCGAATTAGAATATATAAAAGTGGTTGTTGGAGACTTGTTTTAACCGAAAACTGTGTGAGGGATTAATAACCAGCCTACAACAATCCTAAAATATACATACAATTTTTGTTTTGAGACAACAATCTTCCAAAAAAATATTTTTCAAATTCTCTCTTTATCAAAAAATATATACAAGTTTTGACTAATTTTTAGAGTTTTCTTTTTTTTAGTTATGTAAGAAGGAAACATTCCTTTCTAAACAAAAACTCTAAATTAGTAAATATCTCTCAAAATTGTAACGTTTTAAAAATAATAAAGCTTTTTTGTCGCACTAAATTATAATTTATGTTTTTCTAAAGTTACAGTTTTTAGCTAATATTTTTACCATTTGAATACTTGTGTAATTTTTAATTTTTTTCTCGCTTCGAACCTCGTTATAACAACCTCCTTGGGGCTAAAAATCGAGAGATGTTCTAGTATTGAGAGTATCTTAAACAGTCAGACTTTACTATAAGATACACCCCCTAAACAAGATACCCCTCTATTTAATAAATGCTTTTATTAAATTTTGGTTGGCCATTGGATGGGAGAAATGATCGCAGTAAATTACAAGTGTTTTAATGCGATCATTTTTTATATCCCTCTCTCCTCACTCAGTTTGACTTTCCTTCTTTATTCTCATAAGTCTCTCTATTTAAGATACACCTCATAATAAAATACAATTTTTCAGTTGCAAGAGTTTATTTTATAATGAGGTTCTCAATTGTTTTTTTTAAATAATTTCTAGATTTTATAGAAATGATTATTCCAAAGTCACGTCGACCTCCTGTAATCATTAGAGATGGTCGACAAATTAAACCTAATCCTCTACCTTGGGAATTGAAAATTTCTAGAGAGCTTTTACTTGGCAAAGTTAAAGTTTTGAGTCGTATTGGCCTTGAAAAAATTCCATGTCTTCATGTTAGAGTGCCTTTATATACGTAAGTTTTGTTGGGGGGAGGGGGGGGGGGGCAAAAAAGCCGAAGATTTTCTGGTGCTCTATCTACATATTTATACCAAAAAATACAAGTTTTGACTTACATTTCGGTATGTTTTCTTTTGAGTTTCTTCCCCCAAAATAACTTTGTTTTTTAATAAAATAAAAAGTTGCAACTTTTGCGGACAAAACTTGCGGACTTTTCGGGGCATACGGGAAAAGAAAGAACCTATCTTCATTTCGCCTTACAAATTTATTTTTAAGGTTTTTTGAAGTCACTCGGATTTTTTATCGAACATTTGAGCTTTATTGGGCTTTGGATCCTGAAGAAAAATGCAAATTGGGTGATGTTGTTATTATTCGAAAACTTCCTGAAGAGAAAAGGATTGCTTCTACAGTCCCCTATTTGATTGAAAAAGTTGTTTTTGAACATGGAGCACGTGTGGATCTTCTCAGCAAGGTTTTTTGCTTAATACTCGCTCTTTTTGTTAGAAATTAAATTGTATTTTGATTAAATGTTTCGCCAATTCAAAAAATTTTTCTGTT
Source organism: Meloidogyne enterolobii (assembly GCA_963681835.1). Taxonomy (NCBI): domain Eukaryota; kingdom Metazoa; phylum Nematoda; class Chromadorea; order Rhabditida; family Meloidogynidae; genus Meloidogyne; species Meloidogyne enterolobii. The sequence goes on along the minus strand of CAVMJV010000031.1, from coordinate 230,886 downwards.
GAATCTCTAGTGGAAAATTCCGCAGTCTTGATGATTCTAAAAATAAATCTTTCGTCGTTTTTCCTTTATTTAATAAAATTTTATTTTTAGAAACGTAATTTTGAAGGAATTTATGAGGATGAAATGAATATTCGAAAACAGCTTGTTGACGAAGTTTATAACGAGCCATTAGCTGAGGTTTGTTTTTTTTTATTTTAAAATTTTAATCTTTAAATTTTTATTTTAAAGAAAACACTCTCCTATGACAAGAAAAGAAGTTTAATTAAGCAAAGAATAAGGCAAAGATTGAATTTGTTGAAAAATGATGAAAATTGAAAAAAGTTTTTTTAAATTATTGTTAGTTGTTTTGTTTGGTTATTTTTTGTTTATGTTTCCTAAAGTTTCCAAGTTTTTCTGCAAATTTTTTGTCCGCAAGTTTTATCAGTATTTTATCCAAATAATCCCCTTTTGCTTGTGTCTTTTGGAAGCTAAAGGAAAAGGACCAATTGTGTTTTTTGATTTTTCCAAAATTTGATAAACTTTGGTTAAATTTATTTATGAAAAATTTTTTTTAATTTCTACTAGTAGCTATTTTCAATTTTTGATTTCTTTATTTTTAAGAGTTTTTAATTTATTTTTTTAACTTACAATTAGATGGAAGTAAGTGAGGAAGTATTTCGACCACGTTTAATAGACACTACTGAATATGTGAAAGCAAGATTAGATCAAATTGCCGAGCTGTTAGAGGTTTTTTTATTTTATTTACTGCTGTTAATTGATGGCTTTTGTTGAGCTTGGTTTGATGATTTTTGCAGAAATTTTCAAATTGATTGTTTAGCGTCTCAACAAGGTGTCTGATTACCCAACCCAGACTTTTCGAACCGAACCTCGACATTTTCCTAAACCATCTCATCCCTGGTCTCCACTAACAGGCCAGAGAAACTCTCCACTAACAGGCCAGCTTTAAAAATTTTCAAATACTTCCAGTTTGTAAGGAAAAGAAGATTGGGTTAGCATTTGAATGTTCAAACAAGGGAAATAAACGCAGATGCGGTTCATGTTCAAAATTACCGGACCTTAACGTGTAGGCGAAACTCCTAGCAAAAATTGGCAAGAGGTCGCGTTGTTCGATTCTTGCCCTTTGGCGGTTTTTTTGCTTTTTTCTCTTTGTCTTTAAGTCAGTTTTCCTTTAAAAATTTTATTAAAGGTTGTAAGTAGCAATGCCGGCGGTGACGAAAGCACATCTGCACCCAGAACCCTTTTCCAAAGATTGCCGAGACATATGAGGAGAAGAGCAATGTCACACAATGTAAAACGTTTGCCAAGGCTTTTTAGGCCTGTTGATGTTAATTTAAATAAGAAAAAGAAGAAAAAGATGCCTAGTCGTATTTGGAGGAGAAGAGCTTCTAGGCTTATTAGAGTTTGTTTTTAATTTTATTTTTTTTTGGGCAAAATTTTTGGTTTTGGTCTATTTTACGTATACTTTTTGCGTCCATAAGGGTGTTTGACGAATTAAGATGTGACAATACTTACTGGCTTTACCTCAATTTTAGATACGGTTTTTAAATTTGGTTAACCATAGAATAAGTGGGGCATCTCATTATAAGATATTTTTTAGTTGAGGGTTATTTAAAAGTTAGTTTTGACTGTTAAAAAGGGAAAATGATGATACTCTCAATTTACTGTACCCCTCATTATGAGAGATGGGCCAGGAATGTTTCTTAATTTTTTATTCCACAATTTTATAAAATTATTTCAGCGTAGCATGGTAGAGAATTCAAAACCTCGTTGGTTATCTACACATATTTGGCATGCTAAACGATTTCATATGGAGTAAAATAAAAATTAATTTTTTCTAATTTTTTAAATTTTTAGAGCAATTTGGGGATTTAAATTAGCTGCTAAATGTTGTCAAAAAACTTTTAGACCAAACTATCGTTCTTCGCTTTCTTCTTCAATGTATTTTTTAATTTTCTTAAGTTATTCAAGGGCAATTTTGTTTGAAATTTATTTGGAAAGGGACTTTAAATTGGCATTTGGAGAAAATTTTTTTTGAATCGCTTTTAAATTTATTAGATTAAAAGGCCGTTAACCACCCTAGTCAGCTCTTATTTTTCCAGATTTACTGAAATTTTTTGTAATATTTCAATTTATTTTTAAAGTATAACAGATCGAAGTTATTTAACTTGTTTGCAATTCACTTTAACTAAAAATACTTCAATTACATTCATTTCAAATTTATTATCAAAATTTTGTCAAAAGGTTTATTTTTTAATACTTATCGGTTTTGGGTCTCCCAAAAAATTTTTTGGGACCCCTTAGGCCAAAAGTATAATTTTATTTTTATAATTTTAAAGAAATGTTCTCCAACTTTTAATAATTTATTTGCTATTTCTGGTAATTTTGAAATATCTCTGCTTCTTTTTAAACCTGGTGACGATTTTAATGGATTTATTGGTCCTTGTCGATTTTCTTGGTTTTTACCTAAGTTTGTTTTTTTATTTTCTTCATTTAAAAAAATTTTTGGACCAAGAAGGTTCGAATCCTCAAAAATTTTTTAGTTGTTATAGGGTTGCCAAAAAGGGGGTTTAAGCGGAGAAAGGATAAAAAACAAATTAAAAATTTTTTGTCGCAACTTGCGGTTTTTAGACTTCGGAAAAAAATTTTTAATAATTATTAATTTTAGTAAATTAAATTTATGGATTCACCCTTCAATTGAGCTTGATTTTTTAAAAGAAATTTCTTTATTAAATGAAATTAAAATTATTTCTCCTTCAAAATATTGTAACAATACAGCAGAGAAGATTGAGGCTTCTATTGAGGTTTTTTAATTTTTTTGAATTAAAAAATTTTTTTTTGAAGTTGAATGTTTTAAAAAATAAAATTAGTCGTTTTCAATTAATTGGGCCCAAATCTTTAATTTATTTAAACTTTGTTTTTAAACTTGTTTTGGATGAAGAATTGGATATTTTGGATTGTTCTGATTACAGGTTGGGGGTTTCCTTTTTCTTTTTTTTAAATTTCAGCCCTCTCACAGGGGAACCTTTTGAACTGTGAGTCGATTTACTCTTGAAAATTTTTGACTTTTTTGGATAGGAATATAAAACTAAAAAGTTATGGGGCTTCAAAGTTTGCTAAAATTAGGAGATCGCTTGAGACTCTCGTTATATACATAGTAAAATGTGAGTAATTTATCTCCTAAATTCCCTTCCTCTCTTCTTTTTTCCTCAAATTAAAAAAAATTTTTTTTGAAGAGATATTCACAATTGGTGGCGTTTATTTGCAACAAAAATAGTCTCAAATTCTTCTCTTCAATCTGGCACTTTAATTAATTTACTTGTAGAAGATCCACGTTTATTTCGTGCTCAACGTTCTTTAAATAATAAATTTATTGAAGAAAATAATGAAATTAATTATTCAAATATTCCTTTACCTCCTTCAAATAATTCAAAAAATTTAAAAATAAATTTATGGAATTGGAAAGAATTTGAAGATGAAATGCTTCCAAAGAGATTGACAAATTCTGATTTTGAAAAGATTTGTGTGGGAAAATTGGTTTTGCCTAGCCGGACAGATTTTAAGGTTTTTTTCTTTTTTATTCTTTTTATATATTTACGTGCCTTTTCCCCAGTTTGATTGTTAATTTTTTTAGGTTCCAATAGTCCTTATCCTTCATTTACCCCAAAAATGTAAAAATTATCTTGGAGGATTTCGAGTTGATTTTTTATGCCCAACACAAGTTAGCTATGATTTTTGGTTAGCTTTTCAATTTGCAAAATGTCGAGCAATTGGATTAAAAAATTGGGAACATTTAAATTTTGAAAATGGTTTGGTAAATTTCCCAAATGAATTTGTAGATTCTTTTGCTGGGAAAAGAAAATTGAAAGAAGAAGTTGAATTAATTGAGGTTTTTTTATTATATTTTTGTCCAAATCGAATATTATTTATTATTCCAAGTAATTTGGGGAAAATATTTTTTCCAAAATTCCGAAAGGGCAGGGACTGGGAAAATTTTTTTCATAATTTTTGAAAAGATTTCCTCAAAATTTTCGAAAAAAATTCTTAGTTAGTTAGCAGGTTATTTATTAACTTGTTAGTCCTATTTTTAAATTTATAGCTTTTAAGTAAGTTTATACATGTCCCTTAAAGATGGAAATTTGACTCTTTTTTTGGAAATTACCTATCCCTGGTTTCAGGGATTTTTTTAATTTTAAAAGGAAAATAATTTTTTAAATTTATCACAAAAATAAAATTTACAATTAAGCTTTAATTAACTTAAAACTTTTTGTTTGTAAAAAATAGATTAAACGATTTTTTAATTTCCCATGAGGTCTCTTCCCTCAGAGAGCAATCAACGTTCTAAGAGAAATACCAAATTTTATTTTTGTGTTAAATTAAAAAAAATTATTTTCTTTTTTTTTAAACAGAAAAATTCCAAAAAATCTCACAAATGTAGACTTGCTTTTATTAAATTACAAAAATGTTTAAAATTAATTAATTTAATGGACAATAATTTATTTGTATTAAAAGAAAGATTATTACTTAAACAAATTGATTATTGGCTAAAAAATAGAGAAAGAAGAAGAAGAAATGATGATGATAATGAATGGATAAATGTAGAAGGTTTTCTCTTTTTTTTTAAATTAATTTTGGGGTTGTGAACGTCGTTTGTTATTTGCAAGTTTTGTAATATCTTAAAAATGAGAGGTAGAGGGCAGTGTTGGATACCATTTGAAGTTTCGAGGTTTACCCCCCCCCCCCTTATAACTCAATTCGTTTTTAAAAGTTGGCCTTTAATTAATGACCGGTGCAGGGTTTCCCTTAACCTTTTTTCTGATTTTATTGATCATGATGGAATTACTCCCTCAAGGAGTGGTGATTGTGAATTTTGTAGTATACATAGAAGCTAAAAATAAATTTTAGAAAATTTAATCAACAATTCAAAACACTGTTTTGTAGCAATTTATCTAAAAATGTTGTCAAAAGGCATTCCAAAAAAATTTTCATTAATTTATACAACTGACAATTATATTTTGAAAAAAGAATCTGAAAATTTTAAAAAATTTAAAGAAATTGAAAATGAGGAGGAGAAAATTGAAGGAGAATTTTTAGTAGAACAGGTTTTTGAATTTTTTTGGAAAGGGAGGGGGGGGTCGGTAAAATTGAATTTATTTTTGGTTTTCAAAGTTGAGTTTTTTGGGTTCCATAAATGTGAGGTTTGGGATCATCCTTTAATTTAAGACTATCCGGTTTATAAATCCATTGAAGCTTTATTCATTCCGACAAAAGTTTATATAATTAAAAGTGGACTCATAAACTAGACCAAAGCTTTCTTTCTTTTTTAAAGAATGGATACAAAAATAAAAAGGAAATTGTTGGCGGTTTTTTACCACTTTTGGAAGAAAATTTGTCTAATGGAATTTTTAGTAATGAATTGGAAAATAAACCTTTTGATAAACAAATAAATTTAAAAAATTTATTTCCTCAAAATTTAAATAAAAAAGAATTAAAAACATTGAGAAATAAAAGAAAAAAAGAGAAGAAAAAGAGGAAAAAGAAAATTGAAGAAGAAAAAAATGGATTGAAGGAGGGATGTTTGATTATTGAGGAAGAAAAAGAAAAAATTGATGACACGAGGTTGGGAATTTTTTTAAATTATTTAGGCACTTTACTGCTCTAAAGGAAAAGTCCAGGAAAGTATGCAAGTATTGTCCGCAAAAGTTTATTAGGCTCTATCTTAGGACATGCGTCCCATGAACTTTTATGCGTCCCATAAACAAAAAATTAGATTTTTCTTGGTGTTGGAAAGTAGGGGTATGGGTCCAAAACATTTTTTCATGTTTGGGACCTACGCCCACTGGGTCTGGGACCGTTCCTTACCCGATCCCTCGAAATTTCTGAAAGTTAAAATCGTTTTTCTGAAATTTTTAAAAATTGGCTGTAACTTTTAGAAATTTCGAGGGATCGGGTAAGGAACGGTCCCAGACCCAGTGGGCGTAGGTCCCAAACATGAAAAAATGTTTTGGACCCATACCCCTACTTTCCAACACCAAGAAAAATCTAATTTTTTGTTTATGGGACGCATAAAAGTTCATGGGACGCATATCCTAAGATAGAGCCGTTTATTATCAACAATTTTTAACTTGCGGACTTTTTGGGAGCATAAAGGAAAAGAGGCCGTTTTAATTTATTTGAAAATAAATTTAAGACAATCACCAATTGGTTTTATTATTAATGGAAATTATTCTTTCATTGAAGCTAGAGGAATTGCTTTAGGTTTTTTTAATAAAAAATTTACCTCTTTAAATTATTTTAAGGATACGCTTTATTATCTTCCCTTAAATCAATCAACACAGACAGAATTGTTTTTGTACAAAACACTGAAGAAAACTTTTACAAAGCAATTATTGAAATTAATTTTTCGATTGCAGAAATTTAAAAAGTTATTGGAAGGAAGGGGGAAAGGGGAAGAAATATCCCCCCCTCCTCCCCCACACACACAGATTTTGTAGGGAAAAACTATTTTAAAATATATCCCTAGAATAACAATCAAAGCTTTTTTACCAAATTTTTATTTTTACAAGAAAAAATTTTAAGGTCAATCAAAATAAATATGTTTTGTTGTTGTTCACATTTTTTAGAGGAAACATTTTTTAAAAGGATATAGATAGATTATAGAATAATAAGGGTAAAATAAAATCCAAAAACAGTTTTTTTGTGTTTATAATTTTCGAAAAAAGGTAATCTGCTGGTGTAAAATTTCATTAAAAATAATAATTTTTTGAGACCCCCACTATAAGACTACCACTACAGATCTTATAATTGTTCCTCGATGAAAGGAGGAGGAAGGGGCGTATCTCAAATTAGGGTATATTAGACGGCCCTTTGACCCTTCGCCGCTGACTTAAATTTTTGAAATTTTTTCTTCGCAAAATCCACAAAGTTCGGTGCTCCCAACCGGTGACATCCCTGTGGTATCGCTGACAGCTCCCTTTTTCCCTATGGCCCACCAAATTTTAGAAAAACGTATCATAAACTATGGGAGTCTTATAGCAAGGTTTTTTTCAAAAAAATTCAGTTTGACTTAAAATTAAATTTAATACATGACGACCAGAAAATAATTTTGAAAGATTACCTTTATAGACATTTTAAAAAACAGTTGAAAAGTTTTGACCTTTTTTAAAAGAATATAATAATAATAGTCTCATCATTTTTTCCCATCACCTTTTTTAACAACCAAAAAATTTTTCTTTTTAACAGCTTTCCTCTCCCCTTAGCCTCGGTTCTTAAGTTGATTGCTAAGCCAGTCAAGTCCTTCATAGAGGCCATCCCCAGAAGTTGCACATGTTGCCTGGATGTACCAGTTACGATTACGAAGCTTGAAAAATTTGTTTACTTGGAAACAATTAAAAAATATTTTTACAGTGTGAAGTCCTAATTTGTCTGTCACTTCAGCAGCATTCATAGCATTTGGAAGATCCTTGAAAAAATTTAAATATACACCATCTCTTTGTCTTTAGATCAAGTTTTATCATTTGAATTAAGCCCTAAAGGTTCAATTTTTTTCATGGAAAGTGGAAAGGATGGGGGAATAACCCAAAGAGCAAGACTATCCTTTGAATCAAGGACACGGATCTATTTTTTAATATATTATTTAAAAACCTGTTTGTTAGCAAAAACCAAAAGGACAGCATCGCGAAGTTCATCCTCAGCCAACATTCGCATTAATTCTTCGCGTGCCTCCCCAGCTCTTTCACGGTCATTGCTATCAACAACAAATATAAGACCTTTAAAAATAAGTTTGGACAAAAAATAACTTAAAAAACCTTGAGTATTTTGGAAATAGTGCCTCCAAAGTGGACGAATTTTGTCTTGACCGCCAATGTCCCAAACAGTAAATGACTAAATAGAAACAAAAAATTTTTTATAAAGTCTTTATTTTTCAAACTTACAATATTTCTGTATTCGACAGTCTCGACGTTGAATCCTGTAAATGTTTAAATGAGGTTATTTCATAGATTTTATTATTTATTTCATTTCCAGACTAGACCAGTCTAGTAATGCGGAGGTAACAAAATCTCAGAACCGCGCTGGTTATGAACATCTCCCATGCGATTAAGGAAGATTTATATTTAGTTTAAAGGTTCTAGCTGACATATGAAATCGAATAGTCTGGGCTAGGACCCTGGTCTTCCCTGTCAATGAAGAAACTTAGAAACAAGACACAGGAGTCTTTTAACTCGAGCCTGGACGGGAAGTACTGCATATACCTTGTGGTCTGTGGGCCTTCCTGTACTCTGACCTAGACATTTGCTGAGCTCCTTGGGCCTTTCCTAGTCAATAAAAAGTGGAACATCTCTCAAGAAACGGTCCGGTTCTATCAGGTTTTTTTTCAAAAATCCCGGTCTCTGCTGACATTTTTACATATTCTCTTAAAAATTATGTAAAATAACCTATAGTCGGAATAGTAGTAACAATTTCTCCAAGTTTAAGCTTGTAAAGAATTGTCGTTTTACCAGCAGCGTCAAGTCCAACCATCAAAATACGCATTTCCTTTGGATCAGAAAGTAAGAATTTATTTAAATAAAAAATATAAACCTTTTTCCCAAACAATCCTTTAAACAAATTTGTAAAAACATTCCCCATTATTTTATTTGGTCAAAAATTTGAATTTTAAATAAAACAAAAATAATTAATCCTCTCGGAGAAAAGCTGCTGAAAATAAAAATTTAAAACAAAAAATGACTCATTCTCAAAGTTAAAGTTTTTACTGATAAAAAACCTCAAAAAATGTTCCAACAAAACTAACAAGAAAAATACACGTCCTTTTTTTTCATTTAACCAACTATGTAGAAGAAATAACTCGTTATAATTCGCAGTGACGAATTAAAATTTGGTTAAATGAAATTGACTTGGCTGACATTTTTCTTCATTGTTAGAGAAAAATAAAAATTAATAGTGCAAAAAGAAATTAGGTAAGACATCAATAATTTTTGACAGTTCAGTCTTGTTTAAGTGTAGTCGGGTTGCTTCGACTCTAATTACCTTAAATTCGTTTCAAAACTAATAAATTACAGTATACCTAATCTTTGTAAAATTTCGTTTGTCTTATTTCGTGAATTTTTTTCAAAAGTTTTTTACTTTTTTCTTATTTTTACGTTTTTTCGTTTTGAATTTTTTAAATTTTAGATGAAAAGACGAGTACAATTCGCAGAAGATTCAAAAGATCAAGAGTCAACACAACAACGAGTTAAAAGAAATAGGTTTGAGAGAGATGGTGATGAGAATGAGGATAACGACGAATTTGAATTACCTGGAACTTCCAAAGCTGATAAAAAGCATACTTTAGATTCAGATGAGGAAGACAATGTTAATGAATATGAGAGGTTGGACATGCAAAAAGTTAGTCAGAATTTGTTTTCCGATTCTTGATAGGCGCTCATATTGTTAAATAACCCCCCCCCCCCTAACTACATTGTTTCATTTTCTAAACAAATTTTCGAATTTTTAGGTAGAAGGCCAAGAAGATGCAACACAAGAATATGAAGGAGAAATAAAAATAATGCCCTTTAACATGAATGATGATTTAGAAGAAGGTCATTTTGACGCTTTTGGTACTTTTATTTACAATAAAAAAGAGGCAGCTATAAAAGATGCCTGGCTAGATAATATTGAATGGGATAAAGCAAAGGACGCTGCTGGGGAAAAATGGGGAAAGGTTTTTTTAATTTTTTTGTTTTATTTCAAAAAAAATTTTTTTAGTTAGACGATGAAGTAATAACAAATGAGAAGGAGGACGATTTGGAATTAAAAACAATTTATTCAAAATTACTTGAGTTACTTGGAGTTGGGGAAACTATTGATGGAGCTTTAAAGAAATTAAACAGTCAGAAAGGTTTTTCTTTCGTTTTTAACAATTACGGCTTGACTAAAGAGTTTGTGTACTGAAAACGGTAATGGTTAACTTGGAAAACTCCAGCCTTCTTCTCCCCTGGATATACTTTACAAAGGAAATTTATCCCTTAATTAAAATTTATTTTTTTAGGTCTCAGTGCTTCAGAGGAACGCAAAAGGCGTTGGGCAGCCAAAAAGACGGGGAATACCTCTTTACCTATTCAAAATGATTCAATTCAAAATAAAATTGCGGAATTAACATCCCTCGCAGATTCATTAATTTCTCTTGGCCATATGGAAGCTTATCAACTTTCTCCAGTAAAAATTCAAAAAATGATTGAAGAATTGGAACCTAAAGCTGATGAAAATAATACAGCAAAAGAAGCAACTGTTGATATGTTTGCTGAATAGAAAAAAGAATTTTTTAAATTTTATTTTTTAATATATTAAAGGGTTAATTAAAATATTTTTTTGTTTTTAAGATACCATTTGGTTATCTGGCCATATTTTTCTTCTTTTTCAGAAATTTTAAAATGCTCAAAATCAAATAATTTGGGTTAATTCTCATGTCGTCCACATGTCACGGATTGTGAAGGAAGTAGAAGTCGGGTATCGGATATGCCATCCCTGGCCCAAGGTTGACTTGTAATTCTCTCGAAAATTAAAAAATGCAAACCTTGACCATTTTTAAATTTTTTGAGCTTTTTTGGGACAGATAATCAAATTGTATTTTTTATTTTATTTGTTTTTTCAATTAAATTATTTAATTAATTTTATTTTTTGTTTAATCAAACTTTCAACAGATTTTTAATTTAAAAAAAGTAAAAGAAAAAATGGAATTTATGAGTGCTGATGTTTCCGAAAAGGATGTTAGTAAATGGGAATCTCCATCTTTAGCAAAACACTTGTTCACAATTTCTGCTCATGTTGTTACAAAATATTTGCAATGGGGATTTGTGCCGACTGTTATTTATTTGGGTTTGTTTTTTATTAAATTATTAAAATTTTCTTGGTCTTGTGGGGAGGGAAGGAGTTTTTTTTGTTTATGATGGGCTGTCTTACATTTATTGGGTGACCTTGGCCAGATTCTTGGTTTGAAGTCAGGTAAACCCGAAAAGCACCTTGATCGTAACTCGTACAAGAAAAATAAAGATAGGAATTCAGGTCCAAGCCTATCTTTAGAATTTTTATATATCGATCGCTCAACTTAAAAAAATTTTCTTAGGAATGCGAAATGGTGCTGATCCACTTCCAAATGGAGAAATTCCTCAATTGTCGCTTTTTAGCGTTCTTTGGTAATTAAAATTGACTAAAAAGATGATGATTATATTTATGCAATGTTTTTTCAATAAAGTTGTTTTTTCTATTTTAATTTTTATTAAAAAATAAAAGCTGTTAAAAGCAACTATTTATTTTTGCATTTTAAAGGGTTTTAAATAACATTAATTCTTTGAAATTGAAGGATTTGTTGTGTTATTGTTGGTTAAGTGGGGGTGTTTTTCTTCTTTCGGTTCAAATCGGTCCATTTTGGCAACCCTAATCACAAGGTAAAGTTTTGGAGTGTATTCCCTGCTAGTTTCGTTTATTTTTCTTTTTTATGAAGCTGTGATTTTAAATAATTAAAATTTATATTCTCTTTCAGATTAAAAATTATTTTTGTTTCTTTTCTAAAATTAATAACTTAGAAAATGTTGGAAGAATTGCGTAAGAGAAAAAACGAATTCTCAAGCATTTGCAACGTCTATCATTTGATCAATTTTATGCTTTCTATTGCTTTTCCATTTGCTAAACTGACTCCAAAAATTTCTGAAATGCTTTTTGGAATGGAAAACAGAAATATTGACACGGTTTATTCTTTTTATTTTTAAATTATTTATATTTTTAATGAGTTTTTGCGGGCATCTAGAAGATTTCGCACTTTCAGAAAATCTGCGGACTTTAAGGAGCCTCATTCAATTTTTACAAAATTTACCCCTATTTGATGTAAATTCCATTTTTCTACCACAGAATTTTTGCCTTTGTTTAAAAATCAAAAATTTGTTCTGTGGGTCTCCAAAATATAATTGTCTTGTTGTCTTTTAAATTTTTGACGCTAATTCAAGTCTTGTGTGATAGATCTTAGTTTTGAGTTTAGGAAAGTTTTCGGACTTGTATGTCTTTAGGCGGCAAATTTTGTCCTCAAAATTGTTTGTAAAAAATAAAAATCTTTTTTTTCTTTTCAGAGAGAAAATGAAATTTTAATTTTTCTTGTTGTTATCGTCATTTTCAAGTGCCGAAAATCTTCAAGTTATTTACATACTTTTTCAACAATTTATCTTTACTCTAAATTGGCAAATTCGTTATTATTCTTTCGTGTTAAACCAATTTATGGTCTTTTTTATTGTGTTTTGGTTATTACTTTGTATGTTTTGGTAGATGAACCTTTACCTCCTGATTCTGAAAAAGTTAGATTTTTTAATGGAGAAGAGCTTAAGGTTTGTTTTTTAAATATTTTCTATCCGCAAAAGACGTGCGGATGTCTGCAACTAACTTTTTAAGTTTTTTACGATCATAGTCTGACTCGATTTTTTCTGTCCATTTCTAGTAGTAGCTGTATCTAAAATGACTTTTTCCAAGAATAATTCTTTTGAGAAAATTAAAGATAGATTAAAGATAGACTCTTTTAAATTATTAGAATACACTTCAAGAAGACAAATCAATTGTTTGGATTATTGAATTCTTCTCAACGTGGAGTCCAGAATGTCGTTATGTTAGGCCTGTATTTAATGCTTTGAGTGAAAAGTTTAGTTGAAAAATTTTTTTATTTTAATTTTAAATATTTTTTAAAGGTTTACTTTGCCAAACCTACGATTTGGTAAGGAGGTTGAAAATTCTTTACGAATGTCCGCAATTTTTTTGCATGTCTGTAAGTTTTTTAGGTGTCCGTAAAGGATTTGCAGACATCAATTGTTGTGGCTGCAAAAAATTGTGGATGCTTTTTAATATAAAACAGTACTTTTAAAAATTTCTTTGAAGGTAAATTGGACGTGGGGAGATTTCCAAAGGAAGCAGAACATTTTAGAATTAATTGTAGCGCTACAAGTAGACAACTTCCTACATTTTCTTGTTTTAAAGGAGGAATACAAACAGAAAGAAGACCTTTAATTGGTACAAATGGAAAGGCTATTCCTTTTGTTTTTACGGAGGTTTTTTTAAATTTTTTTTGTGGTTATCCGTTTTCTTCTTTCTCATGTTAGAAAAGTTAATTGGGCAAAGTCACATAATAGTTAGTCAAAAAAGGGATTTTTAAGGCCCTAACACTTGACCTATTAAAGGAGAATCAGTGTCTCATTAAATTAATAAGGCTAAAAAAAAGCCAAAATTTTCTTTTATTTTTGATATTGAAAAAGTAGAAAAGGATAAAACGAAGGAAAAAAATATGGGCAGATAACCACATTATTTCGAAAAAATTAATTTAAGAATTTTAAATTTTTTAAGCAAAACATAGTTTTGGCACTCGATTTGACTAGTATTTATGCAGAATGTAAAAAGAGGTTAAAAAACAGTTGAAACTTTTCTGTTGTTTTTAAATCAATTTATTAGCTTTATCGAATATATTTTATGGATATAAAGAGTAATTAATATAAAATTCTTTTGGAAGAACTTTTGGGGGTGTGGTGGGTAAATTTTGTTTGTTTTTTTTGTAAATTTTTTTTTCAAGAAAATTTCCCATTATTTTTCTTCCATTTTTCTAGTCACCTTCAGGGTATGGTCCAGCCAACACTTTCTTGATAAACTCTGAAAAAGTTAAATTTAGTGAGAGAATGAGATACACCCTCCTTGAGTTGAGTTGAGGGATATCTTAAATAAAGGTTTTCTTCACTTTCTGCCGTTAAACCTCGCTTCTAAATACCCCACAACTGAAACGTACTTATCCTATAATGAGGTGTTCCTTAAATAGAAGGTGACTGAAAAGAGGTTATTAAATAGAGGGCATCACTTAGGCAGCACCCCATTCAATGGCCAACCAAAATATAAAAGGTGTCTTAAGTAGAACACTGGGTTATCTTTTAGTGAGGTTCGACTGTGTATTTTTGATTGGAAATTGGAAGACTTGATCAATACTCGATCAATTCGGATATATGTAGGTTTTGTTTTTTTCTTTTTAGTATTATCAGACATTTTTTTCAGACAATTCACTCAGACAATAACAATTTAAAGATAAGTAAATTGAAGCGACTTATTTTATTAAGTAATTTTGTGTCTAAAATACCCGATTAATTTTTAGTTCTCGAATTTATCCTCTAACCACCATATTAGGTGTAGGTTCCAAAAATTGGGCTAACATTTAGTTTTTCTTGACGATATTTGCGGGCACTACTAGAGTAAAGCAGAGCTGGATATTTCTCTCCTTTAGCTATTTTCCATTACACCACGCCGCCTATTGCATAGCCTTAGGAATAAAATAGAGTCACCGGGGCTGGATTCGAACCTGCGATAACGCTGACAGTGCTTGCTCGGCCTTGCTCACACAAATGCAGGTGCTCTACCACTGAGCGATCGGGGCGACGACTAATGCTTTCTTCGTTTTAGATGCTCTAGATGAATCATCCTTATAATAGCTATATGTTTTACACTAGTTGTCCGCAAATTTTATAAGCATGACTACAAGATTTTGAATACTTTTAATCCAATCAGAGCCAAAAAAATTTTTTTCTTTAAAGTTAAAGAAAAACTCACGATCATAATTAACCATTCCCTCTCCATCCTCAACTCCTTGTAAAAGTTCATCAACTTCTTCAGTATTGAGACGCTCTCCCAACGCCAATAATACATGCCTCAATTCAGCTGCCATAATTTTTCCACTTTCATCTTTATCAAAAACTTTAAGTCCTTCCATAAAATCTGCATAACTTCCAACTTCTTTTTCTTTAGAAAGTTGGTCAAAAATTGGCAGCCATTCTTCAAATGTTAAACGTTTTTCACCTTTTCGTTTGTATTCTTGCCCGGCAGCTTTCCAAACCATTGCATTTGTTGGTTTTAAGCCACAGGCGCGAACAACTTCCCCTATTTGAATACCGTCAATTTTGCCGTCCAATTCTTTTAAAAGGAAAAAAATATTTTAAATTTTATTTGAGAGGATTAGTAGAGATAGGAGGGAATTGAAGCCCTATAAACTCAATTTTTATCTGGGATTTCTGGGGGATCTTGGATAGGTCTTGGATAACAGGCAGGCATAAGGTGGAGAGGGGCTGTAGGCTATAATTGATTTATAATAAGTACCAGCTATAAATGTAGACTTAACTCTAAGGATGAGGGGATATACTACAAAGTGAAGTTTATTCTGACTTAATTCTGATTACAAGTTTTAATTTTATTGACTAAACTTAAGCTTAAATTAAGTTTAATTTTTATTTTTCAAGTTTGAAGTCCACAAGTTTTAAGACAGCGAGTCAGGTCAATTACAAACCTTAAGTATTCAAGTTTGTAATTTTCAAGCTTGTATTTGCTAGCTTAAGCTTAAAATTAAGTTTAATTCTGGTTTTAAGTTTGTAATCAAAGTTTTCAAGTTTTTGTCTGATTCTCTAACCTTTTATTATTATTTAACTCACCCTCATCGTAGAGATTGAAAATTTCCTTAATCTCTGAAAAAATAAAAAAGTTAATTTAAAAAACAAAAAAATAGTCATTTTTTACCAGTTTGCGATGGCATTTTTAAAGAAGATTTTTAAATAAAACAATTTTATTTAGAAACAAAACTGTGGTGATTAACGTTGTTGAGAGAGAGAGAGAGTATCTATGTATTTATGTATACAACAAACAACACAAATAAAAAGGTGGAAGCAAGAGAGGAAGACTTTTTATCTCTTTTTGAGCTCTAAGACAACTTTTCAAGTGGATGGGGATATATTATTGAGTAAAATGGCTAAGGAAGAAGATATAAAAATTAGTAAATAAGAATAAAAAAAAGTGAGTCAAAATCGTTAAATCTTTTAGCACTTTAGAAAGATTTTTGTTGGTAAGAGGAAGCTGATTGAAAGAATTTAAAAGAAAGAGCAAAAGAGAGCGCAAAGTGTGTCTAGTATATAAAAGCTAAAGAGTAGAAACTAGCATCCCGGAAATGAAACAAAGTTTTTAAAAGTTAGAGAGAAGAAATCAGAAAAGAAAATATTTCTCTTTTCTTTTTCATGTTCTGATCTCTCTTTAATTCTGAAAAATGCTTTGAAAAAAAAATTTCTAACCAAAATTATTAGCTGTGTGTTAACGCCAAAAACTTAAGTTTGTGGTTTTTGTGTGTTATAAATTTTTTGGCGCACACCCTGATCAGTATATATAATTTTCAGACTCTCCCCCTCTCTCTCTTAAACATTTATCTGTTTTATATCAAGCTCTCTTAAAAGAGGAAATGTTGGTAAAAATAGGCAGCTGTCCTTTCCTTTTTCTTCGCAAGAATGGAGTAGGCGGCTTTATAAACACAACACGGCTGCTCTTCTTTAAAAAAAATTAGTTGTTAGAGCATTTCAGATCAATTTTAAATTTGAAAGAAGAAGAAAAATAAATATGGAAGAGGATTTGGGTATAATTAAACATAAGGTGTATTTTTTAGGTAAGGGGGACAGATGTTCGTCTCTAAAAGTATAATTCAAATAATTCTCATGAAAGAGAAAAAAGTTAAGTTTTTTTCGTTGTTGAATAAAAATAATGAAAATGAATCATTGACAACAATGAGGAAAGAAAAGAATTCTGAAAAATAAACAAGCTTGAAATAAATAAAAAAATAAGAATAATTTAATATAAAACTTTGAACTTGAACTAGAGAACGAGAAAAAAATGAGAATTTATAGAAATTAAAAATAATTTTGAATATTAGACTATGGGGAGTTCAAGGGATTAGGAGGGTTCAAGGAATCGGGAATCTTCAGTTGGTCCTTTAAAATTCTCAAAAAAAACTCTCTCCTTATTTTATTCCCGCAATGGAGGAAATCTGGCTTTCTGGCCTTCCAAATTTTCTGAAAATTTTCGTCTGCGGCGCTAAAAAAGAAATCGAGCTTCTAGTCCTTTAAAAATTAAAATAAAAAATTGACCAAAAATCCGCCAATGGTGACAAATTTGACGCATAAATTATTAAAAAATTTTAACTCAAATTTTAGTTAAAATGTTATCTCAAATGATTAGGGGAAATGGACAAGATATCCGGAGTATAAAGGAATTGGTAGAATATCGGAGGATTAAGAGGATGTGAAGTGATATAGTGTGGATTAAAATGTTTTTGAGGGAAAAGGGGGATTACCCCTAATATCCCTCTCAATCCCTTCAAATCCTCAATAGCCTTCTAAATCACTGATATCCCTTGAAGCCACCCCTAATCCCTTCTTATATCCCTAGATATACTCTTTATCCCATGAATCCTTCCAAATCCGTTTAATCCGTCCAAAGTGTGACGATTTTCACCTTTTTGGACTATCATCTTTCGCCGTTCGCTGCTGAATAAAAAATTACAATTTGTACTACTTCTGATTTGAATATACTGTAGCAGTTTAAATAAAGTATAAAAGCGAAATGCCAAAATACTATTTCTCTTCTGTTTTTAGGTTTAGACGTTACAGACACGTTTTGTCAGGCGAGATTTTTATTTTCTTTATTTATTCATAGGTTAATTTCGGTTTTTCTTTTCTTTTTTTTTTCGTGAATAATTGGTAAAATGTTTTAATTTAATTTTTTTCCCTTTAAATTTTTGTGCTTTTTTAGATTCTTAACAAATATACTATTTCTTTTTTTCTCATTTAGCAGCAATACTACACTGTCCAAGGGATGATCGTCAATCCGATGGACAATATCGGTTCGTACATTACCACACAAGGCGCTTCAATCCTTTCTCGGGATGGAAATTATTCAACCGGATATAATGCTACAATTCCATTGGGCATAAATCCGCAGCCTCTCTACATTCAAAATCCAGCTTCGGTTACTACGGGTCATCATCAATTTGCCTCTCCACACAACTTTTCTTTGGTGCCGCAAAATTCGTTGCCTACTCCAATTCATATCAAAACGCGGGTATTTGTGCCGAATCAGATTGTTGGTATTCTTATTGGGACTAAGGTTATTTTTGTTTTGTAGTAAGGTTTTGAAAGGAAGGATGTAAAGTTTCGATACAAGACCTATACCATTTGATTTATCTCGTCGAGATGAGTCTAACGGTCCCACACTTTTTCAGGAGATGCCTGTGGACCGGGATATAGGTCCAGAAAATCGAAAAACCATAGGGTGGGGGGTCTATTCTTCATTTTTAAATTTTTCTTTTAAGGGTCAGACAATCAAGAGTGTTATAGCGGAATGCGGGTTTTTGTTTTTTAAGAATTTTGACGACGATTTTATTTTAGTGCCATTATAAGGATTGAAGGTGATCGTGATCCGACTCCATCTTCCTCTTCGGTTCATCAAAACACAAATAATTCTGTCGCTGCCAGCCAAGAAAATAGTTATAATAACAACACCAAGAGCACAACTACTTGTGTTGAAGATCCTTCTGTTATTACTAGTGATCATCATTCTCAAGAGGTTGGTGATAACGCTGGTGATAAAACTTCGAATGGTCCGATTGTGGCGCCTGCAGCTGTTGATTCTTTGGAAACTTGTGAAGAGGTCACTATTACTGGTCATGCCAATGGTGGGCACAAAAAGAATAATATCGTTGCTGGACATCCACCAGGTCCAGATCAACGAGGAGTGTTCATTTCTGGATATGACTTTCAAGTTTCTAGGGTTTGCTTTTCATTTAATTTACGATTTAATTTTTATCCTTATTAAGGCGCTCTTTTGGGTATTCAAGAAGTAAGTTGGTTTTTTTTAATTGCGGCTCTTTGAGGGGTTTCTTATCGATTTTTTAATTTGTAGGGTTGCAGACAGTCAGAATTTTCGTGTGGAGGATCTCGTTCTCACTTGTGAGGCAATTGTGCCAAGCAAGGTTGTTGGGCGAATTATTGGGAAGAATGGACAAAATGTATGCTGTTAGAATGTTTACAAAAATATTTTTAATTTTTAGGTTAAGCGACTTCAATTGAAAAGCGGTTTTTTATATTTATAATTTATCTTAAAAATTTTAAATTTTAGGAGCGAACATTAAAGTACCAGAAGATCTCAATCAACAGGACAAAAATTCCGTGGAAGCTGCTGTTCGCGTTGTTGGAAATTTTTATGCTGTTCAAATGGTTCAACATCATTTTGGCACGCTTATTTTGGATACTGAATGGCGTGAAAGTAGAGAATATGATGGTTAGTCTTCCTCAGTTTGTCGAACAATTATAAATTTTTTTCAGAGAAACGTTCCGGTTTTCGTCGCAGTATGGTTGCGTATGATCCACCATTATCCAACTTTGAGTATTCAGATAAGGTTTATTTTAAATATTTTAACAACTTTTAATTAATCTTATTCTTCAGCAATACTACGCCTCTCAAGGAATGCTTGTAAATCCGTTGGATAATTTTGGTCAATACATTACGGCTCAAGGCTTTCAGGCTTATTCAACTGCCTATAATACTGCAATTCCTTTGGGCCCGCAATCTCTCTACATTCAAAATCCAGCGTCGATTACTGGCTTTCAAAATACTACGGGTCATCAATATGCGACTCCGCATAACTTTTCTTTGGTGCCACAGAATTCAATGCCTACCCCCATTCATATCAAGACGCGTGTTTATGTGCCAAATCAAATTGTCGGTATTCTTATCGGAACTAAGGTTATTTTCGTTATCTTGAATAGTTATAGTTTTCTGTGACAATAAGGGGTCATGTTTATAGTACACAGTTTAATGATCATGGCAGACTGACATTATCATTTTAGCTAAAAAACCAGGGTTGGACACGACCGGTTATTAACCGGTACACTCGGTTTTCGGTTTTGGCTGGTTCGGTGAAGGCGTTATGAATTTTGTTGCTTAACGTCGAGGGTGAAAATAAGAACCCAGATTTCCTCCTTTTTCAGCACCGCAGGCAAAAATTTTGGAGGTCCATAAGGCAAATTTCTTCCATTTTTAGCGCGTAGTTCTTTTAAAAAAAACTTGTAAGTTGCGGATTTCGAGTTACGGATTTTTAAGATTTTCGAAATTTCCCACACAATTAATGAAAAAATCTGGTTTCTTGACACAAAATTTATAAAAATTTTCGCCTGCGGCGCTGTAAAAGGAACTTGAAACTTCAAAATTTTATTGACACTTCACCAGAATTTGCTCATATACATTTAACTAGTTTGAAGTGATTAAATTTCTTTATCTCCATTTTAAAAATTGCGGATTGTTTAGATTGTGGGGGTTTTGCAATTGCGGATTTTTAAAAAGAAATTGCGAGTTACGGATTGAGAGTTATTTTAAAATTTCCTACTGCGTACAAGCCTTTTTCTAAAAATAGGAATCAAACCAAAACTTAATCTCGTGCGTGCCTAACACATAACGTGCCTAACACACATAACCACTTAACCACCCGACTCTATAACGATGAGATAAATCGATTAAAAATATTTTTTTCACTGTTTGCTATGCTGAAAAGAAAATTTGGGGAAATATTTTTGTAGAATGTATTTTGAGAATTCATATTCCGAAGAACTCCAAAAAATTCCATCTTTAGGGTGTATTTTTTAAACCGAAACCTATCGGTTTAGGCCTCCGGTTTTCGGTTTTCGCCGGTTTTGACCCCCCGGTTTTTGGTTTATGTTTATTTGCAAAAAACACCGGTTTTCAGTTTCAGTTCGGTTAACCGTTTGTGTCCAACCTTACTAAAAACCATTATCGTTTTTCCTTATATGATTTTATCTTTTTAAGACAAGCTAGTGAACGACAATTTATATTTTTCATTTAAGGGTCAGACAATTAAGAGTGTTATAGCGGAATGCAGGTTTTTATTTTTTGTGAATTTTTATGCTTTATTTTTTTTCATTTTAGTGCCATTATAAGGATTGAAGGTGATCGTGATCCGACTCCATCTTCCTCTTCGGTTCATCAAAACACAAATAATTCTGTCGCTGCCAGCCAAGAAAATAGTTATAATAACAACACCAAGAGCACAACTACTTGTGTTGAAGATCCTTCTGTTATTACTAGTGATCATCATTCTCAAGAGGTTGGTGATAACGCTGGTGATAAAACTTCGAATGGTCCGATTGTGGCGCCTGCAGCTGTTGATTCTTTGGAAACTTGTGAAGAGGTCACTATTACTGGTCATGCCAATGGTGGGCACAAAAAGAATAATATCGTTGCTGGACATCCACCAGGTCCAGATCAACGAGGAGTGTTCATTTCTGGATATGACTTTCAAGTTTCTAGGGTTTGCTTTTCATTTAATTTACGATTTAATTTTTATCCTTATTAAGGCGCTCTTTTGGGTATTCAAGAAGTAAGTTGGTTTTTTTTAATTGCGGCTCTTTGAGGGGTTTCTTATCGATTTTTTAATTTGTAGGGTTGCAGACAGTCAGAATTTTCGTGTGGAGGATCTCGTTCTCACTTGTGAGGCAATTGTGCCAAGCAAGGTTGTTGGGCGAATTATTGGGAAGAATGGACAAAATGTATGCTGTTAGAATGTTTACAAAAATATTTTTAATTTTTAGGTTAAGCGACTTCAATTGAAAAGCGGTTTTTTATATTTATAATTTATCTTAAAAATTTTAAATTTTAGGAGCGAACATTAAAGTACCAGAAGATCTCAATCAACAGGACAAAAATTCCGTGGAAGCTGCTGTTCGCGTTGTTGGAAATTTTTATGCTGTTCAAATGGTTCAACATCATTTTGGCACGCTTATTTTGGATACTGAATGGCGTGAAAGTAGAGAATATGATGGTTAGTTTTTTAAATGTTGGGGGATTATTTTTAAGCTTTATGTATGTTGTCAAAGGTTACAAAAATTAAAGGGTCCGCATTAATTCTGACTAGATTGGTGGATCCGTGTCTTTAAAAAGACAGGTTATCCGGAAATTTTCGTTTCTAATCCAGATATCGAAGGGTCTCCGGGGATTCGCCAACCCCCTAATTCTGTCATCGAAAAAGTAAATATTTGCGGGCAAAATTTTGCGGACTTTTTGGGAGCATTTCACAACATTCCAACGCTTTCTTCTCCGCCTCTCACCCCTTCTCAATTATAATATTTCAAAAAAATTTAAGAGAAACGCTCCCGCTTTCGTGAGGGTGCTGGTAGTGGTGGTGATGCTGGTACTAGCCGTTAATTAATTTTGATCTCAACAACAAACAAAAAAATATAATTATATAGTATTTATTGGATTAAAAAGAAAAGGAAAAATGGGAGGAAAAAATTAATTTATTTATTAAAAAAACAGCAACAAAAAAACTCCTTAACCTTTTAAACAAAAAAAAAAAGAATTTTATTATTATTAATTGTATTTTTTTCCTCTTTTTCTCTCGTTAACAAACAAAAAATGCGAGTATATATATGTATAGAGTTGTTTTGAAGAAATTCTATTAGTATATATATATTATTATTATAATTATTACTACGTTTGCTTGTTTGTATTTTTTGTTGTTTGTTTTGGCTATACCAAAGATATAATTTATTTTTGAATTGTTTTTTGGGGGTTTTTGCTAAAGTTTGGGGTTGTGTTTCACAAAAGTCCACAAATCTCAATGTTTTTTTTTGCAAAAGGATGACTTTAGTCAAAAGGGATCATTTTAGTTAAAATAGGATCAAAGAGTCGCTTATCAATACAACAAAGCGTTTTTAGTATCTTAAAAGGAACTAGCACATTCCCCATGATTTTTTTGTGTTTTTTTGGAATTTCTATACATCCAATAATATTGAAATTTGTGGTCGAAGGTTCGAAGTCGATTGGAGAATTTAAAAAAGCAATTTTTTGTTGTATTGATAAGCAATAAACCTTACAATTAGATTAAATACCCTTAGAATAACCCGAAAAATTCATTTTTAAGCTTTTATTCCATCGCTAATACTAAAAAATAATTATGAGCCTAAGCAGTACTTCTTGCTCTTCCTCAATTGTGGTAGTCCAAAAGGAACAAAAAGACGATATTACAAAAGAAATGATTGGACAGGTGTTTGCTGATTGTGACAAGTCTGGAAATGGATTTATTAACATCAAAAAGTTGAAGGTTTGGTTTTTAAAGTTTTCAGTTTTTGATTGTTGACAATGAAAGTTAATTGATTTTGAATTTTCCTGGCAAATTAGAGCGAATTGCACAATTTATGAATAAGTTGTTTGTTTAGTTGTAACGCTTTCGATTTGTTTGAATGTTGTCTCGTATTCTACGCCTTGCCCTTGTTTTTAATTTTAAGCAGACATTTTTTAGCTCCAATGCTTATTTACATTTTTAATCCTTTTTAAAGTTCTGTTTTTACTTTTTTAGTGTGATGTGGTTTGTATTTTATGTGAATTCTTTCCTTTTTGCTTGTAAGTTTTGTGTACTCTCTTTTCTTTTATTTGTTTTTTTCAGATTGTAATGAGAGCACTTGGATTAGAACCAAGACAAGAAGAGGTTTTTTACTTTTTTGAGAATAAATACAAATTGTTTTTAAAGGTAAACAAATTAATGGATCGAATGTTGGAGGATTCTGTTGCTCGTTCTGTTAACCAAGGTTTTTTGAATTAATTTTTTGAATTAGCTAGCCAACAAACTACCGCCTACTTTATTCCACGGAATTTATTGTGGGAACCGACCCATTGTGAATATCCAGCGAAAATTTTTTTGCTAAAAGTCGTAGATTTCTAATCCGCTGGTCTATGTAGCAAATTGGGGGTCTGTGGTTCGAGCCCATTCCTTATTTTTTAAACATTTAAATTTGTAAAATGAACAAATATAACAAATTTTCGAGTTTCTAAATTTTTTATTCATCTAAAATTAAAATCCTGTGTATTCCTCTCGCTATTTTTACTCTCAAAAAATTTATTTTAGAAGCATTTACTGCCCAAGAATTAGCCAATATACTTTCTGATCGTTTAAAAATTGACAAAATTGGCGATGAAATTCAGACTGCTTTTCAACTTTTTGATTCTAATGAAAAAGGGTTTATTAATGTTGAGGATTTGAAGAGAGTTGCAAAAGAATTGGGGGAGGAATTGAATGAAGACGAATTTAAGGTTTTTAATTTTGTAGTTTAACCTCACTTTAAGTTAAACAATTGTGACTGAAAAATCGTCTCTTATAATGAGGACATCTTTAATAGAGTGCATCGCGTATGCAGTCCTCATTCCAGTTTTCGATCAAAATAAAAAAAACGACTTTAAAATGAGAATTTATAATGAGTTTGACCTAATACTAGACATACTAGACACACCTCTATTTAAGAAACGTTTTAAAATTTGGTCACTGGGTGTGGGAGCTGCCAGATCCTACCCCCAATATATTAGACTATTTTTCCAGTTTCAAAGGGTATATCTATTAATGAGTGTTGGTTTATTTTGGTTAAAATTTAATTTTAAGGAGATGATTTCATTAGCAGAATGTTCCATAAAAGGCCAGGTTACTCCGAACGAATTTAAAAATGTTATGAAAAAAATTTCGCTTTATTGAAGAAAATATTTTTAAAAAGTTTTTAAAGTTAATTGAAGTATTTTTTGAAGATTTATTCTTTTAAGATTACACATAAATTAAAGAAAAATAAAATTAAAAAGAAAAATAATAGAGATTAATTGCACACATAAATAAACTTTTTCTTCTTTTTTTTCTTCATTTCTCACAAAATCTAACAACTTTCTTTTCTTTTTTACTTTCCTTATTATTCCCCTCTTCTTTAGCAATAACAACTTTTCCAGCTTTAGCCTGAATAGACAATGAAGGTGGAAAATAATTATTTTCTTCTTCTTCTTCATTACTGTTAAATTTTGAATTTTTATTTAAAGGATTAGGGAACGAGAAAATTGTTGTTTTGTTTTTATTTGATGGAATTAATTGAACTGTATCTGACGATGAAAATTGTAAAAGAGGAATTAAACGATTTTCTTGAACATAAACATATCCAGCAATTATTAAAAAGAAAATTGCTGAAATAGCTAAAATACAAGCAATTAAACGTATCCAATAAATTAAATTGTTGTTTTCTTCTTCGTTTTTAATTATTTCTAAATTATTTTTATTGTCTTTTTGTTGTTGAGGAATATTTTCACATTTTCCAATTAAACAGCCTAAAGTGCCTGAAGGAGTATTTGCTTGTCCAATTGAAGAAAGCCAAGAACCAATCCATTCTTGTTCACAAATACATTCCCATTTATTCTGAAAATTTTTTTAAAAATAATCGCGGCAATTAAGGTAAGGTTATATTTCAATCAGAGGGGCATACAAAAATGTCGAAAAAACATTTTTCCTAGGGACCAATAAACTCGACCCAATAAATATAAAAATACCTCAGAAATATCCACAGAAATTAAATTGGAAATATCCAAATTGTCAAAAACTCCTTTAGGTAAATAATAAAGCAAATTATTATTTAAAAATAATTTTTTCAAATTTTTGACTTCCTCAAAACTTTTGCTTGAAATTTTAATTATTTTGTTGTGATCCAAATTTAATTCTTGTAATGAAAATAATCCATTTAAATCTCCTTCATTTATTGAATTAATTGAATTATACGAAAGAAATAATTTTTTGAGTGATGTTAATAATTCAAATACTGAACGGTCCAAATAAATATTTGATGCTAGAAAAAAAATTAAAAAATTTTTTTTAAAAATCTTTCCCAGGTAATCCAAAATATACCAAACTTAACTTTCTGGTTAAGTGGGAAAATTTTATGTAAAAAGGGGGAAGGTTTGAATATGCTATTTGTAACATAATTTTTTAATGAGAAAATCTTTTTTTTATAGTGAAAGATATTTAGTCGAAGAAAATGAAATTAAGAATTTTATTTTTTGTTAGGGGACGTTACTGCATATATGAGACAGGAATTTTATGTAAAAAGGGGAAGGTTCGAATTATTTAAATTGGACAAATTCCCTCCTTTTTCTATCTTTATTTTAAAATTAAAAAAACTTTTTGCTTACGTGAAGGATCGTTAGTTGAAGAACACGAAAATGAAGCAATTTTATTTTTTTGTAAAGACAAAACTGTCAAACTCATTTTTATTGGTTCAAAAGCAAAACAATCAATCCAAGAGATATTATTTCCATCCAAAATTAAAGAATATAGTTTTTGACTTTTTTTCAAAAATTTAAAATCTTCATTTGAAATTTTAAAAATTTTGTTGTTTTCCAAATGTAGAGTATTTAAATTAGACAAATTTTGTAAATTTATGTCTTTGATTTGTTCAAATAAATTATTTGAGAGAAAGAGAATTTCGAGTTTAGGAAGATGAGTAATTTTTAACTGAAAATAATTAAAAAGTGATTTTTAGTGTTAGAGTAAATAAATGGAAGGGAAAAAGTGTTTCTTTGTCAAGGATTGACTTCTGAACCGATTTAAATAATTTTTATACTTATTAATCGAAAGCTTTAATTATGGGGATTATTTTAACTAACGAGGTTATTTTGATCAAATATCTCAAGAAAAGTTACAGGTGTAAAATGAGTAAAATCATGATTTTGTCTTTTATTTTTCTGCAACTTGTCTATCAAATGCTGTTAGGCAAAATAATCAGCATATTCAAAGCTTTCGATTAATATGAAAATTATTTTAAAAGGACAAGAATTAAGAAAGTTTTGACCAAAAACAGAACCTCTGGACTCTTTCGGAAAAAACAATTTATTGGATGTTGCTTTTTCAAAAATAAGAGGTTCCCACCCGTTTTTAGACGTTTAGAAAATTAAAAAATAATTTTTGAAAACCTTTCCAATCCTGTTATTAGAAATATCCAAATGCTTGAGAGACAAAAGATAAGAAAAAGCTTCATCCTCGATAGACTCAATAAAGTTGTCTAAAAAATTAAATTTTTTTAAATTAAATAAATTAAAAAACAAACTTTGCAAACTTAAAGATTCCAAATTTTGCAAATTCTTAAAAACATCTCTAAAAATTTTAAAAAATTTCAAAAATTAAAAGGCAAATGGCAAACTTTGTAATCTTTGTCAATCGATTGTTGGAAATAGTTAGGGTTTTCAATTTGGTTAATGAATTGAAAATGCCGTCATCGAGACTATAAATTAAATTTAAATTAAAAATGCCCTCCTGGCTACGGGCCTGTCTGCCCGTGAAGCAATTAAAATTTTTAGAATACGCCAAAGGTGCCCCAAAACAAATTTAAAAAAAACACAAGAGGTAAAAAACAAACGAATTAATTTGATTATTATCCAACAAAAGAGTCTCCAAATTAACAAGTTTAGAAAAATGGCTGCGTTTAAGTTGACTCAATTTATTGCTGCTGAGATCCAAATATTTTAGAGAAGCCAAATTTAAAAATATTTTTTCGTCAATTGACTTCATTATATTATTACGAAGACTTAATTCTAAAAATTAAGAGTGAAATTTTGTGGAATTTATTTTTGCGAACATTATTACATTTGCGGACTTTTCCAGAAATTCTCTTATTGTTGGTAAGGGATAAAAAGAAAAAAAATTGCAGAGAGAATTGAAAAAACCTCCAAAGAAAGCGTTACAACAATACAAATACACCACTAATATTCTCGCCAAGCTCGTAGCCAGGAGGCATTAAATCACGGCAATACATTTCTAAACTTCTCGTTTTCGGCGCTAAAAAGATTGCCCCATCCCCGAAAATTTTTCCTGGCTACGGCCTCGATTTTCGATAATTATTCTTAAATAACAAATAAGAAATATCCCCAAAATTGGACGCCTTCTCAATTTGAAAGAACGGGAAAAGTTCTCAAGAAGTGCAACCCCTTATCTTCACAAAGCCAACAAAAATATAAAATCAAACAAAAAACCTTTAAGAGTATTCTCAACATTAGAAAAAGCTTCCTTTCGAATAATTCCAACACTAGAATCTTCAATCGTTAATTTATCCAATTTAATTTTAGAGAACATATCTTTCGGCAAAATGTTGATTAAAGCATTCCAAACATGTAAATGGTCAATTTTTGTATCGTTTAATGAAAAAAGAGCTCGAAAAATAGCAGGCATTTTTTGATTAGTACATCCAATCCAAATTTTGTTTGATAAATTTTGTGAAACATCGTTGGTCAGAGAACACTGACAGACCTGGAAAAAGGGTAAAAAATAGAGAAACTAGGTTAATTTTTTGCCCAATCCCTTACCCAAATTTTTTCCTCTTCCCCATTTCGGGGGGGGGCAAAATATCCCCCTGGCGGTACTTATGAAGATGGAGGTGCCCTTTCTGCGGACTTTTTTTGCGGACTTTTCCTTTCCTTTAAATTTTTCTTTTTTAATGTTTTGGTTGTCTTGCTTGCAGCAAGTTTTGCTTGTAGCAACAAACTGTCAAAGGCTAATTCTTATTTTTCTATGAATAAGACCAAGCTTTTTAGCCTCGCATCAAAATATTAGTCGTTTAAACGTAGATTTTCCAGAAGATGCTAATATTTGAAATTTTTCAGTTGTTCAATATTTTTAAATATGAATAGGAATGTAATGTTTTTACACAGAAATTTATAATGTTATACACCAAATCAATTTTTTCAATTATTTTTTTGTGTAACATTGTTTTCTAAGGCAAAATATAAGTGTATGACTATAAAATTAATCTTCTCTTTATCAATATGCCTTGTTTGAATATGTCACAGGGCAAATAGAAGGAAGGAGAGGAAGAAGAAAATCTGACCATTATGTACAAGCTTAGGTAAGAAAAATAATAGGGGAGGGCCATTGACAGTTAGTTGCTACAAGTAAAACATTTAAATAAGGGAAGAAAAGTCCGCAAAAAAAGTCCGCAGAAATGGCACCTCCATCTTCATAAGTACCCCCCTGGCTACGGGCCTGCCTGGGAATTTTGAGAATTTTAGAAGGCTGAAAAAATCAACAAATGCCAGGTCAGCCCAGTCAATATCAATATGTATATACCAACCCGAGTCCAAGACCAGAATTAAATTTAAAAAATTCTCCAAAAAACCAACCGGGCTAGCTCCATCCAACTCAGAAAATGACTTTTCAATAGGATGACAAGGATTTTGATTTGCCGAAATTAAAATAATGTTGATGATAAAAATAAATAAAATGCTTCGAAATAAGTTCAAAATTAGTTGAGTTATCATCTTTTTGAGATTACATTTAAAATTTATGTATTAAGAAACAAAAAATAATAAGAATGTTTTCAACAATCAAAGGTTTTGTTTGGCCGTGCCATCCAATACCATTCACCACAGAAAGAATAGTTTCATAATAACATTGTCTTCCTTATTTTACATTGTGAAATTTGTAAATGTTATAATTAGAGAATAAAAATGCGCAGAGAGAACGTGGATTAGAGAAAAAAGAAAATAGTGACTATAAAATATCAACAAAGAAAAGCTTACAAAACACCTAATTTCAGTCAAATTTCAAAACGTCCAA
The DNA here is from genome assembly GCA_963681835.1 of Meloidogyne enterolobii. NCBI lineage: Eukaryota > Metazoa > Nematoda > Chromadorea > Rhabditida > Meloidogynidae > Meloidogyne > Meloidogyne enterolobii. The sequence goes on along the minus strand of CAVMJV010000031.1, from coordinate 201,623 downwards.
TAGGGTTAAATTTTGGAAGATGTCTTTTGGTTTTCAAAAACGCCAAACCAAGGTAAATTCGCGAAACGCCCAGTTTGAAATTTTTTAAAAAAATCCCAATAAAGAAATCTATCAAAAATGTCTATCAGAGTAAATTCAAGAAATATCCAATAAGGATAATTTTTCAAAATGTCCAATCCAGTCGAAATTCAAAATAAACAATAAATATATTTATTTTGTAATAAAATGAATTAAACAAATGAATGAAAAAATGAGTGAAGCAATGAGATCTTAAAAAAAGTTGGACGGAGGACTAAATATATTTTATGATATAATTTTTTATATAAAAAGAGAAAGGATTTTGACATATTTTTGGCTTAAATTTGTTGATTTTTAAGTGTTTTTAGTGAAATAGGACGGAAAAAAATAAAAATTCTTTTAACTATTCAGTGGAATCATCTCTAAAATGTCACTCCTTCGAGACTGAATGACAGTAAAGGGAGACATAATAGAAACATTCCATTGTATAAATTGTGAGACAGTTCACAGTGGAATTTATTGAAGAATACTTTAGTAAAATATCCACCCTGCCATAAAAACATTTGAACTGTCTCCATCTCCAAAAAAACAAACAAACAAAAAAAATTTTTTCCTTCAAGTAAAAATCACTTCATAACGACATTCAAGATTTGCAACAGATTTTTGATCATAATTTGCACCCCAACCCGAACCTATACTTATTGTTAACATTGAAACAGGTAAAGAAGAAGAAGAAATTTGTGTTGTTGTTGTCTCTCCTACAAAATGTTGTGGAGAAGAAATATCATTGGCAATAATTGTTTTGTGAGGTGAACAACGAAGAGGAGGGGATGATGATGATAAATTTGTAGATGGAGATACTCGATGTACACGAATACAATAACCGGGTGATAGTCTACGAATGTTTGGAGCTTCACTAGTTGATGATGTTGCTCTGACTGCATTTTTGGAAATACAAACAAATAAGGGTTGATTACTGCTGAAAAAATATATTGTCAAAAATAAGATAAACCCAAAAAAACATTCCTTAAATATTTTAAATAGGTATGTACTCTGCTTTATGATCAGGGCTGTGCGCCAGAATTCTTTCATGGCGCGTCAAACGCAAAACGTTAAATTATTAAAACGTGCCAAACGCCTGAACACTAAAATCGGCTAAAACGCAACGCAAAAATTTAAGAAATTTAATCACTGGCTGGTTAATAAATTTAAAAAACAAATAAAGTTTAATCCTTTTTTAGCGCTGAGTTCGGAAGGACCTTGCCCGATGTTACATAATATTAACCGGCTGGGATCATTGAGCGCGGATGGATACAGAATATAATTAATTACCTATTATAAAGCCAAACTTCATCAAAAATTTCTGAAGATTCATCTGATGGTTGTCTAATTAAAGCAAAAGAAGTGAAATTGTCCAAATCCCAAGGACATTTTACATCTTGGCCGTCAAATACAGTACCGGCGAGTTGACCAATTAAAGCAAATTGACCAATAAGAGTAATTATATCTCCAACCCTTTCGTTAAATTGCCATCTTGCCATTCTACCCCAAGCTGTAAATCAAAAGTAAAAAATTATTTAGGGAGCTTTGTTAACCATAAAACTAAAGCTGCGGGTAAAAAGCTCGTATTAAAAAATGTGGGGTCCTTTCACTCATGATCTATTTTAAATAATAACTTTTTTTAATTCTTAATCGATTTGAATAATTTTTATAACAATCGAAAGCTCTCGATCTGCAGATTATTTTACTCAACAGGCTCAATTTGATAGGATCATGGCAAGAAAAGTTATAGGCTGATAAAGAGCGAACGATTGCGCGTACTTATCCGCTTTTAACTTTTTTGTGCGTATCTAATTAAATAAATTCTGTTAGGAAAATGATCAGTAGAACATATAGAGCTTTTGCTTGGTACAAAAAAGTCGTAATAAAAAATAAAACCTCCTCGGGAAGACTAAAATGGCGACTATTCCGCGGCTCCTATGTTGTTTATTTTACCATTTTTATAAGGAAAAAACTTTAAAAATCTAACAAAATAACAAAAAAACTAACACATTGCTTGATGATGTACACTATGCGAAATTCGCCTTTTAGCGCTCAAAGCTGGAGGCAAATGATTTCCCATTTGAATTTCATCTAATATTAGTTGATGTTGTTGTTGTGAAGGTTCTGGGGGAGGTTTAGAAGAAGAAGAATCATTTTGTTGTTGTTGTTTTAATAATATATTTTTTGCTTCTGATTTTAAGGAATGTTGAAATGCTGTACGTACATGACCGATTATGGCATCTGCTGCTTCATCTAAAACAAACTTTTTTTACTCAAATTTCCAGCAAATATTATAGGAAAAATTCTGTCATATGTCTCGGAAACCGATTCAGACAAAGATAGGCCATTCGAAAGAACACACCGAGCTGATTGTGAGTCGATCGAGATCAAACTTAGCTTCGGGACTCACCCATGTACTGAGATATAGGTCCCTGAATGTCAACAAAATCCGCTAATTTTGATGTCGATCGACTCAGCTCGGTGTGTTCTTTCGAATGGCCTAACGTTTGTCTGAAACAGTTTCCGGGTATTTGACGGAATTTTTCAAAATTAAATTCTTTTTTACTTGACAGTCTTGCAGTAGCACCACCACCCCCATTTGCTAGAACACCTGAACTAATACTTTGCTCGTCTGAAGATATTGTTTCAGCTTAAAAAAATTTTTTTCAATCGAGAAAAATAATCTCACTATAATATACCCCCTTAGGACTGAAAAATAGTCTCTTTAACTTAAATGTTTATACAACACCCCCTCCCCTCCCCTCCCCCCTCCCATCCAACCAAATTTCAAAAAATGTCTCTTAAATAGTTGTTGTTTTATCTATTTTGGTAATATTTTATGAGGTTTTCCTGTAATGAAATTAAATTTTTACGTCTTATCCACAGAGCATAATGGTAGGGATTACAACAAGAAACAGTTGCATTGTTTATAGTTACTTTAATTTTTGAAAAAAAATTTTATTTCAGAATTTTCAGAAAAAAACCTCTTCCAAATCTACACCAAGGGAGAGGGTCAAGTCTGTGTAAAGCAGCATCTACTTGCAAATCCTTCCAACGCCACATTTTACAACAAAGATAAGGCATAGACATTGGCCTGATTTTTAAATAAAAATTTATTTTTTTTTGAGAAAATTCCCTCTTTATGAAAATAGAAAGAAAGAAAGAGAAGGGAATAATAAAAATTTGCGGACATATGGAAGGGAGGGGGTGCCAAAAAAATTTTCTTACTTATCAATCTGAGGTATAAGGCCACTGTCAACACCTCCAAGAGTTTCTGGAGGCAAAGGAAGTAATTTTTGTGTTTCTGCATCTGTCGCTATTGAATCTGGAGGTGGAGGGGCGTTGACTGTTCTGCTACTAAATTGCTGTTTTTGTTGTTCTTGTTCATTTTTAATAGCGGAATTTTTTGTTTTTGAAGAAATGTTTAATTCTTCTTTCACATTTTCTTCGTTTAACGGGCTATTTAACATTGCACAACGCCTTAAAATTAAAAAAAAATTAAATTAAACTGTGAGATGAGGAGTTTACAAGAAAAATCCACAAAGGGGGCTCCAAAAAATCTTTCGAAAATTCCATTAGAAATCGTCAACAAAAAACCGAAAAATTTATTTTGGAAAAGTCCGCAACATGACATCCCATACCCAAAAATAATTAAATTAATTGACAAACCTTCCACTACTATAATTGCTAATTTTTCTATTATATCTACTATTTGTATTTGTTGAATATCTCCTTTGATAATTCCCCAATTGTTTATTATCTATTTGTTGTGTTGTTATTAATGTTCCTATTCCTCCTTGTGGTTGGATTTCTGCTACGGTGGACACTCTTTGACGTTGAAAAAGTATTCTATCCCTCTCCATTTGCCTTTAAAATTAAAACAAATATCTTTATAAATTAGATAGAGGCAGAAAGAAGTCCGCAAAGGAAATCCACAAACTATTATTTCGGTAAACTTCCGTCATATGTCCCAAGAAACGATTTGGACAAACAAAATGTTATTTGAAACAGCTTAATGAGCTGAATCAACATTAAATTAAAATAATTTTAGCTTACTTCCCCCTCCCATTTTCGGCTTACAATTGAGACCGGGGCTTAATTTTGGTATTTTCGATAGTGACTGAAATTATTTGAACAGGATTATGGGACATATGACAGAATTTTTTATTATTTTTAATATTTTTAAGTTAAGGGAAGGAAAGTGGAGGAGATAGAAGAAGAGTATTTTCTATCCCCCCTCCCTCCTAAAAATTAAAAAACCTCATTGAATGTCTAGGCCTCGTACTCAAAACCGTCGTTGAGCACCCTGGAACTGCCTCAGGTTCCAATTCCTCTTCATCCTCACTTGTGCTGCTTTCCCTTTCCTCAATAAGGTCCATTGGAGGGCCTGGGGCGCATTGTTTAATATCAATCCCAACAGACTCGACTGCCTTTAAGTTAAAAAAATCTCTAAAAAATTTTTTTAAAGAAAAAACCCTTCGAAGTATTTCCAAATCCTCTGTGTCAAATCCACGCATAAGTGTAAGGAATCGGCGCTTTGCCCGACGCTCGTCGTCTGTGACCTTTGAAAAATTCATTTAATTCTCTTCTAGTATATACTCAAGGTATTGAAGCAACCTGGGGAGCCCTTAAAATTAATCTCAGACATCTTCATGGCACCAATGAATATTAATTTTTTACTTATTTTATTTTTTATTTCATAAAATTTCATCTGGACTTATAAAATTTCATTGGACAAATAAACTTTCATTATGTGGACCGGAGAATTAAAAAAACATGAGTGGCTATATATAGTTTTGTTTGGAGCACTGTATAAATAAATAAATTTTCCATACCAATAATCGTTTACGCCAAAGGACTTCAATGTGCCTCCTTCTTTCTGTGAAAAGGCAGAAAAACCCGCAATCGCAGCTTTAAAAAATAAAAATTCTGAAAAATTTTTTTTCAAAGTCCGCAAGTTAAAAAAAATTTTTTGCGGACTTTTCAAATTTTTCAAAAATTTTTTAATTCTTACGGCATTCGGCGACTACCGCCTGCTCAAAAATCAAAGAGGCGTTTCCGAAATTGAGACAACAAAATGAAGGAATCCTTTTTTGTTTTGTTGTTTTATTTAATAAACAAACAATTTTAATTCTTTTCCGGCAAATTTTAAATAGAAAAATGTTGCAAAATAATGATAAAAAATGTAATGGTTTTAAGAGTCTGTACTTTTGGAGAAACAAAATAGTTGCCATCCACCTTTTAAAAAAAACTTTTAAAAAATTTTGAAAGAAATTGTGAAAAAATTTTTTAAAGTGACACAACGCCAAAAATTAATTTTATTAAATAGTTAAGCGAAAAAAAATATTTTGGTCAAGTGGATAAAAGTGCTGACTACAAAACCTCCTAAAATTTGGGAGTCGTAGGTTCGAATCCTTTCGCGGAAAGTTGACCTCTACCTCATATAAGATAAAAAACTCAGCTCTAAGGGGGCCCGACTGTCATTGACCTAACCTCTTTTGTATAGTTAATTATAACAAAAATAAGACCTACCATAGATATCCACAAAACAAGACTGCCTATTTATCACACTAATGCTCTATTAGCATAAAAGTTGTTTAAATAAAAATAAGGTGCCAAAACGAGATTATACTCTTTCTCCTCTCTAAAATTTATGAAAATTTGTTAGACAAACTCAATTAATTGAGTTCCAACCCCTATAACTTACTAAGGGGTGAATAATTTTAAATGTTTTTTGTACCAATGAATAAAAAATTAAATACACTATAAAATAACAAAAAATCAAAATTCTCGAATTATAGGTAAAAAAAGTGCCGAAGAATCACTTTTTTTAAATTTTTTTAGTCTAATCGATCATAACTTTTTTACCAACAGTCAAGAATTTTGATTATTTTTTGTAACGTGTAGTGTATTTATTTCACTATCCAGTTTAGCTGTACTAAGAACATTAAAAATTATCTGCTCCCTTATGAGTTATAGGACCGAAACTGAACTGCTCCGTAGAAAAATTTTAATTTTTAATTAAAATTTTTTCAAAAAAATTTTTTGCAGCAAATTAATTTTCTCTTTTCGCGGCCATTTTTACAAATAAAAAATTTTCTACCAAAAAATGTACATTCATTCACACAAAAAAATGTTTTTAAAAAGCTGTAAAAGGAGAGAAAAGTAGTGGAAGTCGCCTTTTTGAGTGTCTTGGCAGCTTTTCTTCTTTCCTTTTTTCTTCTCTTTTTTGGAAGCAACGGGGGCGGAAGCAATGGTCGAGAGATATATAAAATCGAAAAGTATTTTTCCCCTCTCCCAAAAAAATTTTTTTGGAAGCGCTGGGAGTTGTGTTTAAAAAACTTTTTTTGGAAGAGGAAAAAGGAAAAGCAGCTTTTTGAAAAGCGACGAATGAATGGGTCGATAACGAGGCCCTAAAAAGAGCCCCAGTCTTCCTTCTATTCAGACAATAGATAAAAGGCTTTTTTCAGGAAGAGAGAAGGGTGGTGGTTGAAGGGGGAAAAGGAAGGAGGAGAGGCTTATGTTCTTTTAAAAACTTTTCCCCTTAAAAACTTTCTCCAGTAGTTTTATTTTTTAGCACACAATTGAGTGGCAGCACACCACACCACATGCCTCATTTGCCATTTGCACAAAAAAGGGGGATAAAGAGATAGGATAAAAAAGAAAGGAAAGATAAAAGAGGCGAAAATGCGCCTCTCGAAAAAAAGTTTTTTTTTTGCCATTGTTGCCCTTAAACGAAAAATGGCGACAATTCAGTAAAATAATGTCCTTAATAGTAGTTTAGAAAATTGAAAAAATAAATTTTGAAAGAGAGAAATATTTTTAAAGGTTTTTATTTGTTAGTGAAATAAAATTAAAAGAGAAAGGAGTTTTCTTTTTTGGAAATGGACATTGGTCAATACCTCCCAGGATCTTTCACGTAACGAGAGTCTCCAGTGCCAACTTGCTGGGATAGTAACGAAGATTTTAAAAAAGTCTGGAGACACTGATACACTAATCCTTGGCTAAGACATTGGCCTCATTTGGATCATGGACCTGTAGTCCAGAAAATATTAGAAGCCCTGAAACATTTCTCGGCCTGGACTCTGCATAAAGTAAAAAGCCTGTCCTTAGAAAAAAAATTGGAAAATCCTCGGTGCCTGATAGGAAATCGTTGACCAAGGCCCATCTCGATTCTATCTTGGGGTAAACCTGGAACGCAGTGTACAACCCTACTATTAATTGTTAACAAACAATTTTTTTAACAATGAGGAGACAATCTTTTATTGATCTTTTAAAGAATTTAACAAATAAAACATCAACAATTGGTTTTATATGCTTTTTAAAAATAATGTACTTACTAACAATAAGTAATAAACAAAAAATTTATATAATAAAGATAAGTATATGCCAGAAAATTTGAACTGACTTTTAAAAAAAAAATTTCTAAAAAGAACACAATATTCCTTCATTTTATTCTTATTTTAATTTTTTTAAAAAAAGAGAGCACAATTTATTTTTAAAGGTACTTTGTTCGGTCAGTCCCGGCCCCTATAACTTATACTAGATAATTGTTGTTCTTGGTACCAATGGATAGAGCCAAATAATAAAAATTATTGACTGATCGATAAAGTGCCAAAAATAATCAAAAAATGAGAATTTTGAAGGTCCTTAAGTCAGATTTCTTCCTTTTTTTGCGCACCAAGCTAAAAGTTTGAGAATTTTGGAGGCTATAGGAGAAAAATATTTAGCTGTTTGCGCTGCGCCTTTGAAAAAATTTTGATAGTACATAAAGTTTAAATTCGTTCTGATGAAACTAAAAACGTAAAATAACTAGAAAACAAGTCTCTCAAATTCCCCGACTTTCGGGAACGGGGACCAAGCCTAGGAGAGAGTATAAACAAAGTACCAATTAATAATATTTTATATTGTTTAAATATATAGAAAAAACAGATTTTATATCAGAAAAACAAATTTTTATTTTTATTTTTATTTTTTTTATTAATTCCCTCCTCCATAATTCTCCTCCATTCTCTGCAAAATATAATTAACAGCTAAAGCCTCATTTTTGTCACAAGCCAAATAAGCTATTAAAAATTAGAGGTATATTAAAAAAAGAATTAAATGACTAGGAGTGTAAAGGGTAGGCAAATTAGTGTAGGCGTTCAGGGGTCAGTATGCATTTACTTTGTAGACAATATATGTATACCCTTTCTATATGCTCAAACAGACATAAAATACGCTTCTTGGGATTCTGAAATTTGATCGTACTCGTACAAGCTAAGGTTGGCGGATAGTTGGAAATCTTCGGATATCCGGATCCGGAACCGAAATTTTTATTGTAAAAATTTTCGCCTGCGGCGCAGTAAAGTTAAGTCCCAGTGGATTATATAGAGGGCCTTTTTTCGGATCCGCCAACCTTAGTACAAGCCTATTTTTGGTCTCGTACTTCGTACGTAAATATAAGCCTTCAAATCCCAGTAATCCTATGATATTTTACTAATTCCTTGATGCACGTGATATCCCTCCGCCGATATCCACTTTTTCTGACTCGGAATTTTCTTTCGATAGCTTTAAATGATGTAAAGAATGATGCTATTATCTCAATTAAAGTAAATTAAAGCATAAATGCACGAGGGATTAGCGCCGATTTTAGGAATTTAGGAGGGCAAATGAGCCAGAATTTTCTTTCATGGTGCTTAAATTGCGATAAATTGCATTAAAACTGCGTAAAAATCAAAAAACGCAGTCAAAAAAATCACGCAATTTACGCAACTTTTTTGAGCACAAAAGAAGATAAATAATTTAAAAAATATAAAAACCTTCAATAACTAATTGCTCAGGAAATCCCATTCCACAAAGTCGATCAATTGCTTCTCGATCATTTGCCGTTATAGGAATTGTAACCGCTTGAGGTCCTCCTCCTCCACCTGCTCCAGCAGCTCCCCCAAGAGCAGCAGCAATTGGATTAGCAGCCCCTCCGGCACCACCACCTTCCGCATTTAAGAGCGCCAAAAATTGGTCCTTAAAATTTTTCTAATGAACTTAAATTTACAAAAAAAAACTTGATTATCGCGTATCATTTGCATCAGCTCCGGTCTCGTTTCAGCAATTTCTTGCATAATTTGAGGCAAGGCCGATGGATCATTACGAATCTAAAAAATTAAACTTTTTGTTATTGATTTTTTAATGTTTTGCAAAATGCTTATAAACGAGATCAAATGACGACTAATATCTCCATGACTAATATAATCAAAAAAATTTAAAATTTCCAAGATATACCATTTCACGCAACATAGCAAATTGAGGGAGATTAGCCAAAAAATCAAGACCACCAGCACCCCCCTCACCAGCAACAACATTTGCTTCCCCGCCGCTTTCATCACCACTAGCTTCCCCTTTAAATTTTTTGAAGTTAAAAATAATCTTTTCACAAAAAACCTGCTGCCGCTCCTTGAACCAAATTAACTCCTTCAGGTATTCCATTGCACAAATATTCAACAGCACGATCAGCATTATAAAATGCTGCTTTAAGCGCGCGAATGACTTCATCACGTGGATAACCCATTGAAGTAATATTGTCGAGAGTTTTTTGATGCTCAGCGGGAACTAAAAAAGTGTAAAAAATTTAAAAAACCCCTTGTTTTTTTTATTTATATTTTACTTCCACCGTAATAGAATACCGAAATCCGATTTCCAAAACACGGAGTTAGAAAATCCCCCGTCGTTGAATATGACTAAATAACTTTTCTCGCCAGTTTGATATATTTTGGTGACTTTTGGGGAGGGGGTTTGGCACGCCCCAGAGCAGTATAGGGCGTTCCGATTTTACTCACAATCAACTTGTTTCTTGTTTATTTTACAAATTTAAATATTAAAAAAGAAAAATAATGCAATTATCACCAAGTGGACTTAATCCTTGGTGTTCAAGTAACTTAAAGGAAATAAAGATGTTACTCTGGCTATTTCCAAGTACTTCTTTGAATAAAATTGAGAAACGCCCAAAATTAAAAAATATCATTAACCTCCTTCCTCCTTTTTGTCCTTCGTTGGTGTCCCCTCTTTTTTTACTTCTGCTGTAGTAGATTTTTTCTCTTCCGAAGTAGTTGTTGCCTCAGTAACGCTAGCTTTTGGAGCCACCTTCTAAAAACCCAAAAGATTTTAAAAAATGATTTAAAGCTTAAACCTTCACAACCATCACAACAATAAATTTCCCAGCTACAACGTTGACATCTCCAATCGTCTTGTTGTCTTCCAACACCTTCCCGTTGTAAATAAGCTTTTGGCCATCAACTGGAAAATCTTTATCGCCTTTATTCTCAGCAATTTTCTGCTTCAATTGGAGGATCTAAAAAATTGTGATTTATAAAATTTAAATTCAGTTCTCAAAAATTGAAAGATAACATGGACATTCTAGTTTTTAGTGAATCCCTATTTTTGACACAACCAAAAAAGATTAAAGAAAAAAAACAAACCGTTTCAGAATTCTCAACTTCCAACTCAAAGCTTTGCTGAGTAATAGTCCTCAATTCAATAGTCGGCATATTTTTTATATAATCTCTTAACAATGTGTTAAAAATGTATTAGGACAATAAAAGTAAAGTTAAATGTGAATAAAAACGTGTTTAAAATATAAAAAATCAATCAAGTCTTTTAAAAACTTTATTCATAAAACCAAAATAATAAAAATTTAGGTCGTCGACCACCACCTGCTGAAGAATTTCACAAAAAGCCAGTTTTCCTCTAATTTCAAATGTAGATTCAGATTTATTTTGAATGTCCTAGTAAAGGCCCTGGGCCCTAAAAAGTCCGTAGTAAAAAAGGGGGAGGACAAAAAAGTCACCAAGTGGCAGAGGACTCACAAAACTAAAAAATAATAATGAACTCCCAATTTTTGAAAGTACAAAAAACTCAAAGAAGAAAAAAATTAATTAATCAGCCTTTGTCAAAACAATTCTTTTGATAACAACTTTCTGACCTGCAACCAGATTTAAGCCTTCAGTTAAACAAGCAGGGAGTGGAATTAATGTCGAGGATGCACTCAAACAATTTGGAAGCTAAAAAAAGCCTTACTTAAAACAAAAAAAAAGTTATTTTTAAAAACCTTGTCTTCCTCTTTTCGTTTCCGTTTTTGTAAAATTGAAGGCAACTTTATTTTTGATTGCAGGCCCAAATTTGCAGATTCGATCGAATCAAGAAATTCAAGTGAACTTTCACCGTTGTTTGAATTAATTAATAAGTTGGGCACATAGTCTAAGATAGCTAATTTTAAACGAAAATGATCAGGACGTGAAACTCGACCAAAACAAACCCAAACAAAAACCACGGTTATCGAGAATCAAGATTTTCTGAGATAAGCGCCCAAAAATAAAAAAATAATCTTACAAGGTTTAAAACATTCATCTGTCTATCCATAAATTTATTTTTTGAAACCCCTTTTGGCGGCTAAGAAGGAAGGCAAAAACTTCTCTGGGGGATAGCCATGGTTTTCTCCACCGCCGCTACACATTAAATCTCTAACAACCCCCGCAACACTTACAGATAAATCCGTAGCTTAGCCCTCACCTTCATGTGACGGATCATTAGATGGTTTTCCTTGTCGAAAATGAACGGCACAGACCTAAAAACAAAAAAGTAAATGCAAAAATAATTGTTTATAATTTACTCGATCTTTAGGGCCAACATCTCTATCTCCAAGAACATAAAGCCATTGAATTCGTTTTAGACCTATAAAATTGAAGAAAAGTCAAAAAAGGTTAGAAACCAGGTTCTCGAGGAATTCCAAAAAATCGACGATTTGGAGCCGTTTTACGGGTTGAACCTAAAATAAATAATGAAAAAATGAGAAGGTAAAGTTTTTAAAGAACCTACCACAAAAAATACAACGCTCCATTCCACAAACCAACAAACAAAACAAAAATTAAAAAAAAACAAAAGCAACAAAACTCGCTAATATTCTGCCAACAATGCCTAAACCCCACATTTTGCCAACAAAGTCAGTATGGCAAAATGTGGTGTTTTAGCCTTATTGGCAAAATATGCGGCTCCCGGAGATTTGGGGAGTGGACACTTGGGGAGTGGACATTAGGGGAGTAGATAAATGGGGAGTGAGCGGACAATTGGGGAGTGGACATTTGGGAAGTAGCATAACGATAAAAATACAAGGAATATTAAATAGTTTTTCTTGCTTTTGTATTTAAAAAATGGTTACGTATAAGTTCACCGGAGATAAAAGTTTGGGAATATGTCATTCGATTCGTCTCGGCGAGCTGAGTCGAACTCCAATTTTCGAAAAAAAAACTCAAACTCCAATTTCGGAAAAAAATCCAACTCCCTATTTCAGGAAATGATTCTGAACCGAGTTCTAGGTAAATTGAAAAACAATAGTGGGAGGGGGTAAGCTCGATTTTGGAGTAAAAAATTCGAATATGCAAGTAATAGCTCATTCGAAAGAGCTTTCGATCTGAGTCGAATGACACTAAAATTAGCTTGATTAACCAAGTTTGAGTCGAGATATAGGGCTCGAAATGGTCAAATACCAATGGTGGGATTTTAGAGTCAAAAATTCGAAAAAACATATAATAGCTCATTCGAGAGATTCCTAATTTATTTTTTTAAATACAAAAGCAATAAAAACTATTTAATATTTTATTGTATTTTTATCGTTAGGCTACTCCCCAAATGTCCACTCCCCAATTGTCCGCTCACTCCCCATTTATCCACTCCCCATTTATCCACTCCCCAAGTGTCCACTCCCCAAATTTCCGGACACGAAATATGCGTTGGCAGAATTTAGAGACATTAAGTAAAAGTTTAGAAACTAAATGCAGTCTCTCGTTTCTCTCCTTCTCTAATTCACTCTCGCACTTTTTGATGATTTTTTAAAATAGTCCGTTTTGTCGCCAATTTTATTATGAAAGGTTTATCGCAGCTTTAGATACTGTATTATAAAAGTACCCACATTTTTCACACTTCACCTATCACTAAACTCAATTGTTGTTGTCGTCCAAAGCCATGGGGCTGTTTGTTTTTCAAGGTATAATTATTCCTTAAGCTTTGGAAGTCCTTCTTTCACTTAATCCCTCAAATTTCAGCCCATCAACTCCAAATGCTGCATCTTTTCATCTTCTTAATAATCTTGATGGTCATTCCACTTATTTCATCAACTTGTTGTGGGTCAAAGAAGGAAGAAGGCGGTGGTGGTGGCGGTGCTTCAAAAAAGTCTGCTCTTCGTAAAACTCCAAAGAAGCAACGCTCCAAAGAAGCATTTTCCGGATCAAAGAAGAAAAGCGATGAAAAGGTCGAAGAAAAAGGGAAGAAGAAGTCTTCAAAGGAAGCTCCAAGTAATACTAAAAAATCGGTATTCAAGTCTAGCTTTGATGGAGTGCATACTGCTGTTACAATGGAGGAAGGAAAAAATGTTGGAGGAGGAGGGAAAAAATCCATTTTCCCAAAGATGAAGCTTCGAAAGAGTTCTGGAAAAGAAGAGGATGCCACTGCTAAAAGTATGGTTTCTAAACCAACAACGAGTACTACTGGCGCTAGTTTCGCAAGAAGGTGATACGTGTTGAGCCTCACTTTTAGATACCCTCAAAATTAGATAAACCTCTATTTAAGATAACCTCATTATAAAATAGATCCTTTTCAACCCCAAGGGGGTATCTAAAATTGAGGTCCGAAAATTTTTCTAAATTTTTCTCTTAAAAAAATTTTTTTATTTCCAGTATTATGGTTGGGGCACCAAACGACATGCAAAGTCAATCAACGGAAAAGACCAAGATGAAAGTAGGAATAGCTCAAAAGAGATTTAAGACGATTGAAGAGAAAATTGCTGCCACCAAAAAGATGCTTGCTTATACAGGAAGGAAAGGACCACCGCCAGGGAATCCAATGGGGAATGTGGACAACCATATTGAAAAGAGGGCAGAAGGACATTTGGCTGTTGCATTCTCACCGATTCATATCTTCGACACGCCTGCATACAGATATACTACTCGAAATCCTAAAGCTGGACACGGTAAAGTTTTTTCCTTTTTTTGTGGGCAGATTTATGATTTTTCGTGGAAGACTTGACTGGGATTGCTTTTCTTAGTAAGGACTTTTCTGACTGGGGATTAGGCCTGTACCTTGAGGATTGTCCGGGGCTTTCTCGGGTCGAACTTAAGCGGCAGTCCGCAACGGACAGCTACTGGTCGGGGTTTTCTGGTTCGACCTAAACCCAAGGAATACTCTGAATTGGGGAATAAATTAATATTCTCCTGCCAAATTCTTCCATCGTCTCAATTTTTTAGTTGCCAAAATAAACGAGGCAGGCAATTTGCTCTACTTATGTGATGATGTGAGTAAAACAAAGTCTGCAAGTTCCTCAACGAGTTCCAAGATGAAAGAAGCCGAAGGAACAAAATCAGATATGAGCAGCAGTGTAATGGAAGAAGTGTATGGCATCAAAAAAGATGACCCTGATACGCCTGATACTAAAGATGATGAAGAAGATGAAAGCTCAGGTGGGGATTAGAGGAAGGAAAAATATTAGAAAGAGAAAATATATATAATTAATAATTGTGTGATCTTTTCTTATTCGATCACTTGTATATATGTGTTGTTGTATATATTTTGAGGAATATTATTATGTAGTAGGAGGCTTATAATAGAAAAAAATATGGGGCTGTAGTGTAGTAAAAATTTTTTAAATAAAAAATCAGCCAAAAATCGATAACATACTTTTTCGATCTTGATCTTGGGGTGAAGTCTTGGTCTCGACATTTTTGGCCTTTCCAAACAAACACCCCTAAGAATTGAGCTTTTTTAAATTCGTTATTTTATTTCCAAAATAAAAAAAAATATTTTCGCCCACGTCATCTACGCAAAATTTTTTTTTACTTTTTCAAAGTACCTTAACAGCTTAATACGACGTAACTCTTTCAACTTAACTAACGCCTTTACAAATCTTCTTGTTCATCTCCAGCTCTTTTACCAACCCGAGTAACAACTTTTTTAGTTCTAAAAAATAAGATAAAAGATTCAAATTCCTTATAGATCAATCATTTATAAATTTTTTTATTTAAACGAAAAAATGTAATGTAAGACAAATCCACAAATTTCTGACATTTGATGAAGTATTTTTTATTTTTTATGTGCGTGATTGGTTCGGTGTTTGTGTACTTATTTTTAAAAAAAGGAGCCAAAGCAAAAAATAAAAGGTCGATCATACATTGGAACAAAAAAAATGTTGAACATATAGAAGAAAAAATAATATTTTTGAAGGTAGGGAGGGAAACAAAACACATGGAGAGATAAAGAGATTGAGAAAACTATAGTTTTTCTGGTACTTGTGTAGTTTGCATCCCATAAGCACTGCACCCTTTTATTCTCTTATAAAATGGCATTTTGGTCAATATTTTTATTTACTTTACACTATAGACTGACCTAAGCTGTTTAGACCCAACGGTACGGTATTGTGCGAAGTACCTAACTCTGGGTGAGTATAACTATTCCGACAAAAGATATGGGCATAAAATGAAACGTGGCCGGACATTTGAGGAGTGGACAAATGGGTAGTGGATTAAAAAAATAATCTCTCTATAAGAATATAACCATCTCTCTATAAGGATATACATAACAGAAAAAGAGGTGCAGGGGACGTATACTACAAAAGTACCGCTTTCTCTCAAGTACTTGTTTTTTAATTAATTAATATTGTCTAAACAATTACAGCCCAAAAACGAAAAAATGACGTGGCGCCGCTCATGGTGGAGCCGGTGTGGCTACAGGTATCAGTGAAAATGTTTATTTACAAACAATGCTGACACAGTGTCAGGTCAGCTCCGCCAGGAGCTGGCGCCAGGGCCGTTTGGGCGAAAACTGACGCCAATCATGGTAAAGCTGAAGCAAACCTAACCCCATTTAAACAACCCCATTCTTAATTCTTTTTAAAAATTAAAAAAAACCAAGTACTTTTAGCTCTTTTACAATTCTTCAAGGATATATTTTTGTGGTTGTATATTTATATAAAAAATGATTGGTGTGATTTGTTGCCAACAAGCCTTATATATCCAAAACAGAGAGAGATATTATTCACACAAGTCTTTTTTAAGCCAAGAAACCGAGAGAATCCAAAAGCACAAAGATACAGCCATTTCAGATTGGTTGAATCTTTTCGGACACTACCTTCAAAGAAAAAATTTTTTTGAAAAATTTGTTTAAAAAATTTTTTAAAAACCTGTGGGTTGCTTTTACGCAACTGCTCCCTGCCGACAGTTTTATAGTCGTACGTACACGAGTGAGCGTTGTCATAGCTATTTTAAAAATAGGATTAGTAGAGTTGAGGTACTTGTATAGTAAAAGACGCTTAACCCGACTCGAAAATTTCCGAAAACCCGAGTTTTCCCCTACGAGAAACCCTTCCAAAAATGAGTGGAATGAACCCCCTACCAATTATACTAATCATTTATGTAAAATTTAATACCGATGAGTAGCACAGAACAATCCACCGCATCGGCAGTCGAATCCTTAAAAATATTTTTAGAAATTTAATTGAGAATAAACTAAACAACCTGTGAGTCCAACCCGTTTACTACAGACTTGGCATCTATTTTTAGTCTTCTTTTGTTGGCTAGGATTATCGGGAGTTTCGTCAGATGTCAATGTAGCTTGTGAAGCGGTCTCCAGATCCACAGGTCTCTTACTGAAAGGAAATGAGAAAATAAAGGGTAATTATTTGGCCCCCCCTCCCCCAGTCAATTTTTTTAATGTTAATTGTAAAAATAGTAGTCTGTTAATAGATTATAGAACTCGTCGAGCTGTGTCGAATGACAAAAAAAGGCAATCCCCACAAGCTTCCCGCCACTTTGTCAAAACATCTCCAATTACGTGATTTTGATGTCATTCTCAACGAGCTCTTTCGAATGAGTATAATCGAATTTTTGACTACAAAAATCAGCCTTACCGACCCTGTGATTTTTCAATTTTCGGGTGTATCTCATCAGTTTAAAGTTAAGATCAGGGTTGATTCTGTTGTGATACGACACCGACGAATTCTGTAAACTGTTAGCAGACTGACCAGGGGAGGGGCGAAAAAAAGTTTTGAGCAAGTTTCATTGCTTTTTGAAATTCAATGAAGAAAACCCCATCCCAAAGAAAATCCAATCCATAGAAAACTTATGAGACGCATATAGTACTCCAACGGACACATGACACAGACAAGACCCAATTACCCAATGATTTACTAATAAACCAAAAATTAAAAAATACCCAGACTCGTCAGTGTGTTTGGCATCATCTTTAGTCCCAGTACAACTGTCATCATTGTATTCAGCCTCAACCTTATCAGTCGACGCATCAGCTGCTCCACTTTCTGATTCTTCAGGGATTGAAGTAGAAGCGTCAGAAGCGCCCATATTATTACCTGAAAAATTTAAATTTCAACATTTTTTCCTTGGAAAATAGGGGAAATACCCTAACTATTAGTGTTTCACCGGAACCGAAATTTTGACCGGAACCGGAACCGGATCCAATTTAAGTTCCGGTTCCCGGAACCGGAACTTTTCTAAGTTCCGGCCCGGAACCGGAACCGGAACTTTAAAAAATTTTTTGCTAGCAAATTTTAAAAAATTTGTATTTTGATTTGGGTTGTAGGTTTCACTAAATTTTTCGGTTAACCGAAACCAAACCGTCTAACCGAATAGAAACTTGGTTAACCAAAACCGAGCCGAAAATTTGTCGTCGTTAAGTGATATATGTGGATTAGAGAGTGGTGTATAAACGGATTTGTCGGATATAACTGTTTGATATCGGGCGCTAAAAAGGTTCTGAATTGCAAGAAAATCTCATATCTACCTACTCAATTTCTCGATATCACACCGAAATCCACGATATTACCTATAACCGTTTGAAATCATGATATAACTCAAAATCCAAATTAATCCATCCAAATCCTCCGATATAACATTCAACTTCTTTTTAAGCGACGCAGGCGAAAAATTTTGAGAGTCTGTGAGGACAAGAAGCCAAATTTCTTCCCTTTTCAGCGCCGCAGGCGAAATTTTTGAAAATTTATGAAGGCAATAAGCAAAAAAATTCACTATTTATAAGTCAAACTAAAAATTTTAAGAAATTTAGAGGGCCAAAAAACCACAATTACTCCATTTAAAAATAAAATAATTTTTAAAACAAAATTATAAACTTATAAAATAAGTTTTTATGGAAAGAAAAACATGCAAATTAATTGTCCTATGCCTCGGAAGCGAACCAATCTTTAAATCATTCACGCCAAGGTTGAAGTCTAACACCTTAACCACTCGGCCACCCGCTTATATTAGGTCAGTTAACAGAAAATAAACATATTTCTTTCGTTTTTTTAATACACAAGCATGAGAGTACTAGTAGTTTATTAATTTTTCTAAAAAAATCAATCTTTAGGGGTGTAAAAAAGTTCCGGTTTGCCCGGAACCGATTTGAAAACCGGAGCCGGAACCGGAACCAATTTGAGTTCCGGTTCCCGGAACCGGAACCAAAAAAACACCGGAACTTTCCGGAACCGGAACTTCCGGTGAAACTCTACTAACTATGTATTAAGAACGACCAATAATGGAGGAAGAACAAATGTTCAGAGTCTAGGAGATCCCGATTCAATATCCAACTAGATTCAAAAAGTTCATAATCGGACTCCGCACGGCCTAGTGATAAACCTCAAAAATACCAAAAGATATCACTCGTTTTTTAGGGACCAATGATCTTCACTATTACCAAAAAAACATTATCCAACAAGCAAACCCAAAAAATCATAAACCCATGGAAGACCCCTATCCTTGAGGTAAAATATCAAACAAAGAACCTGAGACAGAAGAAGCAAGCCGCTGAGCAGAATTATTAGCACTATTATTACTTGTTGTAGTCGTCGTTCCGGTCTCCTGTTTCCTTTGGATCATGTCTTTGAAGCACTTTGAACACAAATCCTCTGTTGCCGAAGACCCATAGAATCCACAATTGCCACGACACAAAGGAGTGTTTTGAGGTGGTTGCTGTTGATTCTCCATATTTTGCACACCGAGACGAATCACAAAAAAAAATTTGGAAAGAAAATGAGTTGAAGTTGAATTAGAGAACTAAAAAAAAGAAAAATTAGGGAGTCGTTTAGGCACAATCCCATCTCGTCGCAGACTCATCTTTTGAAAGGAAGGTTTTTTGGATATTCTGTTTGATCTGTTCGGAATACTTGTTATGAAGAAACATGCACATCCTAGTCAAAACGAAATAAATTTCTTAATAGGGGAGGGATATACGTTCGTGACAGATTGGCCTAGCGACAAAATGGGCAAAAATTGATGATAAATAAATGTCAAGGACGTTTCGTAGAAACCGTCTCAGTGCAAGAAAATTTATTGGGGAGGGTACAAAAAATTTTTGAACGTTCCAGAACACATCTTTACCTCGAGAAAGTTGGGAAATTTACTCTTATGCCGAAACGGTAACAAAAACCAAACGAAAATTGATGAGAATAAAGAAAAGGTATTCTCTCAAAAATGAACTTTTCTCTCTAAAATGACACGCAAAATGTTTACAAAAATAAATTTTTGATACGAAAAAATGTGTACAGAAAAATTATCACAAAAAAATCTAAAAGACTAACAACCTCCCCCAAAAAAGATGATGACAAATAAAATAAAAGAAATACCTACTAAAATGGGTTGTTGGCGAGAATAAGCAATAAATTGGGAAAGAGAAAAAAGATAACGATTTGTGTTTAAATAGTACAGAAAAATATTACAAAATATCAAAACTTTAAAACTACGAAATTCGGCCCAATGGGTGTCGTTACATATATAGAGATTACACTGTAGCTACAAGTAACCGGTTCTGTAAGATGGAGGAACGGAATACAGATAACCGGAAAAACTAACGCGGCCTTTGCATTGTTTGATGACTAATTCTTACACAACACAAATTTCTTAGCTCTAATGATAAAAGAAAATTGACAGCTTATGCAAATTTTTCATTTTCTTAAAATAGCACCTATGCATGTATACATAACAAATAAAATGCTTGCGTCAAACACATAGCACAATAATCCCCAAATTGCAAAAAAAAGTCCAACAAAAAACGTCAAAATGCCAAAATTTCAAAAATACCTAAATTTTTGGCTTACCTTCGGAAAATTTCACAAAAGTTTTCAGAATTTTCGATTTCACTCGGTAGAAATGATTTTTTAAAATAAATTTATTCTCACAAGTTTAGTCAAGATTATGTTAGAGGGAGAAAAATAATGATAGCAAAAATATATAAATGGAAAATTTTCCCGCAACAGAGACTGGGCCGGCTCTCTTTCTCCGTACTAGTAGTCGATGACTGCTGAACGAGGAGAAAAATTCATTCAACCAACCCCCATGTCAGTCAGAGTCAGTGTACGTGCGTACCAACCCCTCGCCCACTTCTCTTTCTTTCCCTACACCTTTTTATTTATGTATTCTTTTGCTTCAAAATTCTTCGAAGACAAAATGCCCATGAGATAATCTGACAAGATGCCAACTCAAAATGCCTGTGAGGGGGAGAAATCTAGTAAAGGCAAATCGGACAAAATGCGAACAAAAGGAAAATCGAACAAAGGCAAATCAGACAAAATTCCAAGGGATATGGGTTCTTTCCGAACAATCTGGCATTTTGTCCTTCGGCATTTTGTCCTTATTATTTCTAACTACTTTTTACTCTTTTTCCTCTTTATTCAGAGAGCTAGTTCCCAAAAAATAGAAAAAATTATATTCTTTTTTCGCTCTTTTCATTTTCCCTCCGGTTTTTATCTCTTTCTGTCTACGAAACAAGCAAAGTTGTGTAAATGAGATACAGAATCTCCTGACAGACGTATTTTCTTTATTAACATAGATAAATCAATAATTTGTAAGCAAAAAAGAATGACAGCCGAATGACAGTCGATATTTGCTGTTTGCTCTCTAAAACACATTTTTTCTTTCTCTTCTTTTTTATTTCATCCTCTAATTCTCTAACATCTACATACATTATTCTGGGTGTTGGGACAAAACACCGTCCGACCAGAAAAACAAATCAAAATGGAAGTTATGTATAAAGAGTGTGTGGATGAATGTGACCACAAGCAAATTTTTTAAACTTAATTAAGGAAAAAATGACTGACCATTTCGTACTTCAACTAAATCGCGGGCTGGGGGGGGGGGTAGGTTATAGGCCCTTAAAGTTTTAGGATCACCCAAAGATCCCCCAGTTTTTTACTCCGTCCAGATTTGTCGGAGATAAATTCTGTCGGAGGGTGACTTGCTCCTTATTCTGCCCAGCATCTTTTGTCTCTTGCAGAACTGATAGTGAGTAATGTCTTACTTTGATAAATTAAGCTAGACTCAATTGCCAGATAAGCGTTCTTTACTCTTTTTTCTTTTATCTCTTCCATGTTTGTCAAATAGTCTTTCTTTAAAACAAGTTGAGAGAGAATAGAAAAATACATTCAAACTTTCCTTTTTATTTCTCTAATTACTTAACAATTTTTCTTTTTTTTTTACAATTTGAACACGTGTATATCATAAGTCAAATAAAAAATACACCCGTGATCAATAATCATAAAAAATGTATTCACGTCATTTTTTGTTAACAAATTTTTTGCTGAATTTTATCAGGTACAGCTTTATCGATTATTAGAGCTTCGTCGGAGTTAAAATTCTGACAGACAGAACCTCAGTAAGGGAGCAAGAGTGAAATTGGGAAAGGAAAAATGAGGGTGGAGGGTACAAGAACTATGACCTCGAGAGACCTATTTATCAATATTTCATCATTCTTTTTCATTTTTTAGAAAATTAACGAAAAAGATTACACAAGCTATTTATAGAGATTGTTTACCAAATAATATTTATTGGGAGGGGGTGGACAATGTCTATTAATTCAAAGTATTTTTTAAATTTATTTACAATTCTTACTAATAAAAAATTTTTTTTAAGAAAATATCAAAAATTCAATTGTCAGGGGGGGAGCTGAGAGGCCATAGGGTTAAAATACAAGTTTAGTTAGTTAGACATATATTGACGAACATTATGAACAAAATCAACAATTAACGGCATTTTTGCAGAAAGACTAGATTCTATAAGACGTACAACTAATTGGCATACAGCTTCGTCTGATAGTTGTAAATGAAAACGTTCCAAAACCTTTAAAAATTTTGAGAGAAAATTTTATTTTTTAAGGAAAATCTGATCGAGAATCCGGCCGGATCCGGAATTTGGATTTTCTGTAATCTATGAATAAGAGTTACCCTCTGAATACCCTGGCTACACCCTTGCAGGATTCTAAATTCGGAATTAATTCAAAATCCAAAAATTGATTTCACGCTCCAAAATATATCAAAATGTTTCTGTTCAATGCTGTCCTGGTTCCAAAAAATTAAACGGTTTCCCAATAGAAAAATAAAAAAATAATTTAAAAATTGCAAACCTTCATAACAGCCTTATCTCGTTCAATAGAAATGTCAGGAATTCCAGCATCCAACATTAACGAAAATAAATTTGTTATTAAATTTGCATGCCGTCTTAGAATGCAAAAAGCAATTGTACAATAATTAACAAAAGCGCGAAAATGTTCACTTGAAAAAAAATTTTTTCAACTTTAAAAAAAAATAAAAAGAAAACCTATTTTGACCTCCCATTGCATTAATCATTTCAGACGTCAACTTCATTGGGGGAGGCATTGGTTTTGGATCTCTTCCCAAAATAAATCCAAAATCTACGTGAAACATTTTACCTGAAAATAAATAAAAATTAATTTTTCCTCCCAAAAAAGTCCGCAAGTTTTATTAGAATATTTTTTTATCGAAGAGGAATACTTGGGAAGTTTCCTCCATTTTCCTTCCAATCTCCCTGACCATTTTTGAGCTTTTTTCTTCCTTCTTTTCCCTTATTCTAACAAAGACAAACTCCGTCCGCATCCGTAAATTCAAAAAAACTTTCGGAGATTTCGATATTTGGCTGAATGGCTTGGACTTCTTCAACGGAAACAAACATGTGAAGCTAATCGGTTTTATGAAACCAAAATAATTTTAAGATGGAGTTTGCGGACCTTTTTGTGAGCATGGAGGAAAAAAAGACACTCATTGAATAGTTGGAGAGAGAAAGAAAAAAAATTTTAAAAAACCGTTTTCACAAAGCAACAAATTATGTAAATGTCGATCACCAATTCCAAGAATATAGCAAATTATAGAATAACCAGCACATGATTTAACATAATTATTAAGAACGTCTGCTTCAATACCTAAAAATAAAATTATTGAAAAAATTTTTTTCAAATTAAAAAAAACCATATGGGGCAGATGATGAAGGTCTAAATGTACGAAGTGTGTCCTTTAAAAAATAATAAATTTAAGAAAAAAATAAAAAAAAACCTGTATGCTTTTTATATCAGCCAAAGGTGTAGCGCCTCTTACAAATTGGACAAAACCTTCGGAACAAGAAGTTGCGAGAACAGCATATGGAGTTAAACATAAATCAAGTCTGTAAAAAATTCAAGTTTAAAAAATAAAATAATTTTTGATGGGATTATTTAATTTTGATTATTTAAGAAAATTTTTATCGTCTTTTATAAAGATAAATTATTTTATTTTAATTTATTGTAAAAATGATTAAATTAAAATATGGTCAATTTTGTATTTCTAGAATTCCCCCTTCAATTAAAAAGCCTAATATCGACCTGAGAATTTCCCAAAAAATCTCCCAATTAAAAAATCAACTGACTTGTCCTCCTTCAACAAAGAATCCATTAATCTAATCATTTGCAACACAAGTTGATCTTGTCTCAAATCATCTCCACGTTTAAATATTGTTGTATAAGCTTCAGCACATTCATAAGGTGTAATATTTCCTCTAACAGTAGAAAACGTTAACCTCATTGGCATCAAATTACTCGAAAATAAAGTTGTCGATTCTGGCTGAACAGATTTTACATGAACTGAAGGATCCAAAGGAAGGCTCATTCCCTTTAGAAAATTGTTTAAAAAATTTTTTTTAAGTTAGAAAAAACCTTCAAATCAATCAAATCATTATTTTCAATCAATTTTTTCTTTAACAATTCCAATTTTTTTGAACGACTTCCGCTTGAATCAGCAACAGCTTTTGCTATATCAACTAAAGTGTCTACAAATTTCTTAAAAAAAGAAAGGTTATTTTGTAGTAAAAAATAAAAATTAGGGCTCTAGTACAGTTTAGAAGTCCAATGAAAGTTTATGAGTTCAAAGAAAAGATAAATATTTTTAAAAAATTTTGTTGTTATAAAGGAAAAGGTGAAATTTATTTGGAAAATCCTTTAATGGTACTATGAGGAATCCTTTAATAGTACCCGTTTTAACATTCCAAAACGTTTACTGACCCGATTCTCTAAGCGGAACATAAAATTTTATCGGGAATTCCCGATTCCCCAAAAGGGAGTTTATTTATATGTCAACGAAACCTTGCCAAAAACGCAATCATATTGGCAACAAAGTTTTTTTTAACAGAGAACCTGTTACTTACTACCTACTCTAAAAATTTCAAAACTTAAGAAACCTTTTGAGAAGAAATTGTAGCCAATGTTTGTTTACATGCACTATTACCAGTTGAAAGTGCTTGTTGAAGTTTTAAAATAACAGACGAATAAAATTCAGATATTTGTTTATTTCCAAAATTTGCTTCAACTTCAACTTTTAAATACCTTTTAAAAATAATTTTAAAAAATGAAAATTAAAAAAAACCAATAAAGAAAAATAGCAATAGGACTATTTTGACAAGCAATTTTAATAAGAAAAGTAGCCAAATCCATAGACTCATGGCCTTCAAAATAATCGAGAGGAATGTCTGAATTTGTTGATTGTCGACTTGAGGCCATTCTTGGATGAACAGAATCTTTAAAAATTAATATAAAAAATTTGGATAAAAAAATAGGCTTAAAAGGATCTCTAGAGGAAAATTTTGGAAGGCCTAGAATCCGAAATCTTGATAATTTTGGAAGGCTATATGCCCTGTCTCAATATGTTTCCTTCTTTTCGTTTCGAGCGTTGAGGAATGGAAAAGTGTAATGGAAATAGAGAAAAGTGTCACTTATGTAACTTGTACCCAAGTTCTACGGACTCTGGATGTCACGGGATGAGAGAAAAGCCGGATCGGGGTTTCAAAAAATTTTTGGATCATATTTATTGTTAAGGTCGGAAAAAGTCCGTGCTTTAATTATCGGATAACCCGTAACATCCCTGGTAGGACAATAAGGATTTGTCATACTCACATGTAAATATTTTTTAAATTTTATCTAATAGTTCTAAAAATAGAGGGATTCTCTTACTAAAAAATTTATTAAAAAAACAAACTTGAAGATGTTGCAACAATAGTAGAAGTCCCACTAACATTTTCATTTTGTGTAACAACCAACAAATCTTCTTCTACACTCGCAAGTAAATCTTGTTGTGAAGGTTCGTAACGAAGTGCTTGGACTAATTGAGGCAAAAATAAAAGAATATTTGCATTTGTAGTGTTTTGTAGACGTGAAACGGCATAACGACGTACAAAAGGATGAGAAAAATTTGGAGAAAGAAGTTCTAAAGCATCACAGGCGTCGATTGGTTCCCACTCACTTTTTAATTAAAAAATTTTTTTTGTATATTGTCCGCAAAAAGTCTGCAGAAAATGTTTGTTTGCAAGTTTTAAGTTTTGGATTACAAATTATTATTATATTTTAAAAGACAAACTTAACAGGAAAATTTTGAACTTTGTAGATCCTATTTTTATTTCCTCCCTAGTTTCCCTTATTAAAATGACCCCCAAAATCCCCACAAAAAATCACTTACAGAATGACTTGAATTGCTTGACGAACTTCCAACTTTTCTTGCCAATTAACAGAACGAATAAATTTTGTTAAAGCTTTAGGGTTTGATTTTAACCAAAAACGAAATTTCCATATTAAATCACGCTCTTCCATTAACATTGCCTGACAACTTGCTGACTAGAAAAAAATTTTTAATTTAAACAGAAAAATTTTTTTGGTTTATTTTTTCAGTTATGTTCCTTCCTCTTTTCGGGGCCCGTAGAATAAATTCGGGGTTGGATAACCCGGTTAAATAACCCGGTTA
Organism: Meloidogyne enterolobii; assembly: GCA_963681835.1. Lineage (NCBI taxonomy): Eukaryota > Metazoa > Nematoda > Chromadorea > Rhabditida > Meloidogynidae > Meloidogyne > Meloidogyne enterolobii. The sequence goes on along the minus strand of CAVMJV010000031.1, from coordinate 175,489 downwards.
AACAACCCAGGGGCAAATAACCCTTAGCTACGGGTTAAAATCGGTAGAATAAATTCAACCCCGAGTTAAGGGTTATTTAACACCGAGCTAGAGGTTATTTAACTAGTTGAGTTACTGGGTTATTTGACCCTTTATATTTTATTGCCAAATCCATTTCGCAATAATTGTTTACGCAATAATTGTTATTATTAAAAAGAGATATAGTCAAATGAAAAAGTTTAAAAAACTTATAAAATTTTTAATTGTTGGATAAATTTTGCTTCAAAAATTTTTGTAAAAGTTTTTGTTAAAAAATTTTTGTTAAAAAATTTTAAAAAATTTTTGTTAAAAATTTTTTTATGTGTTTTGAATAGAAATTAAAATTTTTAAAAATTTTGCAATTTAATAAATGTTTTAATTTTTTGGAAATTATGCATAATTCGCATGTTACCCTGCCCCCTAGTAGGGTTGCAATTTGCCCCTTACCTGCGGGTTATTTAACCCGGGTAATTAATTTATTCTACCGGTAATGTTACGCGGGTAAGATAACCGGGTTATCTGACCCGGTCATTTAACCCGAAGCTAGGGGTTTGAATTTATTCTACGGGTTACGGGTTATTTAACCCCAAGGTAGGGGTTGAATAACCCTTACCCCGAATTTATTCTACGGGCCCGGGAGGGGAGGGGCTTCAGCTCCCCGGCTACGCCCTTGTACGATGGTGCAAAAAAGTTCAAAATTTTTGGTGACCCCCATGTAGGTTAAAGAACCAATTAAAAAGCCATATTTCAAAGTTAAAGGCAAAAAAATTTTTAATTTAAACAAAAGAGAACCTTAATAATAGCCTCAAGTGTGTCTCTAATTGTTGGATTTGGTTGTAGACGTCTATCAATATCCATAGCTCTCGCATTTCTAGTCATCATATGGTGCTTTATTTCACTCAAATTTTCCATATCCAATTCTGGGTCAGCTTGTCTTTCATTTCGAGGTTTGGGCAATAAAGGATCTACATCCAAATCATTTTCAAATTGTTGAGAATGGTGGTGGTCAGTAGAAGAAGGAGCTTCTCCAGCAAAATAAATTATCGAATAAATTGTTAGATCGTCTGAATCTTGAACAATTGGAAATTCAATTGTTAGAAAGAGAGAACGATCGTCAGATTTCGCCTTTAAAAAATATTTCTGTGACTCAAATTGATGAAACAAATTGGTTGAAAATTTTAATTTTTTTAAATTGACAGCTAAGTTCAACCCCTATTCCTTACAAATATCAACAGAAAAAAACCTCTTGTTTAATTTCCTCCAATTTCGCAAAAGTAATTTTATCCAGCCAATCAACTCTATCAATAAATTTTTGATTATAAAGTTTTTCTTTTTTTAACAAATCATTTAAAGGAATCCCACATTTCAATTGTCGATTATTATTTAAATTTTCATCATTATTTTTAAGTAAAGGTGTTGAATCTCTGGCATCTTCTGACGATTCTGCTTGTTTTGCAGGTGTTGGAATATTCATCAAATCCAAATTTGGATTTTCAGTTATCAGTTTAGTCTTGTCAGATTTCCCAATTACTTGTTCTAATTTTAAATCTAAAATACCCGAACGAAATATTGAATGTTTTGAAAACAATTTTTTGGCACATTGAGCGATTAAAACCTGAAAATAAAGTAAAATTAGTGTATAAATTAGTGTATCCGCAAATCTATTCGGGTTAAAATTGGACTCAATTCCCTCTAATCTTGGCTTGTATATAAGTAAAGACCAATTTTTAAAGAAAATACCCAAAATTCTCTTAAAATATTTAAAAAATAAAGACCGGTTCAACAGTCGTTCCAACATCCCATAAAGTTACATGAAGCAAAGCATCCCTGTTTAAGTCAGAATAATTTACAGGAAGGTTTATCCATTCATCAAATTTTTGAATATCTCGAATAGAAGATGTGCCAGTTGGTAAATATTGTCGAAAAGAACTTTGAACACTTCTTCCAATAATTCTTCCATTACAATAAATCTTTAGAAGAAAAATATGTTTAAATGAAGGATATTAGAGTAAAGCTGTCCCAGACATTCCAAAAAAATGCAAAAAAGATTGGATAGGATTTGATCGTGAGAGCTCTCCAATTCAGAGTTGTTAACCGCCAAAACATCCCACTACCGGTTGCTTATTTTCATTTTTGATTTAGCTGCTAGGCTGGGAGGAAGTTTCAGAGGCCTATTCCACTAGGAGCCTATTCCACTAAACGACGTATCGCCAAAATCACTGATCCGCTCCGAAAAATACCCCTAAAATGACAATGAGTATAAACTACAAGGAGCGGAAATTTTTGGAAAAATTTTAAGAAATTTTCCATATTTGTCGGGCGTTTAGATAGCTACCCCCCTCCCACACCCATTTTCAAAATTTTGTTTAAAAACTAAACAAACCGTCAAACGAACAAACATACAACCAGAAGGTGTTGCATATCTTTGCATATCTCCATGACTTGTTAAATAACCAGAAAGTGAGACCAGTCGGATTCTTAAAGGCACATTAATTTCTGAGCTAAATACATAATTGAAATTTTTTCTCATTTTTTAAAGAGAAATAATGCTAAAATTGAGAAAATAATTAAAACGAGATTCTATTCCGCAATTTTATTGAGAAAGGAATATTTAGGTCTAGAAGTCCCTGGGAAGTCTTCGGGCGGAACTAATATTCGAACTGAAAATTTCCGGATACACAGACTTTTTTCGGTTCCAGATATCCGGAACCGCCACCGCTAGGGATACCTTCAGCATAAGAGAAAAAAGAGGATTAATTTTGGAGGTAAAAATGCGGACAAAATTTGCGGAAAACCCCAAACCTATGGATAAAAATTGCGGACGAATCCTTATACCCAACTTTTGCAAACTCTAAATGCATTAAAGGAAAAGAATAAAAAATAAAAGAGAAAATAAATTAAAGGTACTTCCACCAACAAAGTTAAAATAAAAATCCTCAAAATTTTTTTACTAGAAATTGAGTTAAAAAAAGTAACGGTAAAAACAGTTTTGTGTGTATAGTAGATGTAGCAATAAAATAAAATATTTTTTTAAAGTCAAAACCATCCATCAAAACAAAACAAAATTCATTCATTAACACGGCGAGCCCGTTTAAGTGTCGATGTCGAAACCAACCCTCCCCCTCCCCCACCAACATTCTGCTGTTCGGCATCTGCAGATTTTGCAATATTGTCACAATTTTGATCGTGTGATCGAGTATTTGGATTGTTTTTGGTAAATTGTTTATCTCCGTTTGTAAGAATATTCTAAAATTTAAAAAATTCACGGGAAATGGAAAAATACAAGAGAATTTATTTTGTTAAAAGACCAAAGAATTTTAAAAATTTGGTTCGCTTTATGATATTATGAAAAGAATTTCAAGAATAAAAAGCGAAAAACGAAAAAAAATCGGCGAATTTTTTGAAGTCGAAAAAATCGACTTTGTCATTTTACTAAGTTTTTTAAAATTTATTTGTGATTGGCAATCAAATAAATAGATTAATCCAAGTTAACCCAAAAAAACGATTAACAAAAAAATACCGTTTTTTGAACCAAAAGTTTTGTCTATATACTTCCACCTAATTTAAACCCCCAAAATCAATAAAAATAAAAAAACCTTTTGTAAAATTCCATTTTGAGAAGACTCATTAACCAAACCATCAGCAGAAGCATTTAAATTTAAACTAAGCGAAACAGGCGAAGTAACCGAAGACAAAGAAAAAAATCTGTCAGTTTCCTCAAAATGTCTCTTTGGAGGCCGTCGGCCCTTAGAATGCCCAGAAACTAAATTTAATGCTGCGCCTGAAGATATTCCAGCAACTGCAGATTCCAATAATTTGTTGAAACCTAAAAGAAAATATTTTTTTGAAAATTTTGTTTAAAAATTAAAGAAAAAACCTTTAATAATATTCCCATTTTCAGAAGATTCTTCAAGATAAGTAGTCTCAAAATTGTATATTTGTTTTTCCAAATTGGACAATTTTTGCTTAAAATGATAAATTTTTTGATGAATTGATGTTAAAAATTTAGACATTTAATTTATATTAGAAAAGTCAACAAAAAATAAATCCCCAAAAGTAGCCCCCACAAAAGTAACAACTACATAACTTCCCCCCAGTTTTCCAGCCGAAAATTAAAAAAACGAAATAAACAAACCAAAACTTCAGAACGTCGTCTAATCAATTCAGACATTTCTTGCTTTGGATCGACATCTTTTGAATGAGCCATTTTCAAAAAAAAATTGAAAAAAATAAGATTTAAGAAAAATCAAAGAATTCTAAAAGTTTAAATAAAAAAAATTTAGAAAAATTGGAATTGTGTCGAATTGTGGGCCCGTTAAAAAATAAATTTAAAAATCATGGAAACACATTTTCTAGGGCTGATTTTATCGAACATTTGGCTTTATCTACGATTTTTAATCAAATACTTGATTTTTAAAAAATTTCATTCAAATAAATTCTCGATTTGAAAGGCCAAAATAAATTAAATCTGACATACTATATTTGACAAAATTAGAAGAACAATTTGTTTTAACCTTTCTAGTAACTTCACGGAAAGGAGTGGACGAATTGTGGGCGCTTCAGATTGGACACAGCCCGAATAGTCGCGGGCCGAATTGTCGCTCTCGACATTTGATTGACAAATTTTTCCCTTTTAAGCGACATATGAATTTAATTTTTTAGATAAATCTTCAAACAATTAGGGGACCATTTTTATTTTTGAATATTTAAATTAAAAGTTTGTTTTTATTAAATATGTCTCTTAGAAGACTAAATAGGATTGCTTTTCAAGTTGTTTTGGAGGTTTTATTTTTTAAAAACTTTTTTTATTTAATTTTTTTAGATGATTCAAAGATTTAAAACTGCAAATACTTTAAACAATTTTGGAAAAGTTGGATTGAAAATTTTGAAGCACAATCGATTTACTTTACGTCGAACTGTTCTTAGAGGAGTAAGTTTTCCTTCTTTTTTGTTTTATCATAGAAAAAGCTTGCATTTCCCTAAGATCCTCAAAAATTCCTGAAAATCTAACAAATTAATTTTGGAATTCCGTAACTGAATGGTGATAATAGTTCGGCTTACCCTCCTTTCATGTTTTACTGACCATTTCGGGCTTTCTTGTTTGATATATAATTTACATATGTATTATTCGAAAGAGCTCTTCTTGCTATGTTAAATGATGCCAAGATTGCTAAATTAGATTATTCGGCCCTATCCCAATATAAGGGCGGAATCGTTTTTTCCATTACTTTTCATTATTTTATAAAAAAGGTCAATTTTCCTTAAAGTTGATGTATGTTGATGTTTGCCTTAAGGAAGAATGGAGGACAGACAATGACAGAAACACGGACGGATACGTCCGTTTTTGTCTGTCCGAGTCTGCCCGTGTTTTTCAGTCCGTGCTCGTCCGTGTTTTGGACAGACAAAACACAGACGGACTCGGACAGACAAACACGGACGAACACGGACTGAAAAACACGGGCAGACAAAAACGGACGTACACGTCCGTGTTTCTGTCATTGCTGTCCTCCATTCTTCCTTAAGGCAAACATCAACATACATCAACTTTAAGGAAAATTGACCTTTTTTATAAAATAATGAAAAGTAATGGAAAAAAACGATTCCGCCCTTATATTGGGATAGGGTCGATTATTCTTAATAAAATTATGAAGCTTAGAAATTCGCTGTAAGAGGTTAAAATAAATGGTTATAACTTTGTTCATTCAAGTTGGATCTCGTTAATTTTGGGTGCTTTCTATTCAGTTCGAAGAGCTTTTCCGAATAATAGTATATAATTTACCATAAATAAGTCATTTTTTATTGAAAATGCTAGAGGGAAATAAGTGAAATTGAGGAAGGAAAAAAGTCTGACCATTCTGTACATAATGAAAAAACAGGGAGGAAAAAGGAGAACCCAAACGTTGGTTTGGGGAACCCCAAAAACTCAGGCCCTGACCAGATCCAGCTAGATCGCCTCCACCTCGATCTTTAAATTTTTCTGTCTCTTGATAAATTTTTCATTTCATTAGTTTCGAGTTATAGCCAGACAACCAGCTCAACTTTGGAGGCCATTTGCTTCCCTACATTTCCGGCATCAACAACAATTAAATCAAAGATTGAATGGTTTCAATTTCATTAAAGACAATAAACCTAAAAGAGACATCCTCCATCTTGTTAGGGTATTTCTTTAATTTTTGGATAAATATTAAGGAGAATTTAAGAATTTATTTGGTACAAATGCTCGTTATAATCGTGGCCTTTCTTCAACTGAAATGCCCAACAATTTGGATGCCTATGAAATTGGTTAAAATTTAAATATAATTTTTGTGTAAATAATAATCATAAAGGGTGCTCTTCCTCTTTTTTAATTATTGAAAAAAATAAACTTTCCCAACGGGATCGAACCCAAGACCCCAAACCCACGGAGTATGTTCGAACCAGTATGAGAAAATTAATTTTTTTTAATAGCTAAAAAAGGTGAAAAGACCGTTTTGATCACTTTATAGCGTTATTTATACCATTTCTCTATTACATTAAACATAATTTCAAAAATATTTTAGGCAAGTACATTGCCTCTGGCTGTAATGGCGCTGTCTTTCAACTCCGTCTTAAACAAGAGTTAGCTAGTAATAATAATATTGATGAATCTCAATTTGATCATCCCTACAAAGCAAGTTATATTCTAACCTATATATCTGTGTTTGCGGACTTTTTTGAGGAATTTTTACGAACTTTCTTTTGCGGATTTAGCGGATATATGAGGAATTTATTACCTAATTTTTAAACATTTAACTCAATTTTAGTTGTATCCATTGGCACTCAAAGTTTTATTTATTGATGGATTAACACAGGAGCGGTTTATTTGGAAAGAAATGGCTTCAGAACTTATTCCACTTGTTAGGCTTCCAAAGACAGTTTTTGATGGAAAATTTGCAAGGTTATTTTAATTATTTGTTGTTTACAGATTAAAATTTTCGGTAATTGTGAACCTTACAGACTCCTTTTTTCTTCCGACTCTTCTCGATAATCTAACCCTATTATGTCCGAAAGTTGTCCGATGTTGGCGTGCACAAGAGTAACATTTATCCAGTTTTCTTACTAACTTTCTTAAGGGCCTTTTCTTGGCGACTTTTTACTGAATTTTTAAAAGATTAAAATCAGTAAATGGTACTTCTTTCTTCGATAATGTCCCTTTTCTTGTCCACTTTTTAAACTTCATTTCAATATCCGTTCTTTTTTTTTGCAGACCCCTTTTAATATTTTTAATTTTAAGAATAAAAACAATTTCTCGTTCCCATCCAAATATAATCAAAATGTATACAGCTTTTACTGATAAATTTTCTGCATTACCTGAGGCTGAAAAAATTTTGATAAATAAACTACAAAATCGTCGTTTTAATTTACAAAATTGTTTAGAGGATTTTAATGAAGCAAAAACACTTTATGTTGTTATGAAAAGGTTTGCTATTTATTTTTTATTTGAAAAAACCCAACCACAAGTTTCGTTGAATTTTTGTTTTTCGACTTCTCTCGTCCCCCGACTTTCCAAATTTCTTTTTGGTCTTTCGAAGTTGTGTCATTTTTTACTTTTGACGCAGCTTTGGATAAGAGCTTCCAAACACTGATCCTGATATTTTGTTAGCTTACCCGAGAGAGAAAAACTTTAGTGAAAAGAGTACATCCACCGTCTCCAAACTGATCGCTTCTAAATTTTTTAAAATTTTTGCGGACGTCCGCAAAATGTTTTTTTGCGGACTTTTCTTTATTTTTAATCTAAACAAAATTATTTTTAAGATATCGAATGACTCTACAAACTTATCTAAAATCTCATAAAAGAAATTATTTGCAAGCAAGAATTATGTTTGGTCAATTAATGGAAGCAATTGTTTTTCTTCACAAAAATACAATTTGTCATCGAGTAAACTTAAAAAAAGATTTTGGCCTAAAATTTATTTTTAGGATATGAAGTCTGATAATATTCTTTTGGATTTTGATTTTGAAGGTTTTTTTTCAATTTTTATAAACTTATAGGGCTTTTATTCGCACTTTTACGCGTCCAACCAAATTTTTATGCAAGCGATCTACGACGATAAATTCGGTTCTGTTTAAAAGCTGTGGTCCTATATCACGCGTGTGTACCATAACCAATTAGTACTAAAGTAAAAAACCGGGTACTTATGACCATTGATTGGGCGCATAAAAATTTGATTGGACGCGTTAACTGTACAAGAGCCAAAATTTTTTTAAAGATGAAGTGCCACATTTGGTTCTTAGTGATTTCGGCTCAGCATTGTCGAATGGTGAATGGATTTTGCACAGTTCTAGTGATGGGGAATTCAGCGACTTGGGTGGAAATTTAGCTTTGAGAGCACCAGAAATACGTAGAATACGTCCAGGGTTAAATTCATGGGTTGATTATGAAATGGCAGATACTTGGGCTGCTGGAACACTTGCTTTTGAGATTTTTACAAGGTTTGTTAAAATATGAGAAAAATGGGGGAAGGGGGAGGGGGAAGTAATTAGGAGGTTTAGAAAAAAGGTGAAAGTCTGTAGGGTTAAGAGTTCCTTCCCTCCCACTTAACAACTCGACTCATTTAGGCTTATTAATTTTTCCTAAAGTATAATTTTGTAGGAGAAATCCATTTTATGCAGTTTTGAGTAGTGCAACATACAAAGAATCAGATTTGCCTCCTTTACCCACTCGTTTAATTAACCCAATAAAACAAGTTATTCATCAAATGCTTTGTATTGATCCAAAGAAAAGACCGAAACCAGAAATTGGTGCAAATATTGTGGCTATTTCACTTTTTGGGATGAAAATTGGAAAAATTTTGGATGAATTTTCGGTACAAATTTTTTAATTTTTGGGGTTTTCGGAATATATTCCCAAAAGTCCTCAAATTTTGTCCGCATTTTTTGTCTGCAAGTCTTATTTAATTTTTTCAAAAAAGGTTTTTTGAAGGCATAAAGGATATTATGTATTGTGACTTCGTAATGAAATAGAGAAAGTAGTTCTAGCGACGAGGTTTTATAATATATTTTAGTAATAACGTTTATTTTATGCCCTTAAAAATCTTGGAAAGTAAAATGTTCAACTTGCGGATAAAAAGTTGCGGATTTTTGGAAAATTATCGAAAATTTAAGTAAATAAAAAAATTTTTAGAATAAAATAGAAAGTGCAATTAATTCTATTGTTCAACTTTATGCTAGCGAAACAATTTTAGCTCGTTTTCTTAATCCAAAAACTATTAGTAATGCTGAACTTCAGGTTTTTTTTAATTATTTTTAAAATTGTGTTCTAAAGCAATTTTTTGTTTTACGGATCACCATTAGCTATTGGGAAAATTTTTATAAAAAAATCCCCAATAACCGACATTTATGGACTTTTGGTCTAAAATTTTTTGACAAGTTTGACCAAAAGTCCGTAAATTTTTTGTCCGCAAATTTTAAATATGACTCCAAAAATATTTTTAAGCTAGAGTTCCACTCATTTAACGTCCATGAGACGTCATATCTCCATAAAACTTGGGCCAAACTTGTCGAAAAAAAATTTTTTAAATTAATTTTTTAAAGCTTCGGGCAACTTTTCTTTCTCGTATGGATTTTGAAGAATTACACACAGCATTAAATTATTATATTGAAAATAGAGAAGGAGGAATTCAAGGAGAGGAAATTCCTTCAAAATTAATTTCTAATGAAGTTTATTCTTCTTTTATTAATCAAGAGGCCTTCTCATCAGCTATAACAAAATAAGTAATAAATAGACTATAATTTACCTCATAATCTTTCAATTTTTCAAATGTAAATTTAAAAATAAAATTCAAAAAAATTTTCTAATAAAAAACCGTCATAAAAACTACCATTTGACAAAAGCATGAACATAACACAAACTCAACCCTCAAAAAATGGAACGACTACTAAAAGGCTTCGCCTTTTATACTTTTTTTCAAAGAAATTTTTATTCATTTATTTAGTAAAATTAGAAATTACACAAAAATACAAAAAAAATTTTTTTCAATTAAAAAAACCTTTTATTTCCCATAATTTTCAAACAATTTTGGATATTTATTCTTCACTTCATCAAAAGGCAAAAGCACAGCATAGCTTTTATCTTCCAGTTTTAACAAAAAATAAATTGTTTCACAACAAGAGGTTTCTCCAATAATTTGAATTGGTTTTTGGCCAAAACAATCTCTCTCTAATTTTGATAAACTGAAAATAAAAAAGTTTTTAGATTTTAATTTTTGGAGTTGGATCTGCCTGAATTTAAAAATATATTTATTTGTGGTTTTTCGCTGATAAATTTTGCAGATTTTTACGAAAATTATATTTTTCTTAGGATGTCTAGCCCTAATCCACTCCCCACTCAAAGCAGAATTAAAACTTTCTTGCTCTGAACCCCCCTCTTCCTTTTTCCAAAAAATTAGTTTATTATTTACCTTGGAGTTTCCACATCGACTCTAACGGTCAAAGGCGAATTCGGATCGACATTTTCCAATTGAACCATTTTTCTAAAATTAAAATGTCTAAAATAATAATTTAAAAATAGGTAACAACTGGTTAAAAACCATTTGTGACAAAAAAATTTTCGGACAAAACTTGCAGACAAAAACTTTTTTTCAGACAAAAAATTCAAAAAAAAATTTTATAAAAATCAATTAATTTCTTCTTCTTCCTCCTCTTTAATTTCAATATCAGTATCTTCCACCCCTGATGAAATAGCTCCCACGTCTGTTTCTTCTTCTTCTTTTTTTGCCTCTAATTTAACTTTTGCCTTCTTTAAAGATTTATTTAATGAATTATTAAAATTATATTCCTTCAATTCTTCCAAAATTCTTTTTCTTTCCTTCATCGGTTTTCCAGCCATTTCTTCAAGTTTTTCCTTACAAAACGCTTGGCGTTCAGTTACTGCATTGAATAATTGAGTTACACCTCTAAAATTATTTTTTTGTGGACAAAAATTTTCAGAAATTTAAGAAAAAACCACCTATCCAACCTAAATTTGTAAAGATAAAGCCAACTAACCCGAACACAGAAAATTTTGGCCCTATCTCAAAAGAACCAGTTTCCAAACCCGTAACCACATTGACTTAAAAATCCAAACCTTGTAGCAACGTGTGTCAATTTCCTCTCCCTTTCTTTATCCAATCCATAATCTGGTTTAACATAACCCTGACGTTTAGCATCCATTTAGAAAAAAAATTAAATTTTTCTGTCAAAATAATTTTAAATTAATTTAAAAATAAATTGAATTTTTAAACAAATATAAAATTTTTTAAAAATTTCTAATAATTTTTTCATTCATTTATCACAGTAAATATATTTAATTAAATTCAAAAAATTATTTTCTTTATGCATAAGAAATTACAAGCCAAGCAAAAACAAAATAAAAAAGCATAAGAGGGTAATATGAAAGAATTTTTCTCTTTGGTGGTTGGGATCCAGACATAAATTTTGTTGAAGCTTTTAAAGAAAAAAGGAATATTAAAAATTAGTTAATTAACAGGTAACAGGGATTTCTCAAATAAAATTTAAAATATTTGGTTAAAAATCATTTGCGAACAAAATATTCCCAACAGCTATTCTCGTTAATTTTTCATTAAACGATTCTGTGATTTGTGATCCAAAAATTGTTAGGAATCGTGATTTTCGTAAATCGAATCAGTAGGATAGAATGGGACCCGAATTTACTTTTATTATGATTCTTAGTTTTTGGCATTTGTAAAGAGTTTTTGCAGTTTCTAGAAATACATACTATATTTTGAGTTAAGCACAGGCCTAATCGCCTTAATTAAAAAAGTCCGCAAAAATTTTGCGGACTCCAATTCAACCTAACCTTAACTTTAAATAAATCCACAACAAAACCAAAAAAACCCTTCCCCCCCTTCTCCCAAAAATTAAAGATATATTTACCAACCATAATAAGCCCATCCAAGTCCAATAACAGTTAAAACAAGCCTTACAATTAAATTAATTTTCATCTTCTTTATAAGTAATAATTGAACAGATTTAATTCCAATAGAAGAAAAAACAAATGGAAGTAGACAATATCCAATAACACAGAGGGATTGGAAGAATGAACTGAAAAAATAGTTTAAAAATTTTGGTTAGTTTTTTATGTTCCCAAAAAGTCCGTAAATTTTGTCCGCAAGCTATATTATTTTCTATAATTGGAGGTATCTTAAATTGGAGGTGTTGTGACGTCATTTCAAATGGTTGGCATTTCGGCGCGGCCCGCTTATGAAGTCTACTTAAATCGAGGGGTTAGCAACCTACTCCCTCTCCGGTATAACAGACAAAATTAACGGATTTTTGTGAGAAATTTACATTTTTCCTCCAAGCAATTTAGCATTAAGCGTAACCACAAGAGAACCAAAAAATGCCAAAGAAAATATTTGGGTAAATTGTGCTCCCTTCTCAGCTCCTTGCAATAAACTAAAATTTTGAAGAAACTTTAAAAAAAATATTTTTTTCCAAATTTACAGTGAAAGAAGCACACAAATAAATAGAGGACCCCAAAGATCCCAATCAGCAAGTACATTCATTTCATTCTTCTGAGGAAATAAAACTTGCGAAAATTTTTCATAAAGGATTTTCAAGTCTCGATTCTAAAATTTAAAAAAATAATTAAAAGTGAACGCTTTATGCGAGTATTTGAATTCAGAAAAAAATTCTTTTTCTTAAAAAAAATTGCCTAGCCTATCCGAAATAAAAAGTCAGGAGTTCTTGTGACAAACGAAAATGTATCCATAAGTTAATGGAAGCCCAAAAAGTTCAAAAAATTAAAAACGACATCCGGTAATTGGTTCTAGAAAACCTTAAACGATCTTTTTTTGGTTCAGAAATGTTTTTATCTAAACAGCCCTATCCAAAAATAATTGAAAAAAAGAGTAAAAAATACCAAAGTGTCTTTAATGCTTTCATCTAAAGTATCAAACTCGCAATCAAACTGAACAGTGTTTCCCAAAACTTTTTTCGAATCATTTCTCCCACCAATATTTCCACTCAAGTCTGTAGATTTTAATTGTTTGTTTCCTTCTAATTGTTCGCTTTGTTGAATTTCTTTTTCCAACTTGAATTGAATTTAATTTTAAAATTTTATCATTAAAGAAACCTGTTCTAAATCAATTGCAAATGACAAATTTGAAGTCATAGGAAAAAATAATTTTTAATCAAAAATATTTTCTAAAAAATTTAAAATATTTTTGTAAATAACAGATAGCTTTTAATGGATAGCCAGGACCTGGTAGTCCTTCTAGCTGTGATAAATGACCAGCGATTCCAAAAGATCACTGGTTGCAAAAATGGATTTAAGTGATAGCCCCATAGACTCCGAAAACCATAAATGTGGGGGAAACAAAGCTCTACAAATAAAAAACACCGAGATGCGCCTACATACCGTATTTGCTCTAGTAATCCCCCAGGGGGATTATTGTTTCAACCCATCTCTAGGGTGGGGGATTAATAGAGCCTGGGGGATTATTAGAGTGGGGTAGAAAGAGGGGGATTATTGTTTCAACCCATCTCCAGGGTGGGGGATTAATAGAGCCTGGGGGATTAATAAAGGACTGGGGGATTAATAGAGCAAATACGGTACATATATTTTTATAGGTATCAGGGATTGGTCAGGTTGAGAAAAAATAGAATCTAGTTTCGTTCTAAATTTTTTGGGTTGGTCCCCAGGCAAGGGCATTCTGAACGTAAAGCACAAAGCAAGTCCCATTTATATTCGGGTTCAAAAGGGTCAAAAACTGCGGAACGATTTCTGGTTCTTTGGAACTGGGAAAACAATTAGGAATTTACCACGCATTTTTGAGGAGATTAAACTAACCTCTAACATAATCTTGTAATAAATGAAAATATATTAATATACAAAAAAATATTATTTCATGGAACATTCCAAAATTAAAAAAACAAGAAAAATTTTCTTTCATTAAATTTTAACATAACAAAAAGCAACAAATTATTTCCAATATAATCCAAAACCTTTTTTCTTCTCTAACAATTTCCACCTCAATTTCGATAACCACGCGATGCACGACGACCACGAGCGCGTTCAAATTTACGACCTACAAAAAATAAAATTAAAAAAATTGATTTTTAGCGTTGGATGAAGACAAGGAGAAATACAGGGGGAAAAGTCCGCAAAAGTTTGTCTGCGAGAAAAAAAGTCGACAGGAATTGCATCCAAATATTTACAAGTAGGATTGTTGGTTTGAACCAAACCGGTAGCCCAGAGGATTTTAAGTCCGATTCCTCATTTCGGTTTCGGATATCCTAAGATTTTCTAAGAGGCGACAGACCTAGTTATAAACCGATAACCTTCTAATGTCAGACTAGTTTTTGATAATCCTCCTATTTTTGATGCTTAAATCCTGCAAGTCTTGTAATCGTCCCACGACTTCACAGGCAGCTTAAAGGGAAGAAAAGGGAAGAAACGTGACTCATCAGTTTGAAAAAGACTAACGATAAGCATAAAAGAACTCTTATTGTCAAAAAACTTAACAAACCTTTAGAACGAACCAACGGTTTTGCATGGCTCCCGGGAACACCAGGAGGAGGTCCAAAGTGCTTCTCAGCCTCTCGCGACTTTCTCGGTCCTTGCAAAAGCATCGTATTTTCCCCTTTTGGAGCTCTCAAAGCCAATTGATCGAAAGTTATAGTCTCTCCACCAGCTTTAATAATCCGAGCCCGAGCTGCTGTAGTAAAACGCAAAGCACAAACAGTCATTGCTGGAACTTTATAAATTCGTTTGTCATCCGTCACAGTTCCAACACAAACAACTATTTTCTTCTCATTCCCTAAAAAATTTTTTTTGAAGAAAAAGGGAAGGCCTTGGACAAACTAAAATGTGTATATACCCTAATTTGCCATAAGCCCTACCGACAGCAAGAACCCTATCGACCCTCTAACCGAGCAAAACCCCCCACCCCTAATTAAATTTATAAATACAAACCTGGACGTTTAAAGTTACGGACAATACGAGAAATCGAAAGAGGTGGCCGATTACGTTTTGACATATAAAGACGTTTAAGCACAACGGCATTGAAACGCTTTTTAGTATCCACACGTTTAGTCAAATAACGATAAAGCTTGACCAATACACGCAAATAAGGGTCATCACTTTTTGGCGCTGTGCGTCGAACTTTTCGATCATATTTGTGGTCAATATCGATTCCCATTTTGTTTTTAAATTAAATTTGCTTCACTAAAAAAAAAATAAAATATAGTAGAAGCCTAAACCGAAAAAAATCTCAACGTAACCTAACAAAAAAATTTTTTCAAGTTGGGTAGGGGACGATTCAGTATCGCCGATTCAGTATTGGCCGATTCAGTATTTGGGCTTTTTGGCCATAACTTTTTGCTCGATCAATATTGTAGGAATTATTATATATGATTTGATAGGTCTCGGGGTGCTGCATCTTTTTCATAATTGGACTGACCTGATCTTATACTCTACAAAAAGTTATCACTGATAAACAACGTCAATAAAAGATCGGTTTTCACGCTGTAACTTTTTTTGTGATCATCAGATCAGATCGGGCCAATTATGAAAAAGATGTCGAATCACGAGAGCTTTCGAATGATATGAGAATTATTCGAATCGGTCGAATATCAGGAAAGTTATGGCCATATACTGAATCGGCGATACTGAATCGTCCTTAACCGTTCAAGTTTGTTTAGTTTTTGGCATAAAACATTTTGCAAAAATCATATTTTGCCAATAAGGGTAAATTCCCAAATTTTGCCAATGAGTTGGTTGGCAAAATGTGGATAAATTACCCTTATTGGCAAAATATGATTCTGACAGAATATTAATTGCCTAAATTTGAGAAGCCAAGTCGATTGATTGCCGATGAATGAGAGCTAAGAGAAAGTAGCGCTGCATTCGGATTCGTCCCATAGATTTATAAAAAGTCAATTTTGTTTAATCTTCTTCTTAATTAAGCCTAAAAATGTCATCCTCCTTTGTTGAAATTTCAAAAGATTTGATTGGTGGCCAATTTTTGTTGCGTTTATTCTCTTTTCTTTGCAATTTTGCCCTTTTAAGATTTACAGATCCTTCAATTTTGGGATTTTTTAATGTCAGGTTTGTTTTTTTTAAATAACTTTTTTGTATTTTTTATTTTTTAAAGGATTAATCTAATTTACAATACTATTGGATTCCTTTCTCGAGAACCTGTGAGAAAATTATGTTTAAATTCTGATGTTTCTTTGACTGAGGTTGGCATATATTCTTTTTTCAGGTTTTGCTTAGTTTTGGTTTAGTTGTATAATTCTGAGTTTGTAGGCAGTTTGGGTTTTTTTCGAGTCCATTCTCCCAGTATTTTTCTTTTTTCTGAACCTTTTAGGTATTTTTTTTGATATTAAAGGAAGGCGTTTTGGTGTAGTGGTATAGTTCTGGGGGCGTGGATAGTTTGGCCTTGGTTCGAGTCCAAAGTTTTTGTTCAGTTGGTCTAGCTAAATTTATTTTTTTCTCTTTGGGATCACATATTATTTTTGAGACTCGAAAATTTTTATACGACGCAGAAATTTTTATCAAGGAATGCCCCCTCTTTTTTATAATTTCTATCCAATTTAGTTCATTAATCGCCATTTTTGTCTCTACTTTTTGTTGTACTATTTGGTTTTTATTTTGGACTGGATTTGATGAACTTTCAATTAGTAGCAAATCATATCTTTTTATACTTTTGGTGTTTAGTTTTTCTGTTTGTATAGAACTTTTTGCCGAACCAATTATTATAGAACAACTTAAATCTGGAAGGTTTTTTTACTTTAAATTTTTTATTTTGCAGACTTTTGCTTACGAATTTTTATTTTTCAGAACAAGGAATTATGTATTTAATGGCGCAATTTTGTTATTGCTTCAAAAATTTTTGACGATTGTTATGCTTTTGTTTAAAGTTAATCCTTTGGTCGCTTTTAGCCTTTCTCAGGTTTTTTTTCTTATGCCTGGGAAAAGTTGGGTCTGTCTTTGGTTCCCACCCAGTCAGTTTTTGGGCTTCCTCATTTTTTTCAGGGCCTTGTTTTGGTTTTTGTTAAAATTGAGGTTCTCGCTTTTGTCGACTTTTGTTTTGGTTTTTTGGTACAAATCCTGGGGTTTACCTGGGCCTAGATTTTTATAGACTCCAGGCCCGGGATCTTACCCACTTCAAGATTTGAGGACGTCCGCAAATTTTTTGCGGATTTGAATACTGATTTTTCTTTTTTAGTTAATCGCCTCTCTCGTCTATTTTTACCTTTTTATCCGTGATAACAAAAAAAATATATTCAAAATTTACAAAACCTCAATTTTGCAATTTTTCAATTTGAAAAGATTTGATAAAGGACGTTTAAAATTACTTAAAGTTTATCTTTTTCATTCAATTTTGAAACAATTTCTGACGGATGGAGCTAATTTTTTGATGGTTTTCTCAGGCTCTGTTCCTCTTAAAATACAAGGTTTTTCAATTTTATTTTAAAAATGCCGTAAAAAATTGCTGATAAATCCGCAACTTTTTGCGGATTTTATTTTATATCATAGTTATGGTTAGACTTAATTTAAGAATTTGCGGATTTGTCCGCAATTTTTTGCGGATTTTTAAATTTATTTTTAGCTGTTTATGATGCAGTTGATCGTTTAGCAAGTTTATTTGTTCGTTTAATTTTGCAGCCATTTGAAGAATCTGCATTAATTTATTTTTCAATAAATTTAAAAAGAGAAGGAGAAAACGAGGAAAATAAAAAATTGCCTAAAAATGTTTTGGAAACATTTTTAATTTTTACAAAATTAATTTTTATTTTTGGATTGATAATTTTTCCTTTTGGGGTTTCTTATGCTAGATTGGCTGCTTTTTTGTATGGAGGGAAATTATTTATGGAAAATAATGGTATTTTTTAATTTTAAAAAATTCTATGTCCGCAAAAAAGTTGCGGACATCCGCAACTTTTTGTTAAAAAATTTTAGTCACATTCTGAAAGGTTCCTTTGATAGGCAGAAAAACCAAATAAAAAATTTTTTAAAAATTTTTCCAAACAAAAAATATTTTTTTAGCTGACCAACTACTTTCTCTATATTCAATTTATTTGCCTATAATAGCTGTAAATGGTCTTTTTGAATGTTTTGTTTTTGCTCAATTAAATGCTGAAAAGGTATTGCCCTCCAACCCTAACTATAAGATACCCAAAATCCTTGAAATTTGGTTTTTAAATTTTTATGCCCACAAAAAAAGTTGCGGACATCTGCAACTCTTTTACGGACATAAAAGTCTACAAAGTTTCTGCACAAAGCCCTTTCAAACCCCTCGTCAACCCGAGACAGGAAAAGTTTTCATGGGGGAATGTTTTTTGGTGCCTAATGGGTATCCTTATAATGCTGTTTAATTAATTAAAATTAATTTTTTAAGGTTTTACTTCATGCAAAATTTTTCTCATTTTCTGTTTTTGTTCATCTTTTTTTAAATTATTTTCTTTCAAATTATTTGGGTGTTAAAGGCTTTATAATTGCAAATATATTGAATTATTTGGCTAGAATTTGGTTTAATTGGAGATTTATTTGTGTTGCTGTACAAAAGGGGGAAAGGTGGAGGAAAATGTTGCCTAGCAAAAATTTGTAAGAAAATTTTTTTATTCTATTACAGTAACCTAATCATACGATAAACCCTTTGAGACTGAAAAAACATAATAATGAGAGATGAGTAAACTAATAACGAGAGGTGTATCTTAAAGGTTTGAATGTTTAGGTAAGCTAGAAATCAAACTGATATCGATCTCGGATTTATTAGCGGCAGAACAGCAGGTTAGAAAGAATAAAGTTTTGGTCAAGTGGATAAGAGCGCTGACCACTCTTAAACCTATGGGTCGGTGGTTCGAATCCTTTCAGGGAATTTAATTTTTTCTAATTAAATAAAGATTTAAAAAAATTTTTCTTAGATTATTGGCACTTCTTACAGCGTGGATTGTTCTTTTTACTTCTTCATTTATATTCTACTGGCAAATGACCTTTCTTTCACAATTTACCCATGTTTTTGTCGGATGTTTAATGCTTTTATTGATTGGATTTGTTTATGTGAAGAACGATTTTGTTGAGTTTAAAATGTTTAATTTAAAAGATAAATAGGGTTAATTTTGTGGAGGACTAGCGAATTTTTGTAGATTTGAAGAGAGCTTTTTAAATTTTTATTAAAATAAATTTTTATGCTTTAAAAAAGAGAAAAGGGAATACATTTCTATTTAAGTAGTTGATAATTTGGGCAGGCAATAAATTTTTTATAGTGATCGGAATTTTGTACCGGAAGTACCGATGAACTTCAAAGATTTTTTTTATTTTTATGTCCGCAAGTTTAAAAAGATCCGTAAATACCTTAATCCGCAAATAGCTATAAATACCTAAAAAAATACCGTCGGTAGTACATACAGTCCGATCACTAAAATTTTTATGACTAATTACAACAAAAATGGCGAAAAACATTTTTAGTTTGTTATTTTTCTCCTTCAATAAATTTATTATTATTTTCATTAATTTCTCTATTATTACTTTGTTTTGAACGTTTTTGTTGTTCTTTATTTAATTCAATTGGGGCAATTAAATTACTGCTATGGCATATTCTTGTTTTATTTTGGTGATTTCGATCGAGTGAACCCGTTGAAGAATTTTGAAGTTTTCCTTTTTGGGAAAAAAAACTTTTTTTTAATTTAAAAAATGCTTAAAAACCTTTAATACGTCGTTGTCTAGGTGGGGATGCTTTGAAAAAAAATTAAATATTTTTGAGATTTATTTAGGATATATTAGGGGAATAATGAAAAAGTCTGTCAAAAATTGAGAAAATGTAAATCCGTAAAGATAACGGTCATTTGAAAATTCATCAAGAATTAATAATAACTTTCAGACTTTTGGGAAAATGGAGGAAATTTTTGGAATATCGCTTACTTATCATTATCAATTTCAAAAAATTAATTCTGAAAAAATCCGGCGAGTTTTGTCCGAAAAAAATTTTGTTGTCTAACTTACAAGGGCAAGAAGCAACACCTCCTCCACCATCACTAGAACGTCCTCCCTCTTCTTCCACCACAATTTTTTGTCTTCCTTTCCTTTCATTTGTTGTTCCGTAATTTTGTTGTTGACGTTTTAATGCCATTCTATCAAGTATTTCTGAGTTTACAAGAATACTTGGGCCTTCCTCCGGTGGTAAATAACCTCTCAAATTGAGTAGACTGGAAAAGAAAAAAATTTTTGGATTTAAAAAAAGTTTATTTGGGGATTATTTAGACTTTTGGAAATAACTTGGAGGGATTAAAAAATAATATGGGATGCATAACGGATCTAAACGACAATACATTACCCACCGAAATAATTTATAAAAAACCTTGGATATTCAGGAACACAAATAGCATTCAAAATATTTTTAAAACAATTTCCAGAATTATAAGGATTTTTAACTTGAGGATGTAATTTTTGACTAAAAGTTCCTTTAATATCTTCGTTTGTAGTTTGTCCAAGAGCTAATAAATAAATGTGAAAACCAGAAAGACCCAACACAGACCAAATTGAAATTATGTTAATTACACCTAAAAATTGTTGGAAAAACATTTTGTGGACAAAGTTTTGAAAACCTGTTAATAATGAAGGTGGTGTTTCCTTCAAAGCATCCATAAATGTGCCTTTTTCAATACTCACTGTGTATATAAAAAAATTAAAAAAGAAATGTTTGATATTTGCGGACCTTTTTTGCGGATTTTTTTGTTTGTGAAAATATGGGGAGTGGTGACTAGTTTTTTTTGGTTTGGGGGCTAATTCTCTTATTTTATAAAAAATATAAATTTTATACTCAAAAAACACCTCTTGAAAAAAAACGATTTTACAATCATGGAGAAAGATGAAAAAAAAGCCCATAAGAATTGTCCGCAAAAATATGTCATGCAGGCATTTCTTGCGGACTTTTTTGTTTTTTTGAAAATTAATTAAAAACTAATTCCTCTTACACAAATAAAAATGTAAT
This sequence comes from Meloidogyne enterolobii, assembly GCA_963681835.1. Lineage (NCBI taxonomy): Eukaryota > Metazoa > Nematoda > Chromadorea > Rhabditida > Meloidogynidae > Meloidogyne > Meloidogyne enterolobii. The sequence continues at coordinate 154,514 of CAVMJV010000031.1, read as the reverse complement.
CCAACACAAACACCCATAAAAGCATCTAATATCCAAAGAGATGTAACAAACATAAAGAAATGTCTATAATTGCGTAAACCAATGCAATTTCCTAGCCAAGGGCAATGATGATCGAAATTTAAAACACAATTATCACAAATTGAACAATGCCTGGAGGGGAAATAAAGGTTAATTATAAAATTGTTGAAGTCTTTCCTCTTTCTTAAGAAAAGTTTTTAAGTTTTGTCCGCAAGTTTCGAGGCCTAATTATTGGAATTTAAAAAGGAAAACAATAAAAGATTATAAAAAAATTTTAAAAATTAAAAAAACTTTTTTGATTCTTAACCGATTTAATTATTACATCTATCGAATTTATGAAACAGGCTTTTATAGTCAAATGAATCCTTTTAGGTAAAATAATCTCTACATTCAGAGCCTTCAATTGGCATAATAATTCTTTAAATCGGTTAAGAATCAAAAAAGGTGTAGGCAAAAATTTGCCACGAAACTTTCGGTAAAAGTTGCGGGCAGGAAAAATTAAAAATTAATTTAAAATAAAACTAACGAAGATCTAGGAGGCCTAAAAATACAACAAGTAAAGCAATATTTTAATTTAACTTGCTGGCCACGAATATTAACTATTCGAGTTCTAGGTTGAAGCCATTCATCACGTTGGAAGAATGGATCTTTTTTTAAATTAAAAAATTTAAAAAAATGAAAAAATTTTCTGTCCGCAATCTTTATCCGCAAAAATAAAAAAATTTTTATTTAATTTTTTGCAGACAAAAATTGCAAACAACAAATTTAAAATTAAAAAAAACCAGATTCTTGGCATTGTTTCTCCAATTCAAGAACTTCTCTAGGAGTAGCACGAGGTATAATACCTGGATCGGTAAAAGCTGCACGTAAAAGAGAAGAAATAACCAAAAGAAAAAGTAAACTAGAAACTATTGGAATTGCAATTGATACTTTTTGAGTTAAAAATGGTAAACTAGAAAAAAAGGGGAAAATTTTAATTTTTTTAAATTTAATTTTTGGCGATTTTCGTTTAATTCCCCATAAAAATCCCCAACTTTTTGTCCGCAAGTAAAATTTTCTGAAAAGACTTTTTGGATGCATTAAATACTGTTAAAATTAAATACGCGAAGTATTCTCAATTTTGCGACATAAAGTTTGTAGTGACAACAATGTCTTTTGTGTGTGTCTTTTGTGACCTTTTTAGAAAATATTAAAAAATTTGACTTGCGGATAAAAATCATTTTTTAAATTAAAAAATAAAAAACAAACTCAAAAATACAAAACAGGGTCATAGTAAAAATTATAAGTAGAAATGTTAACACGAAAACTGAACTTTGTCGAGCCATAATAAACCTTTAAAAAAAAGAAAATTTTTTAGTTCTTTTTAATTATGCGGCAAAAAAAGTTTTCAAGTTTCGTCCGCGGGAGCTGTCTCCAATTAAGTCAGAAACAGTCCTGTTTCCTCCTCTTGACTGATTAAAAATCACAAAATACCCATGCATAATTGCAACTTTTGTGCCAAATATTTAAAAATAACCAAAAAATTAAAAAAAACCTTCCATCACAAAATACTCTATTTCTTCCTTGATGTCCTCTCCATTTTCTTCCATTTTTACCAATTTTTTCTTCTTTTTGTAAAATCAAATTAGGAGATATTTTATTATTATTTAATTGAACTTTATTTGTATTTAATTGTTTTCCTTTAATAATTACAGCAAATTGGGAAGAAGAGGAGGAAGGGGTTGTTACTTGTCTTTGGTCATTATTTATATTTACTGAAATAAAAAAAATAATTTTTATTTTGTGTCTATAAAAATAATTTTTGCAGACTTTTTGGACCAATATTGGACTAAAAAGTAACCCAAAAACTTAAAAATATAGATCTAAAACTTAAAAAGAGGAGTGTCAGTTATTTATTCACAAAAAGTCCGCAACTTTTTGAAGCAAATTACAATTTTTTCAATAACCGGCATCCCTAGTAATAAAAAAATGTGCCGACAAAAGTTGCAGACTTTATTTATAGAAAATTTTACCCTTATCTTAACCCAAAAAATATTCAAAAAATAACCTCCTCCTCCTCCTATTTCCCTTCCATTAATTTGAACTTCTCCCTTTTCTACATCTTTATCAGAAAATGTTGTAGATTTCATCTGCCCGTCTTTTCCAATAATTACTAATTGAGAATGTTTTTGAGGTAAATATAAATTCTTATTGTAATTTTCTAATGTTGTTAAATGTTCAAATGGAACAAGTTTTGGTTTTGCTTAAGAAAAAATAAAAAAAAATTTTTTTTACTTTATGCGGACACTCTTAGAGGTCATGTTTACGGCTTATTCTTTTTAATAAATACTACATATCAGCAATAAATTCATTAACCCGCTGTTAGTCTTTCTTTTCAAGCAAATAAAGGTAAAATAATTATTTAAAAAAATAAGGTATAGTAATTTAACTCCACACTAATCTATGAGTCTTATGAAACTTTACCACTCTTAAAAATATTTTTGAGATCATAACTTTTCATTTAACCGATAACAAATTAATTTAACTCATAAACTAGACTAGAGCCAGTAATTTTGCGGAGCTGAAAATTTCTTATTCTATCAAAAATTGAAACCAAAAAACAGAAAGCTTTTTTTGAATAGTCCTTCCCTCTAAAAATATTTTAAAAAACCTTTAAATTCCTCAAATTCAGTTTGCCATTCTTTATTGGTCTTATGACTTTGATGTTTATTATATCGATGGATACGAGGGGTCTTTTGATAAGGATAATGGGTTGAAGCCCGACGACGATGATGAGCACTTAGACTGCTGCCTTTAAATAAAAAAATTTTAATTAAAAAAATTTTTTTTTAAAAAGATGGCATTTAATCCAATAATATGCAAATTTTTGCGGGAAATGAGATCAAATGTCATCTTTTAAATTTTAATAACAGAAATCGAAGAGAGAAACCTGTACTGCTACCACAAAGTGATTGACCCCCTGAATCTGTGTCCAAAAGTAAATCACAGAGAGATGATTCGTCCTACAAAAAGAAAAATTGAAATTATTAATTTCAGAGACGTCTCACATGTTTTTAACGTTCGAGATAAAAATTTAAATTCTGAGGGTTTTGAGGGAATGAAAAAATACTGTAAAATTAAAATTATGGCTTCCAATTTCTGATCGAAAAAAATGGATATCTTGTACCCGGCCCATTCTAGAGCTGGATTTGGTGTTTCCCTGAAATCCTGCACTAATAGTAAGTCTGTGGATTTAGAAATCGGTTCCGGCCTTGAATTAGAGGTATGGGAATTAAGTAAAAATCGTTAAGCAAAAAGCAAGCAGCAAAAAAACAAGCCAAAAAAGGCCCACAACAAACCCCTTTGTTAACGTCGTAAAGTCGCCGGCTAAATAAATGTCCACCCCCTCCACCACCACTCGCCGAGCGATGCGAGGTACCTCCACCAACTCTCTTCAAGTAGGCATGACTAAATCATTTATTTTTAAAAAAATTTTATATTTTTTTGAATTTAACCTGAATTCGTTATTACGCTCAACGTAAGAGAAGATAATTTTGAATAGAAAGAAAGGAGAAGTTAACTTAAAAAATTGCAAAGCAAAGTTAATTTATATGAAGAAATTTGGTTTGGTTTTGAATGTGTTGAATAACACTACACTTACATAAAAATCACCGAGTGTCTTGAGACAGATGCTCCACGACAAAACGCTTCTATGTGATTTATGTATTGCGATTTGTCGCAGCAGCAACCCCTTGTCTTGTCGCAAAGCAATTTTTATGTAAGTGTAGCATAAATGGAAAAATTAATTAAAGGTGTCAAACCAAAAAGAAAGCAGGTTAGTTTAAAAAGAGGAAAACGCAAATATTAAAAACAAGGTTAGAGCCAAAGATGAATAAATTAAAAAATCAAAACAAACCTAATTAATTGGCAATTCCAAAAAATATATTTTGTAACCAAAACAAAATTTAACAAAAAAGAATTGATTTACGTCCTTCAAAAGTCAAAGAAAAAATCATTTTCAAAAAAATTTCGCTCTTTGTTGTTTAACACTAAAAAAGAATTTCCGCTCTATTTGACTAATTTTAATCAAAACCTAATGAGAAGAAAATTAAATTAATTAATTGGAAAATAAAGGCAGCAGCAATTAAACAAAACAAAAATGCAGAAAAAGCTTAACTTGAATATTTCTAAAAATTAAATTCTGAAAATTGAAAAAAATTACAAAAAAACCGGAAATGATGAAAGCAAATTTACAAAAAAGATAATGTTAATAAATTAGATATTTTAAAAATTCAACATTTTGAAATTTTTCTTTCGAAATTTCAAAATATCAAATCGATAAAGAAGGGACGGTTGGTCAAAAACACTTGGGTAATGAACAATTGGTTAAGTTAATATTTTTTTGTTTTTAAGGGCAGTTTAATCCGGTCGGGATTAAACATTTTATCTGTGCCTGGAGGGATTTGTTTTTTAGCAGTGATTATTTAAACACTCTCTCCGGGAGAGTGTTTAAAAATTTTCAGTATTTCTCAATGCTTAGATTCTGTGACTTTGTGGTTAAGTGGATAATCTTCAAGTTCTGAGGGCAGAGTTCGCTTTCTGTTCGAACCTAAACACTTTTTATACCCAAAATTTGTTTCCATCATTGTTCATTGCCTGCCCGCGATTTTAATTTCTTTTTTATTATACACTTTACTATAAACAAAAAAGAAAACGAATAAATCGAGAAAAAGGAAAAGACTTAAAAACATAAAAATAACAAAAATACTTGGCTTCAAAACGGAAAATTTTTTTTCTTTTCTTTCTTAGCATGTCAAAAAAAAGAAAAAAAGTCTTTGAGGGAAGTGTCATTATCCGGTTGCTTCTTTTTCTTTGGATTTTCAACAAAAAAAAATAAATCAATGGGGATAAACAAATACATATATACACAAACACACATTAATCTCTCTTGGGGATTCTCTTTGCGTGCAAACATTCCATGGGAAAAATTTTTAGAAAAAATCTTTTTAAGGGGTTCAGAGAATTTAGGCAAAAAGTATATGTATATTTTATTTTTATGTTAAATAATATTGTTGTTTACTTTTGATTTTATTGACCATAAAATTTTTATCACAAAAAAATTGTAAGGTGAATAAATGGACTGTTTTATCTAAAAAAGGGACTTTGGGAGGGGAATAAACTGCGATCCAAAAACAACCTCTCCCTTTTTACTATAACTATTATACTATATATTTATTTATTTAAAACCCCCAAAAATTAATTTTTAATTAAAAAAACTTTTTTTAATTAATAAGAAGAATAAAAAAAAAGATAAACCTTCAAAATTAGTAAACAGAAAAAATATATCCACAAATTTTCCACACAAAAACTAATTTCTTTCCTTCTTCTAATCACTTTCTTCTCCTTCCTCTTCACTTTCTTCACTTGAACTACTTTCACTTAATTCCAAATCTTCGTGTAAAATACTTTTTTTATTATTTTTTGAAGGCGATTTTTTGATATTTTCTGTTAAATTTTGTCCATTATTTGCCATTTTTTGTGGTGAAATTGCTTCTATTTTTATTGATGATTGTTCGACTTTTATTGAATTTAATAATGGTTGTTGTTCAGCTACAGAAATATGCGAATTGGACTGTTTTGGAGCCTAAAAATTGTTTAGAAGATCATTATAAGGTTACCCCCTTGTATCTTACTTAAATAGAGAGAAGAGGAGGGGGGAGGGTAATTCCATTTTCCCAATAGCAAAACAAATTAAAAATATGAGGAATCAAAAGGAGGCTAGATTTGAAATATTAAGATCAGAGGGCTGGGGGGGGGGGGGCTAAAGCCCCCCCCCCGCTTAAAAATAAATGTACAAAAAATTTTGCTGTCGGAATGCCAAAGTAAAATGCCCCCTCCCCTAAAATCTCCCCTGTCTATGCCCCTAGCTTCCACTTATGCTAGTCTTCCTAAAATAGAATTTTAAAAAGAAAACCATCATCTGTTCCAAAGCTGAAGCTTCTTCATCAACGTCAAACATATCTTCATCATCCTCCTCCTCCTCTTCATTCATTGAATTTGAAGATGTTGAAAATAATCTTTCTTTTTTTATTTCTTCTTTAATTTTAATTGGAGAGGGCGGAGGCGCTTTTAATTTCATCATTTTTTCAATTTGTTCTTCTACATCAGTTGACAATTTTGCGTCTCTTAAATTTAAATCTTTAAGTATTACATAATTTTTCGGACTTTTCTTACGTAATTACACTATTTTGTAGCCAAGGCGTCCCATAACTTATATTCAGGGATGAAATGAGTATTCGACGGTTCTGGCTACCCGAATCCAATCCCAGGACTTGTTCGACACAAAATCCGAAGAAAATTTTGAAAATCCGATCCGAAACCAGACCCGACTTTTTTCTCATCCCTGAAATCTAAACAATAAAAGAATGGTGCTTCACATATTTCGTTAATTGAAAGGCTAAAGGATGAACAAGTGAAACAGAAAGGGAAGTCCTCAAAAAATCCTCCGCAAATCCACAAGTCCGAAAACCCCAAAAATAATAACACTCCCTTCAAGTGCCCATATTTAAAAATAAAATATAAAAAAACCTGCTCTTTTTAACATTAATATTAGCCGAAAGTTTCTCCAAACGAAGTTGACAAGTATTTTGATCAAAAATTAATAAACATTCCTTGTCTCCTTTCAAAGGTTTTTTTGATCCGTGGAAAATTGTTGACTTTTTTGTTTCTCCGGGAACAATAACCTTTTTTTAAAAGAAAAATTCCCTGTTGTTAAAAAAATTAAAAAAAAACCTGAACTCCGTTATTTTCCCCTGAAGAAATTGCAAGAAAAGCTTCTGACCCATCAGTGATAGAAGCAGGTTTAAAATCAACTTAAAAATAAAAAAAATCCATGTGAGTCCACAAAAAACAGGTTTTCCCTCTGACTAAGGCAAAATCTAAAGGATTTCATCCCAAAATATTTTTAACACAAAATTGGCCGTTTTTAAACTTTATAGATGTTGACCCTTTTACAACTTTTCAAGTTAACGACCATTTCTGTCCAGGGGGTTGATTTCTCCTAAAACTACAATTCCATACGAGCAATTTAGTCAACATTGAGAAGATTTTTAAAGATCTCTCATCTCCAACAACCTCTCATTTTATCACGTTATTTCTATCAAATTAAAAATTAACTTACATCTCAAAGTGTTGAACTCAGCCTTGGAAGATTTATTATTTTTATCGCCTCTAAGAAAAGTTTCACCAATTTTTATTTCATAAGTTCCATCAGGAATAGAACACATTATTTTTTTAAAGTCTAAAATTTAAGTTTAAACAAATAAAAAAACAAAGAGAAAATCCAGTAGAAAATAAAATTTTAGAATAGATGAAATAAAAGTGCTATGGGTACACGGCGGGTTAAACAGGAAATCTTAACCGTCTCGCAACAATTTATAATCAATTAGAATGGTCCCAACGATCATCAAATGGGACCATACTGAATTATAAAACAAAAATTTTACAAAAATAATTTCCAAATAAAAATTTTCCAAAATTAAAAAACCGGCCTAACTACAGTTTCCGTACCAGACTCAAAATAAGCTCGATTAGATGATTATTAACAAAGTTATGACAAACGGAATCTTCGCTGGAAAAACTGTTTTTGAGCTGCTACGGAGGGTAGGCCGGGCATGGTCTTCGCTACACGATGGCCGTGCTTCGCTGCGGTCGTGCTCGCTTCGCTCGCGGCGACCGTAGCGAAGCGGCGGCCGTCGTTCCTCTCGACATGCCCGGCTTCCTCCGCAGCGGCAAAAACTTTTTTCCGCGAAAGCCTTATGTGAGGGGGGTGTATTTGTCCGGGATTATCATAATCTATCTATTTTCAGGATTTGGAGAGGCATTTTGTTCAATATTTAATTAAAAAGATTGGCGCCTAATCGGCCGGCGCCTAATCGGCCGCGCGCCTAATCGGCCGGCGCCTAATCGGCCCGCGCCTAATCGGGCGTGTCCCAGTAAAAATGGCTCTGGTACAAAATATCGAATAATTAAAATCTCGCTGGTTAAAGTCTCGACGCGGGTAATAAAGGGTTAAAACATCGAATTGATAAAATATCGACACGGCCAAAATGGGTTAAAATATCGACTTCTCTTAAAGAAGTCAGATAAGTACCATCCGTTGAGTTTCAAGTACGGGAATCCCCAATTTCTTCAAACGGCTTCATGAATTAGTAAGAATTTTATTTTTATTCTCCAATCTTTGTTTTTATTCTTCAATCCAGCGTAGTCTTTTATGCATAAGTTTCTGCAAAAATTGAGTGAGCTAATACAAAATTAGTGGAGCCATTCCCGAATACTTAAGAAGTAAATCAAAATAACACATGAAAACTCTCACAGTTTTGTTTGTTTTTATCATTGATCGTATAAAACAAAAATTAGGAGAAAGGGCAACTTTGGAGCGAGTTACCGTAATATCTCCAATAAAAAATATAGGCTTTATCAAAATATAGAGATCAAATATAATAAAAAAATATTAATAGCTGTGCCGACATTTGCAAATTAAATTCAAAAAGTGAAACTTGGTTGAAAGGCAGCCTAAATGGACATAAAGTAGATTAACCCCAGAAGTGTATAACTATTTCCACCGGGTTTTTTTAGAGTAACGGGGAAATGCTTGGTTGGATTCCCCTATAGAAAAAGAGTGGAGGATCGAACCTCGTTACCGAAAAACAATTTTCTTATTAATTTCCTGTGTTCCTTTCACGAATGTCACAGAGCTAATTAATTAATTAAAATTATTTTTAAAATAAACATAATTGCAAAATAAATGACCAACAAATTTTTAAATTCTTCCCTCTTTGCAAAATTACAAAAATCACCCGAACAAAAACAAGTATGTTCTTCAACACTTGTTTTATCCAAACAATCTAATTTTTGAATGGAATGTTTACATTGTGTGGTATAATTTGGAATTGAAGTTGATGGGGTTGGACGACTGCTTGTTTGGTCAAAAAGCTAAAAAATTAAAAAAGATTGTGTAATTTAAAATCCTGTAATGTGTTAATTTGGTGTAATAAAGGCTTTTTATGCACTTAAATGTGGAGGGGGAGTGTAAGGATTTTATTAGGTAATTGTTAGTAGTAAATAGTGTTGCACTCCGATGACTCCGTGCCCATTCCCGAAAGATTTTTTCCCATTTATCCCAACTCGAAACCCCGTTCTCCGACCGTTAAAAGTTTTGGGGTTTATGGAGGGTATACAAACCATAAAATGCCATTTTTAGAGGAATTTTAAGGAAAAAAATTCGAAAGTTCCTCCCACTCTTTAGTATTTTTAAAAGGAAAGTGAATGAATTTTAATCCACATATTTCAGTCCTAATAGGGACCCTGAGCGGGCAGTTATTTTTAAATAGTTCCCATTGAGTGGCTTTCAATATTGAATAAGTTTCTATTAGAGACGGGCTTCTATTGAGACATTTAAGTTACATTATTTTCTTTCTCCCTCACCCTTTCATAACAATCACGTATTGTAGAATACGATAAAACTCCAGAATTATTTAAAATTTGTTGCCATTTAAAACAAGGTCCATTACAATCAACCGAACTTTTATCTCTTATTAACCACGAATCTAAATCACACATCTAAAAAGAGAATTATTTCTTTAAAAAATTTAAAATATTTAACCGAATCATAAAGTTTAGGTTCTTTAACACGTCCAGGCGGACCTCGATCACGTGAAAGGAAATCCTTTGAATTAAAAAAATAAATTCAGGTCTTTACTTTCTTGGGTGTACACAAAATACCCAATACCCGGGACTGATAGTGAGGTTATACTGTATAAATTTTTTAAATTTCATTTTCTGATTTACTTCTTTCATATTTTCTGATGCACAACTGTAACAACGGTCTAAAAACAATAAAATAAAAATTATTTTAGAGTAATTAAACAAAAAAAACTTTTGAGGGCAGAATCAGCCAATGTAAAAGTAATTAAAGAGAATAATAATAAAGTAGGGAATATTAGGGACATCAATATTTTTTAGAGCCTGGTACTTAAATAAAAAAAATCAAACAACAATAAAAATATCCACGCAAATCCATCCCATAGGCATCAAACCCATGTCACTTGATAAAGCTAACACAGTATATGTCTTCATCTTTTACTCAAATGAATGTACAAAAATATGTATATAAGGGACAATTTTGAAGTTCAACACGGCAGATGTTTTTGGTTAAATTAAAATAAACAAAGGAAAACTCCGTTTTTTCTTAATGTTTTAATCAATAGGGGGCCATAAACGAAAAAAAATATTTTTTAGGGCAAAGTAATATGATCCTCCTTTTCTCATTTTCAACAAAGATACTATTCTCTCCTCTTTTCACTAAGATTTTAAGTAAATAAAATATAAAAAGTTCCTCCTCTTTTCACCTTTTTACTTTACCTATTAAACAACAAACACACACTTTTACACCCCCAAAAAGTCCCAAATGATCTTCTTCTTCTTCCTTTTTTTTCTTGCAACAAAAAATTTTTTGGGGCTTTTTCTAATCAATAATATTGGACAGAAATTGGACAGGTTTTTTGTTGTTTATTTTGAGAGAAAATTTTTTTTTGAGAAATTAGAAAGATAAGACGTTTTGTACACACATTAAATTTGCAACAGAAAATTCCAATAATACTACTATTTTATTGGAATACTCAAAAAAGTACGGGGGTATTATCATTATCACTATTAAGAGCGTAGCTATGGGTATATTTCAGGAGGGGGCTATTATTATTTTACACCAGAAAAAACTTTAAAAAATTTTATTGGAGCAATTTTTCAAAATTTGGATTATTTAAAAAGTCAAATATTTTGATTAAAATATTTTTTAAAAAATACATGTATTCCAATAACTCTCCTTTCTTTATTATTGAACATTTTCAAATAACAAAGCAATTCCCTGACCACCTCCAATACATGCAGAACCAATTCCATAACGGACATTTCTTCTTCTACAAAAAAAATTTATAAAAGTTAAAATCTTAAGGAATTATGGAGATCCAGCTATCAAGCAAAGGAGTCGATTTCGGGGGAGGGGGAAAGCTAACCCCCTTGGATACGCCTTTGCTATCAAGTATTCAAAACGCTTTTTAATCAAAGGTTTGTGATCTATACTAAAAAAGGAAGGTAGGAAAGCACTAAAGGCCATAGCAATAACAGCTAGGAGAGGTTGGAGAGTCGATGTCTGCCCGTGGCTAAACTAAACTTTCACCCCTCTCTTTCTTACAATTGAACCAAAAATAATTTAAAAAACCAACTTCAATTCATAAGCTAAATGAGCAGTTATACGAGCACCACTTGCTGCCAATGGATGTCCTAAAGCAATTGCACCACCATTAACATTTAGACGATCCAAATCAATTCCTAATTCGCGTTGAACAGATAAAACTTGCGGAGCAAATGCTTCGTTTACCTTTAAAAGGAAATTCTTTTTCGTATTAAGCCTTCTATTCGGATTCAAAAAAGGTTCGGATATCCAAGAATTTTCCAGGAACCACTAACCACCTACTTTTCTTCTCAATTCATTCATTCACATTTTTGATAATAAAAAAAATTTTTCAAAAAATGTTTTGCAAGGATAATGTTTCTAAAACCCGCAACTTTTATCCGCAAGTCTTTTTTAGAGTTTATAAAATCAACACACTATAAAAATTTATTTGAACGTATAAAAGTGATTCTGAACGCTTAAACTGGACAAGTGCCAAAATTGCGGATTTTAGAAAGATTAAAGAAAAACAACAAAAATTGATAGAACACCTAATGAAGAGAGAAAACATCTAAAAATTCCCCATTAGTTCATAAAAAATTTTCAAGAAAACCTCAATTAAATCAATTTTATTCAATTCAACTCCAGACTTTTTGCAAAGAATACGAATTGCTTCGACAGGTCCAATCCCCATAATTGTTGGATCACATCCAACACTTTGCCAACCCAAAATACGAACAAGTGGAGTTAAATGATGTTTCTCGACAGATTCTTCATCGGCCACAATAACAGCAGATGCACCATCACAAACACCCTTTTTTAATAAAATCGATTAAAAAATACAAAAATATAAACCGAAGCATTTCCTGCATTGACAAGTCCATTTTTCTAAAAAAAATTTTTAAGAGGTTTTTGTAATATTCAATTTTGCCCCCTCCCTTTTTTTCTTCAAAGTAGAGTTGCAAGAGATTTTTTTAGCTTCGGATGGCCAAGAAACAAGATTTCTTTTATTTCTTACGAAAAAGTCAATTCATAGGGGGTGTATATTTAGTCACGGTCCTCGGCGAGGTGTTTATGTTAGCGAGGACTGGGACCGGATCGAACCAAAATTTATAATGGAAAATGGGTGAGGATCTCGTCTCGTGCAATTATACCTAAAAAAGAATAATTGTCAGATAAACTCTTTTTATTGTCTGCTTGAATGCCATAAAGAAATAGAGTGAAGTTGAGGAAGGAAATCTGACCGTGTTTAGTAGTTAAAGCAAAAAAAGGGGGGTATTACTCAAGACTCTTGAGTAATATGTATGTATTACCGCTCTTTTTCTCTCTCTCTTGGGCCAAGAGTTCTAATTTTTGAATAAAAAATTGAAAAACATAAACCTTAAAAACAGGTGGCAACTTGGCAAGTTGTTCAGCAGAAACCTCCCGTGGATGTTCGTCAACTTCAAATAATGTCTCAGTTCCCTTTTTCCCTTTGATTTTAATTGGCTCAATTTCTGATTTGAAATAGCCTGCATTATTTGCTAAAAATTGAAAAACAAAATAATTATGAGTAAGTAAAGAAGTCAATTCCTGGCTTGAATTACTATAAAAAGTCGCCTCTAGAATCGAAAAAAAATAATTTCAGACATTTTCGATTTCTGAAATCGAAAGATGCCTTCTTGCAATCATTTGGTTATCGGATTCTGGGAAATCCCCGGACATTGAAAAGTTTCGGATTTCCAGACCTTTTGGATACGGATATTCTGATACGCCAACTCTAATCCTGATCTCTGATTAAGACCCTCCATTCCAGAAACAAAAACTCTCAAACCTAGTCGCCATCTCTGTTGTGACTTGGCAGCATATTCATCAGCCTCCTGACGTGTAATTTTATACTTTTCACCCAAATTTTCAGCAGTAATTCCCATTGGCATTTTTATTTGTTGATCAACCAATCCTTGCCAAAGAACGTCTTCAAACTAAAAAAAAAAGAATTTAGCATAAATTAGCAAAAAAAGATAACCTCATAATTAACTCCAAGTTGTGATCCAAATCTTATATTTCGAACAGCAAAAGGAGCTTGACTCATAGATTCTGTCCCGCCAGCCAAAACAACTTTAGAATCGCCAGAAATAATTTGCTAAAATTTAAAATAAATTTTTTTCAACTTACAATTTTTGAGTGACAAGATACAAGGTATTATATGATGGCCATCAGGGCCCCAATATACTATGGATATATTCAAACATAAAAACGAGGTCTATTAGCAAAGAATTAATCTTAAACATGTAGGACCAAAGTTATAGCCACAAAAGTTGTGGGCTAACCCTTCTCATTCATTTCCTTTTCTCCGTACAAAATTGTGCTAAAATCTGGCTAGTTCAACAAACCGGAAATAAACCTTTGCCCGCCCCAACAATTTAATTATTAATCAAAAAACCTGAGCGGCCTGCACAATCGCTTCAAATCCAGAACCGCAAAGTCGATTAACTGTCACGGCAGGAACATGAACTGGAATTTCCACACGAAGACCGACATGTCGAGCAAGATAAGCAGCATCTTTGGATGATTGTATAACATTACCTTTAAAAAAGAATAATTTAAAGACAAAATTTTTGACAAAAAAATAAACCAAAAATAACGTGGTCAATATTTTCTGGAGAAATTGAAGAAGCTTTCAACGCTGCTTTTGATACAATTTCTGCCAAGTCTGTCGCCGTATAATCTTTTAATGTTTTGCCAAAAGCGCCAAATGCACAACGCTTTGCACTGACAATAAAAATACCTGCAGATTTGTGTAAAATTGTCATTTTAACTCTAAAAAATTTAAAATTACAAAAAGTTAAAAATGATAAAAAAAGATGTCAGCTGAGGAAACAAAAAAAGTATTTAGGATGTAACTTTTGTAGAGTACAGCCCAACTAGGCGCGACCGACTAGGCACGAGGCCAACTAGGACCATTCTAATTGATTATTTATAATCAGAATATTTAATTAAAAAGGTTGGCGCCTAGTTGGAAGGCGCCTAGTCGGTCGCGCCTAGTTGGACGTGTCCCACTTTTGTAATATCAGCCCAATTATGAAAAAGATCACGCAGCCGAGGCGGCGATGAAACGAGAATTTTTTTTAAAACCGTAGAAATCGTCACGACTTATATCGGTCGCGCCGTTTCGGCCCTCGCCGTTTCGGGCGTGTCCCTTTTTAAGAGCCTAACTTCGTTCATAACTTCAGAAACTTCGTTTTCCTTCCTCAAAAAGAAAATAAAATGCTTACGTCAGCACGCTTACATAAATTTGCTCTTAACAAACTTACTAATTCTGTTTCGTGGAATTTAAATTTCATTTCAATTCTTTATTTTCTTTTCAATTTTCTTTTCAAATTTTTAGAGTCTTTTTAAAAGTATGATACAATTATTTACAATATTCGGCAAAGGAGGTTTTGTTTTGTGGTGTTTTAATGAAGGACAGGAAGTATTAAATTCAACTGTAAACGAGTTTATACAAAATGTGGTTGTTCAACAGAGAATTGTTAATAATTATTCTCGTGGTGGTCAAACGATTAAATACAAAATGGATAATGAATTTGATTTGATACTTTTGGTAGGCTACATATTTTTATTTGTTTTTTAGAGGTTGTTTTAGTTGGAGGGAAGGAAATTGTGTAGAGTTTTTTAATTTTTTTTGTAAGATGTTTAGGGATGTAGATTTATTGTTAGAAATTAATAGATGGGCTTAATGGCCTTCATTAGTCGGTAGAGCACCTGTCTGAACAGACTGAGCTAATCTCTCTGGTAATAGTTAAGTAATTGTTACCCCTTTTTTCTTTCTTAATAATGTAAATAATAGTCAGACTTCCGTCCTTAACGTGTTTCTTCCCTTCTGAAATTCCACACTCCACTCTGAAGCTTTTCCCCTTTCCTTTTTAAAAATTAAATTTTGTTTAGATTGTTTATCAAAGCGTCGTTCAATTAGCCTATGCAGACAAGTTGCTAACAGAAGTACATTTACGCTTTCGAGATTTGTATAAAAATGTGCTTTCTACTGCTAATATATATTTTGAAAAAGGGCCTAAACTTTTTGCTTCGTTTACGAATGAATATTTGAGGTTTTTCTATCAAATCTTTTTTATTTTGATTAATTAATTTTTTTAAGTATTTTAAATAATGTCAAGTCTTCTCAACTTCATGTTGAAGTTAAAAAGCCGAGAACTTTCCAGGTTATTTTTGTTTTCAAATTTGGGTATATTCAGAGTAATATTTCCTCTGTTTTCGTCTTTTATTATGTAATCTTGTTCAGATTTTCAAAACTGTGCCTTGATTAGGCTTGGCGTATCAGGATATCAAAAAAGTCCGGATATCCGAAACTTTCCTATTATTCGGATATCGGATTCGGAGATTTCTCAAGTTCCTTTAATGCTAAAATTTTTAATTGAGAACGGTCTCACAAGGTAAAATTCTTAAAATTTAGGAGCTTAAAAACTGAAGCAGCCAAAAATATGTAGGATTTATGGAAAAATGGAAAAATTTTTAAACCTGTTTTATAACAGATAGTAAAGACTGTAATCACTCGTAGCAGTCTTTACTATCTGTTATAAAACAGGTTTAAAAATTTTTCCATTTTTCCATAAATCCTACATATTTTTGGCTGCTTCAGTTTTTAAGCTCCTAAATTTTAAGAATTTTACCTTGTGAGACCCTTCTCAATTAAAAATTTTAATGACAATATTATTCTTTAACAAACTAATTTTTAGGAAACTGAAAAGTCAAAAAAGACAGTTGCTTCACTTATTGAAAATTCAAAAGATTCCAAACCACAAAAACGTGATAAAAAGTTTGGTGACCAACAAAAGAAGGATGGAAAAGATGAAGAAGAAGAAATAATGTATATAAAATTTAAATTTGTTTTTAGAATTTTTTCTTCTTCAGAGAACAATCACCTCCAGTTCAAAATGGTTTGTCTGTTGATTTAGGTTCAATTCAAAATAAGATCGATGAAGATGAAGAAATTTTGCGAAATAAAAATGCTTTTCTTCAAAAAATGAAGGGAAAAGGAGAGAAAAAGTATATTTTAATTTTTTTATTTAAAATTATTTTCCAGAGGGCTGAGCTTAGATTTTGTTATAATTCATTGGGGTAGGCTTATTGTTAATCTTTTGTCTAAAAGAAACTATTTTCCACTGATAAAATGAACAACAAAAGAAGGCTGGAAAAGATGAAGAAGAAATAATGTATATAAAAATTAAACACAAAAAGATGCTCATGTCTTGTAGTTAAAACTTGCGGATTTTTGTTGACTTAAAAGACAAGAACTTTAAAAATTCGAATTAAACTTCCAAAAACTAATTTTTTAGAGCCAATAAAGAAAATATTAACAACGATGCTGGAAAGAAAAAAGGTAAAAAAGAGCGTAAATGGGATTTGGCTGGAACACAAAAAGATGCTCAATTATTGGATTATAGTGCTGTTGAGGATGTAAAAAATGGCGGTGAAAATAACAATAATAATATGGAAACGAGCAAAATTTATGATGAAAATGTAATTTTTTGGTTATTTTTATATTAAATATTTTTTCGGAATTTGTATTTTTTAATTATGCCGGCATTTATTCCAATCAGCTATTTGAAATAAATAATCTTTAATAGAGAATCGAAAAAATCACTAAAAATAGAAACTCAAGAAAAAAAATTTTCGAAAACGGAATTTCAGAACAGATGGGGTTCATGAATTTATCCATCTCTAATTTTCTTTTATTTTTTCGACTTTTTGTAGGTCGGGGTGTATCAAATGAATCATTACCACCGTAAATGCTCCAATAATTGCCCCTCTCGAATAATTACCCCCTCCAGCGAAAGGTTGAAACAATAATTACCAATGGTAATTATTCTAGCTTTACGGTATATTTGTTTTTGTAAATTCATACCCAAATAGAAGAATTTTTAAACGTTTCTCTAATTTTATTTATAATTTTTATTTTTTAAGAAAAAATTTGTTGGAAAGTTACATGGTGATCTTCCAGGTTTAGATGAAGTTGTTGAATTTGAGAAAAATGCTGGTGCTGCTAAAAAGTTTCTTTAAAATTTTTTTAATTTTAATGTTTCTATTTTTTAATTTAGTACAAAAGTAGCATCAAATCAAGGATGGTTTTCTGCATTTAAATCTTTGGTGGGCAACAAACAACTTACTGCTGATGATATTAAACCGGCTTTGGAAAAGATGAATGAAATTCTTATTAGTTTGTTTTTATTTTTTAAATTTATTTTTTGGATGTTTTTATATCTGACATTTTGTTTATGACATTTTATCTGACATCTTGTTTTTTCTGACATCTTGTTTCATGAAAATTGTCTTTTGACAATTTGACCTATTTAACATTAGGTCTTTTTTTATTCAAATCAAAAATTTTTCAGCTAAAAATGTAGCTTCGGAACCTGCACAAAAAATTTGTGAATCTGTGGGCGCTAAATTAGAAGGAAAAGTTGTTGGGACATTTAATCGAGTTACTTCAATTGTTCAGGAAGCTGTTCGAGAAATTCTTGTTCAGGTTTAATTCGTGATATATACTCTCAGAATTAGATGCTCCTCGTGTCAATTTTTTGATACGTCTTTTATAGTAAAATTGGTTAGCTGCTGGGTTACTGCTTTACTCCTATTTAATATACATTCATTATAAATTACAATTTTTTAGACTCAAGGAGCGTATCTTATAATGTGGTCTAACTGAACTAATTGTAAGAGTGGGGGCACCCGAATCCTGTCATTTTTTGCAGTCTCATAACCATATTTTTAAACACGAGGACAATTCTCCGAAACATTCTATTATAGTTACTCACACCAAAACGTCGCGTCAACATTTTACGTGATATTGTGGATGCCAAAAATGAAAATCGTCCATATGTAATTGTCTTTTGTGGGGTAAATGGAGTTGGAAAATCAACAAATTTAGCAAAGGTTTTTTTGGGAAAAAAATATCTTTTACTTGAAAATTTTTAAATTTTGATAGATTACTTTTTGGTTAAATGAAAATGGACATCGTGTTTTAATCGCTGCTGGCGATACTTTTCGTGCTGGTGCTGTAGAACAGCTTCGTACACATGTACACCATCTTAATGCTTTACATCCTGATGTGAGAGATAAAAAGTTTTTTTGGAGAGCGCTGTAATACCAAACGACGAACTACCAAATCTCCAAAAGCTGCCAAAATACCAAAATGTGAAAAGTGTTTAATCCAAAATGAAGCTCTTTTTATTCTCTATTTGAACTGCCAAAGTCGAACATTAACCGATCTTGTTATAGCAATCTGATTTGTTATAACAATCCACATTTTGGTATTTCTTCATGTCTTTTACGGGTTTATTATTTCGGCGTTTGGTTTTACTGCAGCATACCAGTTTTTTCTTTAAAAAATTTTTTTAAAGTCTGTTACACTTTTTGAACAAGGCTATGGAAAAGATCCTGCGTCAATTGCACAGGCAGCTATACATTTGGCAACTGAACGTAATATTGAGGTTGTTTTGGTTGATACAGCAGGGCGTATGCAAGATAATGAACCTTTAATGCGTGCTCTTAGCAAGGTTAAAAAAAAGTTTTTTTCTCTAACAATTAACATAAAAATTTGAGTTAAACTTAACTCAACTTTTAGCTTTATAATTAACACAAGATTGAGTTTGTGTTTTAGTTCGCTCAAAAAATCCATTACAGGGATGTCAGGGTTGAAAAAAGTCGGAACGTGTTTTCAAACCCACAACCTTCCTGATCCCTAACTTGATAAAAAATTTTTAATTTCTTTTAGTTAATTAACGTTAATAATCCTGATTTGGTTCTTTTTGTTGGTGAAGCTTTAGTTGGTAATGAAGCAGTTGATCAACTTACAAAATTTAATCAAGCATTAGCTGACCATTCTTCTGTTGGTGATAAGGCACGTTTAATTGATGGAATTGTTTTGACAAAGTTTGATACGATTGATGATAAGGTTTTTTTATTTTTTGAATATTTCGGGCTCTATTTTAAAAAACTTTCTAATTTTTTAAATATTTTTTCCCGGGTTTGTTTTCCCTCTTGTTTTTGACACTCCATTTGTGACACTTTATTGTTCCTTTATTGAGGGAGTTCAACTATAGATGTTTCGAAATTTGGGATTTTCGTCATTTTTCTTTTGATTCCCAACATTCGAAAATTTTTTTGTTTCAAAAACAGCTCGGATGCTATTGACAGAATGAGAAAAATTCAGAAAAAAAGTCCGTAAAGTGTCTTCCATTTCCCTCCCATCCTTCTAGTGTAAATATATTTAGTTTTTCTTTTTAAAAGTTTTTTCCCAAAGGTTGGAGCAGCTGTTTCAATGACTTATATAACTGGACAGCCAATTGTTTTTGTTGGAACTGGGCAAACATACCATGACCTTCGTAATTTAAATGCAAATGCGGTTGTTAATAGTCTTTTAAAGTGATATTATTTTTTTAAAATTTTCCTATTCAACTTTTTTTCTTTCTTTTATTCTTTGTAAAACCCATGGGAAGTGTTTGGACTAAAAGCTAAATTTTAAAAAATTTAAAAAATCGATTCAAAGGGGGGGGGGGGGAGGGGGGGTCTTTAGGTTTTAATTAGAGATCGGACCGAGACAAATCTACAACAATCTCCGTTAACTTTTATGTACTCGAATAATTAGACACTCTCTTAATAATTGTCCTCTCTCGATTATCTGTTTAACAGAGATAATATTTTGGATTCTCTGCTACTGATTTCGAGACGTACGGCTACTTGGTCTTGTCCAGTACTTTGTCCTATTGAAAGAGTTTTTATGTTTTAAACTAGCGTAGGCATGCAAGAGGTTTTTTTATACAGCAATCTTGATATGTCCGCACACTGATTGTTATACGACCCTCCCAGTCCGGTCTCTAATTTTTTAATGGTTGGATTTAAAGATTTAATTTTTAAAATATTTTTGGATTATTTTAACGATTCCTTTCTCCGTTACAAACTTTTCGCAAAACTTTATTATCCGCGAGCTTTATTTTCTAAAAAAAATCCATTTTTTATCTTTAAATCCAACTGTTATATGTCCATTTCTCTCTTTTTTTTAAAGTAAATTTTGTAAAATTAAATAAAATCCGGTAGTGAATAAAAAATGAATGTTTTGTTTTTAAATAATTTTTTAAAAAGTTTTTAAGACACATTTCTTTCTTGACTGTTTCGATTTCCGATTTTCGGAAAAAAATTTTTTGTTTCGAGCAGCTTGGTGGGGAAGGAAATTTCAGAAAAAAGTTCCACATCCCAATAACTTTAGTAGATTATAAAACTAATCTCGAGTGTTACGACTAAGTTTGTAAGTTGCTAGGTTTGAAAAAAAACTATTCTTTATATTAATTAATTCTCAACTTTTTTTCTCTAGTAATTTGATTTATTTATTTTTCTTTGGTATATTTTTTGTCATTATAATTAAATTTGAAAAAATCAAGAGTTTGAAAAAAATGAGCAATATAAACTTTATAATTATTATGAATAATGCCAAGGCCGAGTAAAATATTGTTTTTTAGAAGTAAAATTTAAAAAAAGGGATGTGGGTGTCAAAATATTTAGATTTTTTACTGGGTAATATTTGAGCTCAAGAGGTGGAAACAACTTTGAGGAAATAAAAATTGAGAATTTATTAGACTGGCATTTGATCGAAGATTAATTAATTGAGGGTTGGGTCGATAAAAAAGGTAGGCGCGAGAGCGCGAGACATTATGGCGTGAACTGTAAGACGAGACAATAAGGAAAGTAATCGAAAAATTGAAAAAATGTTAACTGATCAAATGCCTCTTCAATATTGGAAAGTCTAAATAAAGGACAAGAATATATATTCATCAGAATGAGGGAATTCTGAGTATCCTCCAACTTTCTGAGGGAGAGTATAAGAATATAATTTTTAAATAAAATGTTTTCTTCGTTTCTTTGGATAATCTTTGGAAGAAAGCTCGATAATAAAAAAAGGCAAAAAGAAGTTTTTTGACCAACAAAAAATCAAATAATCCCGTAGTTTTTAGTTTTTTGGCTATTTCCATTGGTTTGAGGATGAAGTCGACCAACACCACTACGATTTTGACTGGTTGAATGTTTTTGTCTGTTTTGTTGGTGGTGAGAGGATGAGGAAGAAGAATTGTGTTTTTGATGGTGAGGTGGTGGAGGTTGTTTTTGTTGTTTTGCGAGCCTTTGAAGGTCTTCTGCCAATTGTTCAACTTCTCTTGGGTCAACTCTGTGGCCGTGGTCGCTTCTGGTAACGCTTCGAACTGATCGACTTGATTTTGTCTTAAAAAATTGGGAAATTTTTAATTTAATTTGTACTAAATTCCGGATTTCTTTCCGGAAAGATTGTATTACCCTTTGCATAGCCCCTCCTCCTCCTCCTCCATTTTCATTAGTCTCGTAATCTGTAATGTCCCCTCCATCTAATATATCCCTTTCTTTTTCGTCTATCCAATCCTTTCGAATATCAATTTGGTTTATTTGTTTTCTTCCCAGTGATGTGTTGTTAATTGGAATTAATCTTTCCCCGGTAACCCAGTGATGATGTAAAGCTTCTTGTGCTGAAGGACGAAAATCTGGACTTGTTTCTGGAAATATTTACATAGAGTTATTCTGGATTTTTGTTTTCAGAAAGTGTAAATTAATTGTTTAATTTTAGGTTTTTAATTCTGTTTTATCCGTAAAGTTTGTAGCTGATTGTAACCTTACAATTGTAAACTCTTTCTCTTTCCGGAAAGTTAAAAATTCTGTTTTTTATTTCCGGAGTTTTCCTGGTTTTAAATTCTATTTGTTTATGAAAGGTCTGCAAATTCTGATTTCTTTTCGGAATATTTGTAAATTAATGTTAATTGTTATATTCTCTGTTTTTGGTTTAACTTTGTTTGTAAATTCTTTTTCTTTTCGGATGTTTATAAAATGCGTAGCTTATTTTTTTCCTACCTAGTAAAGAATCAACAAAATGTTTTGCTTGTTCTGATCCACTCCAAAATTGAGGGTAATAAATATAATTGGCTGTTATCTATAACAAAAAACATTTTTAGTTGATAAATTTTAACATTTTTACAATGTGGGTATATAAACGGGAACGGCAGTCATCATCAAAGGGCATTATTCCACTCATTAAAATATATGCTAAAAATATTTTTTTTCCTAATTTTTTTTTCAAAAATTTACCGATAACCCCAACAGCCCAACAATCAACTTTATTCATGTACGGAATTCTTAATAAAATTTCTGGGGCAATATATTCTGGAGTACCACAAGTTTCTGTCATTCTTTCATCTTGACTTTTTGTTTGTTTCTTAACAGAAAAAATATTTTTTTAATTTAATTTTTCTACTCACAGCAAGTCCAAAATCAGTAATTAAAAGACGGGCATCTGGTCTAGTATCGCTAAAATAAATATTTAAAAAATCTTTTTCAAAATTCAAAACTTGCCTATAAAGCAAATTTTCAGGTTTTAAGTCTCTATGGGTAATTAAATTTCTGTGTAAATAATCTAGGCCAGTTAACAACATTTTAATTGCTAAACGGGCTTCACATTCCGTATAACGCCCTTTTGCCTTGGAAATTTTAAATAAAATAACCAAAAAATAATTTTATTTATTACCACAACTCTGTCAAACATTTCCCCTCCGGAAGCCATTTCCATTACAATAAAAAGCTTTGTGGGACTTCGAAAAACTTCTTCCAATCGAATAACAAAGGGGTGTTTTACTCGACCTAATATAGTCAATTCGTTGTTTACAGCACCAAAGTCTTGATCAGTGTTTACAAGTTTGACGGCATAATAACGTTTAGTGACTGTAAAAAAAAGGGGGGAGGAGACTTAGTTAAATTTGTTTCTTCAGAATGATTTTCCGGAATTAACGAAAAAGTTTAATTTTTAAGTTTGTAAATTCTGGTTAGTATTTCCGAAAAATTTGTGAATTTCTTTTCTTTTTCCAAATTGTTGTAAACAAATCAGAATTTAACAATTAAACTCACTTCTATCCTGAACACGCAATACTTGAGAGAAAGATCCCTTTCCAACAACAGAAAGTACTTCATATTTACAAACTAAACGAGAATCTAAACGTATTGCTGGTCGATCAGGAAGTAATTGGAATTGTTCGAGATTTGAAGGTGGGGGCATAATTGGGGAGATTGGGGAGGAAGGAGTCCATTTTTTTGAAACGTTGTTCTTTTGTTGTGTTTTGGGTGAAAGAGGGGAATTGTTGTTGTTTGATGACTAAACAAAAAATTGTTTAAAAAAATATATGTATTTTCACACCTTTTTATCTGTTCTCCTCCCTAAAGTCCCTCCAGCTCCATGGAACAAATTTGCCAAAAATCCTCCCCCTCCCCCTCCTCCTTTTCTGGACACTTCCCCTCTAGGCGTGCAGGGAGCACTAGCATTCCCGTTGACCATTACACGTGTAAATCCATTACTACTAATATTATTGTTATTATTTGGACAGCCAGAGGATGATGTGGATGCTCCTGAGGAATGTGCTATTGTTGGTGAATGACTAAAAAATTTTTGAGTTTTTCGGAATTTTTAGTTTTAAATTTTAAGTTTGGAAATTCTTTATTTTTTGTTGGGTTTATAATTATTGTCTAACTTGAAGTTTGTAAATTCTGGTTTTTTTCCGGAAAGTTTGTAATATATTTTAGTTTTATTTTTTACTTAAGCATACTACCTATAATTATTATTATTATTTCCGTTTAAATAATTAAATTCGTCATTATTTGTTGTTGTAATTTTCTTCTTTCTCCAGCCATTCTGTTGTTGTTGTTTTGGTGATAATCCATTTTGTTGTCCAATTTTTGTTGTAAAATTGGGAGAAGAATAATTTTGGGGACAATTTTCTGTTACTAACGAATTTTTATTCCCCATTGGAAATAAAAACTTTAAAAAATATTTTAAAAGAAGTAATTTTTATTGATAATTTTTAAAAAAAGAGTGAGGAAAATAACGGGGGAACGAGTTTAATTTTTTTTTATTTTTAGAAAATTTATGTAATTTTTTCCGTTCGTCATTTTTTGTAAAAAAAGTAATTTGAAGAAATTAAATATAACAAAATTAATTAAAAAGGGAGGAGGAATTGTAGTAAAATTATCAGAATTTTGTATATATTAATTAATTAAATTATTTTTAAATAAAAATTCCGGAAAGATGATAAGTACCCACAAATGATTTCCTTTCCGGAAAGTTTTCAAATATACAAACAAAAAATAAATATAAAATACCCAACAATTACCCAAAACAATTACAAATATATTTAAAAATAAACTACAATTAACACTCATTTTTCCTAAAATAATCTCTCCTCCGTTATTCAAAAAATTAACGGTGAGAGTGAGGGGAGGAAGGGGGAGATAAATGGATTGAAAGGACTAAAATAATAAAAAAAAAGAATTTTTTCACAATTAACCAGTTTTTCTTTAAATTGATGAAGAGGTGGAACAATTTTAGTTTAGATGACTAAAAGTGGAAGAACGGAGGGGGAGAAGGGAGGGGGAGAAGGGAGACAGAGAAAATAAAGACAATAAAATAACGAAAAAGAATCCCTCCCTCCCCCCTTTTAAATTCTTTTAATTATAAACATTTAGGCGCAGAATTTCTTGGGGAGAAAGGCAAGGGTGATTTACTGGTTTAACCCTTCAAAACCCTTCACATTCTAAAATTTGACACATTTTTGGTATTAAATGTTATTTTTCAACAAAATACAGGCTATTTATGCCCTTTTAATGATTGCGCCGAAATGTCCAGATTTTCTCCAACCGATATATAAATTAAGTATATTTTTCGGCGATTTTTTCGCGCCTTCAAAAACTATTTAAAGGTGACAAATTAAAAGGAATGTTTGAGGGGAAGGGGTATAGAGGGGAAGGAGGGGTAGTTTACAGCTGTAATGCTACGGTTACATAAAAAACGCGCGCGTCTTGCGGCAGAAAAGATAATGGGAAATGAGGAGAGTAAAAGACGCCGGCGTCTTGCCGCTTTTTTTGAGTGGTTACATAAACTGCGTCTTCCGCCGGCGTCAAGACGCCGGCGTCTTGACGCTTTTTTGAGTGGTTACATAACTCGCGTCTACCGCCGGCGTCTTGACGCCGAGCGTCTTGCCGCTTTTTTGAGTGGTTACATAAAATGCGTCTTCCGCCGGCGTCTTGACGCCGGCGTCTCTTTTTTTAATTCAAACATGTTTGAATTTTTTGCGGCAACTTTTAGCGTCTTGATCATTTCTCGGCCAATTCTAATGCGATTTTTAAAATTTAAAAAGATTCTGAAAATTCAATTTATTCTCTATCGATCAATATAAATTTTATATTTTTAAAGTTAAATCTTATGGGTTAAAATTGATTTTGAAAAAGGTATACTTTTTGCAAAAGTTTCACTAGGTTTAAGAAAAATATAGATATCCATCTTAATCCTTACGCATCACCAATACACTCTTAATCATTAATCTGATACGGATAATATCAGGATAACCTGCATAATTGGATTTCGGTGTATATAGAGGGAGGCAAATTTGGAGGGATTAACAGAGATATTGTGGGATCTGGGTGTTTAAAAGGGATATTGGTGAATTTGGGAAATATCGAGGAATTTAGAGAATATAGAATGATCTCTTATGAACAATGGTTTTATCAGAGATTAAAAGGCCTTAAAAATACGACAAATTGCCTTAAAAATACGACAAAATTTGTCTAAAAATATCGAATATTTTTTCGTCATTTTTGTCTAAAAATTGAGTTTACGAAACGAAAACGAAACGAAAATATATTTTTAATGAAATACGAAACGAAAGAAACGAAAAAAATTATTTTTAAACGAAACGCGAAACAAAACGAAAATCATCAAAAATCCACGAAAATCTACGAAAACGAAACGAAACGAAAAATTTTCGTCCATCTCTGATCGGTACCATGGCAGAATAAAATGATTTGATTTTATAAATTTTATTTTAGTATGATAAATATTTAAAAAAATTTTTAATCGGATTTAGTGGTTACATAAAATCGCGCGCGTCTTGCGGAAGACGCTCGGCGTCAAGACGCCGGCGGAAGACGCTGTTTTGTGGTTACATAAAACTAGCGTTTTGACGCTTTGCGTCTTCCCGCTTAGCGGAAGACGCCGATTTTATGTAACCACGAAACAGCGTCTTCCGCCGGCGTCTTGACGCCGAGCGTCTTCCGCCGGCGTCTTGCGTTTTTTATGTAACCGTAGCATAAAAGGTGTAAAAGAAAATTAAAAGACAGAAATTAAAATTAATTTTTAATAAATGCCAATCTAAAAAAACTATTTCTAGCGTTTCTATTAATTATTTTCACAAAGAAAATAGTTTTTTAGCAGGTATATAGTATATTTTTATAGCCATTTCCCTCCATTTTCTCCCATTATTATTTTTTGCAAAAAATTTTTTTCTGCACACCCCCATTAAAAATTAATTTTCCAATCAAATGCCTTAATTTTATTATTTTAATGTTGCTTTTTAAGATATAAAATAAAAATAAGTTTGGCTCTCGTAAAAAAAATATTTTTTATCTTTATTCGAGAAGTGTTTCGTTTCGGCGCCGAATAGAAATTCTATAAATATTCTAGTATTTTTATATGCCCATTTTTTAAAATTTTATTGGTTATTTTTATTGAGAATTGAGAGAGAGAGAGTGTGTGCCAAGAATTCGATGGAAATTGAAATTTGGGAATTAATAATAAGTTAATAGAATTCATAGTAAAAATTTAAAATGTCGAAAAAGTAAATGGGGAAGGGGGGGGGGGTATGTAGGGTGGGGGGTACCCTTCACTCTACTCAAGTTTAGTGTTCGGAACTCCCACGGTACTCCCGAAAATACTGAATCCATATTTGTCAGTATGTCCGGTACCGAAAGAAATCCATTTATCGAACCCTACTCTAATTGTTCCCTTCACTCTACCCTTTAATTCGAAAAGAATTTAAGTATATAATTTTAAAAATGTTTTAAAATAAATAATTTTGGAAACAAAAATTGTTATAATAAAAGTAATAATATATCAGCTTTCTCGATCATTTTTACTCAAAACTTGTCAGTTTTGATGAGGGAGAGTAAAACAGCAGTTGGGATGAAGAAACAAATTTTGTTTTGTGTGGCTAAAAAATCATATGACTGACACTAAAAAAGAGCAGATTTTTGGAAAGGAAGGAGGAATTTAATATTTAAGTATATTTATAGACTTAAAACTTTAAAATGAAAGGACCGCTTAAATGAGAAGGGGGAGGGGGGGGGGGGGGAGAGAATTTGCCTTCAAGTCCAGACATTTCAATTTTGAAGACCTATATAGTCTGAACAATAACATTTTTACTGTTCAGCCGATTCAAAAAATTTTATATCAGTCGAAAGCTATAGCTATAGGGATTATTCTCGATCTGGATTGATCTGATTAGATAATCACAAAAAGTTACAACCGGATAATGATCGAAAATTACGATTACGCGCACTTATATGGATGTAACTTTTCTTGTAATGATCTGATCGGATTAGGTAAAATAATAACCCTTTAGGTAAAATAATCTACATATCCAGAGCTTCCAATCAATATATAGGGAAATTATTCAAATCGGCCAAAAATTTAAAAAAAGTTGTGTGGTTTGAAATCGGCCTAGGGATTGGAATGGCTGGACATAAAAATAAAGTTTATTTTAAAAAAGGAAGGGAAATTTGAGATTTAAAAAAAGTTTAAAAATTTTTGAAGGAAGAAAATGAGAAGGAAGAAAGATACATTCTAAAAATAGATACATTAATTCTCATTTTACTTATGTAGTAGCTTAAATACTTAAATAAATTGTGTGTGCTTAAATGAGCTTAAGCTTAAATATTGAAATTAATTTAAGCTTAAGCTTAAATCAAGTTTTAATATTCCAAGTTTATTCTCAAGTTGTAAAATTTAATATAAAATTTTCAAGCTTGGACTTGAGTTCAAGTTTCAATTTTACATATTAAAACTTATTTTAAGTTCAAACTTAAGTTTATAAAAGAATTCAAGTTTTAAGTTCAGGTCCCCTAAATTGCTTTACTATAAAAGCCTATCTTGAAAAAGAAAATTATTCTTTTTTAAGTTTATTTAGTTAAATAATTAATAAATAACAAAAAGAAAAGGCATATTAAATATTTTTCAGTTAACGTAAAAATAAAATTCTTAAATAAAAAATATATAAACGATCATATCCATCAATCAATCAGTCTAAAAAATGAGAAGGAAAAATTTTTTTCAAGTATTTGGCTAAACTTAGTCTAAATTTGGCGTCTAAATTATTGATAATTATTTGAAGTTTGTTTAATTTTTAAGGAGATTTTTTTAAGAGAGAAAATGTATAAAATAATCAAGTATAGGAACGATATAATTTTTGGTTAAAAATATTTGTGTGTGTGAAAAAAAGGGAAAAAAGAAGAAAAGAAAAAATGTTGTTTAAAAAATTTTTTTATATTTGAGAGAGACAATTGGTCATTCTTTAAGAAAATAATAGAGGAGAGATTAAAAAGTGATTAAAACAATGGAAGAAAAAAAGAGAGAAAGAAAAGATGAGAAAATTACTGGCAAATTAACGTGCCCGCTCAACTCATCTAATACTTAACTCATCCACACGCCCAAAATCGCTCAACTCATCTAAACGGCTAAAATTCCTTAACTCATCCACACGGCCAAAAACGCTTAACTCATCCAATCCTCAACTCATCTAATGCTTAACTCATCCACACGGCCAAAAACGCTCAACTCATCCAATCCTCAACTCATCTAATGCTTAACTCATCTACACGGCCAAAAACGCTCAACTCATCCAATCCTTTGGAACGAGACTATTGAGTACCAGTCGTTTGAGTCCCTGGCCGTTTGAGTCTCTGGCCGTCTGAGTCTCTGGCCGTCTGAGTCTCTGGCCGTCTGAGTCCATGACCAGTTGAGTCTCTGGCCGTCTGAGTCTCTGGCCGTCTGAGTCTCTGGCCGTCTGAGTCCATGACCAGTTGAGTCTCTGGCCGTCTGAGTCTCTGGCCGTCTGAGTCTCTGGCCGTCTGAGTCCATGACAAGTTGAGTCCCTGGCCGTTTGAGTCCATGACCAGTTGAGTCCCTGGCCGTTTGAGTCCATGACCAGTTGAGTCCCTGGCCGTTTGAGTCCATGACCAGTTGAGTCCCTGGCCGTTTGAGTCCATGACAAGTTGAGTCCCTGGCCGTTTGAGTCCATGACCAGTTGAGTCCCTGGCCGTTTGAGTCCATGACCAGTTGAGTCTCTAGCCGGTTAAGTCCCTGGTCAGTTGAGTCCCGGCCGTTTGAGTGGTTGATTACCGCCGGTTGAGTCTTGGGCCGGTTGAGACTCAACTGACCAGGGACTCAACCGGCTAGGGACTCAACCGGCCGATATTTCAAGGATTGGATGAGTTGAGCGTTTTTGGGGGTGTGGATGAGATAAGCATTAGATGAGTTGAGGATTGGATGAGTTGAGCGTTTTTGGGCGTGTGGATGAGTTAAGCATTAGATGAGTTGAGGATTGGATGAGTTGAGCGTTTTTGGCCGTGTGGATGAGTTAAGTGTTAGATGAGTTAAGGATTGGATGAGTTGTAGGGTAGCCCAAATTAACGTTATAAACTAGTGGAGGGTTGGTTGTTCTCGACTGGTTTTGAAACCTAAATAGTTAACACTTATATTTTGAAACTTTCGTTATAAAATCGTCAGAGGTCTTCAAAAATTGCTAAAAAATTATTGAAAAAAATATTTGACAGAAAATATAAAAAATATTAAATGTTGGGATGCGTTTATAATTAATTAACTTGAAATGTTCGCAAATATGATCGAAAAAAATTTTTTCCTAGAATTTTTTAAAATTAAAAATAATTTTTGATAAAAAAAATAAAGCAGATTGTAAACAAAAAATATAGAAACAAGGAATGCGCAACACACTCATTATAGGGGCATTTTACTCCTTTTTTTACAAATTTGCTTCTTCAATTTTTTTTCATTTTCTAATGTTTATTTTATGTGGGTGGGTGGTTGTATTTTATAATGTTTTTATATTTTTGGTTTCAGTTGTAATATGCCCATTATATATATTTTTTACTATAATCCAAAAACAGGTCTAATAAACAAGCAAAATTTTTAAAGGTAGATAAAAATTTATACAAAAAAGACTGGTTAAAAGGAATGAAAAGAAATAACTCCAATAAGAGTATATTAGGATAAGGAATGGAACTCAACCGGAAGCTTCGCTGTTTTAAAAACTTTTGAAAAATTACAACTTAAACGAGGAGTGTATGCTGATGTGAGTAGGTAATCCTTTTTTGATATCATTTTGTCGCTTCACTAGGGTATGGACATTTTGTCGTTTTTACATTTTTTCCCTTGTCGTTTTGTCGCTCCACAGTGACTCTTTTGCATTGAAGCGTCCATTTTGTTTGATTTTTCTACTGTAATACGAGACGGTACACCTCAATTGAGTCCGCACGATTGAGTCCCCACGATTGAGTCCGCACGATTGAGTCCCCACGATTGAGTCCCGGCACAATTGAGTCCCCACGATTGAGTCCGCACGATTGAGTCCCCCTTGTATATACCTCAATTGAGTCCCCGTGGATTTAATTATATTAAAAAGGATTAAGAGGGATATCTGGGGATTTGGGGGGATTAAAGTGAACATCAGGGGACCTGTATGTGACATCGAGGGATCAAGTTGGATATCGGTGAATATTAAGAGATATAAGTAGATTTAAGCGATTAAGGGGGATATGGGTGGATATTGTGGATTTGGGGATTAGGAGGGATATCGAGAGATTTTTTGAATGACAGCTCATTCGAATGAGCTGAGTCGAATGACACAAAAATCAACATGGTTCTCGCCGAGATATGGGACTCGAAATGGTCAAATCCACGGGGGATTTTTGGGGACAAAAAATTCGAATATTAAATTATACCTCATTCGAAAGGGCTCGACGAGCTGAGTCGAATGACATCAAAATCAGCTTGATTCAATGATTCTGAACAAAGTTATGACCAACTGAAACTGCGCTGGAAAACTGTTTTGTGCTGCTACGGAGGGTATGTGGGGTGCAGCAGGGGTGCACAGGTGGTCTGTCCGGCATTTATACTTTAAAAAATAGAAATTTTGGAATAATCCCGCATGTCGGATATGGAAATTTTAAACTTATTAAATCCACGGGGACTCAATTGAGGTATATACAAGGGGGACTCAATCGTGCGGACTCAATCGTGGGGACTCAATTGTGCCGGGACTCAATCGTGGGGACTCAATCGTGCGGACTCAATCGTGGGGACTCAATCGTGCGGACTCAGTTGAACTGCTCCGATACGAGAGATGTGTTGTAATTAGTGACCGGGGCCGGACCGGATCCGGCCGGATTTTTCCGGAGTCCGGGTCCCAAATCCGGGTTTTTTTGAAATTTCCGGATTAAAACCGGACCGGATTAATCCGGAGAAATCCGGCCGGATCCGGTCCGGCTCTAGTTGCAAATCCGGAATCCGGATCCGGGTCCGGCAAATTTTGAGCACCGGATTTGGGATTTTATACGGTCTGAAATTTTCCCATTTTTTCTTGTATTTCTCTATAAAAAAGGTGGATTTTTGACCCCTAACTATACTAAATTTAAAAAATTTCGCCTGCGGCGCTGAAAAGGGATGCATTCTTCTTTATTGGCCTTCCAAAAATCGTACCCGGAAGGCAAGACTGAGTTCCCCTTTTATATACCTCATCTGAGTTTCAGTACTAGGCCGAAAATAGGGTTGGTATGGAGAGTCTAAGCTTCATGGCCATCTAAACTTCAAAAAATTTTGCCTGCGGCTCTAACAATAGAATTTTTTCTCCCGAGGCATTCTAAAATTCTCGAAATTTTCGCTTCCGGCGGTGAAAAATGGAAGAAATCTGGCTTTATAGCCTTCAAAAATTTTCAAAATTTTGGCCTGCGGCGCAAAAAAGGAAGAAATCTGACTTAAGGACCTTCAAAATTTCAAAAATCAACCATGAATTACTTTATTTTCCAAACTTTTAACCTCGAAAGATCCACAAAATATCCTTCATAGCTTCCAAAATCCTTAAATATCCCCCTAACAACATTTTAACACACAAACGACACACATCATACAAAATTTAGCGCTAAAAATGTCATAGAAAATTTTTTTTGAAAAATTCAAAAAATCCAAAATCCGGTCCGGAATCCGGATAATTTCTGCCGGACTCCGGAAATAATTTTTACCGGATTAAAACCGGACCGGATTTATCCGGAAAAATCCGGCCGGATCCGGTCCGGCTCAAGTTGCAAATCCGGAATCCGGATCCGGTTCCGGAAAAATCGATTTTACCGGTCACTAGTTGTAATTAAAAGGTTAGGAAATGAAAGGAATTTATTTTCTCATTTTTTCTCATAGACGCGGATTTTACTATCCGCGCCCGAATATGAAGTTAATATTCCCTATATATATTTTTTTAATTTTTAGTATTTGTTTAATTGTTATTATAAATTATGGCTGTTGTTTCACGTCTTTGGAAGTTTGGTAAAAACACTGGTTGTTATTTTGTTGGAGCTGGTAAGCTTGCTCTCAATCCGAGTACACCAATACCTAAAACTGATGTTCATCCAAGGTTTTCTTTTTTATTTTTTTAAGAACTTTGATACGTGTCGGCTTTGTGTTTTCTGAAAATTATTCAAAAAACTTCTCAAGAGTCTCATTGAGGATCTATCCTCATAGTTTTTGTAAGAATCGATAAATCTAGCCGATCTTGGTCGACCAAGCTCGAAGAGCTTGGTCGAATGATTTATAATAAATTATATATCAAACAAAAAAAGGAAACGGGAAAAATGGCCATTTTCAGCGGACCCAAAGCCGACAAATTTCCAAAATTTAAATTTTATTAAACTTTTATAGAATGCCTGCTTTCCCAGATACTTTTCCTGAACTCATTCGGATGCTTCCATATCGACATTATTGGAAATTTATTCCTATATTTAGAGCTATTGTATTTGGTCATTGTCTCATCCTTCCAATATATTTGATGAGTTCATGTTTGTTTTAAATTTTTTTATAAATTTATTTTATACTTGAGGATCTCTCCCCTATAAAATTTTTCATGATTCTTAACTCTGGAATTGAGTTATTGACCTGGCCTGGAATATGAGAAAGTTTTTTTAAAGTCTAAAAATTTTTTATGATCCTGGACTCTGGGATTATGTTAATTATCAGAACTGGACATTGGGAAGGTCCCCAAGACGGAGAATGAGTACTGGGGAAGGTTCTCCAAACTTTACCAATCGGTGACATTCCAAATCGTCCTTTAATTAATTTTTTTAATTTTTCTTCTATTTTAGTGAATTCATCTAAAGTCCATGCACAGCGTGACCAACTTAATCACGCTATACACAGTGCTGAGGTTTTTTAAAATTTTACAATTAAAAAGAGTTTTTATTTAAAAGGGTGCACTTGCATATGGCCGTTTGCAGCGTAAGGAGGATGCCAAATACTTTAAAGAATACGATCCTAAAGCTCAATTTCGTCCAAAATGGTTCAAAGATGAAATTTCTTGGATGAAGCTCAAGTATTTTTAAATAATTATTTTTTATTTTTTGGAACTACTGGGGCGAATGGAAGCACAAAATCGTCTCTAATTCACTCCCTTGAAATCTTCCTTTAATCATTTCTCGATCGTCTTCCCCAGACCGCTCTGGCGTTCCGAACGCAAATTTTTTGTACATAAATTTTCATCACTTCAGCGCCGTAGGCGAAAATTTTTTAAATTTCAGAGGCCGTAGGCCAAAAAAATTCACTTTTTTCCCCAGCCCTTCCCCAAATTTTTTCCTTTTCCCCATTTCGGGGGGGGGGGGAGG
This sequence comes from Meloidogyne enterolobii, assembly GCA_963681835.1. Classification (NCBI taxonomy): domain Eukaryota; kingdom Metazoa; phylum Nematoda; class Chromadorea; order Rhabditida; family Meloidogynidae; genus Meloidogyne; species Meloidogyne enterolobii. The sequence goes on along the minus strand of CAVMJV010000031.1, from coordinate 120,466 downwards.
GGGCTCTAGCCCCCTCCCCCTGGATACGCCCTTGGTTGGGGGTCGGATGGAAATTTTTTTCTAGGAGAAGACCGGGTTTTCGGGTAACCTATCCCATTCCTTTTTATGTTAGCATACTTTGAGATATCTCGGCTAGCTAACTTATCTAGGATTCAATAGTTTTAATTCTAACAAAGAAAGTGGGTCTGTGTGTGAGATTGAGGTTTGGGGGTTTCGGGGAAGCCCTGAAATTATTCATAAAATATCCGCAAAAATTTTTTTGGGGAAATTTGTATGAATTTTTTTCTAATTAAAATTTTTTAAAGCTATTATCCACATGGTTATAGTGCTGACCATTAGACAAAATAACAACAAAGCAACATAAATTTAAAGAAAAGTTTATAAAATTAGCAAGAAATTTTTCTTTAAAAAAATTATATTTAAATTGTTGTTGAATGTGCTTTGTTTTTTTTTGTGGTAGGCGACAAATTTTTTCAATAAATGTTTTATAGTTGACTGACAGAAAATTTTTTATTTTCTAAATCGGTTTATTTATCGTAAATGCATTGGGTGTGTTTCTTTTTAGTCCCGGGCTCTAAAGCAGTTTCTTTGAATCAGAACTGTGGCTTAACTCGTAAGGGCTTGAAAACTTATTTATCTCTAACCAGGGATTCGCGTTTTTTGAAATGTCTCCGGAAACGTGTTTGGGGAAACTTTTTGATGTTTTTGAAAGCTAAGAAATCGCAATTCTTTTATTTTTTCTTCAATAACATTACTTATATAATTTTAATATTCTCAATTTTTTCTGCCTGGTAGTACCAGCCTCAAACAACAAATTTTTTTTCATTTTATTTTTTCTTTTAATTTGCGCGAGTTTTGCTTTGTTCTCTCATTTTTTTTAAATTTAGAAAAAGGTGAAAATATTTTTTGGAAATATGTATGTGCATATTTTTGTGAGAAAGGAGATGGAAGAACGAATATTTTTTACATTATTGATGTAAAAAATATTCAGACATTATTAAAGAAGGAAAAGCTTTCTTTCACGCATCCGCAAAGAATCATGCAAAAAATTGCGTTAAAAATTTTTTTTCTTTTTATTCCTCTAATTTTTTTATCTCCAGACATTGTTTATTTATTTATTATTTTTAAGACATTAAAAATCATTTTTCTGGAATTTCCATCCTTTTATTTTTAAAACACAGTCGAATCACATTTAAATGTGTTTCGGACCGATTTATCGAGACAACGAGAAAGACTTGCATTGAGATTTAAATTTAATTTAAAATCTCAATGGATGTGAGGACATTTTTGTTAAAAAATTTTGTTTTGGGTATTTTGTACACATTTTTATGCACATTCTTTTTCTGCTTTTAAAACGCGTCTCACTCGCTCACCAAGTGCTTGCGCCTGTCAATAATTTATATATTTATTTACTTCTTTTTCGTGTGTCACATACACACACATATTTCCTTCTCTAACAACATCCTCTCAAACATCCTTTAACACTTTTTATCCTTCACATCCACACACACATCCACTCTCTCCGCCCCAATCCCCAACTGTTGTAGACACAACAAAAAAATTTTTTGGCGAGCGTCTCTCATTGTGAAAAAAGAAGGGCTCAAAAGGGGTGAAAACATGTCATGTATATTATTTAAAAGCATGCGCTTAACGTAAGAATTTTAGTATATACTTATTTGGCAGTTTCTATGTAAAAGCATATGATGCTTACATAGCCATAACTATTCCCATAACTATTCCTATCTATACACTATGTAAATCTTTCCACATTTTTTTGAAGGAAAAAATTGTAAACAACTTCTTTTTTGGGATTTTTAGATTTTTTTATGAAATACTTGGATTTGTTTATATTTTTCCTATTCACAAAAAATGTTTTGGATCCAAAATGAAAATGGAACCCTTTTTATTTATTTACTCAAGCAGATTTAATTAGGGATTTAGGTATTCTAATAGATTCTAACCTGTCCTTCTATTAAACACGCTTACTACTTTCTGACACTCCAATATTCAAAGTAATCAAAACTAAGGATTTAAATAACCATCCATTCCCGGCTTTCTCTGGAGCAGCAAAAAACAATTTTTCTTAAGGTTCAATTGGTTCCAGAATCATGAATTAATCTTTTTTTTTTATTTATTTGACTCGGTTTTTTTCTACGGGGCTATCATTTGTGTGTATTATTTTTTAAATCTAAATTTTTTGATCATTTAATTTCTTAATTTTTCAAAAAATATTTTCTAGGGTTGTCAGTTCAAAATTGAAAAAAATTTTCTTTTTGGTTCTCCAGTTTCAATAGATTTTTTTCCGGATTTTTAGCATAATTTCAGTATCTAATTCTTATTTAGATCCTCGACAACTTTTTTTGCTTGCACTTTGGCCTTGTTGACTTTTTTTGTAAATATTTTTTCTTTCTATCCGTTTTTCCCGATCTATTTTCTAATCCATATCCTTTTTCACAATTATTTGTAAAGTAGGCAGTAATGTAGTAGTAGCCAGTCGATATTAGGATCGTTTGCCTGACTTTTTTTTATTGTAATCCTAAATAACAATAGATTAGTGAGAAGCTGTAAAATAGAGTACATAATATTTTTCTTCCCCTATCTATTTCATTCATAGGGGAGGAAGGGCGGCGATCGGTATACATATTTTTCTTCATTCGTCCGCTTAGATAAATAGAGATTCAACGAAAAAAAATTTTAAAGAAAGATTACTTAAATTGTGGAGAGATGGGAAGGTTGGGAGAGTAAATATGTTGAGAGGAAGGGGAAGGTGTTTGGTTGATGTGGTGGTGGTGTGGGGTTCACTTAAAACGTCGGTCGTCCTTCATCCCTAAAAAGTGATTGAAAGGTTTGAAACTCTCTGCTACAAACACACACATTTCTTTTATTTGGAATTTTGCACACATTTGCACACCTTTTTTTAACTAAAATGTAGTAAAAATGTGTCCTTTCCTTATAACAATAAGTGAAAAAATTTTTTTTCAGTGAAATACTACAGTGCGGTGCATATGTTTACAAACACTAGAAAATTTTTTCTAAATTCTTAATTTTTTATTCAAAATATACGTTCAATATAGCATTCGAAAGCTCTATTCGTATCTCAGTTGACATGTTTCTGCATTTTTCATAAAAATGAAAATTGGCCGAGATAATCCGGATCTACCGGATATACCAAATCGCATAGCCTCGGAAAAAATTTTCGGAAAAAATTTAACAAACCCATTTGATAAAGCATATTTTTGTGAGTATTTACCACAAAGCCGCTTAAAAATATCTTTATCCGGTCCATAGATATGATTTTTTAAAAATGGCATTTTTCCTTTAAAAAGTGAATTTTTTGCAAAAATAGGCGAAAAATGCCATTTTCAAAAAATCATATCTCTGGACCGGATAAAGATATTTTTAAGCGGCTTTGTGGTAAATACTCACAAAAATATGCTTTATCAAATGGGTTTGTTAAATTTTTTCCAAAAATTTTTTCCGAGGCTATGCGATTTGGTATATCCGGTAGATCCGGATTATCTCGGCCAATTTTCATTTTTATGAAAAATGCAGAAACATGTCAACTGAGATACGAATAGAGCTTTCGATTGCTATATTAAACGTATATTTTGAATAAAAAATTAAGAATTTACAAAAAATTTTCTAGTGTTTGTAAACATATGCACCGCACTGTATATACATATTTTTTACCACACTTTTTGTTTTATTATTTCTTTTTGATTTTTCTGTATTATAATGGTTAAATCAGTTATAAATTTCACAAATAGTCCTCAGTATTTATCTTGATGAAAAGAAATTTTTTTAAAGAAATGGCATTTGGCCTATTTTGTAGTTAATTTTATTTTATTTAGGTTAGGTTGGCTGAAATATTTTTTAAATCGAATAACCCCCATTTTTAGTTGATTGTTGATCTCTAGATCTCGATGATGGGGCTGAATTAAAAATCAGATCTTTTTCTGCCTCTTTCACCATATTGCTAGGGAAGAATTTTCAGATTTTTAGACTTGTGCTTCTTTCATTTTTTTTCCTCTAAAATATTCTTTACAACAAACATTCTTTTTGTTAGCCAACCCCCCAATTGCCACGCTTTTATTATAAAAATATTATTCTTCAACAATAATTTTATTTATTTATTTTTACTTTTCTTTTGTAGTTGATTTATTTCATTATTCATTGTTTATTTATAAATATTCAATTTCTTTTTTTTATCAAAAATCATTTTTCTATCTTTTTTTTTCTTTTTGCTAATCGTTCCATTCTTTTAATTAATTAATCGTTCGATATTAATTTTGTATTTTTTTACTTTTATTAATTAATTTAATTAATTCAAAATTCCTATAATTTTTCAAAAATTTTGTTTAAACTAAAATAATTTCTTCTTACCCTTTTATAGGCTTCCAATTCTTTTTTTTTACAAATTTGGAATAAAAATTTAGTTACTTGCAATTCTACTCTTTTTATGATTGATCTCTCTTAAATTTTTTGTTTCTAATATTAATTTATACAAAAAAGGTGTTGTGTAGGCTACGATTGAATGGCTTTTTTGGGGCAAACTTTGTTGACCTGGAAACTTGAATTTCAAATATTCTCTTAATTATTTAAAGATTTTACCCCATTTTTCCCTTTTTGGGGTTTTAAAACTTTTCGACGTTTATTTCAACGTGTTTGGCCGATCCATAATTTTTTTATTGAACTCTTTCTTCTCTTCTATTTTTTCTTCTTTCTCCCCTTTTTTTCTCTTATCAAAACAACGTGCCCGCTCAACTCATCTAATCCTTAACTCATCCACACGCCCAAAAACGCTCAACTCATCTAAACGGCTAAAATTCCTTAACTCATCCACACGGCCAAAAACGCTCAACTCATCCAATCCTCAACTCATCTAATGCTTAACTCATCCACACGGCCAAAAACGCTCAACTCATCCAATCCTCAACTCATCTAATGCTTAACTCATCTACACGGCCAAAAACGCTCAACTCATCCAATCCTTTGGAACGAGACTATTGAGTACCAGTCGTTTGAGTCCCTGGCCGTCTGAGTTCATGACCAGTTGAGTCCCTGGCCGTCTGAGTTCATGACCAGTTGAGTCCCTGGCCGTCTGAGTTCATGACCAGTTGAGTCCCTGGCCGTCTGAGTTCATGACCAGTTGAGTCTCTGGCCGTCTGAGTCCATGACAAGTTGAGTCCCTGGCCGTTTGAGTCCATGACCAGTTGAGTCTCTAGCCGGTTAAGTCCCTGGTCAGTTGAGTCCCGGCCGTTTGAGTGGTTGATTACCACCGGTTGAGTCTTGGGCCGGTTGAGACTCAACTGACCAGGGACTCAACCGGCTAGGGACTCAACCGGCCGATATTTCAAGGATTGGATGAGTTGAGCGTTTTTGGGCGTGTGGATGAGTTAAGCATTAGATGAGTTGAGGATTGGATGAGTTGAGCGTTTTTGGCCGTGTGGATGAGTTAAGTGTTAGATGAGTTAAGGATTGGATGAGTTGTAGGGTAGCCCAAAACAACAAAAACAGCTTTTTTCTTCAAATTGGCATGAATCATCATCCATCCAACAACACAAAAATAAAGATTTTTGTGTACACATTTTTATAAAATAAATAAATATATTTTTAAAATTATTTTTCCTAGAGACTTACAGAAATTATAAAAAATTATAAATTCTTCCTTTGTATGTTCTAAAAAATGGTTTCATCGTCTACTGCTTCAACACCCCATAAACGGCTAATTTCAAATATTTCTTCTTGGAAGGAATCACAAAAACAAGAACAAATGGGGGTTTTACAGACGCCAAATACAGAAAAGGTGAATAAATATATTGTGAATTCTTCTAAGATTTGCTTTGGAACTTTTTGATTTATTCCTGTTGGTAGAAATTGTCAGACAAAAAACCGAGGAGTTATCAGTTCTTAGGATCCGGGTATTCGAAAACTTGCAAGAACCAACAGTTCTAACCGCATATATTTGGTTTAAAGGTGTTTATGCCTTGCGAATAAATGGGGGATCTAAACAATTGAGTTTTCACTAAAGAAGATTTCGTCATGGTAATTAAGTGGATCTTCTAGAAAGAACTAAGCAAAACCCCTAGCAAATCTTCCTTTACTTTCTACTTGCCAAAAAATATTTAAAATTTGCAGGTTGTAGCAGAATTGTTGGCTCGAGCAGCAGAAACTCAATTTCAAGCTGCTGGAGTTCAACCTGTCGATTTGGATCGTTATAAAGAACAACAAGAAGAACAAAGACAAAAACGGCATTTTCTTTTGTGGTTAAATCAAAATGGAAATTTGTATCCAAGTAGGGAACAGAAGGAACGTTTAGCAGAAGAAATGGGAACAAATTATGGAAAGGTGCGGGGGGTTTTAAAAGAAATTTGAAGGGATTTAATTGAATATGTACACATGTCTGACTTAATTTAAAGATTGTTGAAGTCTGATTTAGTTAAAAAAAATTTTTTGGTTGGGTGAACCTTTATTTAATATAAATGGATAGGGAGATATGTAGGTGGGTGGGTTTTAAGACACCTTATAAGGTACAATTTCAATATCGGACAGGCTTGATAGTAAATGGTAATTGTTTCGGATAAGTGGGGTGTGTGGTTTCACTTGTTTAAAACATTAAAGTCTAATAAATCAAAAAACCATTTTATTACCATTTTGACGATAAATTAAATGATTAAAAAATATAATAAATTTCATAATATTCCCCCCATTAAAAAAGGTGAACAAACTATTCGCCAATCAACGACGTCGTCAACATAAACAAAAATCTATTGCTAAAAAAGAGGAAAAAAATAATCATCGACTGATTTTTGACAAAAAAGAGGAGAAAGAAGGAGAAGAAGAAGGACAACACATTGATCAAACTATTGAAAGTGTTTGGAATAAAGTAATGGAAGAAGGGAGGAGGAGGGGGAATAGCAGTAGCACTAACAGTAACGACGAGGGATATAATAATGATGAACAAAAAATTGTTGTTGACAATGATGACGTTAATAGAGGTGGGGGAAATTAAATTATTTTTAAAAAGGGTTGCGTATATATGGGGCGCTATACAAAGGACAAATTACTTGTTAACTTTCAGAATTTTAATTAAACTTGTGTTTTTAAATTTAAAAAAATTCTGGTTTTATAAAAAATATACAAATTTCGTAAATTCTGATTTCTTTCTCTTATTTTTCTGAAATGTATTTTAAGGAAAAAGTTATACAAAAGAAAATTCTGATTTTATTAAATTCTGTTTTTTGTTTTAATTCTGATTTCTTTTTAGTAGTTTAATTTTCAGAATTTAATCTAAACATTTTCATTAAATAAAATACAAAAATTCTTCTGATTTCTTCTTCTCTTTCTTATCTCTAAAAAGATCTACTTCATTAATATTACTGAAAATAGAACATTCTGATTTCTTTCTCTATAGTTTTGTAGTATAGTTATTTTGTAATTATTTTGGACCAACGATCAAAATACTTTGGGGTTTTTAATGTATTTTAATAACCCTTTTTTTAAACTAAAATATACATACTTTATCTAATTTTTTCTTCATTAATTTCAAGTGGGGTTTAAAATATTGTTGGTACTCTTCACTTATAGCGGGTTTTTAATGCGTGGATGGAGTACATCCTAAACAGGTCTTTTGGGTAATCTTCAGCTTTACTGGTCCCTAGAAAAAAATGAGGAAAAAGTGCTAGTTTGACATTTTTGAGCATTCCAGTAGGTAATCGAGCTTGCTGAGTTCGAATATGGGCTTAGAATTTGTTTATTTCGAACCCCGGACCCGAATTCGACCATGTCAAACATGGGTAAAAATTCGAAATTTCAAATTTTATGCCTAATCGGACTAGTCTCTTCAAGCTGAGTCGTTTGGTATCAAAATTATTACGTTTCGACATCTTTAGACTAAGTTATGGTGTTTGATTTATATACGGAAGTCTAACCAAGCGTGTATTTAATTAATCATAACTTAGTCTAAAGATGTCGAAACACAATAATTTTGATATCATTCGACTCAGCTTGAAGAGATGCGTCAGAATAGCGTTAGCCTAATAGTTTCGAATTCTTACCCCGAATTCGACTAGTCGAATTCGGGTCCGGGGTCCGAAATAAACAAATTCTAAGCCCATATTCGGACTCAGCACACTCGATTACCTCTGGCAGACCCCAAAAATATCGAAAAAGTACTTTACCACATTTTTTTCTAGGGACCAGTAAAGCTGAAGATTACCGGTCTTTTGAGATCTTTAGAGCTTAGGTCTTCTGGGTGTCTTTACGGTTGAACCCGCCTGCTTAATATACTAAAATTGATTTTTCTTTTTTTATAAAAATATTTTTTACACCTTTTTACTAATTATGTATTTAAAAAATATATTTTTTAAATTCTTGTTTCTAGGGTAACCACCACAATCTTTCCCTTTCCTCCTCTCCTTTCTTTCTGCACATTTTATTATTTAAAAACGGATATACTTTAGTCTACCGGACGCGGAAAAAATACATGAAACCGGTACCATTCGATTCGTCTCACCAAGCTGAGTCGAATGGTACACTCTCCATCTGCGGAAATGCCTACGAGCCGAGATATAGGTCCCCGAAAATCGAAAAACCATAGGGGGGAGTAAGGTCAATTTTGGGGTAAAAAAATCGATTTTTTGAATGATAGCTCATTCGAAAGAGCTCCTCGAGCTGAGACGAATGACACCAAATCAGCTCGAGATCTTAATTCTGAGCCAAAATAAACAGGCTCAAAATGGTCAACTAAACCTATGGAGCGTCGGCGAGGCGCTTGTGCAAAACTCCGCGCTTCGCGCGGAGTTTTGCGGCACGCGCCTCGCGGGGAGTCTACGGGCGCTGGGTCTGGGCTCGTAACATAAACCTATTCCTATCTCCCTTGCTCTGGACGTATTTGGGGCCTCCGTAGCAGCAAAAATCTCCATAGATGCCATAGGTAAGGAGCTAAAATAAAAGATCATAACTTTGTCCAATCAAGTCGGATTTCGTTGATTTTGGTGTCATTCGACTCAGCTCGAGGAGCTCTTTCGAATGAGCTATCATTCAAAAAATCGATTTTTTTACCCCAAAATTGACCTTACTCCCCCCTATGGTTTTTCGATTTTCGGGGACCTATATCTCGGCTCGTAGGCATTTCCGCAGATGGAGAGTGGTACCATTCGACTCAGCTCGGTGAGACGAATCGAATGGTACCGGTTTCATGTATTTTTTCCGCGTCCGGTAGACTAAAGTACAGCCTTAAAAACCTCAAAAAAAGCATGTGATTTTCTAGACTATTATTTTATATTTTTTTGTAAATATTTTTAGAAACACTACATAAATATTTATCTTTTTTTGTTTACATTTTCACTTTTATTTTTTTTTTAATTTTAGGCCTTTTATGCACTATAACATTTTAATACCTAATTCATCAAACTTCAAACATTTCTAATTTTTGATGATTTCCAACATGTTTTCCCAACAAGTTTGTTGTCGAGAAAGATTAACAACATTTATTTTCCGAACATTCCCAAACATTTCCAACTTGTTTTCCAGCACTTAAACACTAATTATTTGTGTTTCTTTTTAATTTTATTTCCTAATTGTCGTCATCATTTCTAAATATTTCTTTTTTTTTAAACAAAAATCAAAACTTGTCAACAACAAATAACTCCTGTTAATTATTTTAATCATTTTTCTTCTTTTTTCCCCAACAAACATTTAAATAAAAAATTTAAACATTTTTCAAAAATAATTTGGGGTCAATTGATTTTTATATTTTTATAATTAATCACGACAATTTTTAAATACTTATTGGTCAGAAACAAATTTTTTCTTTCTCTTATTTTTCAGAATTTTTACTAAAAACATATGACTCTCGTCATTTTATTTTTTTTCTAAAATAATGAAAGAGAAATAATTTTTTAGTAATATAAACTGATCATTGGTTAGGGGTTTTATCTTAAAAATGAAGAAGAAAAAAATTTGGCAAGAAAACATAAAAGTGTATTAGACAGCCCTGTGGCCATCACAAAAGTGCAATAAAGTTATTTTTAAGTTTATTTTGAAATTTTTGTTTTTTTCATTTTAAACTATAGAAAATATTTCCCTTTCTGAATTTATTTTAAAACTTGTTTTTCTCAACTTTTTTCATTTCAAAACATTTATCTAATCTTCATCTTATGTGATACTTGGATGCATCGAAAGATTAACGGCCTATATCTCACTATGGAATTTTTTTCTGTAGAATAATTTTTTTCTGTAGAATTTTTCTGTAGAATACTGCTATCTTGTAGTAAATTTCCAGGGCTTCCGAATGAGCCCAAAATCAAAATTCTAAACAACCCATAAGGGGGCAAAAATATTTTCCCTATTCTACGTTGATTTTCGAGGTCGTTACTTCATTCGCAGACCTTTGCTTTGGCATTCCCGTGCCCTCTAAATTAAAATCAATAGTTTCTGCCTTTAAGAGAAAGCCTTACAAACCATTTTAGCTACCCAAATGGCGAATAGTAAATGTTGGGGGAAAATGGCCTTCACATAGAAAAATTACATTTTTGTTTTTTCTATTTCCCTATTGACATTTTTTGCCCTTCAACCTTTCTTATTTTTATGTTAAAAAGGTTATTTTTGCTGTTTTTGTTCTTATAAAACCCTAAACTTATCTACTATTTCCTCCATTTTTCCCTTTTTTACAACTTTCTTTTACTTTTATTTTCCAACTTGTTTCCAAACATTTTTCTGATTTTATCTACCTACACATTTTCCAACTTTAAGTTTCTCCAACTTTTTTTCTCTTTTCTTTAAAACGTGTTTTGTGGAAAAACTTGAATTTATTTTTAAAATTTAAGTATTTTCCACATGTTTAGCAAAAAATAAAAAGGTTTGTGTTTCGAAGGTTAAAAAGGTGGATTTTGATGTTTCTGTTTGTTGTTTTTAATTAATTTTATATTTTAATTAAAGTACGGATTTATAGGCAAGAAAAAACTGTGAAATAGGCGCCTAAAATAGGCACAAAAAATTCAAAAAAAGCACAAAAATAGGCAGTCTTTGGACAAAGCTAAAAACACGTTTAAATAACTTTGTACATTATGCAAAGCTTGCAGAAAAAACAGGCATTTGCCGCCTATAAATCCGCACTTTAATTTTAACCCCCAACCTTTCCTCTCCAATTTTTTCCCTTTTTACTTTTAAATTTAAATGTTAACTAATTTCCCGCACATTTTTTTCTTTTCACATATTTTATAAAAATTCTTCGACCCTTCTTTACATTTATTTTCTAATCTTTGTTCATTTTCTGTGCATTTTCTTATATTTTGTGTAATCTAAAAAAGTAAAGATCAATTTTTTCTCATTTTTTTAATCCCTTCCCCTTTTTTAGATTTTGTTTTAAAATTTATTTTTTAATTGAAAAATTAAAAAAATGGTTATTCATCCATACTTTAAATCTCCAAATAATAAACCTCCTTTTGGACAAGTCTCTTTATTTAATGGATTTTTAAATGATTTAAATACATTAAATACTTTACAGCAACAACAATGTTTGTTTTTAATGTTTTGTAAAAACCAGAATTTTTATTTAAATTTAAAAATTCTAATAAAATTTGGAGTAAATTGGGGATATTTTGAGCCTAACAGACTCCTTTCCTTGACACTCTAGAAATCCGGCTTTATGAGAAACCAAATTTTTACTAGTATTTAAGTTTATAGTTTATTAAAATTTTTGTTTTTCCAGTTCCAAACATTCCTCATTTCCAACAACAATTACCACAAACATCATCAACAACAACACATTCACCACAACCAATTGTTGTTTCTTTATCATCTTTGCATCACTTTCCTTCTTCATCCCCCTCATCTTCCTCTTCAATTTCGTCTCCCCAAAATGTTATTCTTCCCCCTCAGACATTTGATTGGCTTCAATTATTGGAAACAGCAAAGAGGTCCTCAACACCCTCAACACAACAACACCTCCAACAACAACAACAACAAAATGAACACCAATTACAATATTTTCAGAACAATCCTCTTTTGCTTGCAGCTTTAGCACAAGCTCAGCAGCAACAACAACAACAAATGGCCGTCCAACAATTGGCTATTATGGAAACTGCGATAAAAAAAGAAATTTTTGAGGTAACAGAGAAAAGAATATTTTTAAATTTAAATTTAATTTTTTAGCTTCTCAGTGCTTCCCAAAGTCAACAGAATTTGGCACTTTTGGCCCAACGTAGTCAATTATTGACACATTTGGGTAGAATTTTATTTTTTTAATTTTTCAAATATTTTTGTTTTTAGGTAATTTACAACGTGAACAACAACATCAAAACAATCATTATATTCAGGGAACTACAAACAATTTATTGCATCAACACACAGTTAACAACAATCTTTATTGCCCTCCTCCCCCTACTCCTTCTGTCAATTCTGTTTGTTTTCCTCTATCAATTTTGTTTTCTAAATTTAAATATTTTAAAGGTAACAGGCTCTATTAACGGGTGTTCTTCCTCTTCCTCGTGTAATTCCCCGTCTTCCAATGCTTGTTTCTCTTCAATTTCTCTTCAAGACCCCCCACTTCCCCCACCTCCCCCTCCTTTCAACTACCAAATATCTTCATCACAAATTGAAGGAGAGGAGGAGGGAATTAATTTTGTGGATTTTGAGTTTATTGAAAAACAAATTGCTGCACAAAACAATCGACTTAGCGCTGCTGAGGCAGAAGCTGTTGCTGTACTGGCTGGATTAGCTAGTTTTGGAAATTATCAAAATAAATAATTTTTTTTGAAAGACTTAAAATTTTTGTTGTTTGTTCTTACAATTTCTACACACAATTTGACTTTATTATAAGATAACCCTCAATATATAAAATACCCTCCCCCCTTTATTTAAGGTAGTAGATCCTTGTAATTTTAAAATTTGGTTGACCTATTGGGGGAGAGGGCTTCTAAAGTTTGATAACTCTATCTATACTACCCATCATTTTAAGATTCCCTCAATATAACTTTAATATTAACTTAACTTTAATTTGTCTTTATTGGTTGAGGAATGGGCGGGGGATACCCTTTATTTAATAGACCCTTCACTATAATATACAATTTTTCGCCCTTAAAGGTGTATCTTATAATAAGGTTTTACTTTTTATACTTTTGACTTAAATTTTAATTTTTTGTCAAATTAATGTTACTCCCTTTGATTTAATTGCCCTTTTATGGGATAAAGTTTTTTAAATTTAAATTAAGATGTTTTAAAAAATAATTTTATATTTTTGGGGATAAAGAAAAAAAAATCTTTTTAAAATTTAGTAAATATCCTTCAAATAAAATTGATTCTAGTAGATAAATAGAAAGAAAAATGAAAGAAGACAGGCGCGTAGTTGGACCTGTTTACTCTTTATTTGCGTCATCCTCTTCTCTACACGATATGTAAAGGATATTTTTGGTTGAGTAATGCAAAGTTTAGCATAGGGAAAATTATTTTTAGGTTATTTTAGTCTTCAACATGTATTCTAGTTAAATTTTAATAGGGAACTAGGGTGGGTGTTGTCATTTCAATTGTTGATCTACTGGATTGATAAATAAACTTTCAAGTTTATTTTAAAGTTTAATAAATAATATTCAACTTTAATTTTGTGTTTTTAGACAAACAAAGTTTTAATAATTAAAAGATGTTTGTGTTTTATTAATTGTTTTTGTGTTTTTCATAAAACAAAGTTTATTTTTCGTTAAGTTTGTGTTTTTAAGATGAAATTATTTTTGTATTTCTTTTGTATTTTTCCTGTATTTTACGAGGCAAAAATACATAATAATTTTATTTAAAAAATAGCTGCGTCCTTTGTATTTCTTTCTATTTTCTCTTCACACAATAAAATATTTTTACTGACGGGAACCCAACCAAAATTTTCTTTTCTTTATTTTTAGTCGTTTATTTTTGTCACCGCTAAATTTTTATATATTTTTTACTTTTTGTTTTACAAATTTAAAAAACGCCTCAATGCACATTTTTGCGCTATAAATTTATTTTCATTTTATTTATATATTAATTCTACAAATGTACACATACATACTTCTCTCTCTCTCTCTTCTCTTCTACTTATTTTTTAAATATTTTTTAAAAATACTACAGTTAAATTACACTTTATTTGACTAATGATTTGAGGTTATGTCTGAGGCTATTTTTTTATAAATTCGATCCATTTGAAATTGAAACAAACTGCCAACATCATGTCGCGTACATTTTTCTAGGCACTTTCTAGGCCCAGTTTCGATATAAGGGGCAGTTCGAAAAATTTACAAAAATTCTTGTAAATTGATATCAAGTGAGAATGCAAAAGTTCAAGTTCTACATTATATACTCCCCCCCCCCCATCATCGAGATATGAAAACCCGATAAATCAAAGGAAAATCTGTGGATAAGCTTCTTTAAAAATATTTTCGACCTCTTACATGCTGATCTAAATTTTTATTTTTCTGAAAACTCTTTAAATTTTCTATTTGAAACCTATAACAGGATTAGGTACATAATAGTTTGTTTCGTCCTCCCTACTTTTTACAAGAATTTTTGTAAATTTTTCGAACCTCCCCTTATTTCGAAATTGGGAGTGATGGTCTTATACTTTCTTGACACACTACATATATGAGGAATTGTCGCTTTCAAATCGTTTTAATTAAATGCCAATTGTCGCGGCTTCAAATTTTGTTTGTTTTTGTCTCTGCACAAATTGTGAACACCTCAATAGGGATGTTCACAATTGTCACGTCTTTTTATTTTAATTATTTTTTTATTTATCTTTTTATTTTAAAAAATTATCAAATTAATTTCTTTGTTAATTTTCCTTTTAAAAAATTTATTCAAAATAAATTATTTCTTCTTTTTTTATTTAATTAACAAATAAACGTTCATTTTTCCATTTGTTAAAATAAATATTTTTTTGGAGGGAGGGAGGGACGCTTCTGGTTTTGACTAAAAAAATAAAAACTTAATTTTCTGCCCTTTATCTAGAATTATATGTATTTTCCCCTTATTCCTCCTACTTTTATCCCTAAATTCTTCTTTTGGGAGGGTAATTACGGCGCGGACATTTTGGCGTTTTTTGAATATTATTTTAATCAATTTCCCTATCCGGCCCTTATTTTATTTGTTCTCCTTTCTTCCTTTATTTATTTAAAAGTCTATATGTCGAGAGTCAACGTTTTCAGTAATTAAGTACCAATGCCAATTCTGGGTGTTTGTACTCTAGATACTACATACTATTTCCAAATAATTCCCAAAAAAACTTTATGGGAATAGAGAGCCGTATTCACCCAAAGGTAAAATACCTAACTATAGTAGGTGCTTAAAGCAAATTTGGCCTGATAGATTCTGGTGGTACCTATCGCCATTTAATCTAATTGGCGATCTTTGACCCAATGTTTACTTTATCGGAGAAAGAAAAAAGAAAACATAAAAATGAGGGCCGGTAACAAGATAGTACCAACAATTCTTTAATCACCTCCCTCCACTTATTTCTTCCCCAGGTCTCTTATATAGAGAGTTCATTATATAGAGTTGTTAATTTCCAAGCTTTTTTAGTCCAAACATTTATTCTTTCATAAATCCACCAGACGTGCCCCCTTCAAATAAATAAATAAAAATTCAAGTCAGTCAGGCGCGTCCCCGAGGAATTTATTTAAACTATGTAGGACAATTGAAAGAGAAGAAAAAGGAATTTCCTTTTAAAGGACATTGCCCTTTCCTTTATTTTTTAAGCCGTTTTTTTCTTCATTTCTCTTCATTATTTTTCTAAAATGAAGTCTGAATTCTTCAAAAAAAATATTTTTTGTTTATTTTTTAATTAAAAATATTTTAAAAATATTTTTCTAAGTTTACTTAAAATAACTGCACAAATGTCGTTTCGCAAATGTTACTCGCATAAAATAAACTTGATTAATAAAAACACAGACTTCTGGAAAATAAACTTGTTTTATGAAGAAATACAAAAATAATAAAATAAAACACAAACAAGTTTAAACTTTATTTTTAAAACTTTCTTTGAACAAAACTTTGTTTGTAAAACTTGTTTAAAAACTTTAACTATAAATACACAAACAAATGAACTTATCTAAGTTTATTTATTTGTGCTTTTAATCGAACAAAATTTTAATAATAAAGTTTAAACTTGTTTGTGTTTTATTTTATTATTTTTGTATTTTTCCAATGCTTAAATAAACTTGGCTAAGTTTATTTGTGTTTTCTTTTATTTAATTATTTTACCAATAAAACATTTAAATGATATCCAATATAATATAAATTATTTCCTTCCAACTTTATTGGTAAAAAAAGTTTTATATTTTCTTCTTCCAAAATCTTCTCTCGTTAAAACTTTTTTCTTTTAAAGTTTATTTTCTCTTTATTTTTCCCTTCTTTTTGTCAAAACTTTTCTTCCCCCCATTTTCTCCATAGGCTATTTTTTACGTCATATGGTTTTGAAGGAAGAGGGGATAAATGGGAGAAGCATTTTTGTTTGGTAAAGATTAGTTAGCTTTTCATTTTTATATTTTTTTCTTTTTTTTCCTTTTATCTGTCCAAAACTTAAGAAATTCCTTTGAGAATTTTGGCCCAATTTAAACGCCAAATTTTTTTTTGAATTTTTTTTGTTGTTGAACGCTTTTAAGCCAATTTTTAAAGAACTTTTCTCTTTAAAATTTTTTTTATTTTAAAATAACATTAATATTTTTATCCCCATATTTTGATTGTTCATATACACATGTCCTCTGGCCAAATGTCGGGACTTTATAAATTTTAATTTTTTCTTATAAATTTTTTAGTTTATTCTTAAACGGGTTTAAAATTAAAAATTAATTTTCTCCTTCCTTCCTTTCATCTTTTCACACTTTTAAATGTCCTCTACCACCATCCCTCCTCCACCTCCCCCTCCAATAGAACAAATAAATCCATTTAATAATTCACAACAACAAGACCCCCACCCCCACCACCCCCACAACCACCATCACCAACAACTTTCTCCCTTACTTTCTTCTTCCTCATTTTCCTCTTCATCTTCCCCAAATTCTTCAACAGAACAGCAACAAACAGAGGATCCAATAATGACTAATTCAACTATATCTTCTGTTATTTCCCCCTCCTCTACTACTTCTGCCTCGGCTTCTTCCTCTGCTGGAGGGTCTAAATGTTCAGTAACCACAAATCCTGCTAGGAGAGCACCGGATATGCAAATGGGAAGTTAGTAGTTGTGTTTTTGGGATTTTTTAAGCCAGGTGTCCCATTTATTCGCGAGGAAATATTACAGTATACAAGGACATAATAGGGTTATTGACTTGAATACATTATCATGTCTTGCGAATAAACGGGATACCAAGCTTAAAAAGTTTAAACTAAATTTTTCTTGTTTGCAGAATGTCCATGGGTGCGTGTTTATGACAATGTAAAATATATTTGCTCTTTTTTTTTAATTTAAATATAAATCTAGGTAACATACATTGTCGCGGCGATAGCTCTTCGTGAAGGCAAAGAAGGCAGAGAAGTTTTACTTATGCGCGAAGCAAAAGAAAAATGCCGTGGAAAGTGGTATATACCTGCTGGACATGTTGAACCTGGGGAGACTATTGAAGTGATTTTAAATTTAGATGGCCCTGTTATATTTTGCTAATAAAGCTAAAATCCACGTTTTCCAAAAAGTTTATTGGCAAAATGTGGGGTTAGCCCTCAAAATGTGTGGATGGGCTCAAAATGAGTTTTATGCTCCCCATTTATTCGCATTTAGTAGTAATAATTTTTTTCGAATAAATGGGGGCGCGGACTTGAAAACTTAAAAGTTAATAAACTTAAAGGATGCAGTAAAGAGAGAATTGCGTGAAGAGACGGGCTTAGAATGTGAAGTACAAAGCTTGCTGTGTTGTGAAGTTAGAGGATCGGGGTGGTATAGACTTGCATTTGCTGTTAACCCGACAACTGATAATTTAAAGAAGGAACCGGATCAAGAGTAAGTTTGCTTTGAAAAATAAGAACACAAAACTTATAGTTAAGTCAGATTTACTAATTTAAGCTTAAACTCTTGCAAATAAATGGGGCAAGTTGTTAGGTTAAGTTTAAGCTTGAAGTTAAGTTCAAACTTAAGTTTAAGAATATAAGTTTAAGTTCAAACTTTAATTTATGTTTGAATATGCTCAAGTTTTATTAATTAAATAAATTTAAGCTTAAACGCGTACTTCTATTAGCAAGTGTCTAAACAAAACAATGATTTTTTCCCTTAAAAATAAAATTTCTTTTTAAAGATCGTTGGGTGCAGGTTGGCATCCACTTGCTCTAATTAGACGAAAGCCCTGTCCTCTACAATTACGTTGTCGGGATTTTTTTGAAATACTTCACCAGGCCGAGCGTTTTTACAATTGGAGAGTGTCCTCCCTTCCAAAAACAATTTCTTCTTGGTCCCCAATTTTGTGTAAAGACGAGGCGCAACCTGGGCTTTTTGCTGAATTTGTTATTGTGAGGGATGTTAGACAACCAAAGGAAATGGCTGCCAACTGTCCACAATTGACTAAACTTCCTCAACATTCTCCTCGTTCCCTTGAGTGTTTAGTTCACAAATGCATTAAGGACCAACGACAATTACTGGATGAATTGAGTTTGCCGGATGCTTTTCCTGCGGGTTTTGAAAACTTTCGAACTTTTAAGAACCCCATATTTTGCCAATAAAGCTAAAAACTCCTCACGTTTACAATGATTTTTTTGGCAAAACTTGAGTTTTTAGACTTATTGGCAAAAGATGGAATTTGCAAACGAAATTTTAAATTAAAAAAATTTCAGTTGAATTTGGCTTTGAATTCTTCCTACCCTCAGTACTCTCCAAAGTCTATCGACACGTTTTGACCGATGGACATTCTGTTTTAGAATTGCCTGAGGCGGTAACGGCCATTTGGTGTTTACCCTCTCCACAGTCTTCCGTCCGGCATGGAATTCGTCTTCGTTTAATTTGTAGACACAGAAAGTCTGCAATGAGGGCACAAATAAATGCTCCCCAACGTTATCATTGGCTGGAGGTTGGAAAGGAATTTAATTAAATTTTTAAAAAAATTTTACAGTTGAATAGTGTTGATGTGCTAGCCTCTTTGTATTTATTGGATGACCAGTTTAGACCGAGACTTTTCCTACTCTAACTTGAAAAAAATACAAACTTATTAATAATAAAAACACAAAACTTTAAGAACAGACTTAAACTTGAACACTTGAATAAACTTGGGTAATAGTTTGGAATTCGCCCCTTTTTTCAACGTTTCCCTGACCAATTTGAGTTTTTTTGTTTGATACATAATTTATCATATAGTATCATTCGAAAGAGGTCTTCGAGCTTGATCGAATGATACCAAGATTGACTAGATCTGATCATTCTTACCAAAATTATGAAGCTAAATCTTAGTTGCGTAAACTTTTTGTGCCAATGCAAGTGGATAAATAAACGGTCACAACTTTGTTCACTTAAGTCAGATTTCGTTGATTTTAATGTCATTCGACTCAGCTCGAAGAGCTCTTCCGAATGATATATAATTTGCCATAAAATGAGAAAAAACTAGGGAAAAGTAGAAAGGAAAAAAGGGGGCGAATTCCAAACTATTACCTAAACTTGAAAGCATAAACTTGAAAAACACCAAACTTTATTGACCAACTTAATTAAACTTGAAAATACAAATTAAAGTTTTGTTCAAGTTTATTTTAGTTATGTTTCCTCATAAATAAACTTAAAAATTCAAACAAACTTTTAAGAAAATACAAACTAAAAATAAACTTGAAAACACAAACATTAAAGTTTACCACTTAACTTTAATAAAATAAATTTTGCCTATATAAAAAATACAATTAAACTTGTACAAAACACAAAACTTTATTCTCCATCCGTCCTCGTATTTTTTATCCAAAACAAGTTTTATATTTTTGTATTTTCGTTGTATTTTTTCATTTATTTTGTCAAATAATGTATTTTCTGTGTATTTTCGAATTTAAAATTAAAAAGTTTTAATTTTGTTCTTTACAAACTTTTTCTTTTAATTTGTGTAGCGACTAACAAAAACTGATGAACGTTTAGGGCAAGGACAATAAGCTGGAAAAATTTATTTTTAAAATTTATTTTGTAATTTTTACCAGCATCTGAGCCCGGAATTCCTGGGGAGCCTTTAACTCCTCCCTTGCCAGGTGTTCCATTCGAGCCTGGCTTGCCTGCTTTTCCTGGTGGGCCTTGAGGGCCAGGCTGTTTTTTAACAAGAAAAATTTTTGAGTAATGAATCTTTGACTCACCGTTCCCGGTGTTCCATTAGCTCCTTTATTGCCAGCCTGTCCTTTTGATCCAGCCGGGCCTTTAGGCCCTTTCGGTCCAGGAGCGCCTGGGATGCCTTTAGTACCCTTTAAAATAAATAAATTTTGTTATTTAATAATTGTTTAAACTTCTTTTCCTGGCTGTCCAGGTTTTCCTGGGGTTCCAGGCTTTCCAGCTTGACCAGCATCACCAGGTGGTCCTGACATTGAAAGAAAATAAGTTTTGGATATAGTGAAGCAGCTGGGCTTTATCTATATTTCTCTCCTTTAGCTAGTGCAAAAGATTATTCGGCGGCTGGAAGCGAACCAGTTACTTCAGTATACCGGACTGATGTGTTATCAATTACACCTCCACAGCCTTAGGAATTACTAAATAGCTATATGCTTTAGAATATTAACTATTCCTTTCTGCTACCGAAAGTCCGCAATTTCTATCCACAAAAATCTCGCGGAATTTTTTAAGACTAAAAGAAAAGAATCTTAACACAAACCTCTAGGACCAGCCTTTCCATTTTGAGCCTTGCTTCCGGGAGTTCCTGGCTTTCCAGCTTGGCCAGGTTTACCTTCCGGCCCAACAGGTCCCTGAGGTCCTTGAGGGCCTGCAGGGCATTTAATGCAAGCTGTGCTGGGTTTGGGACATGAAACTTGAGAATAAGCCTTTGTATTGTCCTTTCCTGCAGGGCCAGGTTGTCCTGGTTCTCCGTTCTGTCCTGGTTCGCCTGGAGGGCCTGGAGGTCCAGGAGGGCATTTTGGTTTGGTTGGTTCACATTGACACCTTTTAAGTTGAATTAAATGAAATTAAAAGGTTAATTGTTTTATAGAGAACAAAATTTTAAGGAACAAATAGTTGGTTTTTAAAGGACAATTAATTGGCCTTAAGAAGTTCCCTTACATTACTAAGTCAAAGTGTTCCCTTTACGGAGGATATGATCCGCGGATATCCATCTCTAATTTCTGTGAGTAAACATCAATAATCGAATCTCAAAAATATTAATTAATTGAGATTAATCGAGATGTTCCTTTATGCTCCATTCACACTACAGAATGTTCCTTTCGCACTACAAAATGTTCCCTTCATACTACAGGGTGTTCCCTTCACATTACCAAGCAGGCAATTTTCCATAATTTTGTCGTTTTGCCCTTTGAAAAATACTTTCAAAAGGATTTTCTTCTCTAACATTAACAGATTGAGGTTTATGACGTATTTGTATATCAATTAATAAATTCCAAGCAGAATCAGTTTCAACTTTAAATATTTCAACTCCCCCTTTTACTTCATTCAATAAATTTGTTGTTTCAAAATAAATTTGTGGAAAAATAAAAATACAAGCCAAAATTGACAAAATACTTGCAAAGGTTGAACAATAAACTAGCAATTGGATATTCTTTAGTTTATCGTTATTTTTTGTGTTGTTATTAGACATCTATGTAGAAAAGGGGGAAATTAAAAGTTACCTTTTAAAAACACATATATGTAGATACACCCCCTTAAGTATCTTATACTGAATGTAACCACATTATTATAGAGAGGTTCATCCTTAACATTTTCTGGGATGTCCACTAATGTTAGTGGATGTAATTTTACATTTGCGGATATAAACTAAGGGACAACATTTGCGATCGCAACCTGAGATACGACATTTGCGGACAGAATTTTTTTCGGATTTGGTTTTCTACAAAATTAAAAATCCTTTTAAAAATAAAAATGTTTAATAAACAAGCTTATTATTTAACCATTTATATATTTTTATTTTCATTCCGCTCTATTGCATACAATTACAGGCAATATAAGAACGCCTCCTTGTATTAAAAAATGATTGAATGACACAAAAAAATAAATTCCATTTGTTTGTTGCGCGAAATTGTCAAAAAAACATTAAAAAGCTTTTCAATCCATTAAAAGAAAAAAGGAAAATAATGAGGATAAAATACTTGAAAATATTTTTAAAAAATTTAAAAGATGTTAAAATGAATTTAAAAGGTTCAAAAGGTTTTGCAACTCTTGCAACTCTTTATTTGACTTTTGCGGACATCAGGCAAAGGACGACATTTGCGAACAAACAAGGACAACATTTGCGAACAACAATAAGAGACGACATTTGCGGACGATCAGTTGTGTTCACTAAATCTAGTATGTAGTATCTATAAAAAATTACATAAATATTAAAAAAATTTTTTAGAAAAACTTTTTCTGGTTTCAGTTAACAAAACAAATTATTTTCTATATTTATTACATTTTTAACAATAAATACCTAATTTGTTTTTTACTCAAATTAATTTTTATTATTTTTTTATTATTAAATTATTTATTTCCCTCGCTTTTTACAAAACAGAGATTTTATCTTATTAAAAATAAATAACAAGTTTTTATTTATTTATTTACTTAATGAAAAAGAAAATAAATAGAATAATAATATTTAAATCCCAATCCTCAAACGACATAGCAAAAAAGGGTAGGGAAACAGGGTCTCAGGTACATATTTTAGGTCATAACTATTTTTAAATCTTAACCGATTTAAATAATTATTATATTATTCGAAGGCTCTGGATATGAGGATTATTTTAGCTAAATGGATTGTTCTGACCAGATATTCTGCATAAAGTTGTAACCGTAAAGGCGCCGCAACCGTGATTTTTTATCTTTATTCGGCGGTAACTTTTATAGAATGGTCTGATCAAATCAATTTTGTTAGCTAAAATAATCCTACATACAGAGCTTTCGATTGGTATATGAATTATTTAAATCGGTTAAGAATCAAAAAAGTTAAGCCCAAATTGAAATGGCTATACTAAGACAGAAATGGCTATGACAGCCTTCACAATAAGGAAATACCAAGAGACGACATTTGAGAACATTATCAGAGGGACGACATTTGAGAACAACTAGCAATGAAAAATACTCAGAGTACACACGAAAGCTCAATTCCCGCCTTAAAGTCTTCAAATAACTTTCAATTATCTCAAAAACAGATCATTCCGTAAAAAACTGGAAAAACTAAAAGAAAAAGGGAAGCCGAGAAAAGAAAAAAATTTGAATATAAATTAGCAGATATTAAGTAGCTACTATTTCATTTTTATTTGTTTGAAGAAATTCTCTTATTTTAACAATGTCCACAAATATAAAGAATATCCAATTGCTAGTTTATTGTTCAACCTTTGCAAGTATTTTGTCAATTTTGGCTTGTATTTTTATTTTTCCACAAATTTATTTTGAAACAACAAATTTATTGAATGAAGTAAAAGGGGGAGTTGAAATATTTAAAGTTGAAACTGATTCTGCTTGGAATTTATTAATTGATATACAAATACGTCATAAACCTCAATCTGTTAATGTTAGAGAAGAAAATCCTTTTGAAAGTATTTTTCAAAGGGCAAAACGACAAAATTATGGAAAATTGCCTGCTTGGTAATGTGAAGGTTTTTAGAGTGAAGGGACATTTGTAGTGTGAAGGGAATGTCATATATGTAGTAGTAGGAAGGGAACATTCTGTAGTGCGAAGGGAACTACAGAATGTAACTTTTTTGTAGTGTAAAGGAACATCTCAATTGATATTTGTTCGCTAAAAAATAATTTTAATATTAACCAGGTGCCAATGTGAACCCACCAAACCCGAATGCCCTCCAGGACCAGAAGGTCCTCCCGGCGAACCAGGCACAGACGGCCCACCTGGAGAGCCTGGACCTAATGGAGAAGATAATACACAGGTTTACCCACAAGTAAAATGCGAGGCGCCTGATGTGTCAAAATGTATTGAATGCCCAGCTGGGCCACCTGGCGAACAGGGTTGCCAATAAAATGAAAAAAATCTAAAAAAATACTTTTAAAGGTCCAATCGGACCGTTAGGCTCGTCAGGTCAAACAGGAGAAGCTGGAGCAGCAGGCCCACCTGCACCTCAAGGAAAGCCTGGAGAACAAGGCCCGCCAGGAGATCAAGGCCCTCCTGGCGAAAAAGGAAATCCGGGAACGCCGGGAACGCCTGGAAGTGATGCAGAACACAGTCCGGCATTGGTAAAAGAAATTATTTTTAAGTTACAATCTTCAAAAAAATCTTTTCAGCCCGGTCCAAAGGGTCTTCCAGGAGGCCCAGGCCAGCCAGGCAAAGATGGAGCACCCGGAGAAAATGGTACAATTAATTTGTAAACGAAACTTTTATTAAATTTGTCAGGTAAAAATGGAGAGACAGGCCCTGCAGGCCCGCCGGGTCAGCTTGGAGCTCCAGGATTACCCGGAATACCAGGAAAGGTTGGCGCGCCTGGGTCAGATGGATTGCCTGGAAGTGATGCTGGTATAAAATAATTAAAAATTTGAAAAAAAAATTTTAAAACTAAAAAATATTTTTCAGCCTATTGTCCATGTCCTACACGTTCAGCAGTTTTTAGACGTCAATAATAAAAAAAAATAAATTTATTCTAATAAATAATTTATTTTTTGTTAATAAATTAATTTTCATTTTGATTATACATAAAAATAGGATAATCTAAAAATCGAGTTTTTTTTAAAAATTCTGAGCCTAGATTCGGTTTTATTGAGATAGGCTGAATCTTGGAATCTATTACACAAAGCCCAGAAAAAATAGGCACAATGATGTTTCGAAACAAGAGATCTTCGAAAAGAAGGGTTAATCTCTAGGTCCATATAACACATGTCCAGTCACTACAAAGAGACTAATCTTGGTCCCCGCCAAATTTCCCGACTTTCAGGGACGGAGCCAACCCTTGCTTGATATAACAAAGTTTTAAAAAAATTAAAAAAAAACCTTTGATAAAAACGACAAACAAACAATTTTTAATTTAAAATCTTTTAATCTCAGCCAAAACAGAAATTGGTTTTTGTTCTCTTTCAATTTCCCAATTATTTTCATCATTTTCACCAATTAATTCCAAAATTGGATATAAATATTCTCCCAATAAAGAAATATTTCTTTGAATAACCAAAACCATTGATGAAATTAATTGTTTCCCTTCTTTCTAAAATTTTAAAAATAATAGAAAGAAGGAGAGATTTTCGATCCCATAACAAATAGCAGTAAACTAAAGCTCCAAATATGCAAATTATTTGGTACTTATGTAAGTACCGATTATTTTTCAAAAAGAACTGATTTTATTAGATATGTACCGCAAAAAAGTTCAAGGCGGAAATGTGCGCGCAGTCGTGATTTTCTATAATTTATCGGCCTGTAACTTTTCCTAAATTGATCAATCCTTTTAGTAAATTCAGAGCTTTCAATCGGCTTAAAAATTATTTGAATCGGTCGAAAATTTAAAAAATTATGGCTAAATAATAGGACTTTTGCAGACAGAAGGTAAAGTCTGGTTCAGCGGGTAAATTCTCATTTAGATTTACACGTTGTGGGGGATATTATTTTTTTAAACAAAAACCTTCTCCAAAACAGCCCTATTTTCAACACTAATCATTTTTCCTTTAGTAATTTCTTCACACGTTGGAATTAACAACTTAAATAAAAATTTTTTTTAATATTTAAAATAAAAAAAACCTTTAAAAAATCCCATAAATCTCTCATTAAAACAAAAGCTTCAAAATTGGTTGAATTAGATAAGATTTTTTGAAAATTTGACAAAATTTGAGGGAAAATGTCAGCCTTTATAAAAGTAAAATTAATTTGATTATTTAATTTTTTGCATTTGTAAAGTTGTGGTAATGTGCTTGCGGACTATTTTTGCGGAAATGGAAAATAAATAAATCCTTCCCATTGCTCGAATTGAAAAGGCAAAACTTAAAAGAAATTGTGGAAAAGTCAGCAAAAAACAACAAAAACGTCCACAAAAATAATCCGCACCTCACAATCTTCACAAACGCTAAAAACTTTAAAAACTAAAAATTTACACAAATAAAAAGTCCAATTAATTGAGTCGACCTTTGTAAAAAAGCAAAAGAAATTTTTTCTGTTTTTAATGGAGTATTTTCTAATTGACTTAAAACTGTAACAAATAAAGCTTTAAATAATGGAAGAACAGAACATAATCCAGTAAATCCAAGTTCTGACAATAAAAGTAGGAAATCAACAATAATTGGGTGTTGGTCAATAATTTTTGTTATTTTTGTATATCTTTAAAAATTAGAAAAAATTGAGTGGTGGCAAAACACACGTTTTGCCTACAAATTTATTGGGGGCAATATGGAGGAGCCCAGAGGCCTAAGGGGAAAAAATTTCAAAACATGGGGAAAAAGCTGACATGAACCATTTGAAAAAATAAAAGGTAGATAAAGGGAGTATTTTTCTAACTGATTTTTCTTTATAGTCCCCTTTTTATACAAACAGGAAATAAACTAACTGTGAAACCAATTCTCTTTCTTGCTCCCAACTATGCCAACAAAAATGTGAGGTAAGTCCATCACCTGCAAATCTATCCACAAGTAATTGACCCTTAAAAATGTTCGTAAAAAAGTCTAAAAAACAAACAAACCAAAAATCTGCACATTCCCAAATCATAAAATTGTTGCATTTGTTGTTCTGTTGTGGAAGGAGGTGAAGGTTTTGTCGTTGAAGGCCTTGCAGAAAGACATAAACATTCAATAAAATCCAAAAATAAAAGTCTTCTAATTTGATTAATTTTAATTTCAGCATTTTCCTCTTCTTTTCCTTCCTTATTCTCTACAAATTTTTCTAAAAATCTTTTACGATTTAAAGTGCCAGAATGGGCTACAGCTGCTGCTGTTCTGTCTGTTAAAGAAGCCTGTCGAAGTTCTTGAAATATTGAATGCTAATAAAAAAAGTTTTTTTAATTAAGGTTCTCTTTTCTTTCTGCTCCCAAAACCCCGTAAATTTATTCAGAAGCCCGCAAAAAATTTTCGGACATTTGAAAAAGAACTCATAAAAAAGTTAAAAAAAAACCTCGTAATTTTTATTTAAAAAATTAATCGTTTTAAATTTCGAATAATCCAAAAATGCGCCAATATGTCGACTTGATTCGTTACTTCCACAGCAATTAGAATCAAACAATTCTTGATAACTCTAAATAAAAAAATTTATAATTTAGGAACGAAATAATCGTACATATTTAATTTTGATTTAAGACTCTAAGCCAAAAGTTTGAAAATTTCTAAGGGTTAAGCCGTTAGAAATTAAATTAAACCCAGTTAAAAAAGTTAAAAAGCCAGCGCGAAGTGCTGGCTTTTGCAAAACGTTCCGCCGACGCCTATAATTACGTTGTTTGTTTTTTGTATCGTAACTGTCGAAACTTGTTCGAGATTTTGGTACCATTCGACTCGACCTGATGAGCCGAGTCGAAAAACCAAAAAGCTTGCTTTGTCCGCCTATAGTTTTTCAATATTCAAGCTCTGTATCTCGGCCCATAGTCGCATAAAAATTTTCAGTCCTCCATAGAGAAAGGACGAGATACAGAGCACGATCACTGTGTCATCGAACAACCCAAAGACAATATACTTTTTTAATCCATATCTTTTGAAATAAAAGGACAGGACGAGGGATCAAAAAATTTTCAAAACAAAAAAACCTCAAAAATTTCATCCATTAAAGAACGCATCAATTGTGTTGGATCAGCACCCGTTTGTTTAATAAAAATACGTCCAGCAATAGTACAGCAACGTGCAAAGTAATCAACACCATCCAAAGACGTCCCCAATTTTTCTTTTTTTTTAATTAGGAAAAAAAAAGAATTTTTTTTAATTAAAAAAACCTTTTTTAATAAATTTTAACATTGAAACAATTAAAGCACTCAATTTAGTCAACAAATTATTTTGAAAATTTAAAGGAAGTTGGACTTGAGGAACTACAGAAAGCATTAAGGTAAAGAATGTGTTTAATACTTGAGCTGCTTCCTTTAAAAAATTAATTTGATTAAAAAATTTTTTAGAATGCTTAAATATTGGGTATTCAATGTATATTTATATTTAAAGTAACCAAAAATTTAAAAATTAAAATAAACAAAGGCTAAAATTTTGAAATTAGAGAGTTGATTGTAAGACGATTAAAATAAAATAATTACAGATAAAATTTTGGTATTTCTAGAAATATAAAGGAAACACCCTTCCCCCTAAAAATAAAGTAAAAATTTGCAAACCTCATTCAAAGTCCCCCCAGTAATTTTTCTTACAAGATCGGTATAATCTAACATCCAATTAAGAAGGCCTTCTTGAAGATAGCCACGAATGTCAGCAAGATTTAAACTAAAAAATTAAATAAAAAGAATTTTTTGGCATTTCTTGTATTTTCTGTTGAAAATTTAAAAAGATTTTTTATACATATATCACAATTTCCCCCAAATTTTAATTAAAAATTAATCTCAAACCCAATATTTCTCAAAATCATTCCTTGTTCACTCTGTTCATTCCATTTAACAATCATTAATAAATTATTTAACAAATTTCTTTCCAAAATTATTTTATTTTCATTTTCCAACAAAATTTCTTTTTTTTCTTCCAAAAATTCAGTCAATTCATTTTCTATTTTCTTTGAATCCAAAACAGCAAAACGAACAGCTAAGGTCATTACACTAAGTGAATTTACACGTTGATTTTGATTTAAATGAGGAATAACAGTTAAAGCAAATGAAAGAAAATTGGTCAACTTTTGAAAAAAAATTTTTTTAATTAAATAAAAGGGTGACTAAAGAAGAATGTTACTCTGATTCTACAGATTAATTAAATTGCACAAAGCAATATTTGAAGCAGGATTTTAACACTTATTGACGTAACCCGGGATGTATACAGGGGCCGGGTTTCAGGAGACTATAATGGGAAGGGGGAGGGGGGGAGGGAGGGTGTCAGAAATGGACAGGTTACCAGACACCCTCTTTTTTAATCCCGAACTAGATTCGAAGAAAATTTTGAGAATATGATTTCTACAAACACACAAAGAAATGTTAATAAAAAAAAACCTCTTTTTCGTCTTTGGCAGCATGAATAAATTGAGCAAAAAGTTGTGAAGTTTGTTCATTTCCTAATAGAATACAGGCACAATGAAGTATTTTCATGTTCAATTTTCCTCTAAAAAGTAAACATAAAAAGTCCGTAAATCTTTTATACGCAAGTTTTTTCTTCAAAAAATAGTATCTTATTTTAATAATCGGCAAAGTTGAAAAATTTATTTTCAAAAATATCCAAAAAAAATACCTTCTTGAAGAAATATTAAAAAAATATAATTTGCGGACAGAAACTTGCGGACATTTTAAACATAACCAAAACTTTTTAAATTTTAATCCAAATCATAGACGAAATTTATTTCGTTTCTTTATTTTGTATACTTTTACTATTTCGTTCGAACGAAAAATTTTATTTTTCGCCGTACTTAAGCCAAAAATTTGCGAAATTAAAAAAAAACCAAAATTTACAATTGTTTTCCCTCCAAAACAGAAAATATCAATTTCCATCTAAAATACTTGTCTTCTTTAAATTTCTGGATTGTTTCAATAGCCAAAGAATCCTTTTCACATTTTGAAGTTCTGTCAGAATAAATGTGCTTTAATAATTGTGTAATTGCCTGGTCCTTTGAAAAAGATTTTTTTTGAATTTTTAAAAGAAAAAAAACCTCAAAAGCAGAAAGTTTCTGACTCCATTCCATTGAAAAAATTTTTTAAATGGGAAAATTTTTGAAAATTTAAAATTAAAAAATTTTTAAGTGACAAAAAAAAGTAAAAAAATTTTCAAAATTAATAAATTAAAAAAAGAACAAAAAAACACAAAAACAATTTTTATCTAATTAATTTAGTAAGCAAAATTTTTAAAATAAATAATTTTCTTACTAACTTTAATTTCTTCAAAATATATAAAAATTACAATTTAGATTTTTGTTTAAAATTTTTATTTAAAAAATCATCTTCTTCATTGGTACTACACTGGAATTTTACTAAAAGTTTTGAATTAAATAAAAAATATTTTTTTTGTGATAATAATCCCTATGGATATAAGAGAGGATATAGACTAATTTTTTTAAAAAATATGGAAATTTAAAGGGAACCAAAGGAAACTAGATTTTGAAGGTAACTGGATTTTAATTGAAAAAAATTGAAATTTGTATAGGAAGGAACCACCTCTGTGGTTCCAAAGTAACTACCAGGGAGGGTCGGGTTGAGAAAAAAGTCCGGATTTCAGATAACCCACCCTGGTTCCTAAATCACACGAAGCAACTTGTATTTCTCAAATAAATATGGAGGAAATTTAAAAGGGAAACTAGAAGAAGAAGGAATTTTAAAGAAAATTTCCAAGTTTCTCTCCTCTCAAAAATATTTTTTTTCAACAAATTTATTTAAAAAATCGAAAAATAACCTTTTCCTTATTTTCACAACTTTTCTCCTCTGCTGGAATGCTTGTTTTAATAAAAGTAAGAGTATCAGCAAGCTCTTGTGGAGTTGTCCCGTGTTGACATTGATAAGGAATTAAAGTTACTTTGAAATTAAAAAATTTTAAAAATTAAAAAAAAATAAAAAACCGTTAGGATTAAATTTATGTATTTCCTGATAAGTCAGTTGACCTAAAAAAATTTAATTTATTTTCTTATGCTCCTAAAAACCCGCAAGTTTTGTCCGCAAGTTAAATTTTGTCTACAAGCAAATTGTACTCACAAATTTTATAGCACGGATGAACTTTAATAGAGAGTATTAAGTAGAGATCGGACTGGAACTGTTGCGCAAAAACAGAGATTCTCAAAAAAAATGAAAATTTTTGATCGAAATCTCTTCTCTATCCGATCTCTAATATTTGCACTAGGAACAACAACTGGTCGTTCATTGCAGAGGATATTCTTAATAATCTTAATAAATGACTTGCGGATTAAACTTGCGGATAATGGAAAAGATAGCGGGTGACAAATAAAACCTCAAAAAAAAACTAAAAAAAATACCAAAGCTATAAGGAACAAGAAAATCGTCTTGCCCATGTCCTAGGAAAACAGGCGTTTTCAAATTTGCTTTGTGATCCTAAAATATAAAAGAAAAATATTTGAAAATATTTAAAAAGAATCCTTACCCCTGGTAATTTACTTCTCTGGATTAAATACCCACTCAACGAGATAATACATCCAAGAGGTTTGTCGAAAGTCAATCCCGCCTAAAAAATTAACATGAAAATAATTTAGAATTACAGTTGGAGGAATTGGTGAACGAAAAGTGGAGGAACTCAAGCGATCTCTGTTTTCAAAGCAATACCAGGAGTAATAGGTAACCCAATTTTGGTAAAAAAAATTCCGTACCAATAGATATAAAATTGAGGTCAGACTCAGGCCCGTAACCAGAGGGGTGGGGCGGTTGGGTAATGCCCCCGGCCCCCGAAATGGGGAAAATTTTCAGGAGGGAATTGGGCAAAAAATTAAATTTTAAGCCTAAAGTCTTCCAAGATTCCCAAAAATTTTAAATTTTTGGCGCCGAGATCGATCCCTCTGGCCCCCGAAAAGAAATCCTAGTTACGGGTCTGGTCTATTGTATACTAGATCAATAATTCAAGTATGACTCATTTTCAAAATAAACTTGCATATAAAGCCAAAGCTGCGCCCATTGAAAATCCTCCAATAGAAATACGTTTAGGAGAAATTCCGTCTTCAATTTCTTTATTAATCAGACCATGAACATAATCCTTTGCAAGTTCAATGCCTTGCTCGTCCTTAAAAATATTTTTATAATCACATTTTCCTGACCATTTTGAGATTTTTTTTATTTTGACTCTTTTATAAAGATTTCGTTTCTTTTTTATTTTTATGAAAAAATTTAAATAAAAAGCTCAAATGGTCAGAAAAGAGAGGTATGGACCAAGAATGTTAATAAGGAAAGGTTGTGAAGTGACCGACCTAAAAACGTTCGAACCGGGTTCATTCGATAGAGAATGAGCCCGTGACATCCCTGGTATTAACCAAATTATTATCAAAAAAAACATAAAAAAACCTCTGCAGAGTTAGCAGTCAATCCAAGGATATCATACCAAGCAGGCATCCGCATACCAAAATTTAAAGTTACTGGCCTACTTTGGGCATTTGGGAAAATATATCTTAAAGGGGTTTTTTCTAAATAAAAAACTCAAAAAAACAAAACTTTATATACGGCACTCGCATTTCTTCTTTAAAAACACTTGCCCAGCCATCTCCTTGATCTCCCAATCCGTGAAAGAAAATAAGCTTAAAAATGAGAAGATAAATTAAAAATAAAAAAATAATTTTAAACCGTTGAAGTGTGCTTCTCAACTGAACGAAGAATTATTGGTGGAGCAACTGTTGAGGCTGCCATTTAAGTTTTTTGAGCCTAAAATATTTTTGTTTACAGTAAATTACTAAAAATTTAAAATTGAACAAGAAATGTAAAAAAATGATGACTTTTTTTTTAAAATCATCATTTGAAAAAAAAGATAACATCGTGTTAACATATTTTGTCAATAAGGCGAAAAACCATACGAGGGCCCTAACTCACGCCCTAACGGCCGTATCCTTATGGTCACGCCTTTATGGCAGCACCAAAAAGTCGAAGACTCCCTCACAACTCCTCCGATATCCCTCCAAATTACCCTCTATATCCCATAATCCTCCGATGGGTACGGCCCACTTAGTCGCGGGCCACTTAGTCGCGACCACTTAGTCGCGACCACTTAGTCGCCGGCCACTTAGTCGCAGGCCCACTTAGTCGCAGGCCACTTCGTCGCGAAGGTACTTTTTTCCAGGTCGCTTAAAACTTAAATCAAAGGTAATATCGAGGGATTTGGATGTGATATCGAGGGATTAAATAGTGTAAAGCAGATATAGGGATTGAATATCTGGGGATTTGGCTTTCCAAAACTTGGATTGGCTTTCCAAACTTGGATTGGCTTTCCAAAACTCACTTGGCCTTCCTAAATTCACAAAATTTTGCCTGCGGCGCTAAAGAGGAATGAGGAATATTTTCGAAACTTTGCATGGATTAATGGGATTTGGAGTGAGATCTGTCGGGATCAGAGCTGCGTCGAAACAAAAAAAATTATCGAAAAACGGAACTCGAAAATCAAAAGAAATCCAAAAATATCGAAACCGAATATCGAAATTTTATGAAAAAATTCGAAAATCGGAAATTCCGGTTCCGGGATACGGAACTCAAATTGGATCCGGTTCCGATTCCGGTCAAAATATCGGTTCCGGTGCAACACTGCTTTTTAGCTAGTTCGCGACTAAGTGGCCTGCGACTAAGTGGGCCTGCGACTAAGTGGCCGGCGACTAAGTGGTCGCGACTAAGTGGTCGCGACTAAGTGGCCTGCGACTAAGTGTCCGTGTCCCTCCTCCGATATACGTCACTTACAGATTCCCCACTAACGTTTTGTCCACTGACCGATAGTCCACTGACGCATTGTCCGGGAGACCACTGTCGACGTTTAAAAGAATATTTTTAGGAAATATATAAAATGGTCAGTAACTATGAATATCATAAAAGGTCCAAATAAAGGGAAATTTCTAGCTCGTAATGGAGAAATATTAAATTTTACAATTCTTAAATTTAGTTTAAAAAATGTTGTCAAATTTTAATTCAAAATCAGTTTTACATTTTCCAAAAATATTTACTTCTCTCAGATTTTCAACTGCTGATAATACACAAAATAAAAGTTTAATTAAAAAAGAAGAATCAAAATTTGCTGAAAGGCCATCATCATTTACTATTAATTCAGAAGACAAACAAATTCAACAATTTGTTAGAAAGGATTATAAAATTAATAATAGAGAAAAGGTTGGCTTTTTAATTTTAATAAATGGCTACATTCTGGCAATAAAGAACGAGAGTTTTTTTGGGGGGGGGGGGGGGGGCTTTGCTTTGGGCTCGGTTTAACTGGAACTGATCCTGAGCCTCTAATCCGGAAAAATTTAGGAAGCAGAAAAACAGCTCTATTGGTTTTATAAGTCCAATCAAAATTTCTAGCGGGCCCTCAGCTAAACTAAATCCAAACTTTTTACTTTTTCTGTATAAATTTCTAAAATAATCCTTTTCTTCCTTTCAAGTTTGGCTCTCTCAGTAAAAATATTCGAATGCCACAAACAGAAAAAGTCAAAACAGGATTTCAATCAAATATTTGGGACAAAGGAATTGAAGTTATTCGGTTTGTCAAAGAACGTGAAAAAACTT
Organism: Meloidogyne enterolobii; assembly: GCA_963681835.1. NCBI lineage: Eukaryota > Metazoa > Nematoda > Chromadorea > Rhabditida > Meloidogynidae > Meloidogyne > Meloidogyne enterolobii. The sequence continues at coordinate 86,146 of CAVMJV010000031.1, read as the reverse complement.
TTCGTGAAAAATTGGAAGACGATTTTTGTGAAGGAAGGGCTGTACAAGTAGAGGAACCTTTATATGTTACTTTTAAACATGCACTTAAAAAGGATTTGAAATTGAAAAGGATGAGGGCTGAAAGGAAGAAGGATGCAAGAGAACAACAGGTTTATTATTTTGAGGGTTTATTTTTAAGTTTATTTTCGAGCGGAGGGGGGGAGGGCCTCGGGAAAGTTTTTTAAAAAGTTCACGCCCACACGCGGGAAGTCCGCAAAATTTTTGCGGACTGGAAAAAGTCCAAATAGAAAAAGTCCGCATCTTTTTTTGGAGAAACCCATCACCAAATCAATCTTCGAAAATACTTTTATGAAAAATCCTCAGCACCCCCCCCCCTCTCTCTCTCTTAATAAAAAAAATAACCTTTAAATATTTTCAGGCCTCCAGTCAATGATCACCACAACCAGTTCAAAAGCACAATTAAACACAAAATTATAAAATATAATTATTTAAAGTATTTATTTTTAAACATTTAAATTTTTATTTAAAATTGAGGTAAATTTCCCCATTAGAAAAGACAAAATTAAAAAGAAAAACAGAAAAATTAAAACAATACATTAAAGAATTTTTTTGGGATTTTATATTTAAAAATTTTTTGTTGCCACACAAATTTTGTTCTGTTAAAGTCCCGCTTCGTATTCTAAACCAAAATTTTCCAATAGGCTGGTATCTACTTTGAAATGACCTGAAAAATTTTTTGTGAAAATCTTTTTGAAAAAGTCCGCAAGCTTTATCTGCAAGTCATCTATTCTTTAGGGGTTGACATTTTCAAATTGCCAGGTCCGGTAACCGGGGTTTTTCAAACTGACCCGAGGCGGGGTCAGTTTGAACCCGACCTGAAAACCCTTAGCCCGGTCAGTGTTCCAACCAGTGTCGAACTCTATTTTTTGATAAATAGATTTGCGGATAAAACTTGCGGACTTTTTGTAGTATACAAGGAAAACGAATTTTCAAAAATTTTTTTATTGAGTTTTAAAAAGAATTCAAAAAAAAAATTCCCCTTACCATTTTCACCCCATTGCTCTCCAAAGCTATTTGCAGCTATCCAATAAAGTCTATCTTCTTCATCATGCCCCCAACCTATTAATCGAACAACATGCCAATATATTATTCGATTTTCAAAATCTTTTTCTGGATATGGGTGGAAAATACCTAAAAAAGAAATAAAATTCAAAAAATATACATAATTAATTGTCCAAAAAACTTTCTTATTAAACAATTCTGAACGTAAATTTCTTTTTAGATAGTATGGTTTATACTGGCCTGAAACACCCCATCCTATCAGTTAATATTTCTAGTTGAGAAATTTTTTGTCCGCAAAATTATTTTGTATTTTGCGTACACATTTTCACACTTGTTTGTGGACATATTTACCTACATTTTCGGACAAACCATTTTTCATTAAGAAATAAAATTATTCACAAACCTGAGTCATAATGAAGGAATTCTTCGGTAAGTGGAAGTGCTAAAGTTGTCGGTCCAACAGTAATAAGTTCTTTTCGAATAATATTTCTAATCTTAAAAAAAATTTTTTATTAAAATAAATTCAAAAACCTTGTCTCTGTCCAAATTTCCTTTTAAAGTTTTATTGAAATGACCAATTACGGAAGGTAGCATTACTCGTTTATTACCTGCTTGGTCAATACTCATTTTTCGTGGGAAGAGTGTATAAGCTATTAAACCTAAAAAAGATGGAAAATTTTTTGCGGCAAAACTTGCGGACAAAACTTTGACCCCCTATTTATAAATTGGAATAAACTATCAAAGGATGTCATGACTCAAGCATACCAAGTCTGTACCACGATTTTTCCAAATTTTTATGTGGGTAGAAGCAAGGGCGTAGCCCGGGTGTCGATTTTAGGGGAGCTAAAATGTGGTGTGCGCAAAAATTTTGGCAGTTTGAACGCTGGCAGTTTGAACGCAAATTTTATTGTACACATATTTTTATTTTTTCAGCGCCGCAGGCGAAAATTTGGAGAATTTTGAAGGTCGTAAGCGAACCAATTTAAATTTTCCCATCATCTTTCTCCCAATATCTTTCCCTTTTCCCCATTTCAGGAGTGGGGGCTATAGCCCCAGAAGCACCCCTGGCTACGCCTTTGGGTAGAGGTCAAAAGTGGGTCGAGATCGCATACAGGATTTTCTGGAATCCTGCCCCATTTCCTATTTTATTTGCATTTTTCAATTTTTATTCATGCTGAACTCCGCCACGTTCGAAACTTTTTTTATCTAAACTTGTAACCCTAAAACTGTAGTTTTACCGACCATTAGTGAAGAAAATTTTTCGCGGACAAAATTTGCTATAAATTATATCCAGTATCAACTCAAGCACCTTATTATGCTACGGTTACATAAAAATCGCGCGCGTCTTGCGACAGAAAAGATAATGTAAAAAGAGGAGAGAAAAGAGGAAAAAAATTTTGTCTCTTTTTTCTAGTGGTTACATAAAATACGTCTTCCGCCGGCGTCTTGTCGCCGGCGTCTTGTCGCTTTTTTCGAGTGGTTACATAAACCGCGTCTTCCGCCAGCGACAAGACGCCGGCGTCTTGTCGCTTTTTTCTAGTGGTTACATAAAATGCATCTTCCGCCGGCGTCTTGTCGCCGGCGACACTTTTTTTAATTCAAACATGTTTGAATTTTTGGCGACAACTTTTAGCGTCTTGATCATTTCTCGGCCAATTCTGATCCGATTTTCAAAATTTAAAAAGATTCTGAAAGTTCAGTTTATTCTCTATCGATCAATATAAATTTTATATTTTTAAAGTTAAATCTTATGGGTTAAAATTGATTTTGAAAAAGGTATACTTTTTGCAAAAAAATATTCTTTTTTTCGATATTTTTGAGATTCTCAGTATCATAACTTTTTTATCAATCGGTCGAAAATTCTGATTTTTTGATATGTTGTAGAGCTTTTGATTCTCTATCAAATGATACCAAAAACATGAAAAAGTGACCATTTCTTGATAAGTAGGGCTCGTCCCATATAGTTAGGGACAAAAAATTTTGGGGAAAATCGAGGCTTTAAGACTTTTTGAGACTAATAAACATGACTAAGTTGACGATCAGTGATGGGAAGGTTCCAAAATTTCTCTGGAACTAGTTCCAGTTCCAGAACTAGGTTTTTTATTTTTGTAGTTCCAGTTTCGGAACTCCATTTTTAAAATTCCTTAGTTCCAGTTCTAGAACTTGTTCCAAGTTAGTTCCAAGACAGGACTTGTTCCAAGACAGGATCCCGCGGGATTAATCCCGTAATCCTTTTCTAAAATTTAGCGAAATCCCGTGGGATTTCGGGATTTTCACATAAAAAATTTTTACGTACTCCAATTTTATAAATTACTCCAATTTATAATTTACTCCAATTTTTATACCTTCAGATAGAGAAGAGTTTATTGGGCCAACTTTATACCTCTTTCCAATTTTTTTATACCTCTTTCCCGCTTGACCAACTTTATACCTCTTTCCAATTTTTTTATACCTCTTTCCCGCTTGACCAACTTTATACCTCTTTCCAATTTCAGCGCCGCAGGCGAAAATTTGAGAATTTTGGAAGACCACTGGGCAAGATTTCTTCCTTTTTTTTTAATTCTAGGATCCTAAAATAGTCTCAAATTTTTGACATTTTTTCTAAAATATATTGAAAATATCTCGTGTCTTGTGGCAAAATACGAGATACGAGACCTCTAAAAAACACGAGATTTCACGAGATACGAGAGGAGCGCCACCCCTGATCGGTACCATGGCAGAATAAAATTATTTGATTTTATAAATTTTATTTTAGTATGATAAATGTTTAAAAAAATTTTTAATCGGATTTAGTGGTTACATAAAATCGCGCGCGTCTTGAGACAGACGCTCGGCGACAAGACGCGCGCGACAGTCGCTAGTGGCGTGGTTACATAAAATCAGCGTTTGTCGCTTTGCGACAGTCGCTTTTGCGGAAGACGCCGATTTTATGTAACCACACCACTAGCGACTGTCGCGCGCGTCTTGTCGCCGAGCGTCTGTCTCAAGACGCGCGCGATTTTTATGTAACCGTAGCATTAGGGAGGGATTAAATTTATATATTATATGACTAACCTTTTTGTTTGTCCTCCTCATAATTTATATTTCGATAATAACCAGGCTGGCATTTATCTCTTCGGCAAAAACGTTTTTGTTGTTCAATTCCATATACTTGAGGACTGCATGGAGTGCCACATTCAGCGTTGACTGTGTATGGATGACAGCCATCTGGACCTCCAGTCACAACACCTTCTAAAGCCCAATAGACCATTGCTTTTAAAGGATCTCCTCCAAAACAATTTCCACAAACAGAACAACATTCGATTACATCAAGTGCTGATAATTGTGATTTTTTCGTTCCGTTGCTGAGAATGCATGTTCTGTCAGCAGCTACAGTCATTGCAGCAACAGCCTTGAAAAATAATGAAAAATTTATTTTCGTACAAAATATGCGGACAAATAATTTTTGCGAAAAGATATCCTTACATAACAAGAGCCACAACCACCTTGATTTGGAATTTGGTGAATACTTGGACATAATGACCATTTTTCTCGAGCATCAAAATGTCGAGGAAGCTTTGAATCAGGAAAATCTTCCAATTCTCTGTTGAAGATTTAAATTTGTTAGGATATTACAGAAAAACAAAAAATTTTACAGAATTAATTTTTGCGGATAATATTTGCGGACAAAACAATTTTACGGACTTTTTCTGTTAAAAAAGCATCAAGTCCACAAAAAGCATCGCCCTTGCCCATTTGCAAAATTTTCTGTCCGAAAAATCATTTGCGGACAATAATTGCTGACAAAATTGTAAAGGATTTTTGCGGACTTTTTCTAATTTTTCTAGTAAAGACAGAATGAAAGAAATGAGGAATTTTTTTCGGAACTTTTTTCAAATAAAACCCTTTAAAAATAAAGTCCCCTTACTTTAAATGTTCCTTCATTCTTGGAGAATCAAAAAACCTTTCCAAATGTGCAACATATTCTTTTATTGCCGTCAAATTTTTTAAACTTTTGTGGCTAAAATCCTGAACACGAATGCCAAACGGGTTAAAACGAGCTTTCCATCTAACATCTGATGAATTGTTAATTGTATCTACTAATCCTTTTAAATATTGCGTTTCTTCTGTTTTTGCTCTTCTTTTTGCCTCACTCATCAAAATCATAAAGAGAATGAAACTACCAACGATTACAGCTAAAAATTTAAAAAAGGTTAGCAGCCTACATTTTTTGGTTAAGAGGCTTTGTAATTAATTATTTTAATCGACACATTGGGGACAAGTCCTACAAAAAATCAGTCCGCAAAAAATTGCGAACAAAGTTTTTTGTCCGCAAAAAATTTGTAAATAGGGTTTGTAAATAGGGAATAAATAGGGTCAAAGTCTTTTAACTACTAAAATAACAAAAAAAGCTAACCAGTAGCCATCAGTAAAGCAGAAAGAACCCCAAAAATACAGCGCCAGCGACGTTTTATAAAAAACCCAACATTACTAGAAGAATTATCTTCTCGACGTCGCTCTGATGGAGAAATGAAATGAACACCGGCAGCAGTTGGGGAGCTTACATCTTGACCGGAAGGAGAAGACTTCATTGTTTTAACATTATTTTTAAAACAGTTGGAGGAAATAAAACTGTTTTTGTTGTTGTCGGATGAAGAAGAAAAATGAGGAGGGCGATCTGAAATAAATTTTTATTGTGTATTTTTTTAAAAAGCGAGAACCAAAAATAATATTTCTAGAGGATAAAAATAACTTTAAGAAGAGGATATAATAAAGAAAATGTTAATTGATAAAAAAATGCGGAAAGCATTTGCGGACAATTTTTGTGAACAATATATGTATTTGCTATATAAATTGAAAAAAATTTGCGGATAACATTTTTGGATAATACAAGGACAGCATTTGCGGCTAACATAAATTGTCCGCAAATACAGTCCGCAAAAAAATAAACATAAATCATTGTCCGCAACTGTAATCCGCAAAAATGTGATTTTCTCTAAAATTTCTAAAAAATTTTATCCGATGATTTTCGGTTATTTTAAATGACCAGAAAAAGAAATTTAGTTTAACGATAAACACATTATTTATATTAAAAAGAAAAAAAGACCCAAAACCATCTGGACATAAAATAATAAATTTGTGGGGACCTATTTATTGTTAAATGTGTTAGAGACAAAAACAAAACACACATTGAAAAAATAAAAATATATTAGCTAAAGAGAGAAAAGAAGTGTGCCTATTTTCCCTCCAAACTAGGCAAGTGTGACAATTTCATCACGAGATGTGTTCCAAGAAATTTACTTATTTTTATTGAATAGCTTTTTATCTGTGTAGGAATATTTTAAATTAATGAGAATATAGACAAATAAAAATAATTTGGAAAATTTTTGTGAGAAATTTTTTGGGTAAAGGGCAGAGATGTCAAGCGATCGAAAAATTTTTACACAAAAACTTTAATTCGCAAATACAAGTAAAATTGCGGAAAAGTTAGCAAAAATCTGCAATAAATTTGCTGAAAGCCCCAGTCTGACAAAAAAGAGTTGCGGACAGCACAATTACTTAAAAAATATAAATTTCAATAAAACGACCATCCCTCCCCCACCAACAGGCTTTGGAAATGTTTTAAAATATAGGTATTTTCTTCTTTGTTGTACAACAAATAGGAAATAGATAAATTGTGTATTCTAATACCTTCACAAAATTTTTGGACTAAAAGAATGGACAACAAAAAGATGTTTCTTCTCCCTCTCTGTTAGCGCCGCGCGAATTGTTTTGTTTTTTTGTTGTAAAAAACAACAAAAGAGGAGAGAAATGTGGACAATAAAACCAGAGGAAACTAGTAAATGATTTTTGGGATGATAAACGAGTTAGTATATATATTTTAGTTAAACAAAAAAAATTTCTGGAGGTCGTTGAATGGATAATTAGAGTAGACACAAATTAAAGGAAATATAAAAAAAGTTTTATCCCTATCCCCTTCAAATCACTCAGTAATGACACGAAACCTGGACAATTAAAAGAAAAACCAAACCTTCAAGCTTGTCATGTTCCCTTTCTCCACAATTAAATCTATTCCTCATCCCAAGCACTTTTTTCTCAAGAAAATTTAATAAAAATTTAATCAACCATTTTGGAATTCTCCTAAAATCATTTTCTTAAAAAAATAAAATTTAAATATAATTAAATATCAAAAAATTAATTTAAATATACTAAATTTGCATTTATTAAAATTTCTTTTAGATATTAAGTAATAAGTAATTAATCAAAAAAGCATTTTATATCTATTGTTCGATAGTTGGACCTCACTTGTGGACCTCGCCCGAAACCCTTTTCGAAGAAAATATTGAAAACCAGATTCGAAACTCGACTCGATTTTTCTAAACTCTGTCCACCTCTGATTACAAGCGAAATCAGAACCAGAGATCCTAAAGTGAAGGGCGTACTTACAAGCGAGGCTTTTCTATTTTTAAATAAAATCAACAAACTTAGATAAACATTCAATATTTAATTAACATCCTTTTTAATATTTGTATTTGATCATCCCAGGATGCACAAATTTCCTCCATCGAGCATTCATTTCTTCTAGCAATAAGGGCATTTTCAAGTTTCCTCAAAATCGATACAATTAATTTTATTTCTGGACTAGTTAAAATTCCTTCTTCTTCATATTCATTTTCTTCATCAGAAAAAAGATATTGACTCCAATTTGATCTGAAAATAATTTTTTCTGATGGCAATTTCCTTCCAAAAATCCGCAAATTTTGTCCGCAACTTTTATTTTTATGACAATGAAAGTTTCAGTCCTCCGAATTCAGCAAATTCGAATGAATATAGATGTGCTAACCCCATTCGAAAGAGCATTAAAAATTGTACGTAAAACTGTGTGACGATGTGGAAAGCAGTGTTTTCCAAAAGTTCTAATATCGAAAATAGAGGTATTTTTTAATAAGTGTTTTTTAGTAATCAGAAAGGTTTTACAAAAAAGGGAGAAGAAAGAAGAGAATGTTTTGAAGGATTTTGAAGGGAATCAACAATATTTGTAGTAAATTTCAAAAGACTAAAAAGACGCATTGAAATTTTTTACTTGTGGAAAAACTTGCGGACTTTTCTTGTGAGAAGAAAAGAACCAAACAAACAATTTTGATTTTTTCATCAATAAAATTGAAGCATTTTTACGAAGTGCAAAACTCGGAATTTCATCAGTTGCATAAATTGTACTTAAAAATTTATCAGAATTAAGTTAAATAAAAATTAAAAATTTTACCAAGGTAGACGAGCCTTTTTAAGAATTTCTCTTCTTGCTGATTCAACTTTTTGTCCACAACGTTCAGCTAAAACAACGAACAAATCTAAATTAGAAAGAGTAAAAAGTTGAAGTTTCCAATTCTTTCAATTATTTAAATGACATTTTGTAAGAAAAGAAAGATGGTTCTTGGAAACGGAACGTTTGGAACCGCTGTTTTAGATGTCTCAAAATTACCTCGTTTTATCCGCAAACAAAAATCTCTAAAATTGAATTTGTCGGACTGCGATTTGTCACGAAAAAATTTATAACCAAAAAACAAACAAACCTATTGAAATATTCACACGATTAAAAGGATTCTCCAAAAGTCTAAAACCATATTCTATCCAAAGTTGGTCATTATTATGAGCACCATAACAGAAAAATCTATTAATAAAAATATAAAAACTTGAAAAAATTTCTAAAAAACAATTGTTGTCCAGCCACAATAGAATGGTGCTCTGCGATAACTTTGAAGAAGCCCATCTTTTTGTCGAAAAATGGGACACACTAAAAAATGATAATAACAGAAGTCTGCGGACAAAGCTTGTAGACTTTTTGGGAGCCTGGAAATCTTGCTAACTTCGGTAATATTTTTTAGTATGCCCGTAATACCAAACCAACGACAAGCGATGATATTCCAATAAAAGGGGAAGCTTGGGGGAATGTTTTAAGCAATTTGGTATTTATTTGGTATTACGACGTAATTTCCTCTTAACTATATTTCGGCAGCATTTATAAGTTTATAAGTCACAATATTTTGCTATTACGGCCAAAAATCTGCAAACCCTAATCATCAATAAATTGAAAATAAACCGAAGCATCAGGACTGTGGTTCAACATATCAACCAAAGGTACTAATGCAAGTGAGCCTCCAAAATTTTCTTCATCTATTTTCTTTTTTGAGCAATTCTTCTGATTTTTATCATAACTTTTTTGTTTATCAACCGAGTGTAAAGACAAATTTTCGGTAAAAATGCTTCTAAAAATTAATTAAAAATTTAAGAAATTTAAATAAAACCTTGTATTAACTATATGCCATGCCCAACAACAAATTTCTCTCCAAAAAATTATCGAGTCTTGAGAAAGTTCTTTAGCAATTTGAGAAGCATCCTCCTCGGATGAATTAAGAAGCAATTTAAAAAACTGAAAAAATGTCAGAAATTGCTTGAAGAATTTAAATGTTTGTGAACATTTCCCTCGCCACCCGTTTAACAGGGAAAGTACACAAAAATATTGCAGCCAACATTCACTTGACTTCAGTTGCCAATCGCTTCCGGAATGTCAAGCGATTGACAGTTGTGACATTCGTCAAAATGTCGCTAAATGGAATAAAACAAAGATATCGAATCATAGTCCCCGGACAGAAATTAAAATTTAATTAGAAACCTTTTCTTCAAAAACAATTAATTCATCCAATTGTCCTAACAATTTTTCTTTTGTTTCAATAGGCAATTGACAGGCAATTTCTTTTATTTTAGCCTGTCCATTTTCTTTTAAATAATAAATAAATAACGGAGTTGAAAAGTTTCTTGGAAGAATGCCTATATACGACTTCCACCTAATAAAAATTCTTTAAAAATGGCCCAAAAATTTGCAGACGAAAAATTTATCCGCAAAAATTATTGCGGACAAAAAATTTTTTTGAAATTTTTCTGAATAAGTTTAAAAACCAAACCAAAAATCGCTTTCATTTCGTTTTTCATTCATCAACTTTTTCCTACAATCCAAAAACTGTTCAAATCCATTGGGCATTTCCAATGTCCACTGCACAAAATAAGCAGTCCCATCGTTTAAAGACCCAAATTGTTTGCAAAAATAATCAAGATATACCCGTTCAAAAGCAAAGAAAAGAGCTAACAGTTCGGAAAAATCAAAAACAAATCTTTAAAAATTGAATAAAATTATTTGCAGATGAGGAAAATATCCGCAAATTCAACAGAAAGACCGGTGCTTGAAAATTTTCGATACTTGCTGGGATTTATTAGACAAATATAGGTGAACAAAGAAGCTTGAGTAAGAGAGAGGTAAAAAGTTTAGCCCCTGGCAGACGCGATTTACTGGTAGGCAAAGAGGAGCTTTCGTTCACCCCTCCACACTTACAATTATGTTTTTACAAATGCAAGCTACCGAGGAGTTATTTCACCTTCTTTTTTTAATAAATCTCCGTTCCTGTTTCCTTAAAAAACTAACAAAAATTAAAAAAAGAATTGCTTTTAAAGAAAAAAATTCTTTCGGACAAATTTTACGGACAGAACCCAAATAACTGAAAAAATAAAACAGTCAAATAAAAACCTGTTTAATATATCTGAATATTCTTTAATATTGGACACAAAATCTGCAGTAATAATATATTTTTCTGGAATCTGAAAAAGTAAAACTTTAGAAGAACTTATAAAAGAGTGGATTGTTCTTCAGATTTCTTTTGCAGATTTTTCCACTATATGTCTCTGTTTCCCTTTAGTATTCGATTATTTAGAGAGGATTATAGGACCGAGATTATTTAAAGGATTAAATGGAAATGTTGCGAAATACATACAATTATTTGAAAAAAAAAACTTTAATAGGAAAAAAAATCGAAAATAGGTGAAAAGTCTGCAAAAATATTTGCAAGACTCCATATTTTAAAAAAGCGAAATACGAAAGGGAACAAAACGAAATTAGATCTAAAAATCAAAACACGAAAGTCGAAGCTCCAAAAAAAGACGAAAATCGGTAAAAGGCGAAACACGAAACTGCCACACACCCATGCTCCCCAAATCCCAAAACTTTAAAAAAACATACCTTAATCAAAACTTCATTTAATCTAACATTCTCTTTTGCAAATAACCCATAACCAACAGATTTGTCAATCAAACAAATATCCACATTTGAAAATAAAATATTTCCATCACTTTCCAACCATTTAATAAAATCATTCATAACTTTAAAATTAAAAACATTTTTTGACCCTATCTGAATAAGAGGGCGCTTTGATTTTTTCATTATTTTTTCCTACCTTAATATATAAATAATGGTCAGTCTTTTCTTTCGCGTTCAATTCCACTCTTTTTACCTGTGGCATATTCAAATGAGAGGACAGACAAAACATGGACGGATTCAAAGAGGAAGAAAAGACTGACCACGGACGGACTCGGACAGACAAAACACGGACGAACACAGTAAACAAAACACGGACTAACACAGACAGATAAAAGACGGATGAACACGATGGCACAAAACACAGACGGACACCGACAGACAAAACACGGGCGGACTCGGACAGAAAACGCCCGTTTATTGTCTGTCCGGGTGTTTGTGCTTTGTCTGTCCTCTCATTTGAATATGCCACAGGTAAAACGAGTGGAATCGGACTAGGAAGAAAAGACTAACCATTATTTATATATTAAGGTAGGAAAAAAATGATAAAAAAATCAAAGCGCCCTCTTATTCAGATAGGGCCCATTTTTTTCTCTCCCTAAAAAATAAATAAAATGACGAATTAAAAATATTTATATTTTAGATCTTTGATGTAAATTTAACCAGAAAAATCTCTAGAGTTATACGACCCTTTATATTACGGACCACCATGGACCAAAATGTCAATCAAACAAATATCGCTTACGTCATATTGTCTTGCGCCAAAACGCCCGTTAGAATAACCCATAAGATCACCACACTCTTCTAGTGGTGATTTTATGGGTCTATAGTAAGTTTCACCCTTTAGATCACCACTAAAACACAGCGTTGATCTACAGGGTCGGACTTGAGATTTTATAATGCCAGCTTTTTTGTCTTGTTTTTTATTCTATTTTAGGATTTAATAAATCACATATATTTTATATTTACTATAACTTTTTTTTATCCCATAAATATCTTCATTAATCCAATATAAAATCGATTCTCTTTTTCCCTTTTCTTTCCCGAATGCGTCGACGTGATTTTCCCTTTTTTTAATTTTTCTATTTTAATGATTGCAAGCGAGAAAAGGGGGGTTATAATATTAAAATAGCGTTGTTGGCAAAAAGCCTTTGAAACGTTCTCATTCACACATTTTTGATTTTATTTGTTGGAAAGTTTTTTTGCTTTAAAAACGATTTTCTATTTGATTTAATAATTTTTACCGTTTCGAGCCACAAAATCTTTTAAATTTCTTTTGGTAAAATCCAATTTCGTATCCCACCCCCCTCCTCTTCCTTTCCTTTCGCATTAGAAAATGGTTAGATCTGCTACCTTCCTAGTAACTCTACGCCTTAAATGTCCCGATCTGGTTTTTAGAACCTTGCCAAAGCTAAGTGCATGTACCCTACACTGCCTACATTATTCCCAAAAAGCTTTTAAATGTGTAACAGTTCTATTAATCCAAAATTATGATAAACAAACAGAATACCGGACAATAGGTTCTATAAAGCAGAACGGGTACTTAATCGAATAGAGTAAGTCTGACCATTTTGGTACTTTGAGGAAGGAAAAGATGGAGGGGGTACGGAGTTGTTTTTTTTTGTTTTCAATTAGAAATGTTTTAACAATTTCCTTAAATATTTACATACATTAATTTTATTTTAAAAAACGCTATCTATAAAAAAATGTCTGAAGGTTTAGTTCAAAGAAGGCGAAAAATTGTGGAAGATGTTGAACAGGTTTTTTGTTGGTATTTTTTAGTTTTTAAAAATTTTGAAGGCAAACGAAATTGAGCAGAACGACAACCAGCCAAATGAAGAGGATGATACAGAAAATAATGATAAAATTCAGCGATTAACTTTAATGGAAGAAATTTTGTTGTTGGGACTGAAGGACAGAGAGGTTTTTATTTCGATTACTTGGGCATTTTTAAATGAGGAATAGGCCGGGTTTAGAGTGATTGTGTTTTTTAAAACTTCGGATTTGTTTCAGGTCGAAAAAAGTTTGGGCAAGTGCGTAGTCAGGGGGTCGACTTCGGGGGAGGGCTAAAATTGAATGTGCGGCAAAATCTTGGCGTTCACTTTAGCGTTCCGAACGCAAATTTTTGTACCTCAATTTTTACTTTTTCAGCGCCGCAGGCGAAAACTTTGACTGGCTACGCCCTTGATATCGGGTAATTCGGCCTTTCTCTGCTTTTAATCCTGATAAGAGCTTTCTTGGAACTGGGTCGAAAAGAAACTTGTTCTTATTTTTGGTCTTAAAGCCGCCTCAAATTTTATTTTTTAGCATATTACTTGGAAAAAAATATTTTTAAAAATAGAAAAATATTTCATATGTAGGTTGTAAGTTGTCCCTTCCAATCTAGGTCACCCTTGGCGTTAATATTTAAAATATTTAATAGGGCTACACTTCTTTCTGGAATGATTGTATAAGCAGTGGGTTGCGTGGCTGTATTTTAATTGAACTTGCCTTGAGGAATCGAATTGAACTTGAAAAGGCTGGCGTTCGCAAAAGGGGTTTTTCTTCTCGTAAAGTAAATAATTTTTGTACTTGTGGGTTATCCTGAACCAGTTTTTTGCGGGCATTTATTCGTGGTCAGAAACTATAGGTTACAAAGGCTCAAAATGTTTAATCTTACAATTAGATAAAAATTCGATTTTACGAATGATAGCCCATTCGAAAGTGATACATAGCTCATCTCCGCAAAAATTATTTTGGATGACGCACAAGTACCATAATTTTCTATTTCTATAATATTTTCTTTTGAATTTAGGTGCTCTTAAAAAGCGATAAACCAACGGGTGATGTTATTTTGGATGAAGCAATTAAACACATTAAGGAAACGAATCAAAACGAGTCAGTTGTCTGTTGGGTAGAATATTTGAGGTTTTTTTAAATTTAATTATCTTACCATATGTAATATCCCTCATTTAATACCTCCCTCACTCTTTTTTCCCAAAGTACTAAAAATGGTCAGACTTCCTTTCTCGACTTCACTCTTCTTTATTTTCTACTTGTAATCGGTTCATTCTAGCCCAAAAAAGTCTTGACTTTTTACACACACAATACCGGACCACAGTTTCTTAAAAGCAAAGCTGGGTATGGTACTTATCCCTTATACCACACCCCCTCAAAGTAGTGTCCAAAATGTCATATATGGGGTAATAAAGGGTGCTGATCACGATTATGGTGTTTATTTCTCAATATAAGAACCCCCTCACCCATAAATTGTCATGGTTCATAATGGTCAAACTTCAAGTTTGGACGCATTTGACTACCACAATGGCAGAAACGTTCAGTATGAAGCAAACCGCAATTTTGAAAAAATTTTGCAGCGTTTGATTCATCAGGACATCCCCCCATTAGTGTGTCGTAATTATAGGGCATTTTTTATTTATTTTTATTATTATGGGTTCAAATGAATGAAATCGTTTATATACTCATTAAACGTCCAATAATCACACAGAAAATAAATATTAAATATTAGTGCATTAATAAATATAAGTGCAAAATAAATATTAGTGCATTAATATTGCTCATACCTATATATGTATTTATTTAAATAAAAACTTGAAGTTTGACCATTATGAACCATGACAATTTATGGGTGAGGGGGTTCTTATATTGAGAAATAAACACCATAATCGTGATCAGCACCCTTTATTACCCCATATATGACATTTTGGACACTACTTTGAGGGGGTGTGGTATAAGGGATAAGTAGTATATTTATTGTCATAGAACAAGGTTTGTAATACATAGAGATCGGTATTTTCAAAAAGTCTGGATCTGGATTTAGGTTAGCAACCTTGACAGGATTCTTGATCTGGATCCAGGAAAAATCCTGGATTTTTTTGTTCTGGATTTAACCTTGATTTCTGGATTATTTTTTAAAAATAAATAAAGGTGATAATGAAGGTTTAAGATGCTTTGTACCCGAAACCCGATTTTTTTCTCACCCCGTTACGTCCCTAGTACGAAATTGAATATTACCAATTTTAATTTTTAAGTGGAGAAACATGGAATCCTCTCAAATTGCGTTATCAAATTAGGAATATGCGTGAAAGGTTTTTTTGATGGAATAAAAATTTATTTTTTTTAAATTTAGATTAGCCAAGAATTTAGTCGAAAAGGGAGTTTTGACAACAGAAAAACAAAACTTTTTGCTCTTTGATATGACTACACATCCGCTCAATGATTCAGGAATTAAAGCGAAATTGATTAAAGTTTCTTTTAATACTTTGTTTTTCATCTACCAATTTTTATTGAAAATCAGATTCTGGTGGTTTTTGAATTTTTTGGGTTAGGCTATCGGTTTCAACCAGAACAAAAATCTAAGGATTTATGAGTCTTTATTACAGTTCATGAATTATGTCTTGGTCTGAAACATCCAAAATTTTCCAAAAACCCGAAAGTTTGACTTCCCATAACTCGGTCCAAAGTCATTTTGCTAGA
This sequence comes from Meloidogyne enterolobii, assembly GCA_963681835.1. Taxonomy (NCBI): domain Eukaryota; kingdom Metazoa; phylum Nematoda; class Chromadorea; order Rhabditida; family Meloidogynidae; genus Meloidogyne; species Meloidogyne enterolobii. The sequence continues at coordinate 70,488 of CAVMJV010000031.1, read as the reverse complement.
AAAAGAAAGTCATTTCTTAATGGGGAGAGGGAGTCAAAGTAGGTAATGTTCCCATTTTAGATTTTAACGTCTATCCATAATTGATTAAAAAAGGATTGAAACCAGGTAGCCATTACCCCCAAACTACTACGAAACTGTAAAAATAGATATAATGATAGTTTATCATTATATTTGAATTTTTATTAACTCGAAAAAATCACTGGAATCAAGAAAAGAGGGAGGAGATATACCAAAATATAACAACCAATCTAATTTTAGAAAGTACAAGAATCAGTTTTAACAAGATGGACGAATGATGTTCAACGGATGGATAAAAAAATGCTTTCATTAATAATTTTGGCTCATGCTAGCGATGTTTTGGAAAATGCTTTTTCTCCGTTAAATGACCAAGGTTTTTTGTTTTGGAATCAAGACCAAGAGTCTTGGACAGCTTGACTAATTAGAATATCGAATTTTTTAACAGATTATGAATTGGCAATGAAACGTGTTAGGACATTATTAGAGACCGATTATGAAGCTGAAAGTGCCAAAAAGATGGGCACACCTAGTGCTAATGCTACAGATGTGATATATGCTGTATTTGAAGCTTTTTCTAAATGATGAGGGATTAAAATTAAAAAAGAATATTTAAGAGGTTCACTTTTTTTCTAATTATATTCTATATATAAAACTTGCTTTTCCCCTTTCTCCTTTTCCTGTTTCTGTAGCAAAATTTTTAAATATACATGACTTTTTTTTATTAGGGTTGGAACGGAGGGCGGTTAATAAACAAGTGTTTCTGTTGGCTATTCACCTTTTACAGCAAATTTAGCCCCCGAAAAAACCCGAAATTCGAAATCCGGACTTTTTTTGTGACTCGAAACCGGATCCGAAGAAAATTTAGAAACCTAACTCGAGAGCTGTCCCAACTTTTTTCCTCAACCCGTGATATTTCTGACAATGAGTCACCAAATTTTAAAACCACCCATCAACGGCAACCCTAATAAAAAAATATTCCATTGACACTTAAATAAAAATTTTTTCTCCTTTTTATAATCATGAAAAAAAAAGAAAACAAAAAACGTGTGCGCGTGTATGTTTATTTTCTAAAAATGCTAACAAATAAAAATTTATTTTTATAATTTTATTTTTTAAATTAATTAATAATATTTCTTATTTAAAATATTTATAATGATTTTTTAGATAAATTTTTTATATAAAACTAAAATTTTTTAAGAAGAGCTATTCAGATTTTTTCAATTTATGTGACCATTTTGGCATTTTGATTTTAAACTTGGCAATTTTATTTTAGGTTTGTTCGATGTTTTTTGCATAATTTTTGGGGTAGGACTTGTTTTGGGGGCCTAAATTCTCATTTGGGTCAGTGCTTAAAATGTCCTGATTTTGACATTTGACTTTGGTTCTTTTTCCTATTTTTGTTGATTTTTTGATTAACTAAAAAATATTTTTTATTTTGCCAAAGAAAAAGGCGTTTGAAAAAGAATAATTTCCTTTTCAAAGTGCCCTTAAAAGCACCCCACTTTAAATGTTTTTTTGAAGGTGCTGGGTTGCCAATCTATCTTCAGTTTGTTTTTTTCCAATTGGCCCAAGTAAAGGGGGAGAATTTCTTTTAACTACATATAATTTCTCAATATTATATAGCCAATATTTTTCATTCTTTATATTCTGCTGTTTTAAAAGAAAAATGGGGTGGGACAAAGGGATAACCCATGAGATCAACAAACTTTTTATCTTGATGGTTATTTGAGTCTGGGGATTTTGAGGCTCTTTGGAGATTATGGGGGTTATTTTGGGAGGCAGTTGCCAATTTCGTCCTTCGCTGAGTCTTTCACTGTCTTTCACTGAACGGCGAGAGAGCTGAGCGACACAAGAGTCAAATTGGCTTAAATTGCAAATGTTGATATTTTGGGTGTAATAGTAGAGCCTTGTCACATTTTAGTCGTCATTCTATCACAGCTACTGCTTCTATTTTTATTTTTTTTGCTTTTAAATTCCTCTAACCAACCAATTTTTCTTCAATAACTTCCCCCCAAACTCTCCCCTCACCTCTATTCCTTTCTCCCTTATTTTTTCTTTTTGAACCGTTCTATAAGCATATTGATAAAAAAATAATATGTACACATACTCATTGGCCACTTTTGTCATTTTATTTTTTCCTTTTCTTTTTTGGGCTCAAAAATGGCTTAAAATGGGATAAAAATTGGGAAAATTTTATTTAATTTTGTTAATTTAAATACTTAAAAAGATTTTTAATTTTTTCCAACAAATAAATGAGAAGGGGGGGGGGGGGTTTGGGGTTTTAAATTTTTAGGTGAATGTTGCTTCTAAATGTAGTTTACTTTTATTTAAATTTTTTTTAATTTTTCAGTTAAAAAAGATTAGAAATGTCCTTCTCTGCAATTAAAAAGACTATAAATAAAGCAAATCAATATATTAGTGAATCTGTTGGAGCAGCAGAAGCAACTAAACTTGATGATGAATTTAATGAAATGGAAAGGGTATGAACTTTTTGTTAGTATTTTTTGGGATTACTGAAAAGTCCGGTACTTTATGGATATGTCACCCCCCTCCTATTTTGAGTCTCATGGTTTTCCTTAAACGTAGAAAATGGTCAGTGATTATTTTCTTCTCAATGTCAATCATTTTTTTTCTTCTTCAAGCATTTTGCTTCTTTACTTTGCCTTTTCGCATATTTTGTACTTACATTTCACTCATTTCGGTTCTACATCTACTATATTTCACTTATTTTGCTTGAAGAAAGAAAAATGATTGGCATGGAGAAGAAAATAATCTCTGACCATTTTCTACGTTTAAGGAAAACTCTGAGACTCAAAATAGGAGGGGGGGTGACATATCCATAAAGTACCAAAAGTCCTAGGTTGCTTCAGAAAGCATGGGAAGGGTTAATCTTCGGAAGCTTTGGAGGATTAATCTCGGTACAGACAAGGTACCAGTCCTAATCAATAATTCTTGATATGAACCTTCTGTGCCTTTGCGAATTTTCAAATCCAACAAATTATAAGTTTTCGGAGCAAAATCCGGTGCTATACCCAACTAAAGGGTTTCTTTTCTTTGAACAACTTTTAGGTGAAAAAGATTAAATTTTTTTTTTATTTCTAGAAGGTCGACTTAACCAATGAATTGATTACTCAATTGGTTACTGGAACAAACGAATATTTACAACCTAATCCAGGTTTTTTGTTACTCAATTTCTTTTATTATTCTTTTCAATTATCAAGCAATAAGAGCAAGAATAGCTACTCTCGGAGCAGTTTCAAAACTTAGAGGGTCAGCAAAAAGTCAGGCTTATCCACAAACTGAGGGAATGCTAGCTGATACAATGACTAAATATGGAAGAGGTTTAGGCTCCCAATCTGATTTTGGAAAGGTTATTATACAAAAATTTTCTGATTTTGTTTGGTAATATTGAACTTTACAGACCCGATTTTCCGGTTCAATATTACCATTGAGCCTTTTTGATTATTTGTAGGCAAAAAATAGAAAGGCAATTGGAATCAGAGGTGGGTCGGAATTCCGATTTCCGGCGTTTTTTCCTTTCGATTTCCGGTTCTTCCGATTTCCGACACCTCTGACTGTTCCGACCCACCTCTGACTGGGATGGAAGAAAGGAAAAAGGTCGTATCCAGTTAGTAGTGTTTGAATTTGGCCGACCTCTGAAGAAATCCAATTTTTTTATTAGAAAAATTTTTAAAGGCACTTTGTGATGCTGCTGATGCTTTTCGTCAAATGGCAGATATAAAATATCAACTTGAAGATACTGTTAAACACAATTTTCTTGATCCTATTACTGACTTTCAAAATAATGAACTTAAAGATTTTAATGTAAAAAGAATTTTTTTAATTTTCGAAAAAAAATTTTTTTAAGGGTCACAGGAATAAATTAAAAGGACGACGTTTAGATTATGATGCTAAAAAAAGGAAACAAACAAAGGAAGATGACTTAATTCAAGCTGAAGAAAAATTGGAAGAGTCTAAACGTTTAACTGAGAAGGCAATGTTCAACATTTTGAATAATGATGTTTGTTTTTGAAGCTTAAATCCGCATTTTTTGTCCGCAAAATTTTGCGGACAGTACTTGCGCACAATTTGTATTATGTAAAATTCTTTATTTTTAGGTTGAACAGATTAGTCAATTGACTGCACTGATAGATGCACAACTCAATTTTCATCAACAAACTGCAAATATTTTGGAAAATCTCAAATTACAACTTAATTCAAGGTTATATTTTTTAAATCAAATAAAAAAAATTAAATTTAGAATAAATGAAACAAATGATCGACAACCTAGAGAACATGTTCCTAGACCTGTACTTGATAGAAATAAAGGCTCGAGGACGGATCTTAATTCGTTAGTTTTTTTGATATCTTGAAAATAGAATGGGGAGGAACTTTGTAATGTCGTACCGTTCCAAGACACCTCATATTGGTTCTTTTTGACGTCGTACCCTCCAAGGGCTTATCTAGGGGTGCAAAGTTTTAAAAATCACATGTTTTCTTAATTCTCTTTTCTATATCAAATAGGCATCTTGGTGAACGAAGCAGTTTAGCAAGCCTCTCAATTTCAAGTCCAATGCCTATGATGAATAATTCTTCACCGATAGAAAATGTGCAGTCAAATAATGGTGTCTCAAAAGGAGGGAAATGTAAAGCATTGTACGACTTTCAAGCATTAAATCCGGGAGAGCTTGATTTTAAAGGTTTTTTTTTTGATTCTGAAAATAAAATGGGAGAAAATTTTGGGAAATCTTCTGTGGAATGTGAATATAGTGTAATATGAAAAAGAAAGCGGACTTCGCAATAGGACTCTATAGAATGGCAACAAAAAATATATCGATTCGGACTGACAGAAAACAATGTTCCCTTGTCAGCTTGACCAGAGTAATCGAATGATATGTGGATCCAAAGTCGTTAAAAACGGTCACCAACTAAAGTCTTAATGATCTCTCTATGGATGGACCTAACTCCCTTTTGTATTAAAAATGTTGAAATTTTTTTAGAAATTTTTTCAGAAAAGTTAATTTTATTTATAGAAGGACAAATAATACAACTTGATAGTCAAATTGATGAGCATTGGTTTGAAGGTACATTAGATGGAAGGAGTGGATTTTTTCCAATCACTTATGTCGAGGTTTGTTTGTTTTATTTTGACACGCATTTCTTGGGAGGATTTTTTGCTTGTCCAGATTACTCATCCTATCAGCCTTCCAATAAAGTTTAAGCGTCAATGACTGGTTCATGCGTCTAAACAAATTTTTATGAGTCCAATCACGTTTTCATGCAAGCAATCTACGCGATAAGTACTCGGTTTTGTTTGTTAGAAACTATGGCCCGATATCGTGCGTAATTCAGTGTAAGTAGAGCTTTTTATTCGCCTGGATTTTATGATACTAAAGTGAAGAACCGTTTAAGCGTCAATGACTGGTTCTTCACTTTAGTCCCTTGTACTTCACTTTAGTCCCTTGTCAGCTTGACCAGAGTATCTTTTCCTATTTTTTAGGTTATTGTGCCGATTCCTGAATATCGACATTGATTGGACGCATAAAAATTTGTTTTTTACGGATTTTTTAATGTTTAGAATCTTAGTAAGGTTTTCGGGAAGGCTGGGTCTTTCAGTCTTTAAAAATTAGGAAAGACAAGCTGATCTACCACGAGTCCGGTTTCTATCGCAAAGACGTAAAACTTAGATTTTAATAGGTAGAGTTAGTGGTTTTAATTATAAAAGCTGGGGACTCGTGATATAGGCTCGTTTTGGTATGATATTTTGGTTTTGGTATGATAGATTTTGTAATATTTATGAGAAGGGGAAGAAAAGGAAAATGATGACAGATAAACACATAGACAGTACAAACATATTTTTTCCTATTTTTTAGGTTATTGTGCCGATTCCTGAATCTTCAACTTCTAAATAAAAATAGAATATTTACTTTAATTGAGGACAGTAAAAAATTTTTTCTTTTAAATTTATAAAAAGTGATTTAAAAAAACTTTTTTCCCAAAGATAATAAAAAAGCAAATAAAATATAATTGTCATTTTTTAAATAAATTTACTTTCCAAAATATTTTTTCTGGAAAATAATATTTTTTGCCATCTTGTAGCGAATTTTAAGGGCTTTCGAATGAGGGTAAAACGAAAATTTTAAACAAACCCTAAGGGGTTGAAAATATTTTTAGAAAGTGAAAAATCCTGTTTTACGTTGATTTTCATGGTATCGAGATCTCGACTTTGAAATGTGATATATGTACTATGTAGGCCTAATTCTTTTATTTTTTATAAATAATATCGATAGACATACATATTTACTGTATTTTTTGTAGAATTCTACAATAAGTCCAAACTAAATTTTTACTGGGGTGTTTATACTTTCTTAACACCTTAACTTCGAGAAAATTCAATTTTAGAATTTTAAACATAGATACAAAAATTCGTGGGTCTTTCTTAACGGAGTGTATTAAGTACGAAGTATGAGGCCAAAAATATGCAAGTACAAAGTCAAAATATGGGGTAGTACGAAGTACGAGTAAATTTATAAATTCCCCTCAATTGCATTTCCCCCAATTTCCCTTCAGTTGCCTAAAGTAAGTTTAAGAATTCTTTTTTGAAAAAATTTATCAACTGACGCCGGATCGTACCGCGCCGAACCGTGAAAGCGCCGAACTGTGGTTTTTCGATCAATTTATTTTTTAAAGTTGGGGTTGACAGAGAGAAGGCAATCGAGGGTAATAGTTCGGTTCGTACCCCCCCCCCCCTTCCGGCTCCCGGACAATCCGTCAGTGGACAATCCGGCAGAGGAAAATCCGTCAGTGGACAATCCGTCAGAGGTCGGACAATCCGTCAGTGGACAATCCGTCAGTGAACAAAACCGTAATTCTTACCTCTACCCGACCTCCCGCGTTGGATTTTTTGATGGATTTAGAAGGATTCGGGGATTTGGATGGATTAGATTACATAATTAACGTGTAGGATTATATTGGATTTGGATGAATATCGTGGGATTATGGGAAGTCCTCAATACGAGAGGTTGTTTTTAGATGGATATCATGGAACAACCTCAAAATATTCTTAATCCGACTATATCCCTTGATATCCCACTTAATCCACAAAATCCCCCTTAATCCCCAAATTCCTCGATAACCACCATGATACTCTAAATCTATTGTATTTCCATTGGTTCCACGATATCCTTTGAAATCCCCGATATCTCCCAAATCCACTGATCTTTTAATTCAGCCAAATTAGACGATTTCCTAATTAAACTCCAAATTTTCGATATCTCGGGGTCACTTTAGTACGTGGGTCCCGGAGTTAATATACAAATGTTATACCATTCGAAGGAGCTAGTCGAGCTGAGTCGAATGCCACCAGTTTTAGCCCGAGGAAAAATTTTTGGACCGAGATATAGGTCCCTGAAATTTGAAAAAGCATAGGGGGGACCAAGCACTTTTTTGGGGTGAAAAATTCGAAAATGCAAATGATACCTCATTCGAAAGAGCTCGTCGAGCTCTTTCGAATGAGGTATTATTTCTACAAAAAATTTTTTATTCCAAAAATCGACCCTTTGGATCTTCGGTATTTAGGGACCTATATCTCGGTCCAATCAAGTCGGATTTCGTTGATTTTGGTGTCATTCGACTCAGCTCGACGAGCTCTTTCGAATGAGGTATCATTTGCATTTTCGAATTTTTCACCCCAAAAAAGTGCTTGGTCCCCCCTATGCTTTTTCAAATTTCAGGGACCTATATCTCGGTCCAAAAATTTTTCCTCGGGCTAAAACTGGTAGCATTCGACTCAGCTCGACTAGCTCTTTCGAATGGTATAACATTTGTATATTAACTCCGGGACCCACGTACTAAAGTACAGCCGATATCTCTTATAATCTCCACACGAAAAAATGAAAATTTTTGGCCGCGGTAGGTCGGGTAGAGGTAAGAATTACGGTTTTGTTCACTGACGGATTGTCCACCGACGGATTGTCCGACAACTGACGGATTGTCCACTAACGGATTTTCCACTGCCGGATTGTCCACTGACGGATTGTCCCGTCACGCCCTTCCCTTTTCCTTCCTAAAAGTATTAAAAAATGGTCAGTCAGTCTTAGCTTACAGAACTCGTCAATCTGTATCGAAAGACACCAAAATCAAACCCAGATCTTAACTTTGGGCCGAGGTACAGACAAAAACCCTTCGCAAAGGGAAAGTTTTTGTAAAAGTGTCTCACAACTACAATAGGAATACTTTATGTCATAGTTTTATCAAATTTTGTTCAATCATGTTGATTTTGATGTCATTCGAATCAGCTTGGCAATCTCTTTCGGATAAGCTATTATTTGGTTAATCGAATTTTTAGCTTAAAAAATGAGCTTGATACACCCATTTATTTTTCAATTTTCGGAGGTCTGTATCTCGGCCCAAAGATAAGACCTGTGAATGATTTTGGTGTCATTCGACACAGCTCGATGAGTTCTATAACCTAAGTCTGACTGATCATTTTTAATACTTTTAGGAAGGAAAAAAAGGGGGGGGGGTACGAACCGAACTATTACGAGTGCCGAGACAACTTTATGTCTATCATTTTTAAAAAATTTAAAAAATAGAAAATTTGCATACGCATTCAGTTGGCACAGATATTCAGTTCAACTGTTACCTATTTGGTATTAAAACGTTTGAGACTCTGACTGCTCTTGGACTAAAACATTGAGACTCAATTGTCGAATTCTGTAAAATTTTCAAAGAAAATCTTGTACTTCTTTCATTTTTCTTTTATTTTTTGTGTTAATTTGTTAATAATAAAATTTTTAGATTTTATTTAAATACAATTAAATTTCTCGGAAATTCATTGCTACAATCTATATTGGTTAAAGATTGGCATTTTAAAAAAGAGACAGTGAATTTAATAAAATATGGCAACAGAGACTGAACCAAACAATGCTGTGGCACAAAATGGGTATTTCTTTTAAATTATAGTTTTGGGTACATCTCTGTTTAATTTGCCATCTTATTTTTTCGGATCCGCGTAACGGTCAGGTTTACTTATTTTCATGTTATTCCCCCTCGTCTTTCAGTCAATCAATAAACGAATAGTAAATGGAAGCTCGTAATATTGAACCGGACAGACCCCCTTTTTCCCTCCCCAATTTTTCCCTATATTTTTGCAAAATGGTCAGACTTTTCCCTTGCTTCCATCCGGATTGCCTTTCTAATTTTTGTCTGCAGTGACCATTTTGCAAAAATATTTGCGAAAAATTGGGGAGGAAAAAAGGGTGACACGACTCGGGCACAGTGATCCATTTGCACAGTAAGACTTTTGCACAGAGGGCATTTGCACAGTGGACAATTGCACAGTAATTTGTGGTTAAGTGGATTCGTGTTAGGTTTTACTTATTGTTATAAGGGAATAAATGTTACCAATTATTAATACCTTTACTAAAAAATCTTAAATTGTACATATTAAAATTCATAATTCTTTTTCTAACCTAAGTATTTCTTAATTATTTTTTACATATTTTAAATTTTCGTTCGCTTATCAAGTGGACAAATTCTAGCAGATCTTTATTAAAGTATGCAAGTATTTGTTGTAAAAATGAATTTTTACTAATTTTTAATGATGCAGCGCTGAAAAAGGACTATGATATACAGAAGATTTAGATGGATTAAAGTGAATTTTGAGTGATATCGTGTGATTTAGGTAATATCCAGGAATTTCGAATGATGTATAATTTGCATATTCGAATTTTTTACACAAAAATTGGGCTTACTCCCCTCTATGGTTTTTCGATTTTCGGGAATCTATATCTCGGCCCATAACTGAGTCCCCAAGCTAATTTTGGTGCCGTTCGACTCAACTCGGCGAGATCTTTCGAATGACATATCATTTGTCCGAATCGGTTTCCGGGTGATATGAAGGAATTTTTCCTTAGTAACATTTATTCCCTTAGGCAATTCCGGAGAATTGGGGTCCCTGCGGAAAAAAATCTTAAAAATAAGAAAAAGGATTTTTCTAGGGTAAAAAAATATGCTGATTACGAATCCGAGCTCAGATTTTGAAAAAGTCGAATCCCGAACCCGAATTCGGACTTTTGCCCCCGAACAGGACTTATGACCCCGAACATTATCAGACATTGTACAAAATGGTCAGTCTTTTAATAGAATCAATTCTCCGGGATTGCCCAATTCTCCGGGATTGCCTTCCCTTATAACAATAAGTAAAACCTAACACAACTCCACTTAACCACAAATTACTGTGCAATTGTCCACTGTGCAGATGTCCTCTGTGCAAAAGTCTTACTGTGCAAATGGATCACTGTGCCCGAGTCGGAGCGCCGGAAAAAAGGAGTCTGTCCGGTTCAATATTATATGGAAGCTACTTTGACCATTCTTTACATAATATTAGGATGGCGACGAAGCACCTAATTTGATTATAATGTGGCATTTATCTAGTTTCTATCTAAAGGATTGAGACTTTGGGTTTCGACGGTATCATTCTATCTTGTGCCCACCCACCAAAATATCAATTTAAATTTTTTGAGTTATTGGAGGTCACCGGGATAAGTCTGACCATTTTTATAATTTGAGGAAGGAAAAAAAGAGGTACAGAATTGAATAATACCGGCTATCTTTCTTTAAGTTAAATAGGCCGTCTGTTTAGGTATCAAACTTTTCTTGATTTTCTTAAATTCCTTTTCACAAATTCCTGAGAATCAGGCACATAAAAATTATGTGCCTGATTCGGTGTACGGAATTTTGGTCACCGGAATTTTGGTCACCAAGGATTTTCGGAACTCTGGTCACCAACTTTTTTGGAATTTTGGTCACCAGCGGAATTTTGGTCACCAAGTCAAAAAACGGAATATTGGACACTGAAATTTTGGTCACCAATAGGAATTTTGGTCACCAAACGGGAAAAAATAATCTTATCTAAAATGATATCAAAGTGATAAAAAATGATTTTTCAACCCCCAGTTGATCAATTTCAATGTTGATCACTCTCATGGCTGATCACTCCCTCAGTTGATCACTCTCGATCACTCTTCCGGATGATTGATTAACTGTGAGAGTGATCAACATTGAAATTGATCAACTGGGAGTTGAAAAACAATTTTTTATCACTTTGATATCAGTTCTAGATAAGATTTGTTTTTCCCGTTTGGTGACCAAAATTCCTCTTGGTGTCCAAAATTTCAGTGTCCAATATTCCGTTTTTTGACTTGGTGACCAAAATTCCGCTGGTGTCCAAAATTCCAAAAAAGTTGGTGACCAGAGTTCCGAAAATCCTTGGTGACCAAAATTCCGGCACCCCCTGATTCACCGTCTTTCCTACATTTTCTAAATTTCTCGTAAATTAGTGTCTTAATTTTAACAGGAAAGAAACTGCAGTGAATTCCGAGTACCAACAAGAATTGTCAAATTCTCTTCCTGTTGAAAATGGGGTTGGTGAAACTAATGGAGATGAACTAAAAAATGACTCTTCTGTCAAAAATGAAGATTTGGATGATATTCCATGGTCTCAACGAATTCGGGAAAAACAACAAAATTCTTCTACTTCTAAATCTGTTAAAAGACCTGTGACACCTGTAGAAAGTGGTGGAGAAGAAGCTCAACCTATTGTAAAAAAATCTGCCGATAAAAAGCGGAAGACGAGACAAGCATCGTCTGAAAGTGAAGAAGAATATACTCCAAAGGTTTTTTTTTAATTTTTGTTTTTTTTGAGTCATTTTAATTTTAGAAGAAATCAAAATCTTCCAAATCCAAACCTGAAAAACCAACGCCAAAGTCATCTGCTAAAAAAGAGACGAAAACTGAAGAAGATTCGGATTACGATGATGACAAACCTGCAAAAAAGAAAAAGAAATCAACTGAAAATAATCTTGTTAAACAAGAGGTTGTTTAATTTGACTCCACCTCTCACACCTTTAAATATCGACGCCCTAAATTTTGGGTCAACGATATTTAGGTTGTCGATATTGGGGGTTGTCGGTTTCACCCATTTCTCTTGTCAACCGAAAACCCCAACCAAAATTTTCTCTCAACCAATCCGAAATTTTTGTGTTTTCGGTCGATTTTGACCCGATAACTAGAGGTTTTTCGTACTTGTATGGCATTTCTATATGTTAACCTACACTATTTTTCTTTCAGTCATCTTCATCTGCAAGCCCTACAAAAAAGAAAAAGAAGGCTGAAGAAGAGGTGGAAGTTTGGAAGTGGTGGGAAGAACAATCACCTGAACAATCAGATGGAACAATTAAATGGAGAACTTTAGAGCATAAAGGGCCAATGTTTGCACCAGAATATGTTCCTTTACCTAAAAACATTAAATTCAAATATAATGGAAAGGTTAGAATTTTTTAATTGTGGTTGGATTTCAACTTTTCGTGGTTGAAAAGATTGTGGTCGGAATTTGTCGTTATTGATAATGTTGGGTTAGGGTTCGATAAAAGTGGCCTGAGTCGGGTTTATCAAAAAAGGGTCTGGGCTAGATGGGGTTGGAACTGTTATATCCGACGGGTGTTCGTTGACTACTTGACCATCAATTTATCCAAGGAGAGAATAAAATTTAGGTGATGGATTGGGCTGGGACAGATATCAGGGACTGACCGGGGAAGGTTAATCCAACTGAACGGATGCTGAATTGGCTAGAAGGCGTCGGAGTTTAAGCCACTTTAAACTTTTTTTTTACTATACACTTTTCCATTTGTAGCCAATGGATCTATCCCCGTCTGCTGAAGAAGTTGCCACTTTTTATGCTAAGATGCTTGATCATGACTATACTTCAAAGCCTATTTTTAATCAAAACTTTTTTAAGGATTGGAGAAAGGTTTTTTCATTTAAAAAATTTTCTAAAAATTGATTTAGACAATGACCGCTGCAGAACGTTCAACAATAACTGATTTAAAAAAATGTGATTTTCGGTATAAAATATTTATTAATATATATAAGGAAAAAGTGAGGAGTGATCCTGCTGTCTAGCATAGGAAGAGTTTTGGATCTATTAAAAAAAAGGGTGGTTAGTTGGGAGAGCAACTGTACGTGTTGAGCAAGAAGGGCTAACAATAAATGCCATGAGGTTCGATACCTGCTCTGGGCTAAACTTAACACTTTCTAAATTTTGCTTCTTTACAATGTTATTAAAAAATAACTATTTAAAGTGATATAAATGCCTATTTTCTTTCTGAAACTGAAAAAAGAAAAGCTCGAAGTAAAGAAGAGAAAAAAGCAGAAAAAGAAATTAAAGATAAAGAAGCGGCTGAATATGGTTTTGCGATGCTGGATGGTTATAAACAAAAAATTGGAAATTTTCGAATTGAACCACCGGGACTTTTTAGAGGACGAGGTTTTTTGTTTAAATTATTTACCTTCGTGTTAGGAATCTCACGGCAAGGGCGTATCCAGGGGGGGGGGGCTCTAGCCCCCCCCCCCTGAAATGGGGGAAAGAGGGAAAATTAGGAGAAGGACGGTCGAAAAATGAAATTTTTTCACCTACAACCCTCAAATTTAAAAAAATTTCGCTTGCGGCGCTAAAAATGGAAGAAATTTGGCTTCTTGGGCTCCAAATTCCGAAAAATTTTCGCGTGCGTCGCAGAAAATGGAAGAAATTTGGCCTCTTGACCTCCAATTTTCAAAAAATTTTCGCCTGCGGCGCTGAAAAGATAAAAATTTACGTACAAAAAATTTGCGGAAGGAAAGCCAAAGTGAACGCCAAAATTTGGCGCACACCCAATGTTAGCCCCCCCCCCCGAAACTGACCCCCTGGATACGCCCTTGTCTCACGGTTTGAACCCCTTACGGGGGGGGGTGGACGGTGGGTAGGCTATGGCCTCCCAGCCCCCTTGTTAACCACCTTATGTCAGAACGGTAAATAGGATAAAAGGCTAGCATCCATGTCTTCTTTTACAAGTCACAATTTTCTAATTAATTTTTTTTATAGGAGAACACCCAAAAATGGGTTGTTTAAAGCTACGAGTTCAACCAGAAGATGTTATAATAAATTGCTCTAAAGGTGTTACAATTCCTCCTCCTAAAGGTCATAAATGGAAAGAAGTTCGACATGACAATATGGTTTTTTTATTTTTTAACTTACGTCGTATCTCCAACAACAATATGTCATTCGAAGGCTTGGTTTCCAAATCAAAATTAAACTTGGGTCTCTGTGTCGAGCTACATTCCCTTTAAAACCAAAAAACCATAGGGGGGGGGGGGGGGTCAAGCGATTTTTGGGTGAAGATTTGATTATATAAATGACGACTCTCACAGGCTTTTTCGAATTTCATTGTTTATCTAAATCGGTTCATTTTTTTATCAGTGATTTAACTAATTTTACCAATATTATTTTTTAAATTCATTTTAAGGTCACTTGGCTTTGTTCTTGGAATGAAAATGTTTTGTTCAGTAACAAATATATAATGTTAAACCCTTCTTCAAAGCTTAAAGGCCAAAAAGATTGGGAAAAGTTCGAAAAAGCGCGAAAGGTTTTTTGATTTTTAAAAATTAAAAAAATTCTTTTTATTAAAGCTTAAAGGCTGTGTTGGGCCAATTCGAGATCAGTATTTATTAGACTTTAAAAGCAAAGAGATGCGAATACGACAACGTGCAGTTGCTCTTTATTTTATTGATAAATTTGCGCTTAGAGCTGGAAATGAAAAGGATACTGATGAAGCTGCAGGTTTTTTAATTTAAAAAATTTTTTGAAGATTTTTTAATTTTCAAAATTGAAAATTTTTTAATTAAATTTTTAATACAGGCCCCTGAAAATATTTTATTTTTTTTTCGGGTAAAAGTAGTAAAAGCAATAACGCCTCCCTCCCTCCGAAAAAAATCCTGGTTACATGCCCTTGATTCCGGCCCATTTTTTTAGAAAAAAATTCAAAAATTTATTAAAGATACTGTTGGTTGTTGCTCTCTTCGTTGTGAACATATTAAATTACACGAAGAATTGGATAACCAGAAATATGTTGTAGAATTTGATTTTCTTGGAAAAGATTCAATTCGTTATTACAATCGTGTACCTGTTGAAAAGGCTGTTTTTAAAAATTTGAAAATTTTTATGGAAGGAAAGGAACCTGGCGATGATCTCTTTGATAGACTTGATGTTTGTTTTTTACTTTTGAGTTAATTTGATGGCAAATTTGGATGATTTACCTACTGATTCCGGAATTTTTCCCGAAAAACTCCCGCAAAGTTTTGCCTCTCCCAAGGTCCCCTGGTGACATCACCGCAGAATATGTATCCTCCGGAGTCCTTCCCACAGAGGCTCACCTGAAATTCTTCCAACCGCCTCTTCCCAAAATCCTTCTCACCTCCTCTTCCAAGATCCCTTCCACCGTCTCCGAAAGAGGAGTAACAAAAAAATCGAGTAAAAATTTAAAAAAATTTTTTTGCTTTAACGCTTTAAATTAAAAAAAAACTTTTTTTAAAGACAAGTTCTCTAAATGCTTATTTGAAAGAATTAATGGATGGATTAACTGCCAAAGTATTTCGTACATATAATGCTTCAATTACTTTACAAGACCAATTGGATAAATTAACAAATCGTTATTTTTTTTAATTTTTGATTAAATTATTTTTTAATATTTTAAGCTGATGATACAATCCATGCAAAGCTGCTTTCATATAATCGTAAATTTTTTTAACTTTGAAAAAACAACTTAAAAAATTTTTTTGTAAAGGTGCAAATCGACAAGTTGCAATTCTTTGTAATCACCAACGTGCAGTCCCTAAAACTCATGATAAGGCTATGGAAACACTACAAAATAAGGTTAAAATAAAAATGAATGGTTTCCTAGTATTTTCTAGAGTTTAAGGATTCCACTCAAAGAAATTTAGGCTAGGGAGTTTTCGAGCTCGGCAATTTCGTCGGTTTTTAGGTTATAACCTTTTTTGGGAAATAGTTATGAGGAATTGAGCTCAAATCCATTGTTTTTTTGAAAATCTTTAGTTTACGCGGAATTTTTCTTTTTTTAAAGATTAATGAAAAGAAGAAAGAATATAAAGAAATTAAAGCTGAACTTAAGAAAAATAAAAATGATGAGAAATTGCAGAAAAAATATACTCGAGTGAAAGAACAACTTGTAAAATTAAAAACACAGCATACCGACAAGGTTTCTTTTTTTTTAATTTAATAAATTAATTTTAAATTAAAAAAAATTTTTTAAGGATGAAAATAAACAAATTGCATTGGGCACATCCAAACTTAATTATTTGGATCCAAGGTTTTTTTTAAATACGGACTGATAATGAGTCATCCATCTCGATTATTGTGTCCTTTTGGATTCGTGTCTTTTTGGATATTCTTCCCAACTTCTAACATGAAAAAACCTTTTCATGCCCATCAGGCCCGTAACCAAGCCAAGGGGAAAAATGGGTAAAGGTCCAATTTTCTCCCTAATTGTCTGCAAAAGAGTCGTGATATAACGATGTGGACGATAAACGTCTTAAAAAATATTTTCACCGAACTTTCAAATTAATTTCTTCCCCGGCCACTGTCCCCAAAATAGGCTAGTCTCAGATTTCCAAATACATTTTCAATTTTTTTATAGAATATCAGTTGCTTGGTGCAAAAAGTATGACATCCCTATAGAAAAGATTTACTCGAAAACTCAACGTGACAAATTTCGATGGGCTATAGATATGACAAAAGAGGATTTTATTTTTTGACAAAGAACAAAGGATTGTGTTTTTTTTTATCAAAAAAAGGTTTTTTTCAATATTTTGACTTACAAACGAGAAATCCTCCAAAAAATTATTAATATGTTATAATTGATTTTTTTTCGATTTTTTAAAATTATTTTGTGTGTTTTTATATTTTGTAGTAATTTTGCAGCTCTATTTTATATACACAATTATTTAAAAATGGAAAAAAATACTAACTAGTTCATGAAAAAATACTATTAAAAAATAAGGTGTCGTGTTTGTTGTTCTTTCTCTCTATTCATTCTCTACTATTTCTCATAACTAAATCTAAAAAATTTCAGAAAATTTTTTCTTGAAAAAATTGTGTTTATCGTAATATTAAGCATTTTTTATTGTATAAGTTTACGGATAAATTTGTAATGGATGGTAAATATTATAATTTGTATTACTTGTTTTTAATTATTAAAAGGAGTAATTTTGTAGGTAGGATGTGCTTTAGCCTGCAGGTTTCACTTTCTTTTAGACGAAAACTCATAATTTGCCCTAGTTGACATTTTAAAGTTTTTTTACTTTTTAGTTTAAAATTTTCTAAATTTTATTTTTTGTAAGTCTCGCGTGTCAAAAAGTGAATTTCTGTCGTATTTGGCATTTTTAAATATGACATTTTAAGAAATATATGTTCTAAATTTTTACAGTTTTTTACTTTTTTGTCTAACCTTTATACTCTAAATTTTATTTTTTTCTTTGTCTTGCGTATTTTGGCTACCCTACAACTCATCGAATCCTTAACTCATCGAATCCTCAACTCATCGAATCGGCCAAAAACACTCAACTCATCGAATCCTTAACTCATCGAATCCTCAACTCATAGAATCGGCCAAAAACGATCAACTCATCGAATTTTTCCAAAAGGGGACGTTTGAGTCCCCGTGTTTATTTTTTAGATTTTTTATTGTTTTGTTTATTTTTTTTTGTTTTCTTCTGGGGTTTCAACTAATTTTGTTAATTAGTTGATCGGGCACTCATCCAAGTTTATCCGGCCAGTGAAAACATTATCAGAACATTATCTCATTCCTGAAAACATTATCTCATTCCTAATAAATTATGCTGGAGATTTTACCGGGTAAAACCGGACCAAATTAGTCCAGTAGACCCCGATTATGCCCAAAAGCCCTTTTTCCTAGCCTCCATAGCAGCAAAAAATTTTTTCAACAAAGATTCAGTTAGCCCTTTCGGGAGAAAAATAAAAACAGGGGACTCAAACGTCCCCTTTTGGAAAAATTCGATGAGTTGATCGTTTTTGGCCGATTCGATGAGTTGAGGATTCGATGAGTTAAGGATTCGATGAGTTGAGTGTTTTTGGCCGATTCGATGAGTTAAGGAATTTTAGCCGATTCGATGAGTTGAGCGTTTTTGGTCGATTCGATGAGTTAAGGATTCGATGAGTTGAGCGGGCACGCGTATTTTTAATTTAATAAATAACAATATGCCAGAACTCAATTTAAGCTCAACTTTAAAACTCTTAATTTTGCACTTATGTTTAACGTGTTCGAACAGTTTTTTGGATTTTAAACAATAAATCAACGTTTTGTTAAATACAATGAACAATTCTGATGTCGTTCCAGCCCGTATAGTAGTTGTTGGAACGAGTAAATTAAGACTTTCTGAAAGGTTTTCTCTTATAATTTTTGAGAATCTAAATGTTTTTTTGCAGGTTTAATCGAATTCAAGCAGAAAAAGTTGAACAACCACCACCACCACCACCACATAGACATGTAGTAAAACAAAGACAATCTTCTTTAGAACCTCAGAATTTGCGGCATCGAGCGGAAAGTGTTCTTTCTGTTAATGGAGGTCCTATAATTGAGCGGCCTCGTGTTTTTCAACGTCCAACAAGTGGAAGCATTAGCAGCAACAAATCTTTTTTACACGACAATTATATGGTATTTATTTTTATTTTATACAAACTAATCGTCATGTCAGCAACTCCTACCAAGACTGCAGGACCTTTGGTAACTTGGGCTGTGTTTTTGGCTTTGAATTTGAATTAGTCTGATTATCTTGATTGAGTATCCTCAACTTTTTTAATCTATTTTTTCTTTTTATTACAAACTTGCCAAAGGCTTGGTGTGTTGTTTTAGTATGAGTTACTGAATTTATTGGAAGGCATCACTTTAAATATTGAGGTTTTCGGCTACCTAGCTAACAATAAGACTGCTTTTATTCTTTAAGTTTTTCTAATTCTCTTTCTTAAACTTTTTTTGATTAAATAAATTTTATTTTTTAACAAGAAATCAATATTATTTTATAGGACAATGAATTATATGGCGAATTCTCAGAACATGATCAATATCGTCCACCACCTTCCCAATATCATCATTCTGGTGGTGGTCGCTTCCGTACTTGTAGTAGTGAACCTTTTGAAAGTTTATCTGAATTAAACAATTTAAATCCTGTTAATCTCACACTTGATGATTACAACGTTTATCAGAAGATGCGTATTCGTCGGCCATTTTATTCTTCCTCTCGAGTACACAATTATGATTTGGATGATATTGATGAAGAATATGATTTTCCAAATGATTATGCACCTCGACCAAGATCCAATGTATTTTTCTTTTAAATTTATTTTTAAGTGAGGCTATTTTTTGTTGGGAAATTTTTTGTGATCGAAATGTTTGTGTTAACATTTGAAGACTTTATTAAATAGGTTTTTAAATTGGGGTTCCATCTCGAGCTCCCGCCCATGATTTATACTGCTCTAAACCCTGCCTCCCCAAGGAAATTTATTGTGTTTATATCGGCCTCACAACCATAACTCAAACTTACCCCACACCCTTCATACCATACTTTAACATTTAATCTTTTAGCTCTATAATGATTCACCACGAAGACCCATTCAACAACGACTCAGTTTTCGTCCTCGGTTTTTTCAATCTTTTAAAATCAATTTTTAAATATTTCCAATTTTAGAATGACGTCCGAATTTGCACTTCGCCGCCCAATTCGAAACAATTTTGCTTTTAAGCGATCATTTCGTGGAAGGTTTGTTGGAGGTTGGAGGGCTTGGTATGGAGGCGGTGGGGGAGGAAATTGGATTTCTGGTCAGGGTGGAGGTTTCCGAAGAAATCGACGAAATGACAGACGTCTCAAAAAAACTGTCGCAGAAATGGATAGAGAACTTGATGTAAGAAAATAATTTTTTAAATTTATTTTTTAAAGTTGTTTACTTTTCTCACCCCCTTACAAACAAATTTTTTAATAATGCCAATTATTTATCGGATTTGAGTTTTTAGCTGATGAATCGAATAGATCGAAAATGGGATTACCGCTTTGGTACCCTCCTTTAATATTTCACTAGACTGAACGGGGATTATAAATTGAATACCAGCCGGTATTGGTATCAGGATGGGACGGGTTAAAGAAATATTTCAAAACTAACTAGAATCCCGACCCGACTTTTTTTTTCAATCCGTCACCAAGAAGTACAAGGGTGAGGGGGGGTGATAATTTCCGAACGTGTCTTTTTAAATTTTTTTTAATTCGCTTCTCTTTTTTCTCAGGAATATATGAAATCAAACAAACATCCTCGAGTTCATCCCAAAATTTGATTGTTGATGGAAAAACTGAAGAAGAAGAAAAAAAGGAGAAAATTACCTGATTTTTTTGTCTTTTATTAATTTGATTTGTTTTTCCAGTATTTTTTCCCTTCCTTTATTATTATTTAAAAATTGTATAATTTTGTTTGTTTTGGCAATTTAAAAGTTATTGATTTGGTTCTATAATTCGATTTTTTCGTTAAGGAAGAGGGAGGGTCTAAGACGGGAATAGGCTCTCTCGGATTTTAAAAAGCGGAAACGGAACGCGAAGTTGTAAAAAAGCTGAGGACGGCACCTGTTTGGGTCAGTTGAGCGCGGCCGCTTTAGCACTAGCCGACCTTGATCGGCTATAGCTTTTTTTGTGTTTGATTAAATTTAAATGAAAATATTCCATTCGAAAGCCCTCAAAAGATTTTCCCCAAATAGATTCACAACAAAACCGGATTTTAACTTGGCTATTAGAATTTTTAGATTGAATTTTTCTTAAAAATTTTTAAATTTCAGTTTGTTTATTTTATTACTTTTATCCATGAGCAGTAAAAATTCTCAATCATCTTCATCTCGACGACGTGAACGTGACAGGCGATCAGATCGAAGTAAAAGCCCTAGAAGGTCAAAAAAGGATGGGCGGCGTAAACACGATGATTCCAGGTTTGTTTGTTTAAAACAGGGTTGACATTTGTACTTATTTCCGGAGTGACCTTCAAACTTACGTAATGAAAATGTACTTATAGGTACTTATAAACGGACTTTTTAGTTGAAAATGTTCGACTCGTCGAGCTTTTTCGATTGACTTATAAATTGTCCAAATCTAAAATCCCCCAGTAAAGTACACTTAGGCCAAATTTTCAGTTCAAAGAATGAAATACAGAAAGGAATTGAGAAAGCTAAGAATCGCTTAAAGTCATCTCTAAACGAAGCAATAGATAGCGGAAGAAGTTTAGAGTATTCTCAGGCCATGCGACTTCGACAGGATAAACAAGGTTTTTGTTTCATCTATTTCTTTGACATTTTTGTCTTCAGATGCTTCAGAAATATTAGATTCAGTTTCCCGCCATGCTGCCATTGAACGGATTGAAGAGCCTGGTTTTAATCCTTGTTCGTTCAAATCAGATGCGGATTCGGCTAGAATGGTTAGTTTTTTGGTTTAAAAAATCTCAAACCGGGTTTTGATGACATTTATGCAAGCTCATAGTGGTATTAAGTGAAATGAAGATTGCCCGAATCGTACCTTTCTTAATTGCGTCCAATCCGGACTGGGAGTTGAAATTATATTTTTTTATTACTTTTTATTTTCCAAGTCTTCCACTACAACCAAAAGTTCTGAGAACACCACAAATTTGTTTACATCTTCATCTACAACCCATCACGATCGTGCAATGTTTGGACCACTATGGGCGAGTAAACAAATTGCTGAAAAGTCTAAAAATAAAAAGGAGGTTGGCAAAAAACGAGAAAAGGATGAAAATAAAGAGGAGAATAAAAAGGAAGAAACAACAACTGTCCCCCCGGCAAGCAGATTTCCTTTGGCACATGAAAAAGTATAAAAATTTGAATAATTTAGAAAATTAAAAATTTTTTAAAGCTTTCTGAAGACCCTGAAGTTCGAAATAAACGTTGGTTAGAATTATTTAGAGAAAGGAGAAAGATGGCAATTGAGGGGATTTTGTAATGATTTTATTGAGAGTTGCTTTTAGTTCCTTTTTTTTGTATTTTATATAAACTTTTTTGTCTTATAAAAATCGGTATTTATTTTATAGTTAGTTTTGGGACACAAAATATCTTTCAAATAAATTTTATTCTTCTCCAATTTTAGCTACAGCAGATGTTCTATTTCCGCAATTGTAGCGAAACTTTAATGATTTACCGACGTTTATTTTCTTTTTTAATTCAAAATGTTCGTCATTATTCTCTTGAATCGTCGAATAATTATGACAATGTCCGCGTTCGTTTTGCTCCTTCGCCAACTGGACAATTACATTTAGGTTTTTTAAAAAAAATAAAAATACTGGATAGAAGTGTTGGAGAGTGTCCGTATTAGTGTTGGTCAAACGCGATTTTTCGGTATCGGTATTTTCGGTAAAATACCGATACCGAAAAAATACCGATTTTTTAAAAATTGTTCGGTACCGTATTCGGTATCGGTATTTCGGTAAAAATACGGCGGTATTACCGAAAAATACCGCCGTAATACGGTACCGTGACCAACACTAGTCCGTATTGTTACTTAAGTGTTTATATGTGTAGGGACCGGTTCGCTAGACAGGAGTTGGGGGAATAAAGTTATATTCTTTTTTTTTTATCTAACGAAAAATTTTCCTACTTCCTGACGGTTCTTATGAGACTTGGTTCACTTGCAATGCACCTATCCAGTTTGAATAATGTACTGTTCTTTCCTTACCAAAAATTACCCCCCCCCCCTCCCCGATAATTTTTCTTGGCTACTTGCCTATCCTTTGCCAATTTATATAGTCTGATACAAAGTCTAGTAAATTAGTAAAAAAATCCTTAAATCCCATTAACCAAAAGCGAATTTGGTGACAGAATTGGCCAACCATCAAAAAATTTTTATTTTTAAAGGTTCATTAAGAACAGCACTTTTTAATTATTTATTTGCCAAGAAATATGGAGGATCATTTTTATTAAGAATTGAAGATACTGACCGGGATAGATTGGTAGAGGGTACACAAAATGAGGTTTTTTTTAAATTTTCTTTAAAAAAATTTTTTTTAGTTTGAAAATGCTTTGTCGTATTTTGGCTTAAATTTGGATGAATGCCCTTCCATTGATGGAAATTTTGGTCCTTATGTACAATCTGAGAGATGTGAAATTTATAAAAATGAAGTTGAGAGGCTAATAGAAGAGGATAAAGCTTACAAATGTTTTTGTTCTGTTGAGGTTTTTTTGACTTTTTTGGGAAAAATTTGTGAGGGTTTTTTTGGTTGTCTTCTTTCCTGTTTCCCTAGGAAAAATGATCAAGAAGGCGCTTTCGATATTGTTGATGGTTGGCAGTAGGTAATCGAGTGTGCCGGGTCCGTATATAAGTTCTACTTCTATTTTTTCGAATCCCGGATCCGAATTTGAAATGGTCGACTTTTGGTTCGGCATTCGAGATAGACAAATTCTAAGCAATATTTCGACTCAACACACTCGATTACTTACTGGCAAATCTTCTTTTAGTTTATCTTCTTTTAGTTTAACTATCAAAAAACACTTGCTGTTCATTTTTTCTAGGGAACACTTTAGCAGAAGATTTCCGGTTTCGGCAAATTTTTATCTTCTTTTAGTTTTTAGAGACTTGATATTCTTCGACGCAAAGCTTTAAATGAAAAGAAAATTCCTCGTTATGACCGCCATTGTCGAGATCTGTCAAAAGAAGAAATTGTTGCTCGTGAAAAAAATGGTGAAATACCTGTTGTTAGATTTAAATATGATGCTGGTGAAATGTCTTTTAAGGTTTTATTTCTAATTTTTTGATGGAGGGCTTATATCAGTTAGAAAAAAAGCTGATCATGGTTTTTAAAATGTTCATTGGATCGGGGTTTTTTAGATCGGAAAAAAAAGTTTTTTAAGGTTCGGGTAACCGGGCCCATCCCAGTTTACTTTCGCGGACACCCACAATTTTGTCCGCAAATATCCTAAATTTCCATGCAAATGGGACATAAAACATTCGGAATTTTTTGACCTTTTCAAAAGGTGGAAATTGGGAATATCTGTACTTTTTAGGATACAGTTTTTGGTGTTTATTCTACAAGTTGGGACGAGGTTGATTTTATTATTTTAAAACGTGATGGCTTTCCAACTTATCACTTTGCTAATGTTGTAGATGACCATTATATGCAAATTAGTGGTAATTTTTTGACTAACGTAATTAGAAACTAGTAAATCTATATTTGGGCACCCCAATAAAATGTGCGGATACACAAAAATTTGTATGCAATCATTACTTAACCTCAAATGTCGCCTAGCCACGAATGTTCGCAAATGTCGCTAGGACACTAATTTCCTTCGAAGTGGCGATTTAAAAAATTTCTTTTATAGATGTAATTCGCGGATCGGAATGGCTTTTATCTACACCAAAACATTTAAAACTTTATGAGTATGTTTTTTGTTTTTTAATTTAATTTTTTTTAATTTTTTAGAGCTTTTAATTGGAAGGAACCGCGATTTACACATTTACCTTTAATTACTGAGGATGGAAAAAATAAATTGTCAAAAAGAAAATCGCATGCATTTGTGGTATATTGTTTTATAAATGAATTTTTTAATTAAAATTTATTAAATTTAATATGGGTTGTTTTGGGACTTTAATTATAATTTCGGGCAGGATTTATTAAAATAATAACAGAAGTTTGATTTCATTTCTATAGTATGCAATAGATAGGTTTTAGACTACGAGTACATATACGGGCCCGAGGACAAATGTAATTTGGCCGCCGACGTAATATATAAAAATATGAGTCAATAAATACATATGTCTCAGGTTCGAGTCCTGTGAGAGGACTGTTAATTGCTCGCAAAATTAAGTTCAGCAAATTTATTTAAAAAAATTTCTTTTGTCCTCAAAAATATTTTTTAATATATTTTTAAAGAGTTATTATACAAATCTTGGCTATCTCCCTTTAGCTGTTTTAAATTTTTTATTACGAAATGGAAGTGGAATTAAAGAATATAATTTACACAAACTTTATTCAATTGATGAAATGATTACAAATTTTGATCAAAATTTAATTGGTAGAAGTACTTTTATGTTAGATTTAAAAGAATTGGATCGTTATGGAAGAATGGCTTTTCAAGCTAGTGATTTTGAAAAAGATTTGCTTCCTTGTATTAAAAAACAATTTTCTCTTCTTCCAGAGGTTTTTTGCAAAAATATTTTTTTAATTTGGGGTTTTTTGAGGGGTCTAGCTCATCAGGGTTTAGAAAAAAATTTTTATGTAATGAATACGGATTTGTGTCCGTATGTTTCAAAAGCTGTCCGCTTTTGAAATTTTTTACACAACTTTGATAAGTAGTAAAAAATCATCACCTCCTAATCATGAATAGTAAGAGAGATCTAGATTTAGATTAGCCTTTAATTTTGGATTTAAAGTTATTTTTCGGGGTTCCTTGATCTTTTCTTGAATGGTCAAGAAATCTAGTTAAGCAAAATTTTTTTTCATTTTCATCATTGTCGAATCTTGGCCAGATTTCTTGATCTGGAGTCATGAAAAATCGAGACAACCTTGGAAAAATGACTTTGAATCCAGGAAAAAACCAAATCTAGGACTTGACACTCTAAAATGTTGTATAAATTTTAAAAAATCTTTTTAGGCAACAAAAACTTCAATAAATCCACAATTATTAACTTCTTCATATTTTAATAAAGTAATTTCATTTTTACATTTAAATGAAGAAAAATTTTGTAAAATGTCTGACATAACAACAGGGGATTTTAAATTCTTTTTTATGACACCAAATTCGTCAGAAAAAATTGTCAAATATTTTCAAGATATTAAAAAAGTTTTGAAAATTTTGAATAAATTGTTGGAATATTCAAAATTGGATAGTAATAAAATTAATTTTGAACAAATTAAATTGTTAGCGAAGGAAGAAGAAGATTTTTCTGCAGGAAAAATAACTACGTTTGTTTAAAATTAATTTTTTTTGTTGGGGATCTCACTATTGTGTAAATAAGAAGTGTGACAAATTGAGAAAATAAAGTCTGGGTATCAGGTTTCGGATCCGGTTTTCAAAATTTTCTTCGGATATGTTTCGGGTTTTCGAGTAATGGAAAAAATTTCTTTTCGAAATTTCGGTTCGTGGTTTTATCTTTTTCGTGGTAAAGGATTGTTTCAGCTTCTTACTTGTGGCGTTGGGTGGATTTAATTCTATTTTAGCGGCAACAAGAATACTTTTTTTAATTCAAATTTTTTTCTTTCAGTCTTTTTCGATTAGCAATAATTGATAATATATCTGGACCACCTATTCATGAACTTGTTAAATTTTTTGGAACAAAAGAAATTTCATCAAGATTAGAAAAAATGGTTTTTAAATTGGAGGGATATTTAAATAATTATGATGATGTGAAGAAGAAAAAATGTGAAGCTGCCTGAAAATATTATTTTTTTTTACTTTTTTTGTTAAAAATTTGATAACCTTTAAAGTTTGGAATTTTTTAGGGTTTTTTGTTAAATTATTTTTGTTGTTCCTTTTGTTTTACTCTTATTGTTCCTTTCTGTCTTATGTTGGTTTTTTAAAATTAGTCCTTTGTAATTTGGTGTTTAGAAATATTTTAAAATAATTATGTCAAAGTGTTAACTAAGGGAAAATATTTCTTTTGATCGTTTAAACATTTGGTTATTTTTTCCATTTGTTCTATTTTTTAGAGCTGCACAGCGGGTTAACTCTGTTGACAGACAGGACATAGGCAGAGAAACCCATTTATTCGCAAAAACAACCTATTTATTCGCGAATACCACCTGTTTATTCGCGAAACTGCTCCATATAAACGCAAGGCTCATCCATCTATAGGGCATAACTTTGTTAGGAATTATTCAGTCAAGCTGATTTTGGTGTCATTCGACTCAGCTCGATGAGCTCTTTCGATCGACCTATAATTTGCATGTCCAAAACTCTATCCCCGAAAATTTTAAAATTTCGGGGGCCTGTAACTCGGCCCTATGAAGTCAGACCACGTTGATTTTGGTTTTATTCGACGTATCTCATCGAGCTGCATCAGATGGTACCAAAATCTTTGTTTTTTTTCTTAAAGTAACTCTTAAAAATCTGTCACTAAAATTATTAAAATATAAACACTAGTAACTTTTGCTAAAAACCAGATAAATTAATAATTTTTTGCCAAAAGCTTCTTTAAACTATGAAAAATAAAAATAACAGAAAGATTTAAAAAATAACATCTAGAACGTCCAATGGACTCGATCAAAGTTGGCAACCTAAAATCTGCATGCGAGAATAATGCTTTAAATGAGAGAAAGTTAGAGAAGCAGAGAAAATTAGACACTACACAATGTCCTCTTTAACCCGCTGTGAGCTGTTAATTAGTTTTTTAAATTTCAGTTTTTGTAAAAAATGTGGCCACCGCCTAGGCATAATATGCCAATTCCTCCACCACCTATTCAACCTTATGGCATGCCACTTCATGGACATCCACCTGATCCTTATATGGATAGAAGAGTTGGTGCTGGTGCTCCTCCTCCTCTTGCTGGACCACAATGGAATCATAGAGAAGTTGGTACTTGGAGAGTACCTGGAGAAGATTGGCGGTCTGCTGTGCATCACCAACCCTGGTCAAGTTAGTTTAATTTTTTTTTTAATTTTTGAAGTAATGTTGGGGGATTTCTGTTATCTAGTCTTACAGGCCTGCCATACCGCAAAATATTAACTAGTGCCTCTTTGTCTCTAAATTCACCTTTTAACCCTATCTTCTAATCTAAATGAAATTATTTCACTTCCTGTTTTTGTCAGATCACGATTTTTATCAACGCCAATATGGAGGGAATGTCCCAATTGCTAGATCTTTTGCTCAATTTGATAGAAGACCTGGGTCTCCATTAATAAAACCTCAAGAATCATCTTCACATATTGATTATGAAAAGCAATTGAGAGAACATTATGAAACGCCTAAACCTTCTTATAGTGATTTTTCTGAAATGACTAAAGCTGCTGCTCCACAAGACGAAAAGTACTTGGAATTAAATTCTTTAACATCTGCAAGGAGAATACATTTAAATTGGAAGTTGCCAACTCTTCCAGGTTTTTGAAAATTAATGGGAAGTATTGGTGATTGAATGGGTTGGGCCAAGGTTTGAGAATTATTCGCACTTTCTAAAATTAAGCCTTACTGTCGAATTTAGTCGCTGTCGAAAATAGAGGAAAACGGTGAAAAAAAGTAGTTAACTGTCGAATTTATCAGACACGGCTCACTCAGTCAGATCAGGCTTATATCAGTACCAGCCATTTTACTTTAATAAAACATTTTAGATTCTTTTTATTTTTTTCATTTTTAAAGCTAACGACAAATTTAAAATAAATTTGGCCATAAAATTGGAGGAGTTGGAAGGTGGAATTGGAAGAGGTGCAAGAACTGGTGAATTGGGATTAATACTTGATAAAGTTCTTCCAATACATACAACAAAAACTTATTTTGATGCAATTCCTGGATCTTTGTACGTTTTTATAAATATTAGAGACAGGACCGAGACTGTAGCTTAACCAAAAATTTCAGTTGAGGTCGAGATTTTTCTAGATTTCTCGTACGATTCTTTTACAACCCTTCATTTTGTCTTCAGTTTTATATTAATTAAAATATTTCTTTGATTAAAAACATTTTTGCGGATTTATTTTTTTGTTGGGCATTTATTTTTTATTTACTCCTCAGACTTTTTGTGATATTTTTTTACATTTAACTTCAACTTTAAAAGAATTTTTGTTTAGATATTCAATTGATCTTAACGTTATTGGTCAAAAAGGAAATGTTTATACATCAAATAGTACCAAAGAAAGAGCAAGTAAATTTTTAAAAATTTTTATTGATTTTTTTCATTATTAAAAAAATTTTTTCTAAAGCATTTTCAATTGATGAAATGATGGTTTTAATGCAAAAAGCAATTGATTTTACTGGAACATCAATGCAATCTTTTACTTTTCTTTATCGTTGTAAACCAAGAATTTATTGGGATTATGTTTATGAAATGGGGCAAGTATTAAATCCTTATTTGAAGGATAGTAATGGGCAGGCAGCTTGTCCTTTAAATCAAAATATTGAAGGTTTTTTTATTTAAATATTTTTAATTTTTATTTAAAATAGGACTTTTCTTTTCTGCTAAAACTAATCCTGATGGTTCTTTGCCTAATTCTTCACCATTTGGAGATGTTAGAATGGTATATATTTTTGATTACCCTAAATATTCTAATAGAAGCCCATTCTCAATAGAAGCTTTTTCCTTCTTAAAAAGCCCAGTTAATAAACGCCTAGTTATTCTATCCGAACATTTATCTAATTGTCAATTAATTAAATTGTTAAGCATTTTTTTTTTTGCAATTTTCCTTTCAAACTTATTTAAAACTAAAAAAAATTTTTTATTTTTAAAGGTTTTGCCCGCACATAATTTACTTGATCCTCAACGTGTAAATTTATATTTTGCTGATTTTTATTGTAATCGAGTTCCTCATTATGTTACTGTTGTTGTTGCATTTAAAGATTCTGAAGTTGATAAGTATGAAATTTTATGAATAATTTTAGAAAATTTCTTTTTTAAAGATTTTCTAAGGATAAACTTCTTCCATTAGACCCATTTGACAATCAGTTTTTGCTTCTTCAACATACTTCAAATTCTCAATCTCCATTAAATTTTTTTGTAAACAAAAAGGTTTGGGTTGAAATATATTATACTGAAACTGTTCCTATGAGATGGTTTGTTTTTTTTAGTTTTTAGCTCTTTTCTTGTTTTCAAGAAAGTCCGCAACTTTTGTTTGCAAGTTACTAGATTAGTATATTTTACAATTTTAATATTAAAAAACCTCGGAAATAAATCAGTTATTGTTCACTAAATTCGAATCAGAGACTTCCGACTGCCTATCAAATCGGACGGTTACCCCTGTGAAATACTTTACGATGGGGTTGTTTAATTTTATCCACAATTGTAGATAAAATTTGCGGACTTTTAAATTAATTTACATTTTATTTTTCTTATTTTTTAAAGGGGACGGTTTGACAATATAATTCCACAAGGTGTTGGAACTTCTAAAATTGGAGGACTTCCACATAACAAAAATTGTCGTACTTGTAATTTATATCCAGTCGGTGTCCCAGCCCCACCATTACCTCACAATTATGATTTATTGAAAAAAGACCAAGCTGATCAAATGGTTAAAGAAGCTATTAATGCTAAATTACCCGACGAGGATGATGATGATATTGAATGTTTGGATGAGGTTTTTCTTTTTTTTCTTTGAATGGGGGATTGAATTTTGTAATTCCTTTGTGAAAATAACCTGCTTTGGATACAAAAATAGACTTAAAAGAAATACATATTATCTTTAGTCGGTTATTATTTTGTTTATATGACTGACTTTAGCCCGGTGTTAGTGTGTTAGTCTTGGGGACTTAATTGGTGCGCTTATTATTTTCGAGAAAAGAAAATTTTTTGTGATCCGAAAAAAGGCTTTTTAATTTAAAAACTAATTTTCAAGTCAACGTCGTCTTCACGTTTTATGTCTTATGAATTGCTTCAAAGGCGTTATGAAAGATTGGAACATGCAATTTCTAGTGATTTTATTAATAAAGAAATTACAAATTCTGAACATGAAATATATAAAAATTTAACCAGCGAAGTTTATGATTTTTTGAAGAAAATGAATAAAGATTTTATTATTTTAAATGAAAGAATTGATTTGTTGGCAAAAAGTGAATATTTTTGTACAACGACAACGAATGAAACTAGTTGTAGCAATGATATTAGTAAAATGGTTTGTTTAAGTTTTAATTTTTTTATTTGAGGGTATTCGAAATATATTGAGGATATTAAGTTGAAGACCGCCCCTGGAGAAAGTGGGCAAGAGTCCGCAAAATTTTGTTGTCCGAAAATTACATAGGGCGTTTTTTACGAACTTTCCCCCTTATTTTTTCTTGGACAAATTCGTGTAATAAAAATCTGACGATCTCCTCTGTCAGTTCCTTTTTAAAATTGAAAATTTTTTAAAGATGTATCATAATATTTAAATAAAAGTCCAATGAGGAATTGTGGAAAAGTCCGTAAAAAAGTTTTTTGACTGTAAAAAATGGGACCCTCAGGAGAACAGAATCCTTGATAGATTTTAATTCTGAAGGCCTTTCGGTCATATTACAAAAAGATTTTTAAACTTTCGGTTTTTGAAAAATCCATACTTACACTTAATAAAATAATTTTATTTTTAAGAAAGACGAATCTAATAATATTTGTCCAATTTCTGGAACATTAAAATCTGTGATAGATATAGTTGTTTCTAGTCCAGAAAGAAGGGATGACAATGAAGAAGAAGACAAATCTCATCATTATAAACATCATAGAACAAGAAAGCTTTCAATAAATTCTGAAGTGAAAAACAAAAGGAGAAGAAGTATAAGGGAAGATTCTATTTAAAAAAATATTTTATTTTTATTTACTAGTAATTTATTTAAAAGAAATTTTTTATTAAAATTAAAAAATTTATTGGTTATTTTTATTAAAAATAATTTTATTGGTTATTTTTTAACCGAAAAAAAATATTTTTTAATTTTTATTTTACAAAAATTAGAAGTAGGCACGGATTTTGGAGAGTCCCATAAAAAAGTTGAAAAAATGTGAATTTCCCGTTATGGGGCGGTGCCTCCCAGACACATTTTCAGGCCCAGTTTCCTCTCAATTTCTTTCAAGGCCAATGGTTTTTTGCGAGTGGGAGTAGAAGGGAGAGGGGCTGGGGGTTGAATTTGACATTTTCTTGGATTAGTCATTTCTTAAGAAATTTTACAAAAAGAAAAAATCAATTTAACACTTTTTTTGTTTTGAAAGGGTTGTTGGCGGTCGGTTAATTGAAGCAAAACCGAAACCCGGTGTTTTGGCCAGAAACCGAAAACTGCGGGGTCAAATACCGGTGATAACCGAAAACCGGTGGCCTAAACCGACCGGTTTTTCGGTTAACCGAAAAACCGGGGGGCGTAAACCGGTGATAACCGAATACCGTGGTTACCGGTTAATAACCGGTCGCCAACAACCCTAAATTTAGTTTTCCCCTTCAGTTTAAAAAAGTTAAATTTAAAAAATGGAGGAAGAAATCAACAACAGCAACAAAAATAATAATATTAAACAAAAAAATGAAAATAAGCAAGAAGAATTAAATGAAAAACAAAAGGAACGAAAATACCTAATAACAAGAAATTTACAAGAAATTTTGGGGGAGGATAAATTGGTTAAACAAATAATAACAGGGAAAAATATACATGTTTATTGGGGAACTGCAACAACAGGAAGGCCACATGTTGGCTATTTTGTACCAATTCAAAAGATTGCTGATTTTTTGAGAGCTGATATTAAGGTAGGTGAAAATAATTTTTTGAAATTTTTCTGAAAACTTTTTTGTGAAAAATTTTTTTTAATTCCACTTATGGGCCAGCTTTTAAGCAATTGAAAGTTTTCCCTCAATTTTTTTGAACACTTAAACCTATGAAATTGAGGATCTATCCAACTCAATGTCGTGGTGTTATAATGATTAGCACTTGTCTTTCACTTTTTTATACGAGATTCGATTCCTTCCATGGTTATTTATTCACACAATTAATTATGTATTTTAAGGTCACTATTCTTTTTGCTGATCTTCATGCATCTCTCGATAATTTAAAAAGTAATTTTGAATTGTTGGAGAATCGTTTACTTTATTATGAATATGTGATTAAAGCTTTAATGACCGCTTTAAATGTTCCTTTAGAAAAGTTACATTTTGTACGTGGTCAATCTTATCAATTGTCTGAGTTAGTTTTTTTTAATTTTCTATGTTCTTATTTAATATCGAACCCGCCCCTATCCTTATTTGAGTCAAATTTATTTTATTTAATTTTCTGTCTCGAAATGGTCATTTTTCCTTTTTATAAGTGTTGATTTTTGCCCTTGCCGTCTATTTTTTCTTCCTAATTTTTGCTCAATTAACATAACTTTCACTTATTTTCGAGTTAATTAAATGACTGTCAATAAAGGTAAAACCTCAAATGGGGAGAGGTGCAGGATTTAAACAAAGTACCCATTTTTCTCCTTATTTTTTTCAGGCCTTACACAAAAGACTTGTTACGGTTATCCTCTTTAGTTAGCCTTCGAGATGCAGTTAGGGCTGGCGCTGAAGTTATAAAACAAATGGATGATCCTTTGCTTAGTGGCATTTTGTACCCTTTACTTCAGGCATTAGATGAACAATATTTAAAAGTTGATGGACAATTTGGAGGATTAGATCAAAGAAAAATATTTATTTTGGCTGAGGAACAATTACCAAGAATTAAATTAGGGAAACGTTTTCATTTGATGAATCCAATGGTTCCGGGCTTGACAGGCTCAAAAATGAGCAGGTTTTTTTATAATTTTATACTTCATACAAGTTTTATTTTTTTAAAGTTCTGAAGAATATTCAAAAATAGATTTACTTGATGATCCTGATGTTGTTAGTACAAAAATTGATTCAGCAAATTGTCCATCAATTGAATCTGGTATTGACAATGGGGTTCTAGCATTTTATCAGCATGTTGTTTTTCCAATTATTGGAGGGGTTTGTTGAGTATTTTAAATTGAGAAAAAATTATTTTTTAGAGTATTATAATGAATAACCAACAATTTTGTGATTTTCCGAGTCTTCAAAAAGCATTTAAAGAAGAATTAATTAAAGAAAATGAACTCAAAAATTATCTTAAACAATTTTTGAATGGAATTCTTGCAAAAGGTTTTTTGTTAAAAATTAATTTTTTCAAAATTAATTGAATTTCTTTAAGTACAAGAAAATTGTTTTAATACTCCAGAATTTAAAGAAATACTTTCTAAAGCTTACCCAAAGGTTTTTGTTAATAATGATGATTTTAGTAAACTTTGTGTAAATAAAATGGAAGAAAAAATTATTTCTGATTTTGGTACTTTTGGTGATAAATTTGAGGTTTTTTTTAAATATTTTATTGATTTTTTGTCCGCAATTTTTTGCTTTTGTTTAATATAAACTTAGGTTGATGGGGATTGTT
The DNA here is from genome assembly GCA_963681835.1 of Meloidogyne enterolobii. Classification (NCBI taxonomy): domain Eukaryota; kingdom Metazoa; phylum Nematoda; class Chromadorea; order Rhabditida; family Meloidogynidae; genus Meloidogyne; species Meloidogyne enterolobii. The sequence continues at coordinate 36,519 of CAVMJV010000031.1, read as the reverse complement.
TAATTTTCGCCTTAGCTGAAATAAATATTTGTCAACTTTTTTATTCAAACCCCCGTCTCCTTTCCTGCTAATTTTATTTTCATATTTTTTTAGTCTTCGTAAAATTCTGAGTTTTATGTATTTTTAATTTTAAATTTACCTGAAAAAGTTTGCGGATTTTTTTCTCAAGCATTTTTCTTAAACACCTTTCACTTTTTTTAAAGTTTATTCCGTCAAAAAATATTACTCAATCTTCTTTAATATTTAACATGGATTCATCAGTAGAGCAATCATGTCCTTTAAAAATTTTGTGGAGATGTTCACCAAAAGGAAATTTTACTTTAGCACATATTTATTCTCTTGTTCAATTGAAAATTTTTTGTCAAAAAGGTTTTCAATGTACAATTTTAATTTCTGATTTGGATGCTTTTTTGGATAAATTAAAATGTCCTTGGCAGGATTTGAAGGTTTTTTTTTTAATTTTTTTTAAATTTAAATAATTTTGTAGAAACGAACAGAAAATCATTTGAAGATATTAAAACAACTTTTAAATCTTTTGGAAATGGAAAATGTGTCTATTTGTTTATCCAGTGATTATGAATTTGAAAGGTTTATTTATTTTTTGGGGGGTTTTGGGGACTTTTTGAGTTAATTTTTGGAGTTTCCACATCCATTCTTTTAAACTCAAAATTAGTCAAAAACCAGTCAGTCTAATTATTGCCTGATTGTCTATATTTTACAGCATAATTTCTTATTAAATTTACCTTCTATTGTAAGGCCTTTGAAATTTTTTTCCCCCAGCCTAGCAAATAAGCATTTTCTGGGATGAGTTTTCGGCCGCTTTTTTCTTCATCCAACAAGAATTTCAAAAAGCTATAATTTTAAGTCAAGTACAGTATAACAAAAAAGTACCACTTTTTACCTCTCTTTTGTCCCCTCCTTTTTCTTAAAATTTAAAAGAATCCGTTATTTATAGTGATTTTACTCTAAAAATGTATCAGGCTGTCAGTGTTGTAACAAGGGATCAAACGTCACTAATTTCGGAAGCAAATACTGTTGGATGTCATCTTTGTCCAATATATTTTGCTTTGGATATATTTTATGGAAATTATGACATTGTAAAGAGAAATAGGTTGAAACATAAATAAATAGCTCCCCCCCTTGAGACAACTAAAATTCAACAAGGTTAATTATATTTTTTGTGATTGTAAGATTGCCTATTTTCTGGTGATTGCCTATTTTTTTGTGATTGTCTATTTTCTGGCAAAAAATAAGAATCAAAGAACTTCTACAAACATAACTAACATCTTAATTGATAAAAAAAAGAAATTAGATAAATCGGTTAAGTAATAAATGAATTTTTAACTAGGGGGCTAATTATTTATGTTTCAACATAATTGTAAGTAAAAACTTTTTAATTTAATTTTTAGGTTTTAATTGGTCCAAATCAAAAAGAATTTGCAGATTTAGCTTTAAAGGTTTTCTTTTTTTTTTTAATTTTTTTTGAAAAAAGAAATTATTTAGATTAATAAAGAATTAAAACGAGAGGACACAAACATGCCGGCTTTTCTTATTTTGGTTTGTTTTTAGTAAATATTGCAGATAAAACCGAAGAAATTGGAACAAAAACAGCTTTTAGGGTAATTGTCAAGAGTGTTAGGTGTTGAAAACACAAAAGTTTTTCAAAAAGTAAGCACCAGGCATTTTCAATTTCTCTGTTACCTTCTCAAACCTAATTCCCACCCCCTCCCCACTACATTTTTTTGTATTTAATTAAATAAAAAATTTTTTAATTAGCCAGAAATAATTGGAACAGATGGCCTTAGAATGAGTGCTACAAAGCCAGATTTTCATTTAAATATAAACGATGGGTTGAAAAAAATTCGACAAAAAATTGGAAAATCTTTTTGTGAACCAGGAAATTTGGATAAGAATGTTGCTTTAGAATTGTGTAGAAAAATTGTTTTTCCTTTTGCTGAATATTTGAAATGGAAGGAAAAAAATATTGGTGGGGGTGGAGCAGAATTTAAAGGTTCTTTTTTTAATTAAAAACAAAAAATAAGGTGGTTTTTTTGGTTCTCAGCCTCTTTTAAAATTTTTTTTTAATTTTTCAGAGCTAACAATTAAAAGATCACCAGAAAATGGGGGTAATTTAATTGTTAAAAATTATCAAGAACTTGAATCTTTGTTTTTATCATTAAATTTACATCCTGCCGATTTGAAAGCTTTTCTTGTTGAACAATTAGATGCATTTTATTTTGAGCCTATTCGAAATAATAAAAAAATAATGGTAAGTAAATAAAATAATTTTTGAAACTAAAAGGCTTTATTGACATTTTTGCGGACATTTTTTGCGGAGAAGCTTTTTCAAATTGAAATAAATAAATTGGAGAGTAATGTGTACCCTATATTATTAATTAACGTTTTTAATAATTATTTTGTGATAGCTCTGTCAAAAATCAAAAGCTTTCTGCAAATGTCTAATTTTATTAGTGTCCGCAAAAAATTTATGTCCGCAAATATTTTTAATTTTTTTGCAAAAAAATTTCATTAAATAGACAATTTTTCAGTAGCTACAACTAATTGGAAGAATAGATTAAATGCTACAAAACCGGAGTTTCTTAATCCGCAAAAAATTTCTGTCCGTTTAAGGCGAAATACTCCAAAAATAAATTTTCCTTTCTTTCAGACTCTAATCTTATATTTAATTGTTTTTATTAGAGACCGGAACGGGATCCTTTCCCGTTTTCCCGGTCCTTTTTACCGGCTTTTTTGCAGATGCCGGGATGAAACCGGATCGGGAATCCCCGGTGTCCGGGTCCCGGCCGGGTTTCTTTTGCAACAATTTCCCGTCCCGGTTTTTTTTCAAATTCCGGTCTCTAGTTTATATTTGTTTTTGAGTCAATACTTCATTTTATTCCGAAAATGGTCAATCCCTCGCTATCAAGTTGGAATGGGTTGAACTGCGCCTTGTTTTCTTTCAATTTTGGACTCGTCCCAAATCTTTTATTTTAATTTTCTGTTATTATTTTGGTGTTTAAATGTATTTTATTCTAAATATTAAATGTTGTTTTTAATTTATAAAAAAAATAATTTTTCGAAGTTTGTATTTAGATTCTACATCTTTTAATATTTTTGTTTTTTATTCAACATAATTTTATTTTTTCTTTAGAAAAATGGATAGAATAGCGATAGATCATGCACCAGGACAATTTAATCTGTTGGATTTTTTTTAATTTTAAAATTAATTTTAAAAATTTTAAGTTACCAGTTTCCTGACAAATTTGTTGTTGAGCCAGTGCTTGGTGAAGGATCATTAGAGATTGATCGATATTCAAACGACGTTAATTTGAGTGAGTTTATTGAAAATTGGAAAACCATAGGCTTATTTTTTGATCGAAAAATTCGAATATGCAGATTTTAGCTCATTAGAAAGCGGTTATTGAGCTGACAATGAGTTAAATTTAGGCATAAATGGGACCTTCAAACATTTTTATATCTGTAAGGAAGAAGGTCTCTAACTCTTTCTTGAAGTCGCAGGATGCATTGCGGCAGGATTAATACTAGCCTATTTAAAAAAGCTTTTTTCTCAACTTTTTTATTTCAAAATTAGAAATAACAAGTAGACAACAGCCACTTCAATCTAGTCATCAAGCAATTAAAGTTGAGCGTATTAATGGACTTGTTGGAATTGTTGAATTAGTTTCTGGCCCATATTTAATTTTTATAAAATCGGCAACAAGTGTTGGTATGTTCAATGATGCTGAGATTTTCAAAGTTGTGGAAGCCGAATTGGTTCCATTCAAATCTTCGAATTTGCATCTTTCTGAAAGGGAGGTTTGTTAATTTTAAAAAATGTTTTTTTGTATTTTTCTTGGGGAGAAGGGTATTTTTTTAAACAAAATTGTCGAGAACCTCGAAACCTATTGAAATTGAAACCCCGGTGTTAGTGAAAGTATGGATTATGTGATTTCCGGAGCCAGGACTTTTGACCTGAAATTTGTCTCGGGCAATTTTGTAGAGCTATCTAATTTCGGAAGAATTTTTCATGACTCTAGACTAACGCCAAGAGAGCTCTGTCACTCCTTTAAAGTGAGCGAGAGCTCCAGCATTAACTGCTAGAAGAGGTCGCAGGTTCGATGCTTGCTCTGGACTAAACTTTTACCTTTCACTTGCTTTCTTTTTCCATAACTTCAAAAAAACCTTTTTATTATTTTTTAGAGAAGAATTAATCAAAATTTTGTTGAAATGTTAAAAAATGTTCTTTCTACCGAAAATTTTTATTATTCAATTGGAATGGATATTTCACGTTCATTTCAATGGTTAAGTGAAAATGCTTCTCCAGAATTACATTCATTACCTTTACTTCAAAAAATTGATAAGAAATTTGTTTGGAATGCAAAATTGAGTGAAAAATTTGATACTGTTGAGGTTTTTTGTATAATTTTTTACTTGAATTTCATCTTCTGAGAATGTAGAATTTCTTCAAGGGATCCCGTAACAGTTAAACTAATTATTTTTAAATAAATTTTTTTGGAAAGATGACATTCGATCCCAAAGGTTTTAAAAGTTATTTCCGCTGATAAAAACTTTATATTCTTTTAATTTTACATAACAATTAATATTTTTTCTAAATAGTTCTCCAAGTTTATTCAACCTCTAATTCACGGATTTGTTGGAATACGTCGTTGTCGTGTAAACAATTTATCATTTAATTTGGCATTAATTTCTAGGAGATCAGTTTACAGGTTTCTTTTTAATTAGAAAGAATTTTAAAAAAAAATTTGGTTTTAAAGGCCTGGAGTTCGTTTTCACACTCGTGGTGCTGATTCAGAAGGAAATTGTGCAAATTTTGTGGAAACTGAACAATTAATAGAATTTGATGTTGGAGGGAAGTCTTCTAGTTCTTCTACTAATAATAAAAAAGTGGTTACTTCTAGGCATATTGCTTCCTTTATTCAAGTTTGTTTTTTTATTAAATTTTTTGCCCCTAGTTTTAAAAGATTTAAAAGAAGGCCAAAACTCCCAATAACTACCACCAGGTATCGAACCTGAACTACCTAAAAGTGTAATATAAATTCTGAATTTTTTAAAAAATTAGATTCGAGGTTCAATTCCACTTTATTGGACTCAAAAACCAAATCTTAAATGGCAACCGACACCAAGTTTGAAATCTAGCGCTGATGAACAATTTAATTGTTTTAAACAACATTTGAATAATTTATTGGATTGTTATGGGAGAGATGCTTTGACTGGAAATCCTAGAAAAATTGTAAAAATTTTGATTTTCTGTAAGACTTTTTTTCATGTTGGCAAGAGGGGTTTGTTCTAGCCAAAATCTCTATGGGTTTATCGATGCCGGTTTCAAGAGCATTTTCTTGTATAAAAAAAGTCCGCAAAAATTTTTGCCCGTAAAATTTTTTAAATAATCCTTTTTAAGCTTCTTCTAAGCCTTTTAAATCAATATGGAAGAGAGAAGAATGTTGGCTCACAATTTCGTTCAGTTGTCGAAAAAATAAGAATTCCGAGTGTAAAATATATTGCATTTGACTTTCATCGGCATTGTCAGTCGTTAAACTGGAAAAGATTATCTTATTTAAAAGAAGAAATTATGCCTGATATTCGACAATTTGGGTAAATTTTTATAAGTTGATTAATGTAGATAGGGGAGGTTGTGTATTTGCGGACTGATATTTGCAGAGAAAAAATGTCCGCAAAATTAATACTTTTGACTATCCTTCCAAATTAAATAATTTTAATTTTTTAAAGATTTTTCTCAACTCATTTATCAATACAAGGTGATTTTTGGATTGAGGCTAATCCAGAAAATAGGCAATATCAAAATGGTTTTATACGTACAAATTGCATGGAGTTTGTTTCTTTTTAGTTTTTTAAATTTATTTATTTAGTTGTTTGGATCGTACAAATGTTGTTCAAGCATTAATTGGGATCGAGTCACTTCGGTAAATAAAAAAATGTTTTTAGGAGACTCGGGAGTTTACACTTTTAAAATACCCACAAAATTAGATACTCCCCCAATTTTTAATTTTTTAAAATTTGGATAGCCATTGGGTGAAGGGACATGCCTAACAATCACACCCTCGTTTGTATTTTCAACATCAAAGAGGATGGTAAACTTATAAAAAATCAAACTATAATTTTCTGCATGCCGTAAATTTGTCCGCAAAAATTTTTTTCTCTTTTAAAGTTTTCAACTTCAATATTTTGGTATTATAAATGAATCAGTTTTTAATTTTGATGCTTGGCCAGAATTTGTTTATACGTTTAAAAATTGTTGGTTTTCCTTTTCGGCGTTTTTTAATTTTTATCTATTTTTAAAGTATGGGCAGATAATGGTGATATTTGTAGTAAACAATATGCTGGAACTGGGGCTTTAAAGGTTTTAATTTAAAAAAAAATTAAATTAATTTTTAGACTGATTATACACGCGTTGGAAAACGAACTTTTGGTGGAATGGTTAATGATTTGAACAATTCTTTGACTCGTTATTTTAAAAATAATTTTACGGATGGTTATAGACAGGTTTGAAAAATTCTTTTATTTTTTAGTGGGAGGATTTTTTGGTTTAAAATTCCGCTGCCTCGGGGGTTTAGGTAAAAGCAAAATCTGGTTTCCTTCCCTCTCCGGGCATTTGAGCAACCTAATAATCGCCAGCAGGCATCGAGTCTGGGTATCCTAATCATAGACCACTACACCATGATAAGTTTTTCTCAAAATTTCTCAGAAGCCTATCTCCTATCTCTCATTTTTTAATTTAAAAAAATTCATTTTTTAAAAAGGATGCCCTAAATTTATTTTTGCTCAACTATACAGTCGATAGAAATAGTTTACCTGAGAGAGCAGATCATTCAATAATTAATTTTGACAGTAACGGAGCGGCAATTGCTGGAGCAATATTTTCTGTGGCTATGACACTTTTGTGTATTTTGATCTCAGGTTTTATTTAAAAAAAAAGAAGATTTTTTGTGGAAATTTAACGAGAAAAAATTTTTAGATAATATAAGTGCTTCATTCTTTTGGTTTGTAATATTTATTTTATTTATGGGCTTTATTTGGGTTAATGGAGATGATTTTGTTGATAATCCATTGCTTGTACCGACGTCAGAAAAAATTGGAAAAAAGGATTAAATAGAAAATAATAAATAAAAAAAATAATTTTTAATTAATAGATTTATATGATCGGGTTTTTAGGTTGTAAAAACCTTAAAATAGGTACTTAAATATGTATAAAATGTCAAAATAGATTTTTCGGTCCATTTTGGCAACCCTATTTATAACCTAAAAATCCGATCCCTAAAATTAGTGTTGTAAAAATATTCTAAAATATATTCTATAATTACTTCCGATAAAAAATATATACCATTTTTGACTGTTTACACTCAATTAGTGTACTTAATTGATATGTCCTTAAGTTGTGGGACTCATCAGTTCGTCATAAAATTCCAGGACTCAACTGACCCGCAACCGACATTCGAGCGTTAATAATTTTGCTCTCCACTACTTTGGTGTTCTCTTAATTTTCTCCTAATGTCCACTATTTGGGGTTTACTCTATTGACATTCATTTCACAATTTTTTCTCCTTTAACTGTATTAACGCCGCTGACCATTCTTCTCTTTTTTATTGTTAGCTAGCTAAAAAGTGAAGCCAAGCGACTTTATTGTGTTAATAAAATCTTGTTTTTAGCTTCTTTTTTTTTTTAATTATTTTTTTTTTGTTTAATCCCCTTAAATATTTAAATTAAATTTAGCTAAAAATATTTAAATTTATTTTTCAAGTATTTTTTACAACAACAAGCTTTTTGTTGCTATTATTTTATATAAATGGTAAGTAAATGGCTCCTCTTGTACAGATTAGGTGTCCAAACACACCCTTATAAGTCCAATTAAGTGTACATACCGCGAGCCCAACGAACCGCCGAGCTATAACCGTTTAAAATTATCGAATCCGGGAAGTCCAGGTATGGTCCGATTCAGCACGTCGAGGCGCATTGAACTATACCAGGGCATCCCGATTCGATAATTTTGAACGAAATTGTAGCTCGGAGGTTCGTTGGGCTCACGGTACGTTAACCTGCTCCCTCCAATTAACCCCCTTATGTGCCCAAAATTGATTTGGACGCACAAAGGGGTGATTGAACGCCTAATCTTGACGAGAGTTAAGTTGAAGTCTTTAACTATTATAGAGTAAAATACTCCCATTTAAGCCAAGTGCAAGATCAACTTCTCGTGGTCGGCCAGTGAAGCGTAGTTCGCGTTCAACAAGCGCGAGTAGGAAGGCAAAGCCAACAATACAAAAATTTTCTCCTCCAACACAGCAGCAGAAGAAGAAGCTTTCATCACCACCATCGCGCAAGTCAAAGTCTCCACAAAAATCAATTCCTAAAGAAAAGGCACGCAAAACTCGTTCAACTTCACGAACTCGAAAGGTTTTAAATCTTTAAAATGATTAATGAAAATTAAGAATTGGTGGGGGTTTTTGGGTATATCTTATTTTTGCAAGTTTCCATTATCCAGACCAGGCCCGTATACCAAGCTGCCCACTTAGCTTGGGTCTGACCAAGACCCCACAAACATTTTTTAATTTCATTGTCCGCAAATTTAAAATTTCCTTTAAAGGTGAATACTGCTCCGCCAGCTGTGAGTGCAAACAAGAAAAAAGAAAAGACTTTTAGTCGTCCGAGCCCTCCACAACAATCGTATAGTAGCTCGACTACAATTAAAACAACTACTTTAACGGCAACCAGAGGTTTGTAAAAATTTTTGAAAGAAAATTTTTTGGTGTTTGTGGGTCCAGAGCCCAAACATTTATTGAGTTTCCAGGGCTTTTTCAGGGCCCTCTGTTCAATAGAAAGGATTTGACCATTATGAGAATAACTCACAAATACCCACTATTTTTAAAGGAGCAGCTCGTCCGGCTACAGCTTCTCCACTTCCATTTGCCTTGCGTGGTTCAATTTCCCCACCATTACTTCGTTCACGTACTGCTGCTGCATTAGCAAATAATAATCAAAGAGGAATTACACATTCACCGCAGGCAAGAAAAACTTTGAAAAGAAGGGGGACATATTATGAGCAGTTAAAGAATAGTGCAGTCTGTCGACAATTGGGAAAATTTGGAAATTGTGTTAAAAAGGTTTTATTTTTTATTTGAATCGATTCCATTCCTCCGAATAAAATTCCCCGAAGAACGGATCGGAGCATTTTTAGCATTCACACGATTCCCCCCACAATTTTAAATATTTCTCAATTTTCAGTCAACATTTTCAATTTTCAATAAAGCCAAAGCTAATTGGCGTTTACTATTCATTTTATTTTTCCTTCTTTTATTAATTGGAATATTCTATAAATTCAACAATCAATTAATTCAATTAAATAAACAATTTGTTGAATTTGTTAAAGAGCAATACGAGCAACAGCGACACATATTTGGGTGATTACAAAAAGAAGAAAGAGGTGTGGTTTAAATAAACCTCTTTTTTCTTTAATTGTTTTTAATTAAAAAAATTATATAAAAAAGTCCGCAAATTCTGTCCGCAAGTTTTTTTTCAGAAATTTGTTATTCTTCCTGACGTTTTTTTACTTTACAGGAAAAAAGCAGCAGATTAAACCTGCTTTGGTATAAAGCACTAACTAAGAAAAAATTCACATCTTAGTGTAGTGGGATACTTTTTGGATTTATAATAACTAGGACAGAGGTTCGAATCCCTCGTGGGGAAAATAATTCGTAAATGTTGAAATAAATAAAATTGGTTATTTCCTGATAAATTTGTACTTTTTGGTGTAATGGGGGATATTTTTTGGATTTCTAATAGAAATAAGTGGAGGTTCGAATCTCTCACAGTAAATTGTGCTATTTTTGGATAAAATTTGCGCAACTTTTTTAGTTAAATAAAATTATTTAATATAATTAAAATATTTAAAAAAGAGAAGTTTGGATTAAATTCAAAAAAGTATCAGAATTTGTTTGGAATGAATATTTTAATAATTTAATAAATAAAAAGACAGCAACTATTTCAACTTCAAAAACAATTTCCCCAAAAATTAAAGCAACTACTCCAACACCAACAATTATAAAATCAACAACACCTCAACAATTTGAGCAAGTCTTCAATAGTGAAGATGAATTTTAAAAATTATTAAAGCCTTTCTTTAAAAATTAATTGAAAATTTTTAAAATTATTCGGATTTTTTTTTGAAAATTTTCTATATTGAGAAATTATTTTTAATTATTTTCGAGTTTATGCTTTCCATGAAGCATTAGAAATTTTTGAAAAATACTCATGGAACACATAGACTGGAATTGGTTTGCAAATTTTTGGAAAATTTTTTGGAATTCAAAAATTTTTTTATTTTTAGAAAATTTTCACCAATGAATATATTTCTCTTAAAAAACCTTTTACTTAAAAATCTCTCATTAAATATTTGAGTTTATTTATGTTTAAAAATCTTTCTTTCCCCTTTTATTTTATTTTTTGGTATTTAGAAAGCATTTCATCATTTTATTTTTATTTATTTCTTCCCAAAAACACATTATCTATGTTAGACCTTTTTTGATCTTCATATCTGTTATTTGTGAAAAATAAAGAAATTATTTGGTCGCTATCATACAATCGCAAATATTTTAGGGGTCCGTTTATTGAAAGGGGGGGCCTTATAAAATTGGCAGTTCCCCATCTTTAAAGGATGACACCTAATTTTTTAAGTGTTATTCAAAAACTGTTTAACTTCCGCCAGGTATCGAATCTGGATTATCTTAAAAAATACAAGTCAGGCGTGTTAACCACTAAACCACGGCAGCGCTTTTGAACAGATTTTAAGGTTTCTTCAGGGATTTTCATTTGTTTTCTTATTTTTTCTCTATTTTATGTTTTTTTGAATCTTTCTCTCTAATCTAGATTATTTGTCGGAATTTTTTAATCCACAAATTTTTTTAAATTCCGTCAATTTTCTAGTTTAAAAAACGCGAAAAAAGCTGAGACTAAAAATGCCAAATTTTGTATAAAAATTGCCTAATTTTCAATACTTAATTTTTTGCCTTTCTCTTTTCAATTTAAAAGTACCTCCAAAAATTTTTCTTTTCTAAAATTTTTTTCTATGATTCAAAAATGTTTTTGCTTCTATATTAGAGTATCACAAAAATATATTTTTGCTTGATTTTTGAGTGTTACTCTAGTGTTACTAGGGATGTCCGGGTTACCGAAACACGGGCTTGTTCTCGACCCGAAAACCGATCCGAAGAAAATTTTGAAGATTCGAAACCAGCCCAACTTTTTTCTCGACCTGTGACATCCCTGGTATACACAGCAGCGATCCTGCCATATCATTTCCCGAAAATAGGAAATTTCCGACGTTTTTTAGGGCGGGGATTCCCGATTTCCGAAATTATTAATTAATATTTTCTCGGAAATTCCCTATTCCCAAAATCGGGATTGATTTTTTTATGTTGGCAGGATCTCTGATGTACATATTTTTTTTGACATTTTTTTGTCGAGTCAAGTCTAAAAAATGTGGAAGAGGGACGTTCTAGAATAATAACGATTTTACTGTTCAACATATGGGAATTAATCGAAAAACAAAAAAATGCTCGCTAAAGTCGGAGCTATTCTAAAACGTTCTAATCCTCGCAAAAAAATTTTCATCTAACAAAATATTTTTTTACTTACAAAAATTTTTCTGGCGCTTTTCTTAATCTAATATTTATTAACATTTTATTACTTAAAAAAATTTTTTCTTCTGCCATTTGATGATTCATTTACTACACAACCCAAATTTGGTTACAAAATAAAAGTTTTTTCTCAATTTGATTACATTTTGATTGATTACAAAACATGGGGGAAAGGTAGGGGGTGTAGGTGGATTTTTCCGCCTTGCGGCACTTTTAAAAATTTGGCAAGGCAATCCCTAGCAAAAAACTTGATTGCCATCCCATTTTTGAATGGTGAGGTATCGAACCTTGGTCACCTAGCAAGTATGAGTCAGGGATATTAACCACTACAGTAGTTAGTCACCGGTCACCGTCGTGGCTGTCACTAAGCTAATCCCCGTCAAGTGGTGGAGGGGTCCGACAAAACCAAAAGGGAGAGAGCATGCCGCGGCAAAGATCAAAGAGGAGTGGACACTGTCGTGGGGGAGGAGGGGTCCGACAAAACCAAAAGGGAGAGGGCATGTCGCGGCAAAGATCAAAGAGGAGTGGACACTGTCGTGGGGGAGGAGGGGTCCGACAAATGGGAGAGGGGTCGGCAAAGATCAAAGGGAGTAGGCACTGTCGCGAGGGAGGATTGGTAAAATAGAGAGAAGTGTTCACCCAAAACGAGGAGTGAGAAAAATCATTGAGAGTGTGTAATTTGTAAAACATCCGGGTGGCAATAAAATTATGTTAAACCAAACGGGTGAGTGATTAATCGGTGGAGAATGAGTAATTTCAATCCTTCACTGTTGAGGGTGATGATCCATGTACGTTACTAGATTACACCTTTGTAAACATGTACCAATTATCACCTGATTACCCTAGATGTTACTGAGTCAAGTGATTACTCTAGATGTTACGTAAAGTGATTACCATACAGTTCGCGGTGATTATTATATTTTGTATATTTAATGATGATTTGTTAGTGATTACGTTAATTAAAGTGATAGCTGATAATTTATAAAAATTAAAATTCTTTATTTTCAATCCCCAATCCCTAGTTTCCTTTCCTCCCCAAAATTTGACATTTGTTTTTAAACAGAGTTTTCAGAAATATAATTGACCTTGACCTAATTAAAATTTGACCTTAATCCTTTATTAAATTTCAAAATTTTTTAAAATTTTCTCTTTGATGTTGCCGAGATTTTAAATTTATGCAAATTAAACAACCACTTTGAAGATGCCGCCTATATTTTAAAAATTAAAATTTTTATTTTCTCTTTGATGTTGCCGAGATTTTAAATTTATGCAAATTAAACAATCACTTTGAAGATGCCGCCTATATTTTAAAAATTAAAATTTTTATTTTCTCTTTGATGTTGCCGACATTTAAATTTATGCAAATTAAAACTTTTGTTTTGCCTAGATTTCACAATCGAAACCTCTTTGATGATGCCGCCTATATGTATTTCACAATAATTTAATCCTAAAAGTTTTGGCAAAAACTTTCATATAAAAACAAGATTTATTTCTCATTCGCTTCATTTTTAAAAAGTCTAAATAATTTAAATTGCTATTTTTAATTATTAATTCAATTTGCTCCTCATTTTTCTTTATTTTCAATAGGAGCTCTCTTTGCTCCCCATAAAATTTTGCTCTTTTCTTATAGGAGCTCTTTTCATATAGGAGCTCTTTTTTCAATAATGGACTATATTCCTCCAACAAAACGCGCAAGAGCGTTCTTTATTGATAACCTCCTCTCTATTAATCAATCAGGAGGAGGCACTGATTTACAACAATATATTGAACAACTAGAAAATACGACAAAATTCATCGATAAATTCAAAATCACCAAAAATTATTCGAAATTCCTTATTCAGAATATTCCGGCCGACCCTGAGGCCTTATTATCTGGAATATTCGAACACTGCTTCAACGAGGCTATGAACAACGCGAAGAACAATGGACTTGAACCAGAGGAGCTGAGCTGCACAGTAACAAGTGAGTTATTAGATTCTGATATATGGATACCCCTTAGGCCCTCATCACAAAACACCTTCAATGTCCTGCTTAATCAATTTAATAAGGTTTCTCAGAGTAAGAAGCAGGCGGGAGTTACTCTTTGGGGAAAACCCTTTTCAGTTAATGTTATGGTTGTAGATAAGAAGAATTTGAACGAACAAAACAACTTTATCGGTGGAGCTCCTCGAAAACTTGCTCCTATTCATCACCGTATCAAGGAGCAGAATTTAATCAAAATTAACAACAACAACGATGGTTATTGCTTATTTTATTCTTTATTAGCAACACATGTACGTCTCACTGGCAACATGTCTCGTTCTCAATTTTACGACTACATTCATAGTCGTTTTGGGTCAAGAGGACGATTTGAGAAGGAAACTATGGAGCTCATGGAACATGTTGGAGCTCCTTTTGGACAAAAAGAATATGATGCTGAGGAGTGGGTTCCTCCTGTTGTCGACTTCTGGAATGAAATGTATTCAGGCCAGTTTTGTTTTAAAGTTTTTATTTTTGATTGTTTGGGGCATTATAAGCCTTGTTTTAAATATGGCCCCGACAATTATAATTCCCCATTGCTCCTATATTTCGACGGCTCCCATTTCAATGGAGTTACGAGTACAGGAGGGCTCTTTGGTCAACCCTATTGTTTGGAATGTGAAACTGTGTATGAACGTTCTCACCGTCATTCTGCATCCTGTCGTGCTCATTGTTTAAATTGCTCACGTGTTGGTCCGCTTTACCCGTGCCCTCCTAGAAACAACTTTTTTAAAAAGTGTACCGGGTGCTCCAAAAGCTTTAACAACGAGGATTGCTTCAATGATCACCACAATTCGAAAGTTTGCAGGCGTTCCAAGAAGTGCGAAAAATGTGGAGTGATTTGGGACACTGCAGTAAATAGTAAAAATGGAAGGAGTGGGCATGTATGCAATGAGCGCTATTGCTCAACCTGCTCAGGATACCATGACCCTAAGCGCGGATGTTTTATTAAGCCTTTGGAGCCCAAGGAGCAAAAGCCTTACCGATTTGTAGCTTTTGATCTGGAGACCATGCAACATGTCTCCTCAGGTAACAACAAAAGAAAACATCAAGCAAACTTCATAGCAGCGAGAGTAACATGCCCCAAATGCATTGAGGAGGAGCAGGAGCAGTGCAAAGTTTGTGGGAGCAACAGACTTGTAACCTTCTCGGAGCGCCCCTTCTCCAAAACTCCCGTAGATCTACAGAAAGTTACAGAGGATCCCATCATTTCATTTGTCAAATGGATAATTGAATTAACAACAGACTACGACACAATCGCCTTTTCACATTTCGGAGGGAGGTTTGATATGGTAATTGTGTTTAGAGAGCTGTTTCTTCTGGGTTTTACTCCTGAAATGCTGAAGAGGGGGAATAAAATGTATGAGATGAAAGTCAAAGTCGGAAAGAAGAGTATGTTGATCTTCAGGGACAGCTTCAATCTGATGCCAATGTCTTTGGCATCTCTTGTCCCCGCTTTTGCTCTTAAGGTGGAGGATAAGCCTTTTTTCCCACACCTCGTCAACCAGCCTAAAAATTATGGAAAAGAGATATTTCCCATCCCCTCTGACTACTTCGCAGATGGGATGATGCCAGAGAAGAGAAAAGAATTCAATAAATGGTATGATCAGCACAAGGAGCTCCCATTTTACTTGGATGAGGAGTTGGCAGCATACTGTACAAATGATGTGGAAATTCTACTAGCTGCTCTTATTGCGTTCAGACGGGAATTTATGGATGTTACAAAGAGAGCTCCTTGTCAGAGAGCAGCGTCTTCAAAAGCTCACGGAGGCATTGATGTTTTAAGAGAATCAATGACCATAGCCTCAGCATGTATGAATCATTTTAGAACAAATCATCTGAAGGAAAACCATTTAGCTCTTGTTCCGGAGAAAGGCTACGATAATGTTGATAATCAGAGCCGCCTTGCTCTCAAATTCATGAAATGGTATGAGGAGGATCATGGAGTGAAAATTCAAACTGCTCATTCTGATGGAGGGGAGAAGAAGGTTGGTAACTTCAAGTTGGATGGATGGATTGAGGAGGAGCAATTAGGAATAGAGGTGAATGGCTGTGTGTGGCATGGTTGTGAGAGATGCTACTCGGAAGACAACACTATCCTCCCTAATGGATTGACAGCAGCAAGGCAGCGGGAGAAGGATGCAAAGAGGATGGAGTACATCAAAAGTCAAGGAGTAAAAGTGCAAGTCTTCTGGGAGTGTGAAATTAGGAGTATGATGGAAAAAGACAGGGAGATGAGGAGCTCCTTCAAAAAGTACTTGGATGATGGCCCAATTGATCTACGGGCATGCTTCTTTGGAGGACGTACAGGTCCACTTCAACTCTTCTACTCACCAAAAGAAGGAGAGAAAATATCATACTATGACGTCACCTCCTTGTACCCATTTATCAATGTATCTACAAATTATCCAGTGGGGCACCCGAAGGTACATATTCTCAACGAAGAGGTTCACTGGAGCAAGCCGGAGGACAACATATACAAATTGGCAATATTGAAAGTCTTTGTCATCCCTCCGAGGAGCATTGATATTCCTGTGCTCCCAATGAAAGTAGGAGAAGATGATGAGAGGTTGCTCTTTCCTCTCTGCTCCCAATGTGCAAGGGAGCACCCTGAAGGAGGAGTAAATGAAAACTACTCATGCCCTCATTCAGACCAGCAACGTGGATGGGTAAGTACATGCACATCACTCGAATTGAATGCAGCTCTTCAGGAAGGATACATCGTCACCAAGGTGTTCAGAGTTTTACAATATGACAGCTCCGACGACAAATTGTTTGCTCCATACATTTCTGAATTTATGGCAGCAAAAATTCATTCTTCAGGATTTGATAGCTCTATGAAGGGGAATTATGAGGAGGAGGAGAGGTTCATCAAGGAGTGCAAGGAAAAGTTTGGAATTAATATAGAGAGGAGCAAGATGGGACCAAATAAAGGAAGGCGCACACAAGCGAAGTTGATGCTCAACAACTTATGGGGGAGATTCTCTTTGAGGAATTTTGGGTTGTCACAATGTGCAATTACAGACAACCCAGCAGAGCTACACAAATACTACAACGACAAATCAATTGAAATCACCGGCCTAGATGAACTCACCCCAGATATTTTGCTCATCTCTTACATCAAAAAGAAAGATTGGATTGAGGAGCACAATTGCTCCAATGTGGTCATCTCCTTATGGACAACTTCAGCAGCGCGAATTCATTTGCTCCGAGCAATGCAAAAAGTCGTCCGAACTCCAGGGTGTAACCTTCTTTATACTGACACCGATTCCCTAATTTTTGCTCATCCTACCAACTTATGTCCTCTTCCTCTGGGTCCTCACCTGGGAGAGCTAACTGATGAGTATCCCTCTCACGATATATTGGAATATTGCTGTGGAGGAGCGAAACAATATGGCCTCAAACTTCAACGCAAGAGACAACAAGAAGTTGAATATGTTCTGAAAGTTAGAGGAATGACCCTAAACTACGATGTGCTCAACAATCAAGGATTGCAATACAACACATTCAAGGAGCAGGTAATTAATTATGCCAGAACAGGAGAAATTAGACCAATTGATATAATTTACCCCAATTTTTTGCGGCCATCAATTAAAGATGGTCGTGTCACTTCACAACCCCAACATAAATTGTATAAACCTGTAGTCAGTAAGGGAATCATCCGCCCTTCTGACTTTTCTATACTTAATTATGGATTTATAAATAATCGCCATCCTCTTATTTCACCCCCATAATTTATTTATTTTTTTGTCAATTTGTCACAATATTTCTTGGAGCCGGAAAGTAGTCAGGGGTACTCCTTATCTTCTCTATACCAACCATTGTTCAATGAATATTAAGTGTGCCATTCACACGTTGTGAGGTCGTCCTCTCATTGTTTACGATGATTATCAACATGTGCCATTCACATGTTGTGAGGCATACCTCTCATTGAGATACAGTGGTAGCGGACTTAGTAATTCTAACATCCCTGGTCGAGTTAGATGAAGGAGTCGAATGGCGAAGCCGGTCTCCTCCCCTCCCTCACTTTTTTTCAATTATAATTTTTATTGTTTTTATTTTGAAATAAATTTTTTATAAACAACTTGTGCAAATTTAATTTTTAAAAGTAGTAGATTTTAGGGGTAAAAGTGCATAATTAAGAAACTAGTGAGCATAATTTAAAGTTTGAAATAGGTGATTTTAGGGAGAAAAGTGCACAATTAAAGAGAAAGAAATTGCAAAAAGCATATTTTAGAGTTTGAAATTGTTGATTTTAGGGAGAAATGTGCATATTTTAACAAAAGAAAATACAATTTTTAAATTTTATTAAAATTCATGAATTTTATGTATGCGTGCGTGTTTTTGGCATGCGCGTATATTTTTTAGAGACGCATGTATTTTTGACTATACAAAATTTTTATTCAAAACTAAATTAATTACAATTAATTACCAAATATCAATATTATTGTCTTCATCTTTTTTCAAAATAATTATTGGACTCTTTGGCTCCTCTGATATCGTTAGTTTGTTTGATATATCATTGGAAAGTTGATTCAGCCATTTTCTTGCCAATCGATCCTCCTTTTCTTCCACAAATTCAAGCAATTCCAAAGGATAAAAACGATCCTCTCCTCCAAATGGAATACGCTCAATAATGCATTGTAGGTATGGGTAACGTAGGCGAATCCGGTGACGAGCATAAAAGTGTGCAGCAACACTCACATTATATGGAAAAGGTAACCTCCCATAAGCTACGAGAGAATTTCCTCCATGTCGAGTAAGGCCATCTATAAGAAAAGTTTTCTTAAAGCCATTTTTATCTTCATAGGTCGTTTGAACCTTACGACCAAGGAGCTCCTTTAGAATTAGCACATGGTTATCAGGATGATTGAGGTGATCTCTTAAAGATTTTACAGAGCACCCCAAAATTCTAGTGCACTCGTCAATTACTTTATTAGATGAGGAATGAGAATTCATTTTTTATTGAATGATTTTTTCTCAAAAATTCCTCTCCTTTTATACCCCAATTTTTGATATTTTGAAAGTTTACATTTTGATAAATAGGTCAAATTTTTTGATTTCCATACATTTTCTCTAATCATTTTTTAAATTTTACAAAAATGAGCTCCTCTCCAGAAGAAGAATTTATTAAGTTTATGCACGGAGTTTGTGAATATAGAGAATTTAACAAGAGGAAATATATGAACGCTTTGAGTCAGGCTATCAGAGATGGCGCTCAACTTGACTTGGGAGCAAGACTAAGTGTACTCATAAATTATTTCAGAGCTGGAAAATGGTGCCATGATTGTCTAAAGTTCGTTTTGAGTCGTATGCAGTGCGAAATGATAGTACCAAAAAATGACCATAATTTTAAATATGAATTTTATCTTTGTCCAGATTGTTTTAAAATTACAAAAAGTTATCTCGAAATACATAATAATTAATTGTTTATCATTTTATTTACAATTTTAGATGCAAATAAATCTGTATTATTGATTGACTCTAGTAATGTTAAATATTTGGGAAGGGAGTATCCTCGAGATAGAAAATATATTAGGGAAATACAGTGGTGAGCACAAGTCTTTGAGAGGGGTGATTGGTATGGGTTAGAATTTCTTTTTACATTTTTAAAATATTTTAAAAATGAGTTAACAATACAAGAACTTATTGGTAATGCAAGACTATCAAAATAAAATATTTGATCTTTTTCTAAATAAAGTGTAATCCAATGTGAGCCATCTTTATCATGAGAGTCCAAGTTGACAATAAGAGCTGTAGGGCATTTCAAACTATTAGGAGAAGGGAGCAAGTCACAAGGGAAGCACCCCTCGAAGATTTTGTTCGTCTTTTGATTTGCTCTCAAAATTTGAATTATCTGGCTGCTGTACATTCTTCTTATTATAAGTCTTGTTATTTATCAATTTCGATCAATACATTGGGTCAGATTTAATATTTTGCGAAGAAATGTACAGCAGCCAGATAATTCAAATTTTGAGAGCAAATCAAAAGACGAACAAAATCTTCGAGGGGTGCTTCCCTTGTGACTTGCTCCCTTCTCCTAATAGTTTGAAATGCCCTACAGCTCTTATTGTCAACTTGGACTCTCATGATAAAGATGGCTCACATTGGATTACACTTTATTTAGAAAAAGATCAAATATTTTATTTTGATAGTCTTGCATTACCAATAAGTTCTTGTATTGTTAACTCATTTTTAAAATATTTTAAAAATGTAAAAAGAAATTCTAACCCATACCAATCACCCCTCTCAAAGACTTGTGCTCACCACTGTATTTCCCTAATATATTTTCTATCTCGAGGATACTCCCTTCCCAAATATTTAACATTACTAGAGTCAATCAATAATACAGATTTATTTGCATCTAAAATTGTAAATAAAATGATAAACAATTAATTATTATGTATTTCGAGATAACTTTTTGTAATTTTAAAACAATCTGGACAAAGATAAAATTCATATTTAAAATTATGGTCATTTTTTGGTACTATCATTTCGCACTGCATACGACTCAAAACGAACTTTAGACAATCATGGCACCATTTTCCAGCTCTGAAATAATTTATGAGTACACTTAGTCTTGCTCCCAAGTCAAGTTGAGCGCCATCTCTGATAGCCTGACTCAAAGCGTTCATATATTTCCTCTTGTTAAATTCTCTATATTCACAAACTCCGTGCATAAACTTAATAAATTCTTCTTCTGGAGAGGAGCTCATTTTTGTAAAATTTAAAAAATGATTAGAGAAAATGTATGGAAATCAAAAAATTTGACCTATTTATCAAAATGTAAACTTTCAAAATATCAAAAATTGGGGTATAAAAGGAGAGGAATTTTTGAGAAAAAATCATTCAATAAAAAATGAATTCTCATTCCTCATCTAATAAAGTAATTGACGAGTGCACTAGAATTTTGGGGTGCTCTGTAAAATCTTTAAGAGATCACCTCAATCATCCTGATAACCATGTGCTAATTCTAAAGGAGCTCCTTGGTCGTA
The DNA here is from genome assembly GCA_963681835.1 of Meloidogyne enterolobii. Lineage (NCBI taxonomy): Eukaryota > Metazoa > Nematoda > Chromadorea > Rhabditida > Meloidogynidae > Meloidogyne > Meloidogyne enterolobii. The sequence continues at coordinate 15,839 of CAVMJV010000031.1, read as the reverse complement.
AGGTTCAAACGACCTATGAAGATAAAAATGGCTTTAAGAAAACTTTTCTTATAGATGGCCTTACTCGACATGGAGGAAATTCTCTCGTAGCTTATGGGAGGTTACCTTTTCCATATAATGTGAGTGTTGCTGCACACTTTTATGCTCGTCACCGGATTCGCCTACGTTACCCATACCTACAATGCATTATTGAGCGTATTCCATTTGGAGGAGAGGATCGTTTTTATCCTTTGGAATTGCTTGAATTTGTGGAAGAAAAGGAGGATCGATTGGCAAGAAAATGGTTGAATCAACTTTCCAATGATATATCAAACAAACTAACGATATCAGAGGAGCCAAAGAGTCCAATAATTATTTTGAAAAAAGATGAAGACAATAATATTGATATTTGGTAATTAATTGTAATTAATTTAGTTTTGAATAAAAATTTTGTATAGTCAAAAATACATGCGTCTCTAAAAAATATACGCGCATGCCAAAAACACGCACGCATACATAAAATTCATGAATTTTAATAAAATTTAAAAATTGTATTTTCTTTTGTTAAAATATGCACATTTCTCCCTAAAATCAACAATTTCAAACTCTAAAATATGCTTTTTGCAATTTCTTTCTCTTTAATTGTGCACTTTTCTCCCTAAAATCACCTATTTCAAACTTTAAATTATGCTCACTAGTTTCTTAATTATGCACTTTTACCCCTAAAATCTACTACTTTTAAAAATTAAATTTGCACAAGTTGTTTATAAAAAATTTATTTCAAAATAAAAACAATAAAAATTATAATTGAAAAAAAGTGAGGGAGGGGAGGAGACCGGCTTCGCCATTCGACTCCTTCATCTAACTCGACCAGGGATGTTAGAATTACTAAGTCCGCTACCACTGTATCTCAATGAGAGGTATGCCTCACAACATGTGAATGGCACATGTTGATAATCATCGTAAACAATGAGAGGACGACCTCACAACGTGTGAATGGCACACTTAATATTCATTGAACAATGGTTGGTATAGAGAAGATAAGGAGTACCCCTGACTACTTTCCGGCTCCAAGAAATATTGTGACAAATTGACAAAAAAATAAATAAATTATGGGGGTGAAATAAGAGGATGGCGATTATTTATAAATCCATAATTAAGTATAGAAAAGTCAGAAGGGCGGATGATTCCCTTACTGACTACAGGTTTATACAATTTATGTTGGGGTTGTGAAGTGACACGACCATCTTTAATTGATGGCCGCAAAAAATTGGGGTAAATTATATCAATTGGTCTAATTTCTCCTGTTCTGGCATAATTAATTACCTGCTCCTTGAATGTGTTGTATTGCAATCCTTGATTGTTGAGCACATCGTAGTTTAGGGTCATTCCTCTAACTTTCAGAACATATTCAACTTCTTGTTGTCTCTTGCGTTGAAGTTTGAGGCCATATTGTTTCGCTCCTCCACAGCAATATTCCAATATATCGTGAGAGGGATACTCATCAGTTAGCTCTCCCAGGTGAGGACCCAGAGGAAGAGGACATAAGTTGGTAGGATGAGCAAAAATTAGGGAATCGGTGTCAGTATAAAGAAGGTTACACCCTGGAGTTCGGACGACTTTTTGCATTGCTCGGAGCAAATGAATTCGCGCTGCTGAAGTTGTCCATAAGGAGATGACCACATTGGAGCAATTGTGCTCCTCAATCCAATCTTTCTTTTTGATGTAAGAGATGAGCAAAATATCTGGGGTGAGTTCATCTAGGCCGGTGATTTCAATTGATTTGTCGTTGTAGTATTTGTGTAGCTCTGCTGGGTTGTCTGTAATTGCACATTGTGACAACCCAAAATTCCTCAAAGAGAATCTCCCCCATAAGTTGTTGAGCATCAACTTCGCTTGTGTGCGCCTTCCTTTATTTGGTCCCATCTTGCTCCTCTCTATATTAATTCCAAACTTTTCCTTGCACTCCTTGATGAACCTCTCCTCCTCCTCATAATTCCCCTTCATAGAGCTATCAAATCCTGAAGAATGAATTTTTGCTGCCATAAATTCAGAAATGTATGGAGCAAACAATTTGTCGTCGGAGCTGTCATATTGTAAAACTCTGAACACCTTGGTGACGATGTATCCTTCCTGAAGAGCTGCATTCAATTCGAGTGATGTGCATGTACTTACCCATCCACGTTGCTGGTCTGAATGAGGGCATGAGTAGTTTTCATTTACTCCTCCTTCAGGGTGCTCCCTTGCACATTGGGAGCAGAGAGGAAAGAGCAACCTCTCATCATCTTCTCCTACTTTCATTGGGAGCACAGGAATATCAATGCTCCTCGGAGGGATGACAAAGACTTTCAATATTGCCAATTTGTATATGTTGTCCTCCGGCTTGCTCCAGTGAACCTCTTCGTTGAGAATATGTACCTTCGGGTGCCCCACTGGATAATTTGTAGATACATTGATAAATGGGTACAAGGAGGTGACGTCATAGTATGATATTTTCTCTCCTTCTTTTGGTGAGTAGAAGAGTTGAAGTGGACCTGTACGTCCTCCAAAGAAGCATGCCCGTAGATCAATTGGGCCATCATCCAAGTACTTTTTGAAGGAGCTCCTCATCTCCCTGTCTTTTTCCATCATACTCCTAATTTCACACTCCCAGAAGACTTGCACTTTTACTCCTTGACTTTTGATGTACTCCATCCTCTTTGCATCCTTCTCCCGCTGCCTTGCTGCTGTCAATCCATTAGGGAGGATAGTGTTGTCTTCCGAGTAGCATCTCTCACAACCATGCCACACACAGCCATTCACCTCTATTCCTAATTGCTCCTCCTCAATCCATCCATCCAACTTGAAGTTACCAACCTTCTTCTCCCCTCCATCAGAATGAGCAGTTTGAATTTTCACTCCATGATCCTCCTCATACCATTTCATGAATTTGAGAGCAAGGCGGCTCTGATTATCAACATTATCGTAGCCTTTCTCCGGAACAAGAGCTAAATGGTTTTCCTTCAGATGATTTGTTCTAAAATGATTCATACATGCTGAGGCTATGGTCATTGATTCTCTTAAAACATCAATGCCTCCGTGAGCTTTTGAAGACGCTGCTCTCTGACAAGGAGCTCTCTTTGTAACATCCATAAATTCCCGTCTGAACGCAATAAGAGCAGCTAGTAGAATTTCCACATCATTTGTACAGTATGCTGCCAACTCCTCATCCAAGTAAAATGGGAGCTCCTTGTGCTGATCATACCATTTATTGAATTCTTTTCTCTTCTCTGGCATCATCCCATCTGCGAAGTAGTCAGAGGGGATGGGAAATATCTCTTTTCCATAATTTTTAGGCTGGTTGACGAGGTGTGGGAAAAAAGGCTTATCCTCCACCTTAAGAGCAAAAGCGGGGACAAGAGATGCCAAAGACATTGGCATCAGATTGAAGCTGTCCCTGAAGATCAACATACTCTTCTTTCCGACTTTGACTTTCATCTCATACATTTTATTCCCCCTCTTCAGCATTTCAGGAGTAAAACCCAGAAGAAACAGCTCTCTAAACACAATTACCATATCAAACCTCCCTCCGAAATGTGAAAAGGCGATTGTGTCGTAGTCTGTTGTTAATTCAATTATCCATTTGACAAATGAAATGATGGGATCCTCTGTAACTTTCTGTAGATCTACGGGAGTTTTGGAGAAGGGGCGCTCCGAGAAGGTTACAAGTCTGTTGCTCCCACAAACTTTGCACTGCTCCTGCTCCTCCTCAATGCATTTGGGGCATGTTACTCTCGCTGCTATGAAGTTTGCTTGATGTTTTCTTTTGTTGTTACCTGAGGAGACATGTTGCATGGTCTCCAGATCAAAAGCTACAAATCGGTAAGGCTTTTGCTCCTTGGGCTCCAAAGGCTTAATAAAACATCCGCGCTTAGGGTCATGGTATCCTGAGCAGGTTGAGCAATAGCGCTCATTGCATACATGCCCACTCCTTCCATTTTTACTATTTACTGCAGTGTCCCAAATCACTCCACATTTTTCGCACTTCTTGGAACGCCTGCAAACTTTCGAATTGTGGTGATCATTGAAGCAATCCTCGTTGTTAAAGCTTTTGGAGCACCCGGTACACTTTTTAAAAAAGTTGTTTCTAGGAGGGCACGGGTAAAGCGGACCAACACGTGAGCAATTTAAACAATGAGCACGACAGGATGCAGAATGACGGTGAGAACGTTCATACACAGTTTCACATTCCAAACAATAGGGTTGACCAAAGAGCCCTCCTGTACTCGTAACTCCATTGAAATGGGAGCCGTCGAAATATAGGAGCAATGGGGAATTATAATTGTCGGGGCCATATTTAAAACAAGGCTTATAATGCCCCAAACAATCAAAAATAAAAACTTTAAAACAAAACTGGCCTGAATACATTTCATTCCAGAAGTCGACAACAGGAGGAACCCACTCCTCAGCATCATATTCTTTTTGTCCAAAAGGAGCTCCAACATGTTCCATGAGCTCCATAGTTTCCTTCTCAAATCGTCCTCTTGACCCAAAACGACTATGAATGTAGTCGTAAAATTGAGAACGAGACATGTTGCCAGTGAGACGTACATGTGTTGCTAATAAAGAATAAAATAAGCAATAACCATCGTTGTTGTTGTTAATTTTGATTAAATTCTGCTCCTTGATACGGTGATGAATAGGAGCAAGTTTTCGAGGAGCTCCACCGATAAAGTTGTTTTGTTCGTTCAAATTCTTCTTATCTACAACCATAACATTAACTGAAAAGGGTTTTCCCCAAAGAGTAACTCCCGCCTGCTTCTTACTCTGAGAAACCTTATTAAATTGATTAAGCAGGACATTGAAGGTGTTTTGTGATGAGGGCCTAAGGGGTATCCATATATCAGAATCTAATAACTCACTTGTTACTGTGCAGCTCAGCTCCTCTGGTTCAAGTCCATTGTTCTTCGCGTTGTTCATAGCCTCGTTGAAGCAGTGTTCGAATATTCCAGATAATAAGGCCTCAGGGTCGGCCGGAATATTCTGAATAAGGAATTTCGAATAATTTTTGGTGATTTTGAATTTATCGATGAATTTTGTCGTATTTTCTAGTTGTTCAATATATTGTTGTAAATCAGTGCCTCCTCCTGATTGATTAATAGAGAGGAGGTTATCAATAAAGAACGCTCTTGCGCGTTTTGTTGGAGGAATATAGTCCATTATTGAAAAAAGAGCTCCTATATGAAAAGAGCTCCTATAAGAAAAGAGCAAAATTTTATGGGGAGCAAAGAGAGCTCCTATTGAAAATAAAGAAAAATGAGGAGCAAATTGAATTAATAATTAAAAATAGCAATTTAAATTATTTAGACTTTTTAAAAATGAAGCGAATGAGAAATAAATCTTGTTTTTATATGAAAGTTTTTGCCAAAACTTTTAGGATTAAATTATTGTGAAATACATATAGGCGGCATCATCAAAGAGGTTTCGATTGTGAAATCTAGGCAAAACAAAAGTTTTAATTTGCATAAATTTAAATGTCGGCAACATCAAAGAGAAAATAAAAATTTTAATTTTTAAAATATAGGCGGCATCTTCAAAGTGATTGTTTAATTTGCATAAATTTAAAATCTCGGCAACATCAAAGAGAAAATAAAAATTTTAATTTTTAAAATATAGGCGGCATCTTCAAAGTGGTTGTTTAATTTGCATAAATTTAAAATCTCGGCAACATCAAAGAGAAAATTTTAAAAAATTTTGAAATTTAATAAAGGATTAAGGTCAAATTTTAATTAGGTCAAGGTCAATTATATTTCTGAAAACTCTGTTTAAAAACAAATGTCAAATTTTGGGGAGGAAAGGAAACTAGGGATTGGGGATTGAAAATAAAGAATTTTAATTTTTATAAATTATCAGCTATCACTTTAATTAACGTAATCACTAACAAATCATCATTAAATATACAAAATATAATAATCACCGCGAACTGTATGGTAATCACTTTACGTAACATCTAGAGTAATCACTTGACTCAGTAACATCTAGGGTAATCAGGTGATAATTGGTACATGTTTACAAAGGTGTAATCTAGTAACGTACATGGATCATCACCCTCAACAGTGAAGGATTGAAATTACTCATTCTCCACCGATTAATCACTCACCCGTTTGGTTTAACATAATTTTATTGCCACCCGGATGTTTTACAAATTACACACTCTCAATGATTTTTCTCACTCCTCGTTTTGGGTGAACACTTCTCTCTATTTTACCAATCCTCCCTCGCGACAGTGCCTACTCCCTTTGATCTTTGCCGACCCCTCTCCCATTTGTCGGACCCCTCCTCCCCCACGACAGTGTCCACTCCTCTTTGATCTTTGCCGCGACATGCCCTCTCCCTTTTGGTTTTGTCGGACCCCTCCTCCCCCACGACAGTGTCCACTCCTCTTTGATCTTTGCCGCGGCATGCTCTCTCCCTTTTGGTTTTGTCGGACCCCTCCACCACTTGACGGGGATTAGCTTAGTGACAGCCACGACGGTGACCGGTGACTAACTACTCACTACACCACGAGAGTAAACATTTTAAAAAAATGAAAGAAATACCAAAGCTCAGGCCGAAACGAGTGCAATATTGCTCTGTTTTTTTAAAATTGGCGTAGAATATTCCAAAACGCTTCAGCCTGAACATATGGCACTTTTCTGGTTGTTAAGAAAATTAATTAAATTTGCCTTTTTTAATAAAATTTTTTTTCTCTTTTTTAAATAAACGTTTTATTAAAACGTCTAGAAGAGAGCCAATAAAATATAGGTCATTCATTAAAAATAAAATTTAGGTAGTCTTTTTAAATAAAAATTTAGTGGCGGTTTTGTCTTTTAAATAATTTTAACCTTTTTCTTTACGTGTAAAAATAAAGAAGAAAATTTTTAGAAGGAGGGAAGGGAAGAAACAAGTCTTTATTTCTTCTTCTTCCCCGGAAAGGCGTGTATAAATAAAACGTTAAAAGAAACACACAAAACAAAAAATAAAGAAAAGAACCCCCCAAAAGGAGAGCGCGGAAAAAATTTTTTGGGCCTTATAAATAAAAGACTGGTTTTTTTATTTTTGCGCATGGGTAAGGAAGGGGAGCTATTTAGGCTATAAGGTTGTGGGGCGGTTGCGCAAGATTATTTTTTATTTTAAAAAGATAGAGAGGGTAAAGTTGGAATTTAGGAGAGACAAATGTATGGTAGAAAAACGACAAAATGTTACCACAGGGAAAATATGACAAATGTTTCTATGGGAAAATACGACAAAATACCATTAGACAAATAGGGCAAACCCCTAGTAAGTGTTCTATAGCGATGACCACATTCTATATACACTAGGATCTCCCAATACTAGATAACATTTATTTAAGGTACGTTTTTTAGTTGGCCCCTTGGATGAGAGGAAGCTGTGACTAAGCGAGATACCCCTCATTATAGGATACAATTTATAATTCCAAAGGGTTTAACTTTAAGTGAGAGGTTAACTGTATATTTTAGATAAATATATGTATATTTTTAGAAGAAAATGGCTAAACAAAAATTGGGCAGTATTTATGTGTAGGGGGAAAAGGAAGCAAAATGATTTTTATACAAATTATTTTAAAGAAGATATGACTTCTCCAATTAAATAAAAAGAGGATTTTTGGGGGAAGAATATAAAAGCTTAAAAGAAAAACAGCTTTTTAATAAAGAAGTTTATTTTTATTTAGTATTCTGGTTTTAGTTTCTGATTTTTGTTCATCCAACTTTTTTCAGAAAAAAGAAGTGCGCAACCAAAGGGAACAAGTTTTTTTGTCCGCAAAATTCGTCCGCAAGGTTTCTGCAGAAAAATGCTTGGGAAAATTTTTATCGAAAAATTAGGCCGAAAGAAACTTTTTATCCGCAAGCCTGTTTGGGCAAAAATTTTTCGTCTCTATAAAAATTGCTCTAGAGGAAGAAGATTCTTATTTTTTACATAAAGCGCTATAATATAGAGCAGGTTTTATAACACACAAGTTATTTTAATGGTGTTTGTTGTTGCGCGATCCAAATAAATATTGCATAAGTGACTTTTGGAGGAAGAAATAAAAGAATAACCACTCAATCAAAAAAATTAATCCAGTTGTGTTTTATATAGAAAGAGGAAGAAGAAAAAGATTTATATATTTTTAATATGTGTGTCCATAAAAAAATTGCAAAAACCAAATAATTGGTTTCATCTTTGAAGGAAAAAATGGCAAAGAGTATATGGATTATTTTATTAAATTAGTAGGGAATTAAAAAGTTGATTAGAAATCTGGATAAATAATTAAAAGTTTTGATTTAAATAAACGGGGGTATTTTGGCATAATGTAAAAATTAAATATATTTTAGCTCCTCCATATTCTGCCAATCCATATTTTGCCATTGAGGCTAAAAGTCCACGTTTTGCCAACAAGTTTATTGGCAAAACGTGGTTTTACCCTCATTGGCAGAACAAGGATTTGGCAAAATGTGATAACTCGATATTTTCTTTTTTGTCTGGTCACAGTCTTTTTCTTATTGGAAAATTTTTCTAATTATTATTTAAAGGTTCCTCTTCATTTTTTAATTTTTAAGGAATTCGTCTATATTTGTTCTTAAATTTCTAAGAAATGAGTGCAAGCAAAAGAAGATTAGTTAAAGAACTTAGCCAATTAGTTACTGAACCACCAGCAGGTTTTTTGTTTTATTTTTGATGTTTTTGGGGAGGGGGGCAGAGGGAGCAAGCCATTTTACTCTGGCAGAAAAGCCGATTTTCCTATCGCAGTTTGTGTTTTTACGAGAAAAAAAGGGACTGAGGTAGGTCGTGGTTGTCAGTTCGGGTGTATACTCAACAATATCTCCGTAGAGAGATCGATTAAATTGCCTAGATTCGACATGTGAAAAATTTGAGGGCTGACAAGGTAGACTTGGCCTGCAATAGTTTGGGGGTGTACTTCTTTGGGGGTGTACTCCTTCAACCAAAAATTAGAGCATAAAAATTAACCACAAAAAAATTTTTTTTCAGGTGTTCGTTTACTCCAAGAAGAAAATTGTGATTCTCTTAGTTGTTTGTCTCTTGCATTGGAAGGATCGAGGCATTTTTTTTTAATTTTATTAAAAATGTTAGAAAATTTTTCTTAAGAAACACACTTTATGAGGGCGAAGTTTTTCAACTTCAATTTAAATTTGATGATCAATATCCATTTTCTTCTCCTGAGGTTACTTTCATTGGTGAAAATATTCCTGTACATCCACACGTTTATTCAAATGGACATATTTGTTTGAGTATTTTAAGCGATGATTGGACACCGGTTTTTTATTTTAAATTTAAAAATTTACAAAAACTTAAGAATACGGGCCACTCGCAAATTCTGTCAAATTATACACCCCCATTTATTTGCAAGTAGGAACAGGCCTATGTTATTGTGTGTAAACTTGACTTCGATGAGTCAAATGCCGCAAAACCTCGAGCGAAGTGCGGGAGTTTTGCGCGAGCTTTTGAGCTTTCGTCTTCGCCTCTGGCCTAAATAAAAACTACTGAAAATCGAAAACCTTTGAGCAGGCCCGTAGCGAGGGGGGGGGTGAGGGGGGGAATTCCCCCCCCCCCCCCCCCCCCCCCCCGAAATGGGAAAAAGGAAAAAATTTGGGGAAGGGCTGGGGCAAAAAAAGTGAATTTTTTTGGCCTACGGCCTCTGAAATTTAAAAAATTTTCGCCTGCGGCGCTAAAAAAGTAAGAAATCTGGCTTTTTAAGGTCCAAAATCCAAAAAATTTTCGCCTGCGGCGCTGAAAATCAAAATTTTGGCGCCTGCGGCGCCGAAAGAGTGAATTTTTTTGGCCTACGACCTTCTAAAATTCAAAAAATTTTCGCCTGCGGCGCTGAAAATAAAAATTTTTGGCGCCTTCGGCGCCAAAAATTTGGCGCAAAAAATTCCCCCCCCCCCCCCCCCCCCCGAAAAAAAATCCTGGCTACGGGCCTGCCTTTGAGTTAATCTATACCGGCACGCCCCCGTAGCGGCACAAAAAGTCCATATTCGAGAGTGACTCATATTCTTATTGTTAGTTTTACCAAAGGATTATTTTTTAAAGGCTCTAAGTATTTCTTCTGTTTGTCTTTCAATTCAATCAATGCTTTCTTCTTGTAAAGAAAAGGCGCTTCCACCAGGTTTTTCTGTGAAAATTTTGGTACTACTTCGTTAACAGTTTAGACAAATTTTTCCCTCTACTTTCTTTACGTCGTTGTCAATCAATCAATCAAACAAGATTAAATTTAGTGTACAAAATTCGTGTCTTTCTTTTATTTAGAGAAAAAAATTCGTGTCAGCGCAAAACTTTGTCCAGACAAAACTCCGATCGATCAAAATATATGTTGATTTGGAGGAATATTGGGCCTCTAAATTAACCGCCAAATCCAACAATTTTCCCTTTGAACGGAATTTTAACGGTCGGAGTTTTGTCTGGACAAAGTTTTGCTACACGAATTTTCTACTCTAAGTTTAATCTCGTTGGTTGGTTGACAATAGCGTGGGGAGAGAAGTAAAGTGTGAAAAACTTATCCACAAAAAGCATCTAGGGATAACGAAGTAGTTCCAAAAATTTTTTTGAAAATTTTAACGAATTTTTAGATAATACCTTTTATGTGAGGACATGCAATAAAAGTCCAAATAAAACTCGTTGGTGGTTTCATGATGATAAAATTTGAAAGAGTATATGAAAAATGGTTGTTTTATTATTTTTGAGAGGCTAGTGACCAGTGTCTAATTTTAAGAATTAACCTCTGGTTGGGTAAAAACTTTAGGAAAAAATGTTTCGGGTAGGGTTGGTGGATCTGGATCCGAGAACATTACGGGTTGGACATCAATTCGGATATCTTATGATTTTTCTGGATCGACCAACCGTAGTCTAAAAGCTCTTTGGAATAATTGATTATAAACCTGTGGTTTTTTGTTTTTCTCTATGTTCATGGTCACATGCTTATCTATATAAACTCATAAAAGTGTATAAATATATTTTTCTGTCAAAATTTTTTTCTTAAGAAATTTAGAAATTAGCTTTTTTGAAATTTTTTAGTCTAAAAAAATTTTTTTATGGGAATTTTAAATTTATTCCTTCTCCCATAATCCTCTTTAAATCTCCTTTTTTATTATGCTTATTATATGCTTTTTTGTATCAATATTTTAATATTAAGTAGAAAATGAAGGATTTTAGTTTAAATTTTGTTTTTGGTCTAGTTTATGAGTTCAGGGAAGCTTTTATGAGGTTAATGAAGCTTTATGAGGTCAATAAATTTTTATCAGCTTGTTGATAATTTATGGGTCCAATTGACCTAAATGACCTCAAACAAAATTTTTATCAGAAAGGGCCATTGAAACTCACAAAACTTCAACTCATAGTTCCATTGAGCCTCGTAATTCCTCTTTTAATTCATAAACTGGACTGACTATTGTTTTTTAAATTAATTGTTAAATCTTTTTTATATTTTTATCATTTTTGATTTAATCTTTTTTTCTTTTTCCTTTTTAATCAGATTTCAAAAAAATTTTAAAAATGTTTTTTGGCCAATTAACTTCTTTACCAATTCTCTACAAAACTTCAACAAAATGTTTACCATCACTTTTAAGTCCATTAAATTTAAATTTTGAATTTATTCGTGGTCGTAAAAGAGGGCGTAGAAAACCATCAAAAGCTGAGCGGTTGGCACGTTTACAACGTAAAGAGAAGAAAGATGCTGAAAAATTGGAAGAATCGCAAAAGAGACGTTTGGAGGAATTGAAAAAAACGTTTGTTTCTTGGGGATTTAAAATTAGTTTTAGGGAGGGGGTCCGAGTTTTTTCGATGTAGTAGAGTTTTTGATGGGAAAATTTTTCCAGACTTTTAACAAACTTTATTAAAACGAAAATAAGTAAAAATGTTATCAGATTTTTATAGTAAATTTGCTGCAATGTGGCCACCAAGATACGATGCCGAAGTTGAAAAAGACTTGCCTGAAGTTTCTCAATTTAATATTTTTTTCAAAAATGAGGTCAAAACAATATTTCACACAATCTCGGAAGCCTTGGTTTTTTTTGAAAATTTTTATTAAAAATTTTTTAAAGGAATTTCATCGAAATTTGCAATCACCTTCAATTTATGGAAAAGTAGATGCTCCTATAAAACTTAGAATGGAATTGAATATGACTACTGAAAAAGCGGTGTAGAAATTTTTATATATAAAGGAGGGATGATTTTCACCCCAAAATTGTCTTACTTGTTTCAGCACTTATATCTCGGTCCTGAATCATTTCCTAAAGAGGGAGTCCATTGCCTTGCGATTATTGGGAAATTATTAAAATAGGGTACCTGTTGACATAGAAAAGTTCAGGGTCATTGATCTGGGTCCAATCCTACTTTAAACCTTTTTCATCAATAATTTTTAGACTAAATTAATTGGAGCCTCTCGTCAGTTGGTTGCCATTCCTTTTCCTTTTAAACATCAAGAAAAGAGAGCAATAATTGCCTTTGCACCTAATAAAGAATTGCAAGATGAAGCTTTAATGGCTGGTGCTGAGTTGGCACTTGGCCCTGATTCAATTAAAAAGGTTTTTTATTTATAGATTGGATCCGTTTGGACTGCTCTAGGAGAAGGTTCTTTAATTTCCTTTTTGGATTATTTTCTTTATCTTTACAATGTTTATATAAAGAACTCACAAGGAACCATATTGAACTGTCAGGAAAAATTTTCAAATAAAAATTATACAATCGTGTAAAGCATGTAAAAAAACCTAATACGTATTTTTTCTTTTTTGGCCATAACCCCCATTTCGAAAAGTTTCTACACGATGGTATAATTTTTATTTGAAAATTTTTCCTGACAGTTCGATATGGTTCCTTGTCAGTTTTTTTATATTTTCTATATCATTTCAGATTTTAAAAGGCCAATTTTTGATTGAAGATTATGATTTTTGTGTGGCACATGAAGGTATGGCAAAAGAAATTTTACCTTTGAGAGGAGTGTTAAAGTCAAGGTTTCCAAATAGAATTAATGGTTTGTCTGGTTTTTTTTAATTTTTAAATAAATAATTTTTTGTAGGTGGAATTGGTAGTGATTTGCCTGCAATATTGGAAAAATTCCTTTCTGGTTCAAATTTGGTTGTGAAACCGAATGCTGCTTATGCGGAATGGGGATTAGCTGAACCTGTTGTTGGAAGGGTTTACTTTTAATTTTTAAAATATCCAATCAAATTTCTATGGCTGACAGACATTTACGAACAAACGTCGAACCTATTGGCTGAAACATGGGAGCATGTTAACGGCGTTTACTTTGACATTTCGAGCGCAAATTTTTTTGTAACTATTGTTGCTCATAAAAGTTAATTGGACGCATAAACTAGACCAGCGCCGAAACTTTTGTTTAGGATTTGACTTTAGTGTTGGTTTTCGCAAAGTTCAAAATTGTCCTGATAAAAATAATTTTCTAAATATTTTAAAATTTTATTTTAAAAATTCACAGCTTGATATGCCTGATGAAGAAATTGAGGCAAATATTATAACGATAATTTCAACTTTATGTCAACAAAGAAATCCAGCATTGGGGCCATTTATTAATAGAGCCGCTTTGATGACCTTACCTGGAAAAACTTTTTATTCAATTAATATTAATGAATGGTTACCTGTTCCAACAGAAGTCGAAATTAGAAAGGTCTGGTTTAAAAATTTTATTTTTACTCAAGAAGTTGAAGATCCGAATACGGTCATGACAACCCTAATTAAAAAATGAGGGGTTTGCGAAATGATGGGTTGGTGTAATAGCAAGGCAACTTCTGCCGGAAGTAGGCGGCAAATTTGATTTCGTGCCTTTCTAGGAGCTGTTTTTTGTTATCTCAAATTTTTTAAAGGTTGAAAAGAAACCAAAGAAGAAACCAAAAAAGGAAGATGATGATGAAAAAGAACTTGAAGAATTAGCTAGTTGGAGACTTGATCCTCTTCATAATATAATGTGAAATTTTTAGGTTTTTTTTGTTATTTTTTGGAAAATTGGGGGAGTTAAAAAATTTTTTTTAAATTTATTTTAATTCCTCAAATAAATAATATGAATCATTTTTGTTTGTTTTTATTTTAATAGTAGAATGAGTAAATATTTATATACTCCTATATTTTCATGTAATTTATCATTTTTAAATACTTTTTTTTTTATCTAAAAATGGTGAAAAAAAGATCGATTTTTTAGTAAAAAATATTTTCTAGTTTTTTTAAAATTTGACAATAAAATTTATATATTAAACAAATGGGCCAAACAACATCATCAAACTTTGAATGGTCTTATACTCAGGAACCTCACGCTACGCGGTCAGCCTAGTTTTGATATGTGAGTGACTCAGAATTTGCAATTTAAAAATAGTGTTAGGTGTAATTTAGATATCGGGCACGCAGTGTGATCTTGAGTAATTTTATCGATAGCTTGGTGAGGTTGGGGGCCCTCAAGGGGTAACACCTTGGATATCTACTTTAACATGCCGATACTCTGGGTGGGATTTGAGTCTATCCTTTACTAACAATAAGCATTTTCTGAATTTTTCTTACTTTATTGCAAGTTTAAGATGGTTGGTTAATGCGGAAATCCGCATATTTTTGGCTGTAGTTTATTGTACCGGTTGTAAAAGTCAATTTTGGGGTGAAAAATTCGAATATGATATGATTTATCCAACTTTCTTATTTAAAAATTTATTGCAAATTTTGGTCTTTCACTTTTTTATTCGTCTAATATTTTATTTTTTTAGTCGGAAACAAATACTTGAAAAATATCCCCAAGTGAAACAATGCTTTGGAGTAGATGAAAGTTTTAAATATGTTGTTGTTTCAATGGTTATATTTCAAATATTTATGGCTTATTTATTAAAAGGTTTTCTTTAAAATTTTAAATTATAAAAAAATAGCATTTGAGGATGGTTGGGGATTTTTTTGAAGATATGTGGGACCTCCTATGGTTTTAGATTTTCAAAGTTCTGAAAATCGGGGAAAACGTCATAATTCTACCTTTTGAGCAATTAAATTGTTTTCCTTGGATTACGCATTTTTTAAACAAGAAAATTACTAAATAATTTCAATGTGTTCATAAGCGATAGTCTAGCCTGATTAAATTTTAGAATCATCTTGGCTCTTAATTTGTTTACAAGCTTATATTGTTGGAGGAACAATCTCTCATTCTTTGACGTTAGCAGTTCATGAATTGTCACATAATTTGGGTTTTGGACATGAAAAAATTTTACAGGTTTTTATTTAATTTTTTATTAAAAATAATTTTTCAGAACCGTATTCTTGGTTTTATTGCTAATTTACCTATGTGTATTCCAATGTCTACTTCATTCAAAAAATATCATTTGGTTTGTTTTTAAAAACTTTCTAATAGTTTTTGAATGAAAAATGTGTTATTCCCCTTCACGTCTGACATGAGAACTTATCAAAAAAAATTTTTTTCTAGGAACATCATAGAAACTTGGGAAGTGATGTGGTTGACACGGTTCTTTAATTTTATATAAATTTAATTTAAACTCTAAAAAATTTTTTTAGGATATTCCAACAGAATTTGAGGCAAAATTTTTTGTTGGTCCAATTGGAAAATTTGTTTGGTTAATTTTACAACCTGTATTTTATGGTTTAAGACCTCTCAGCACTTATAAAAAGGTTTTGAAAAAATTTTTCAAAATTTATTTTTTTATTTTTAGTCAGTTCTCGATTTTGAATTACTCAATGGATTTATTCAAATAATATTTAATTTGGCAATAATTCAATTTATGGGCTACAAATCTTTTATTTACCTCATTGGAGGGTTTTTAATTGGATTAGGTTTTTAAATTAATTAAATTTTAAAAAATTATTTTTAAGGTATTCACCCTCTAGCA